>OX155953.1:31771457-32513895 GCA_944548615.1 Micropterix aruncella | reverse complement strand
TATATATATATATATATATATATATATATATATATATATATATATATATATATATATATATATATATATATAGTTAATATTTGATTGGTTTTTTGTAAAATCTTTTTTTAAAGAATTCGTTTAAAGGATGACACTTTGATGAAAAAATAAAAATAATAAAAGCCACTTACATAGCTGGAAGGTTTTCCCGGACTGGGACTGGGAAATGCTTATTGTTTAATAATATTAAACAATAAGCATTTCCCAGTCCAGTCCGGGAAAACCTTCCAGCTATGTAAGTGGCTTTTATTATTTTTATTTTTTCATCAAAGTGTCATCCTTTAAACGAATTCTTTAAAAAAAGATTATATATATATATATATATATATATATATATATATATATATATATATATATATATATATATATATATATATATATATATATATATATATATATATATATATATATATATATATATATATATATATATATATATATATATATATACATATATATATATATATATATATATATATATATATATATATATATATATATATATATATATATATATATATATATATATATATATATATATATATATATATATATATATATATATATATATATATATATATATATATATATATATATATATATATATATATATATATATATATATATATATATATATATATATATATATATATATATATATATATATATATATATATATATATATATATATATATATATATATATATATATATATATATATATATATATATATATATATATATATATATATATATATATATATATATATATATATATATATATATATATTTATCATAAACATACATATTCAGCATTGTGACGTATTTACTTAAATGTATCATACGCGAACTGAACTGTACTTTTCTGCTTCTGAATGCTATCTGTTTTAGCATTTCTAACGTAATACCTTCTATCGACCTGTCCTATGAGTCGAGCACTCGAGCGACTTGCTCTCGGTTCAACGGCTAAATACTTATTATATATACCTACAACGGTATTTTAGCAACTCAAATTATTTGTAAAATATTTTATACATACATTTTTGTTTTATTTAAAAATATATTATTTTTAAATACCAATTAAAAAAGAGTCAATCTGTACAAAAATGAATTATATTAGTATATCACATAAAGTAAAACATGGTAAAACAATTTAACTATACCAAGCACAAGTGTTAGAATAGAGCAAGGGAGTGCGAAGGTGAACTGTGAGTGAATGCGTTTGCGGAATAGAAAGAGATAGCTGCATATCACACTTCCTATATCCTTGTCTAGTTGAGCATGCGCGTTTATTCATACCACAGCAGACTTTTAGCGTCGAAGCGTTGCCATACTGATATATTAACTTGTGTCCCGTGCATGCGCGACTAAACAGGGATAGAGGGAGTGTCATATGCTGCTGTCTCTTTTTATTTCGCTAACGCATTCTCAGGCTGGTCTCGCGGTCTAGTGCTTATACGAATATGATACCAAGAGTAAGAATTCCTACCAATTGGTTTATTTTGAAAATAAAATAAAATAAAACTAGAACCGGTCGGCGGGGTGGACGACCTGAAATAAAATTGTATTACCCCAACGAGATTTTGATGGATGATGATCCTGAAAATTAAACGCATCTCAAAGCATTGTAAAAGAGCTAGAAGGTAGAGAAAGAAGAGAAAACTCGCGACTATTATTAGTCGACTAGCTTACGAATTGATTCGACTAAACTGGAAATCAAGGGCGCGCCTTCGGGTTGTTGACTTTACAACTTTTTCCGCGGGTGCTTCTATTTTCCCTCGCATCGCCAAAAGATAAACAAAGGAAAAATCTAATTTGTTTATTTGTCCGTCCGGGAAAACTCGCTAATGGCCGGGCGGATTGGTACCATGTTTATGTTGTCGAGTACTTCGTGACTGGAGTTGTGTGTACTTAGTGTCGTTCTGATAGAACGCTTTTAAGGCCCTAGTCAGACCAGCGCTAAATTATATGATACCTGTCATTGATATGAAGAAGATTTTACAAAGAATTTGACTAAAGACAATAAAATTAAGTAGCATTTCTCTGTCAAGTGTGGAGGTAATGCTTTCTGTGCAGTTTGGCCGCAAAGACCCGCTCGTTTTCATGGGTTGGCTCAACTCACGATTCAACTCCTATCCGGTAGCCTCCCCGGCTGCGCAAGGGATTTCGAAATTGCAACCAGACTTGAGGAGAGATAAATCTGCTAGTGAGGGTACAAGGATACCGCTGGGTCCAATTACCAGTACCACGCGCTGAGGCTCGAGTGTCTAGAAGTCTCATGGTCATGTTAATTAACGTACTTAGACGGTGGACTGTTGCTTCCCAAAACCTCTCCGTTTACCTTACGGTTAAAATATTTATAAATATCGTAATACCTTCCTGGGGTGGCGGCTTCATCTGTTGTAGGTATTAACTGCATAGTGTCAACGGTATATATATTACATTTTATCCTGTAGGTAGCATTCGTATCTACCAAGTATGTCGTCAGACAAAGGCCATGATGGAGCAACCACTTCCTAAGAAAACGAAGGCCTTACATTACATGAGCAAAAAGAACCTTAGAACCACTATCGGTCTCCTCACCGGACACACGACCTTTAGAGCATATCTATTCAACCTTGGCTTGACCGAGAGCGAAGACTGTCGAATATGTGGCGAAGAACCTGAATACAGCATACACATCGTTGGTGGCTGCCTAGGCCTCGCCGCAAACAGACAGTTTACTGGGACGAGCCTTTCTCGATCCCAGCGAACTGCCCAACTTGAAAGTCAGTGATCATTATAAGCTGTTAAGCAGTACCAGGTTACTAGCAGACCACTGACCCAACAACAAAGTAGGTAGTTATAAAGGACCTTATAGATCCAGGTGACATCAAGGGCTGGATACAAGCCCCCACTCCGTTTACTACTACTACTACTACATAGTATTCGTCTCAGACTCGTCTATTAACTATAGTAAAGGATAGATTATCAGCAGTATAGAATACGGAACACAAGATTGGCATCTATACGGGGCGAGAAACGCAAATAATTTAGCAATATTTTACTACCGCAGATTTTTTAAAAACCATAAAAGATATGATGACAACGATTTAATAATATACACCGCCGCGCCGGTTTTGTAATACGAATCAAAAAAACACTTCTAGAAAATAGAAATAAAATACCGTTTTAAGATCTTCTTGGAACGGTCCTACAGCAACAAACCTACATGTGGAAAGTCAAAAATGATTGTACGACTTTGGAATTTAACCCTTTGAGTAGCGGCATAATTTCATAGCAATTTATTGCAATTTCTTGCAATATCGCCGCGCTCGACAAAAAGTACTATAACTATGGAACTACTATAGAAATCATAAAAATAATAATGTTTGTCTGTGTATTGATCGCATTGAAATTTCGTATATAGAATATTGAAATGTCATTTTGTGAAACAATTAAATATATATCAATAAATATGAGAAAGTCGAAAAAGTGAAAAAAAACTCGGCATTTCTAAATTGTACTTGTCTGACGGAAAAATACGGAACTTTATTTAGAAATTGTAAATAGTATTGTGATCTTTATTAGATTCTCTATCAAAGATATTATTTCGTTTTGCTTTTTTATACAAAAATATTTAGATATTAGCTCATAAAAACCAATAAATTTTTTGATAACTTCTCGAAAAAAAATCTATGGTAATAATTTGGTATGGATTTTAGGACGCCTTCGAATTAGAAAATAATATTACTGTGCGCTCCGGGAGCAAGCCGCCAATATTAGTCGTTACGTAGTCAACGGTGTTCTGATGTGCAACCAAATTTGGTCGTTACGTAGCCGAAGGGCTCAGTAAAGTAACTACTTGAATCTGATATATAAATATTTTGTGTTTGCTATTAAAACAAATTAATTTAAAAAAATAAAAAATTGTCTGACCCGGGCCTTAAAATATTTTGCCGAGTACGTATGTACCTATTTCGCTACTCAACTTGTGTGTTACTTAATGTCGCGCTGTTTGGGCGCTTTTAACGTCTCCCGATTGTACCGTGGCATGTCGTGGATAAAGAAGATTTATGGCCTGTACAAAAAGTTGGTGATATTACAGACGTCACTTGATAAAAGGGGTACATGGGCTTTCGCGAGGAGATATTTTTTTCGCGGCGCCTGTCACCCGTTTACGAGATGATTTTTTTCAGGTTATTTCATTTCAGGGACGATGAAATAATGCTGCAGCAAAAGAAAGCTATATAATGTTGATATGCGTATCTACATAATGACCAATTCGCTATGTTGGATTGGGCTCCACAATTTCGGTTTTGTTTTTTGTCGACAAACCTAGACTGCCGCATAGACATCGAATAGGCCTTCGGTAATATTGGGTCCTTACCTATGAAATTGCTGTTTTATAAAAGAAATTTAAGGCCAAACATTTTGTATGAAAATATATAATTTAATTATTAGAAATATTGACCCCATATTGGGCCCGATTGCGTTTTTTTTGTGAATTGAAACAGGAACGTAGTTCAACCGAACGAGACAGAGCCATACGTTAGAACGGAATATGAAATGAACTATCGTCGATTATCCTTCACCAAAACTACCCCTCGAACTTATAGACGCCCGAATAAGTTTGAACACATTTCGTGTGGTGTTAGATTTAGCTGCTTTATCCTTCGGTGGGTAGATTGAATGCCTAAAAGTGACAACCGTTCATTTCACATTCCGATTTGACGTACCTACTGCTCTGTCTCGTTCACATGAACTAATTTCCGATTTTATTTCAAGAGAAACCCAATCGAACCTATTATCTATGCAGATTTGTCATTTTAATGGGAGTTGCTTAATTCCTCTCCTGTAAAACTCGTGGACAGGAACCAATCAATGCTTTGAAGGCATTTTGAAACAAAATATAATACATAAAAACGAAGACTATCGCGGTTGTTTGACATTATAAATAGGATAGAAAACGAATTTACCGCGTGAAATTTGTAGGACCCGACGTTTCGGTGACGTTGCAGCCGCCGTTGTCTAGGGTAGACTGCGAGAAAAATCGGCGATCTGCGAATATATATTGGATAGCGGAAGTAACCACTGGATGCAGTTTCAAAATCCCATTGCTCTATCCAAGGAACAATTCTACCTTCCTCGCATGATCCGGGAAGCCATTGAAATAAGAAGAACTCCGAACTTCAATAGAGACGACGGCTACAAACTCTCTACGTGGAACCCTCTTCTTAAAATGTTCCCGCCGCCGAACGCCGAACGCAAAGACGTAAAACAGGATACAGTGTAAGACAGATTTTCAAAATTCCCGCGCTCCGAGCCCGGCCCCCTACCACCGTTATAAACTACGCAGTGGCGGCAGCGGTTTGCGGCCTACCCGCAAAACAACGGACTGACAGCTCTTCAGTCTACCCTAGACAACGGCGGCTGCAACGTCACCGAAACGTCGGGTCCTACAAATTTCACGCGGTAAAATCGTTTTCTATCATATTTATAAAATATAATATGCTGTAATATAATGCAAAAGAATAATACTATAATATATCTAGATCGTTATATTTATATATTTGTGTATGTATGTATATGTATGTGAGTATGTGTATATGTATCTATGTGAGTACCTACATCAGTTAGGCTTCTCCACCTAAGTCAGAAAATAAGTCGTATACACAGATACAGGCTATATTCGGCCATTTTGGGTATGCGCTGAGCATGGTCATGTGAATGTGGGCCGTTGTTTCTTCGCACCATTACTTGGTATGACCATTTTTATGTGTTTTATCATTATGTTTGAAGTAAATAAATAAAAAAAATTTTCACTGACTCTTAAAAGTTGTTGTTGTATCATCCAACAAAGACAAAATGACAGTCAGATGCCAGCCACTTACGGCGAGGCGCATCCCACCTGAATACCAGTTTTGGCAGGATATCTCCATCTGCATTTAACAAACAGAATGCCTTCATCCTACCGACTCGCGCGATCTTCTACCTACTGTATATTTAGCGGTGATTCAGTTTGAATCTATCGCGGGCCATGGCACCTTTTGTCCGGCTCTGAGCTCAGGAGCAGGTAGCCAAATGGTTGTTTCAAGAACGAAATGCGACAGGTCGAAATCCACGTCCGCTGCTTAGGAAACAAAGCCATTTAAGACTCCCCCGGTTATCTGTCGGAGTGCACAGTCGATTAGCTAATGCGGCACGGTGCACAAACCGTCCAGGAGCGCCCGAATAACGATTCCCAGGGTAACTGACCCACCGAGAAAAGAGTCCCGGACTCTAACTTCTACTCTGAGGCTACCGGATGGGTGATGAACCGTGAATCGGGCCGACCATAAACACAATGGGTCATAATAGGCCTATTTCACTCGGCCCATTCAACGCCACAGAGAGCGTCTTATGGCTTGGACACCTGGGACAGCACAATGTATTATATATTTGCAGATGCCGGAGCAATCAGGCGGTGGTTACCCTATCAGCCACGGCCTATAGGAGACGAAAGAAGAAGAAGAAGGTTAATCGCTGTCAGATAGAGCATTAGCACTTAATCCTATCATTTTGATATTATACGCGATCAGTGATATATCACGTAACCGCATACTGCCGCGAGCGACACGTCAAATATTTGACCACTTAGTGGGAACGACTCCAATCCAACAGTCCGTCGAACCACACTTGACGTTGTTGATGTTTACTTTTCGCTGCGCTGCACGTAATATAGGAATAATGGATAATAATATTATGTATATCAGAGTGCAGAATATTTTATTACAAAAGTACAATAACATCAAACATTTTTAGACTACTGCCCCGACACAGGCCTAGGCCTAGTGAGGCAATAAAATCAACAAGGGCCTATACCTTTTCGTTACTGTTTAGATTAGATAAGCACTAATTTCCTACTTCACTACTAGTTTGAATCGATCAGTTAGTACTTAATTAATAATTAAAATGGATTTTTAAAAAATAGATTAGGCTACCTGAACTTTAGTATATATCCAAAAGTGAAAGTTTCCTAATATACTCTACCTGACATGGAAATGTGCTTAAAAGGGAAAACTAGCCATCATTTAAATATTTGTGTCATACCAAATGTAAACGGACCAAAAAATTTAAGGTCAGCAAAGGCACAGAATGGCAAAGGTTCATGCAATATTTGAATTTTGGGCCATTTGTGGGATAATGTATTGCGAACAAAAAAAAGACAGCGTGGCGGCTGACGATTCAGTGTTATAAAAATTGAGCGCTACACGGAAAAACAACGCGTATTTATTGTTCATAAATATTTTTAAAATAATGATGTTTTCGCAGCTATAGTTCGCAATTTTGTCACGAAATATGTTTGGAATAGCAATTAAAATTCCACAAATGTGAAAAGATAAATTTAAAAAATTAGTGAGACTGGATCAATTATTGAACTTGGACACTATAGAGTCCTTCAACATTTCTCTCAACACAAAACATAAAAGAAGAATGGCTGAGACTGTTGCTGAGAGTCCAGAAACACTAATTCGGCAACGTGGTCAAGAATTGCACATTTCAAGAAGCTCTTTACAGCGTACTCACTAAAGATTTACATCTAGATCTTCGTATTTACAAAGTTTAATTGACCTAAAAACTGAAGCTTACTGACCACGCACAACGAAGAGAGTTCGTTGGATGGACTATGGACCAGCAACAAGTGGATGAGGCTTATTTTCATCTTGATGGCTTCGTTAACATTTTAACCGAGCATGACTTATATATATACGTCAAACGTAAACATTATCGATTATGGGTAGGACGTATAGAAACGTCCTCGAAATATAAGTTGTACCCTTAAACGGGCAAGACTTTTTTTATCGTTTAACAAATGTCTGAGTCATCAGTACGTGTATTGACATGAATTTAAGGCCAGGCGCGCATTGCGGCGCGTATTATT
Source organism: Micropterix aruncella (assembly GCA_944548615.1). NCBI lineage: Eukaryota > Metazoa > Arthropoda > Insecta > Lepidoptera > Micropterigidae > Micropterix > Micropterix aruncella. Next base: position 32,505,954 of record OX155953.1, on the reverse strand, counting down.
TCCGGAGAATTTGTGGACTATAGACTCTCATGGAACCGCGCACTATGAAAAAAAAACCTGTGGATTGTTGACGAAAAAATATATGTTTCATTGTCTTTTAATTATTTGTAATCATTGATAAATTATGTCTTTTAAAATTTTCTAAGCATTGACGTTGGTCCCGCAAGGGATGTTACGGAGCGACCGGGTTTAATCGACAAATTCAGAAAATACACGACCGCATATTGGGAAACAAATACATCCATACATACAAAATATCACTGTTTGGTGCAGGTTTTAAGCTGGAGGTATCATTTGACCATTCATTTTTGAAAAGCGGTTGGTCAGGCAATTACAATTTATGGTGTTCGCTGTCGCGACGTGATAATCCTTTTTTTGTGTCTAACGTGCAAGATATTTTTGTGTCTACGTTGCATCGATGTGGACAACATGTGGTTTCAACAAATGGTGCCATATGCCATATAGCCCGAGAAACAATTGAATTACTGCATGAGTCTTTACTTGGCCGTGTAATTAACCGTTTTGAGCAGATTTGAGCAGCGTACAAAGTCTGTGCTCCGCGGAGACCTCGTATTTATTTTCCCGCTTTGTCTGAAGCTATGTTTTTCATCTCTCACCGAATGGATCTGACCCGTTATATTCTATTCAAAAGCTTCAACAAAACAGAGCTAAATAATTACCGACCTATATCCATATTGAATATTCTCTTTAAAATATCAGAGAACTGGTATAAAAAGAGTATATGATTATTTAAGCATTAGCAACATTTAGACCCCCAAAAAAAACTGATTTTGATAAGAAATAAATATTTCTGATACCATTTCGGAAATAATGAAAACAATTCCTGAGGTCATTGACAGAAGTGGAAAATACCTGGCATCTTCTTCTTTGATTTATACGCAGCCCGTCATATTCTTTTGAATCGGTTATTAGCCCTAGGAATAAAGGAAAATTATTTTAGAGGTCATTGAGTTACCTCTTTACCGTTACAACGGTAGAGATGATTTGTAATAATTTAATCGTGACTACGTGGTCCATAGTAGAGAGTTGATGACCACCGTTCGCGGTGCTTGGTAATGGCGGTCTACGAAGGCGCGCGACGGAATAAAACGTAATGTGTTGTTCGGCTGATGATTTAATTACGATATGACATTTATATCGGAATCTAATTATTACTTCGTGCGTGGCAATGCTGCGCGCTGAAAATTTGAATGATTTTCTGGAAGGGCAGATGCATTATAGCATTGTGAATCAAATACACATGTAATATAAATACAATCAAAAATCTCTACACTTTATAAGCGATTCGAAAGCTGTGTTGTTGGACCGACACAAGTCACCTTAATTTAAAATTTTGTACGACAGAGTATTGTCTTAGGGCCTACATTATTTCTTATATTTTAAAATTACCTTTATGAGCTTACACCAAGAATTACCATTTCATATGCAGAAGATACTGTGATATTCAATGACAGTAGCTGGCAGCGCGTATTCACTAAGGCAAATTCATATATGAGTTGTGATGGTCGCTCGTTGTCTATAAGGGAAAATTGCCTAGTCATGAATAATAACTCGCTGAATAACGGAATGTGGTTTTAGTGACATTGTGCCGATCATTTCGCTGCCGACGTTTGACAGTTCAGATTTTTACTCGTACTTCCACTTCGCGGACTCCAGAAAGAGACTTGTAACGTAAAGGAAAATTAGGAAGGAGGTAACGTAAAGGAAAATTATGCGGAATATTTTTAGGGAAATAAAGTAAAATTCTACGTTCGAAACTGGGAAAAGGAGAAGTTATGATTTTTGGAGGAAAGAAAATGTGTTACTTTTCTCATCGTCAGTATAGGAAGACACGGTAAAATTTAAACCACCGAACGAATTGAATAGAAATAAGATAATATTAAAAACACATCTTTAAAAACAATATTTTATTGAAATGCTCTAACCCGAGCGAAACCTGGGTGCAGCAGCCATGTCATAGTGGAACTTAGAACGTACTATCATAATTGAATGCTATATAGAAGGTCGTGTTTGTGCTAGTGACGTATTAAGTAGTCTATAAATACTTTTCATTTGAATAAGCTATCATTCTTAGTTTCCCAAATATTAGGGTTTATTATAGACTGAAGCTTTATCTACTTGCTGTATTTGTTTTGTATCCGTTGGCATCCACGTCTTACTTCTTGATTTACTCGTCAATTTCGCCATTAGTTAGTTGCCGAATCTACCAAACCTATTCATCAAGAGAGGGCGGTATGGTTGTTTTGTGAAACAAAAGTCTCATATCTCCACAAGGGTGACCAACCTGAGCGCCGACGGCTCATTGGTGTTGCAACATTGTCCCTCGCCGTGTTGCATCTCGCTCTTTCTTATACGTTTAAGCAGGAGACAACAGAGTATACATGCGTACATACAAACATACAAACACGTGCAAATATCCATATACTTACATACAAACTACATATACTGATTTCACTAAGGCATTCGACCGAATGAATCACTGCTTGCCCATGAAATCACTGAATTCTCTGGGTGTTCATAGGGATCTTCTTAGGTGGTTTTCGGAAACAGATTATTATTATTATTTATTCTGGAAAGGTAGCTTTGCTGGCACATATAAATCAAAACTTATAAAGCCAGTCATAAACAATATTAACAAGGTTTTAGCTACAAATCGACTCTGTTTTTAAATTGATTGATAGACATTTGAAATGGTAATTTATTCTTCATGTCCACCGCTCGACGTTGAATTTGTAAATATTCTTTAGCTTAGGTATATCGTAATAATTAATGATTGAGACGTATAAAGTTCTCACAAATTATTACAATGTACCTTGAGCTGAAGAATATTTAGAAATTCAACATCAAGGTCACAGCCTGGGATGAGTCTTTCTCACAACCTTCAAGGTCACAGCAAAAAACTCAACCATGCAAAATTTAAATCTAATCGTCTTATGTAGAGTGGTGGACATGTCGCATAAACTACAATTTGAAGTGATTACTGCAAGCTCTGCAAATAATTTAAAAAAACAGGCTTCATTGGTATCTAGTAGTAGTAAAAGAAGTGGGAGGCTTGTCTCCAGCCTACCAGACCTGGATCTATAAGATCTTTTGTAACTACCCACTTTGTGGTTGGGTCAGTGGTCTGCTAGAAGCCTGGTACTGCTTACCAGTCCATACAGATCACCGACCTTCGAGTTGGGCAGATCGCTGGGTTCGAGAAAGACTCATCCCAGTAAACTGTGTCTTTTTGCAGCGAAGCCTGGCCAGCGACCATGATTGGTATCTAAAAAGTTGTTAATATTGTTTATGACTAGCTTTACAAGATGTGATCTGAACATATCAGCAAAGTTGCTTGTCCAGAATAAATAACAATAATAATAATAATAAGTCTTTTTAAATAAACGGCGATTGGCTGGAGGTAGAGGCCATTTGCCTGTTTAGATAATTCGAAACCCCAGGGTTTTCTGGTGATTATTTAGCATGATCTTTAGCAAATTTAGCATGCCAAATTTGTGTATGGTCCATTTGATTTACAAGAGCCATAGACAAATTTAGTATGCTATTTTTTCAAGAATAGCCCCCCCAGTTGAGAATTTCCCTCGTTGATAGCCAACCTTGGGTGCAGCAGCCCTATCGCGGTAAAACTTGAAACAAATTATCATAATTGAATGCGTATACAATATTTAATTTCTGTGTTGTAGTCATCGGGAGCCCACTCTGAGTGCAGCAGCATAGTGAAATTTAGAACGGGCTATCATAATTAGATGCGTATACAAAATTGTGTGTATGTGCTGTTGACCGTGGAAGAGTATCGTCGTTGGGAGCCGATCCTGGGTGTAGAATCAGGTCATACTACCTTTAAAAAGGCATTGTCATCGGAACTAAACCAAAATTTAAAATTTCAACTTCATAGGATGAGAGGAAGTACTTTTAATTTAGCTTGCAAGATTTGTCCCGAACAAACAAATTAACAAATATTGCAAGGTAAATAAAAGCCTATAATAAAAAAAACGTTTCGGTAAGCCAATAAAATAGAATAAAATAACTTTATTGTGCTATGAAAATATTACCTAATCGTTTTATAAAAAAAGACAATTTATGCACACATGGCGGACTAATCGCTCTAGCGATATCCTACAGTCAACCATTTTATAAACAAATTCTTAATTGTCACCATACAATACAATCAGAAGTACCTACTAAAGTTAAATTTAAAATAAATTCTACAAATAATCAATAATTTATGCTATGGTTACAATATATCATTTTTTACTATTTTTGCCCAGGATAGGATAAAGGAGAGGATAGGATGGAGTATTTGGTTATTGGTTGTGTGAAAATAGATGTTTCTTCAACATTTTTTTGAAAGTAGCAGCGAAGGTGCATGGCTGACAAAGTGTGGGAGTTGATTCCATAAACGAGCAGAATGGACCGTAAAAGAGTGCGTGTAAACTAAATCCGTGCCAATCTATTTTGAGGATACAACTCAAGATCTAGCTATTTTGAGGACACAGTTCAAGAGGTCACAGCTCTACTTTCTTGTAAACATTGACAGTTTCATGTCCGTAAAAAAGTATCATTTATCAAGTATTAAAACGCCATTTATCAAGTATTTAAAGTCTTTTTTAATTGTGCCTTAAAATAAAATCGGCCATGAAGCATTCATGATCTTCGAAAATACCACGCCGGAATCGCTGATAATAAGTTAGTATCAGCACTTTTAAATTGTCCAATTGTTGGCAGGACTCCAGGCAAGTACCCTGCATTGCGAAAAAAAGTCGACTCGAAATTAATGTCAACCGGCCAGCGCTACAAAACTGTCAAAAAGGGCAGGGTTGTCAGTGTGAAAATTTTCCCCATATTGGGGAAAAAATTTCAGAAGAAAAATTAAATACATAATATAAATATTAGCACAATATAATAAGTATAGTACATTAAAATCAGATTTACTAGCAGAACAGTGTTGGATTTTAATATTTTAAATAAATGTAAATTTTCTCTGAATAAAAAAAAATAAAAAATAAAAAAATATATATTTTAATGCGGTTTGTTTCTCAATGCAATAAATCAGAGGGAAGAATAAATCCATTATTTTTAAGGATCGTCAATATTATTCAACGAATGGCCCCTTAGCAGCAGTTATCCTATATCGCGTTTCGCTGTGTAATTGGAAAAAGAATTGCGGTCGAAAGATTGCGTAACAAAATAAATGACTACCCCCCAGCGTCAGAGTCTAAATGGAAGCCGTCCTTCTCCGTTCCAATATTGAGACATGAATTGGTGCGGAAATTGAACGTAGAAATATTAACCTCAGAGCTGAGAAAAATGCGACATAATATCGGGCTTATCGCACGTGAATAAATTTTCATCTCGGGAATCGGAGTGTCGCGTAACAGACCGTTCACACGTTGCGGTTTACCGAAACGTTTTTCTTGGACGGTTTACAGTGGCGAAAGTAAACTTAATGCTTGTGTTCTCACTATACTGTAAAAGCGAACGCGGTATAAACCCGATTCGTTTATTGTTTTTCATATGGCTGAGTAATTTTGGCCTTGAGTACCGTTACGAGCCATTTTTGTAGCAGAACGAAACGGTCAGATTCGTAGCACTCTGCCAGTAGAGATATAAATTAATAGTAAAAAAAAACACTAAAAAGACACTTTTATAAATGCACGTAAAAATAAAAAAATCCGGCTTCATCATCAGACCTTGAAACTTAATAGTGGTCAAAGTTCATTACAAGACCTTTCTAACAAGTCCAAACACGGCTATGATACGATATTCCATCATGGAATGCCAGTGCCTATCTTCCGGCTTCATCATCAGACCTTGAAACCTAATCGTGGTCAAAGTTCATTCCAAGACTTTTCTAACAAGTCCAAACACAGCTATAATACGATGTTTCATCATGAAGTTCCAGTTCATATCTTCCGACTCCATCATCAGATCAGTTCGACAGTACCATATTATTGTATTGTCATCAGAACTACATACAGCTGCCAATTTTCATGACACTACGATCCTTGGAAGATGGTTAAATTTGTTACATTAGATTCCATTATATAGTTACATACAGGTCGACCTAATAAAAGCGTGTTAAAAAGGGAGTTTGGGCTCAGGTTATATTTATTTATTTATTTATTTTTATTTTTCGGAAAACTTACAGCGTTTTATACTTAATACTAACACATATTATATAACTCTAAGGCCAATTAAAAGTTTTCACAATTAAACTAAATCTTTTGTTACAGCGCAATGAGCTATGAAAAAAATGCAGGTTTAAGTAAGGGGAAAGGGACAGGGAATCCACATTATGAGTTATGTAGATGTATTTAAGATATATGATGGTATATAACATACATACATACATACCGTAACATACATACATGGACATGTGTTATCAGCAACTCAAAATCAATAGAAAAGGAATGCCCCAGGAAACACTATTCTATATTCACTATATATTTTAAACAATACGGATACTGTACTTACTTATATTATACTAGTGGGCTATAGTTCTCTTAAACTAGGCAAAGAAATGCTTTCAGTAACGTATGTTGTTTTTTTAAATGTTTTTCTAATCTTTTTAGAAGTTCGTATAACATTTATATCGACCGAAAATAATTGTAGAATTTCCTATCATCATTTTCAGTTTAAACATGTGTGTATAAAAGTGGCACTGATTCAAACGCAACGATACAATTGAATGCACACAAAATCTTTTATATATTTTTCGTTATCTACGCCTGTACGAAAATAACCGCCCTCGCAACTTCTATCTTTTACTAAACGTTTTTCGTCTTAGCAACTGACCAGAAAGGAAAATGAAGTGGATTGTGAGAAATACGCGGAAAATTTTTCTTTCGAGGTAACGAAGGAAATATCAATTTTGAGCCACCCTGAGATAATTGAGACCATTTCCAGATTAGTATGTCTGTATGTCTGTGTGTGACGATGTATCTGCGTGTATGTGTTCACCATAGCACCCAAACGCCTAATCTGATTGAGCTAAAATTTGGTATGCTGGCAAGAATTATAAAAAAATGTGGTTGAAATCAGTGCACCAGGAGGAGGTGCCATAGTCCTATATTATCCTCGAAATATTGGACTTAGGGATTTAAAATTTGGTACACGGATGCTTGGTTTGACCATATCTTACGTTTGTTGGAATATTTCACACACAAGCTAAAATAATAATATTTAAATATCGTCATATAAATTTAATATTAACGCCGAGTCGCCCTAGACTAGTGGCGAAAGGAACCACACTGTGTTACGGCTGGTCCACACGATGCTGTGCGGTGCGGTGCGGCTCCTGAGCGGTGCCAAAAACCTAATAAAAAAATATCCAAAAACGGTTCATTTTAACCATATTGTTTAATTTTATGTAGGATTTTAAATAATTATAATAATAATAGCATTTGTGAATAGTGGTTTTTACACGACTGCCCAACAAATCTTTGCGGTGCTGCGTCGCACCGCATCGTGTGCATCGACCCTTAGGGCGGGCCACACGATGCGGTGCGGCTGCGGCGCGGCACCTGAGCGGTTGCCGCTGCGGCGTCCTACGCACAAATATCCGTGGTATACCACACGGTGCGTTCCGGCGCCACACCACACGCATAGGCGAAAGCTTTGCGGTGCGGCGCCGCACCGCATTGTGTGGCCCGGCTGCCAAGGACTGGCTACTTGCCGGGAGAGTCTTTGGAGTGACAAAACCGATTTTTTACCGTATACAGGTAAACCTTATCAGAATAACTATTAGTAAAAATCGTAATAGTGTGAATGGGTTCTGTAAGGGCGGGCCACTGTGGCAGGCCGGGCAGGGGATGCAGGGGGTGCAGGGTGGCGCGGGGGGCGCAGGGGACGCCACTCAACCGCGGAACTTTACCAATTACTAACATCTGTGCCCGAATGCCGTCAGTAAGCCTTCTTTTACGGACGATATCACATGCCGAGGACGTAATGAAGATCTTACCCGCACTAATAACAGAAATTGGGAGTCATACACTAGAGCGCCCTCGCCCTTCTGCGGCCGACGACTGTATACAAATGGGGGAAATAAAAGTAGAATGCCAAATTACAGGGAATGCGGCCTGGAGTAGCGTTACGAGCCTTTTTTGTTGCAGAACGAAACGGTCAGATTTGTAGAATTCTGCCAGTAGAGGGGAAAAGAGAGCTCGAACTCGGACAATATGGATATGAGATAATTTGCAACTTTTAGAATCGGAATGCCAAAGGGAGCAGTACTAGCCCCCATTCTACACTATATATTTCAAACAATACGGATGCTATACTTATTTATACCCATATTAGATTTTTACAAGACATAGTAGCTTTAGTTCCCTTAAATTGCATAGGGAAATGCTCAACATGGCCTAATTTTTTAATATGATCTGGGAAAGAATTACTGATTCTGACATGCTCGCAAATGTGTCTCTGTTGTTTATGATATGTTGTTGTTAACAATGTTAGCTCTGAGTTGAGAATCCTAGCTTGCTAGCAAAGTGTCTCTTTGTTCCAGATAATTAACCAACTATGAAAGAAGGAGGAGGCCATCAATTCGGTTGTTATCTTTTTTTTGTATGTTTGTTATCTCAGAACTTCTCTTCTGATTATGGGATCCATGGGGAATTGAAGGAACTCCTCAAATATTACCATATGAAGTTGAAAATGTACATATTGATTCAATTCCGATGACAATGTATTTTTTAATGGAAAGCATGACATGATACTATACCCTTGGTTGGCTTCGGACGAGGGGACTTCTCAACGGTCAAAAGCACAGACACGAAATTTTGTATACTCATTCAGTTATATTCCCGTTCTAAGTTTCACCATGACATGGCTGTCATGGTGAAACTTAGAACGGCAATCCTAGCTTGCTAGCAAAGTGTCTCTTTGTTCCAGATAATTAACCAACTATGAAAGAAGGAGGAGGCCATCAATTCGGTTGTTATCTTTTTTTTGTATGTTTTTTATCTCAGAACTTCTCTTCTGATTATGGGATCCATGGGGAATTGAAGGAACTCCTCAAATATTACCATATGAAGTTGAAAATGTACATATTGATTCAATTCCGATGACAATGTATTTTTTAATGGAAAGCATGACATGATACTATACCTTTGGTTGGCTTCGGACGAGGGGACTTCTCAACGGTCAAAAGCACAGACACGAAATTTTGTATACTCATTCAGTTATATTCCCGTTCTAAGTTTCACCATGACATGGCTGCTGCACACAGGTTTGGCTCCCTACGATAGGAATCCTTACCAGTGAACAGCCCAGACACGAAGTTTTGTATATGCATTCAATTACGACAGCCCTTTCTAAGTCTCACCAAGACAGGACTGCGGCACCCAGGGTTGGCTTCCAACAACAGAACTCCTCAACGGCCAACAGCACAGACACAAACTTTTGTATACGCATTTAATAATGATAGCCCGTTCTAAGTATCACGATGACATGGCTGCTGCATTTATAAAAGATTTTGGAGTCGGTTTTTATTGTTAAAATTTTGTTTATTATTATAATCGAGCTCGGTCACATACTGTATGTGGGGAGTTGTCCTCACGAAGAAACCTTAGTCGGCGAACTGTGCTTACGCGTGCCTTGCGCTAAATGCGCTATGCTCGACGTCGCGTCGGTTTTCTTTTACAGGGAGCCTACACGTCTTTAAGTGTTGGACATTAAAATACTTTTTGTTATGCCAGAACAAGATCAATTGTTTTACTTATATCGCAGCGCCAGTACAGAATATCTAACTTTGCGCAGTTGTGGTATAAGGGTGTTAATGGAAAAGCATATTTAGCGTAACTTTCAGAGCGCTCTCATGTTTTAATTTATTGTAATTAATTTAGGGCCTAAATAAAATCGTGGCTAAGCACGACGCTAGATAATTAACCAGTCAATTTGTTGAAATGAAAATAAAACACACTCACCGCTTACATTACAGGAGTAATTGCGTCTGAAAGTTTTCGAAATCAGTGTTAAGCCTTTATGTCCCACGCAATGAGCAACTTTTTTGAGTTTAAATTGTAAATTGGTTCATTATCGATTCGCTTAGATTTTTTTTAATTAATGCTTATTTTTTTTTTAAATCATTAAACCAAAATTCTTCAGATATGGTCGTTCTTAGGTCGTTCCTAGGTCGTTCCTAAGCTTCCTAATACTTCAAAAAATAAAATAGGAAATGGAAAAATATAATTTGCCACGTGCAATTTTATTAAATACAGAGGCAAAAAGAAAGCACATTAAAAAAAACACATATTAAAGTTTATATAATTACTAAATTAGGAGTAGTTTAAAATTGAATATCGCTGTAAAACCGTTATGAAATATTTACCACGTAAAAAATATTATGTAAGTAAAATTATAAAAATTCAGTATAGGTAAATTGTTACTACATTTCAAATCTGATTTCTAAAATTACGCCACAGACATAAAGCGCTGAAAAAGGGCAGTGACCAGCTGTACAGCAATAACGCGGCATTCAGTTTCATTTGTACTGCGGACCGCAGGCCGTCCAGGCAACCGCGACGCCTGCGACGCGGGCGCCGCGACGCACCCTCAGGGCCACAGTTTTATTTTAATTAATTTAACCATTTCCGGGCGGCCCAAATTTTAAGTGCGGTCCCCTCGTCGTTTCGCTCTGGATACAGTCGGCGCATCCTACCCCCACCCCGCCTTCATTAACTAACTTTGTACGTATAATCCGGACTGGCGAAATTGTTTATCCGCATCTGTATGTCTCTAAACTGCGTCTATGTACATTCAATTAATTGTCCCGTGCTGTTGACCTTTATGGCGTCTCTTGTATGGTAAAAGAGGGCAAAATGAAATGTTTAACTTTGAAAGACAAAAAAATATAAAATGAGTTGTAATAAAAATTACTTTTCTGTGTATTTGGCACAAGCTTATAGGGATTATTAGTTTATAGGTTTTTCTGTTTAATTTTCTTGTCCGAAGAGTGTTTTCTCCATTTCGCCTATTTTTATAACCTTAAAATACAGGACTTGACAGCAATTTTTTGACATATTTAGTCCTTCAGAGTTGCAATATAAAAAAATATAGAAACAAATCAAAAAGTCCTTTGTATAATCCAAATATTTAATAAAATAATATAATTTTATTTAATTTATTATGGAAGAAATACTAATTTATTTTACTTTTTAAAATACATTATTATTTTTTAAACTGGCGAGGACATTGGTCAATTTTCTGCCGTCGTTTGGCCTGCATCGTGGCGGGGTGGAGGAGGGGGGAGGAGGGGGGGGGGGGGGTACGGTCACATCGCGGTCGTACGAAGGTGTTTTGAAAGGGTGTTTCCTTCATTTATGGCCGTTTAAGGACCTTTTCTTTTAATAAATATGTAGTGCTGTTTATTTTTGTTTTATGTCTTCTTCAACACTTTGCATTGTCGCGAAATCACGATATATTTAAAATCAAGTCGGAGAAAATGAGCTGGTGAGTCGCTTTATCGGCGTGCTCAGACGAAACGGTTTGATATTTTTAAAATAATATACAACAGAAACATCGGCCTGAGAAAGATATAATAACTGCTTTTATGTCTCAAAAAAATAAGAAAAAATAGTAGGCAGTGTTTGTTGAAGACATTAGCAATAAAATAAGCAATATTTTCAAAATAAATTGATCCTTTACCACGGGTATTAAACAGAGATAAAATTAGCCTTTTACTATAACTTTCTAGGTGGTATTGTTATAGAGATATCATGAAAATAATAACGCGTGCAAGCACCTCGAAATACCTAGCGGGAGGCGGCGGCTGCTGGCCCATCAAGGTCAGAGTTTAGCGGAATTCGGCGCGGGTTTTGAGGAACAAGACGCGTACGTCTACGAGATAGTTAGCGTGCGTCTGCGGGGCGACGTCTTGCACTATATATCTAACGGTAGCGTCTTAACCCCTCAAATGTGAGGCGTCCCTTAAGGGATGCCTTGGCAAAATGTATACAAAATGTATATAAATTCATATAAATATAAATATAAATGTAAATGTGCGCCGCTTTATAGTAATCCGCTCTATAGTAATGCTATAGCTCTATAGTAAACCCCGCTCTACGTAAATGTAAATGTAAATGTAAATATAAATTTATATACATTTTGCCATAGGCAAACCGAGCTAATCGCCATTCATTTGAGGGGTTAAAAGGCAAATAACGGCCTACCTACTTGAATTAACAAATCGATTCTAAACTTTACGCGAAGCGAAGCCGTAGGTAACAGCTAGTTTAAATAAAGAGTGCATATAACATACGGTAAATTCCATTGCAGCACTGCGTTTTTGCGGTATATGTAGGTGATTATTGAGAGTTAATTGCTATTTTTCTATACTATCGATGTGCTAGAAGGAAAGAGAAAAGGGTGCAGGATTTCGAGTTTAATAATGTCAATGGCCATTCGAAAAGTCATTACTATAATAATCTTATAATAATCTTAATAATCTTTTACTTTTTTTAATACGGTACGTGTTTCAACTGGTCCGACATTCTCTACGCAGATGACATGAAAGTATACTCATCCATTAGAAGTACTGAAAACTGCGTCAACATGCAGTCGGATCTAAATCGACTCTCGGATTATTGCATCACTAATGGCATTGATATAAATGCCTCAAAGTGTCACAAAATCACATTCACGAGGAATATAAAGAAAATCATTTGGGATTATTATATCAATGCCGTTGGTGATACCATACCAGAAAGCACTTGCGTTCGCGACCTTGGTGTATACCTTGACAGCAAACTTCTAGGCGATAGTCACTGTCGACAAGCAGCAGAGAGGGCGTACAGAATGCTAGGGTTTGTGTTAAGGATGACTAAGCCCTTCTCGGGCACCAAGGCCGCACTGACACTGTACAACAGCTATGTCCGCAGCATTCTTGAATTCGCGTCTCCCATTTGGTCTCCGCAATACAGCGTGCAAAAAGCCCAACTGGAGCGGATTCAAAGACGTTTCGTCCGGTGCATAGCCCGACGTGAACATCTCGCATTTGACTGTTACCGTGATAGGCTACAGCATTTTAATATGCTGTCGCTTGAGGATCGGCGAACTGCTGCGGATATGACTGTGCTACGTGACATCGTCAATGGGACGCTGGATAGCCCATAGGTACTTAGTTTCGAGCATCGCTCTGAAGGTGCCGCAACGTAATACCCGATCCACACAGTTGTTCGAGCCCCCGAGACGACATTCTAACTACCGCGCGGTATGGATCCGTTTCCTGTCAGCTAATAAATATTTACGGATGTATTGTATTTTTTGTTTCATAATTTAGTTTGTAAAATATTTTTCAAATAATTTCGAATGGCGTAAACTATAATCGGCATAAGAACATGTTTTTTTAAGAATTATGTACCTAATTATAAGTTCATGCTGTTACTTACCTAAATAAATAAAATAAAAATAAAAATAAATAAAATAATCCATTCCTGGAATTCCATGTCTTATATATCCACTACTTTTATGCCAACATATTTTATATTAATATTTTATTTTACTAAATTAAACAAAAAGATAACGAAACCACGCTACGAGATCACCATACCATAGCACATAGGAGGGGAGATTAAAAACTTTCCGGAATGGGCAAGAGATGGCGCGTGTATCGCGAAATGGTTGTAATGGTTGGCAATACCAATTTATTTCAGGAAAGCTGTCGAATTTTCAGACAGATACGTCCCACAGTTCTTGATTATCGGGCGGTTTTGTCAAGCAAGTCAGGCAGATGTGCAAAAATGGAATAAATCGAATTTCGTGCGGTCAATAAACATTTCTGTATTAAAGGAATTACGGCGAAGGAGATACGAGATATTTTGCGGAAAGTTCATGGCACCTTCACACCTTCATTTTCAACTATGAGTTTCTGGGTGAGTGAGTTCAAACGCGGCCGTACGAGCACCAAGGATGAACCACGCAGTGGACATCCTAAAAAGCCACAAATAAGGGAAATGTTCTACAAAGACCATGATCTCGTGTTAGCGGATCGTCGAGTGAAGTTGCGCGAAATAGTTGAGTATATATTAGGGCATCTCTTATGAACGTGTGAAAAATATCGTGCATGAACATTTGGGCGTGAGGGTTTGCTGACTGTGGACAACAAGCGAAATCGTGTGACCACTTTGAATTAGTGTTTGGCCATGTTGAAGCGTAATCCAACGGACTTTTTTTTGCCGATTTGTGACCGTGGATGTTCCCGAAATGTTATTATTCTGAGGGCTTAAAAAAGTTAAAGTACTGCTGAAAAAAGTGTATCGCCCTGGAAGGGGACTATGTTAAAAAATAAAAACGAGAACCTGTTGAATTGCTGCGTTTTCTTGCCCTTTCCGGAAATTTTTAATCTACCCTCGTACTGTGCAAATATGCACTTACTAATCAAAAAAGTGCCATATTTGCTCAAAGGCATTTTTGCTTTATATTAAAAACAACTATATTTTAATAGGAATGAAATTTATCAAAGGAAAAGCTACACTTTCTTCAAAAATATTTTATATTTTTTCTAATAAATAAAGTCGCAAGAACACGGAAAAATGCTTAAATGAATTATTATATATGCAACCAAATAAAGATGACGTAGCTATTATTTAAAAATGTTTATACGGGTTTAATTAATACAAATATTTAATTATTATTACTGTTTATTTTTTTGTAATTTTTATGTGTATAATCTATTATTATTATACCATATAGGTATGCTATGGCCTTGATAAGTTGACTTAGAAATAGCAAATTATATTTTACATTTCTTCTTAAATTGCTTCTTTGTTTGCCATAATAACCAATTTGTTGAGTACCGAACAGAAATTAAAATATCCCTGATATAGTGATACATTTTTACACTTTTTTTTATATTGTCCGATGCGTAATAATTTCAAGTTTTTTTAATTCGCCAAGATAATAAGGAATTATTCACAATCGCCGGAGACTGTTCATTATTCCCGACTAATCACATTAACTGTGACATATATTCTGCAGAACCCCTAACTTTAAACCAGTGAAATGAAGTTGTCGTGTCATTTTCTTAAAACAGCAGAAAGCAGTGAGCCAAATAAAATTAAAACCACTGCCTTAGAGTATTATGACACATTCTTATTGGAAGCAAGCTACCTATGCAAAATAGACGTGTACAGGTCACGCGATAAGAGCTGGCACGTTCACAGTACTCACACTAATGCAATGTCACTATACAGTGTGTGAGCGAGAGAGACGGAAAGACTTTTTATGATGCGCATCAAGTGAAAGTCACGTCGCGCGTCACGACATTGCATTAGTGTGAGTACTGTGAACGTGCCAGCTCTCGCCGCGGGACCTGTACAGTAAATTTGCGTGTTCAGATGACTAAAATTCCGACGCTAAACTATAAGATAGAAGACAACCAGACTACCTTTTTCAAAATATGCGATTTCTGAGACAACAGTCGCATCGAGCATGGAAAGTATAAATCATAAAACTAGCCGATTAAAGGGAAGCTAAACTAAAACACTCAAAATAAGTATTTTAACAGAAACGGTTTACAGCTAACCCGCCCAATCGCTGAAGACATTTTAAAATTAGCTTTTTCTCTCTCTCTTTATCGCCGGACAGATAGAGCCAAGTTTATGTCTCGTGCGACATTTTCGTCCCGTCGGGAAACGAAGCGTGCAACGAACGACACAGGTGCTTGTTTCCCAATAAAATAGAGTTCCTGTGTCGATAGGTCAGTATATTGTGATCAAAAGCACGCAACCAGTTCAGCTTAAACATATGTCTACAAATTTTAGCGAAATGGTCAGATTTAAATCAACTGATCCTTTACCGATGACGGCATTCTATGTACGTTCTACAAGAAACGCGATTCAACCGAAATTTTCGCAATTTCATAAGAGCTATTGTAACAACTTTTAATATGCCGGGCAATAATAAATTAATACAAACGAACTTAATATAAATATGCAACGCGACGGCCACCAATGCTACAAAACAACAGGTCTCGGCATTGTAGATTATATTGGGCCGATTGCGTTTCTTTGTAAACTAAAACTAAAATTGGTCCAAGTGAACGAGACAGGGCAATACGTTAGAGCGGAATATGAAACGCATGATCGTCGATAAATACTACCTGCCGAACTTCTACTCGTCCGAATAAATTCGAGCATATTTCGTGAGGTGTAAGATTTGACCTTGGCGGGCAGTTTTAATGTTAAAAAGTGAAAACCGGTCATCTCACACTCCGCTTTAGCATATTGCCCTGTCTCGTTCACACGAACTAATTTCCGATTTTAGTTCACGAAGAAACGCAATGGAGCCCATTGTGCGGTTAAAATAGTAAGTTATAATATATATTACATTTGATTATTTTATTTTTCACACAATCGTGGCACTCAAATTAGGCTCAGGAAATAAGCTTGCCTTATAACAGAAGTGCCTATCAAGACGGTCTCGGTTGCACTTTACTCAGCACATTAGAAAAGTTGGCGTTTACGTTTAAAGTATACCCTATTTTACATTAACGTGTTACATTTTTATGCTAAAAAGTCAGCGATTTGTGTTACGGGGAAACAGGCATTTAGTACTTTATAGTATTTATATGAGAGTTAGTACTTTAGTACTTTTTTTATATTTATATGAGAGTTTAGTACTTTATAATATTTATAACTATTGGGTTATAATAAAAAACTTCAGAAACATTTACCAGCTTATTTTTAGAATTAAATCAAGAAGGACTTATAAAACCGACGAAATTACAGTGGACGGTAATCATGTTTGGTATTGAAAACTGGAATAAGGTTTCGTGATTTAAGACAATTTCTTATCGCCATATGGTCCGCGGACATCATCAAATGTTTCCCTGGCTATTTTGAGCATTCGTCCTGCAGTATAGTGTGGCACGGAAACCCCTTGGTAGCAGGCAGTAATGATGCCGGGTGATCGGGTTTTCCTACGTGGTCGGGTCGAATCCCGCGGGGAATACTACAGATGTACCGCTTCCGGTTTTTTAAGGGGTGGTAGGATAAAACGGGACTCGAGAACACTGGAATTGCCTCGATATCTGTATGTAGTAGTAATACTGCTCTATAGGTTAAGGCGACCGATTCGACATGGCGGGGAGGAAGGACCTGCAGTGTACTTACGTTGATTATTTGCTACGCACTATTTAGTAATCATCATTTTGGTTATTTAATAATATTTTTAACGCCGAAAAACAATTATTTTGGGTTTAAAATTATCTAACAAAAATGAAGACTTTTACGATATTCCTAAAAATTCAACCTTTTTGCGGCAGTATTAAATTTCAAAATGCTTTTTTTTTAAATTTATTTTTCTTATAACCTCCATATCATAGGCCATATTTTACGCATAGAGAGGTTTCGATATAAAAAACTTTTTTTTTCTCCATGCAAGAGTACGCGTCGCTGAGGTAATTGCCACCAATTTTGACCTAATGTCGTAAATGCGACAAAGTTTTATGTCGACAGCATAATATGGACATATGCCAACGCTGGTTTAGACCAATTTAAAAGAATTCAACTGATTGGTAAGTAAATAGTAGTTATTTCATTTATTATCCTATTAACTTAAAACAATTGGTAAAAAAGCTAATTATTATTAAAAATATGTATTTTCTGATAAACGCTCAAGTCATGAATGTTTAGTTCTATTTTGAAGAAGGTTATAGTTTTTGTTTCTTTTTAATGCAATTAATAATGTTAAGTACATACATACTGAATATTTTGTTTCATTCATATATAAAAAATAGCACCGATTGGATTTTTCATATTAGTAATATGTAAAGACATAAAATTAGGTTAGAGGGTAATCAAGCGATAATTTTACTCATGATTTCCGGGTTAAGGTGGTTCATCACGTTTTTTTCATTCCCCATCGATTCGAATATATTAACGTTATAGACCCATTTGTTTATAAAAAAAATATAAAAAAAGGCGTTCCCTGGAAACTAATTTAATGAGCTGGAAATATTTCGAAGTGTTACGTTGTCAGAAAAATGGTCAATTGAAAAATACCACGAGAAATTTTGCATAAGAATAATTGTTCTACTTTTAATTTTTAGTATTAATTTGTGTAAAAAATGCTTTGTTAGACTTAGTCCTTTGTTAGTTTCAAAAATCTTTGAAAATTTCAATCAAATGCGTCAGTTGCGCGTCAACACAACTTATAACACAGATACAGACCTTCTAGGTCTAATTGGTTATGCGATTTCGCTTTATTTCAGATACGCTAGCTTATTTATATGAATAGAGCTATGTTTTTTCACTATACTAATGTTTATTTTTTACGATTCTGCATGTATAACAGTATGTATGTCGTCTTTTTACATTTCTTTATAAAATAAAAAAAATAATAAATAAATAGCTAAACCATAAAATTCGCTTCGCTTAAAGCTAATTTATGTTACATTTAAAAAAAAATAATAGCGCCTCTATGTTTAATATATTTCAAACCTGAAAAGTACCAAGATGAGTCGTTATGAACAGCCTTTAGTTTGCATTTTGTATAATGATGCAACCGATTACAGGCTCGTTTTCGACCCGTTCGGTGACCACTGCGCCAGGTGTGGGCTCTTCAGTGAGGCAGGACAGCCACTCGACGCAGCTGTAGCGCAATGCGGTCTACGTAGACAATTTCTTCTCTCTGGGGAGGCTGCAGGCTGCAGGCTGCGGGCCATCTGCGTTCGGCCAGACCTGGCGCGGCGCTGCGGCCGGGCCATTTTCACACCGCAATCGTTTACTCGGCCTTACGAAACGAACCTAGGCAGCGCTGCGCATTGTAGCCACATTGTGCTAGTTATGAAACTTTTAGGGAGAGCAACGCCTGCAATGGCGCGAACTTGTGGATATTTTTGTTATTTTATTTTTTCCAGGAACAAACAGCTCTTATTTTACAGATAATTCCTTAATTTATTATTGTTGTATTACATTGTTGTATCATATAACTTTATCAGTAATAATACTTTGATAAGTGTGCACACAATACAAAACTTGCAAGTAACCTAGTTGAGTCTATCTTGGTACGGGCTTTGGCCTAGTTAGGCAGACTCTGTAAATTACCTTTCTCAATAATACTTTGAAAATAATTTTATTCTTATTATTAATTACATGGTTGTAGAGTCCGTAGCCACATTGCACCGGTTCTCCTCGTTGTTACCGAAGTTAAGCAGCATAGAGCTCGGTCAATACTTGGATGGTTGACCGCCTGAGTGTTTGACTGCGTGATTCTATAAATGCCCACCTAAAAGATGTTGCCAATAGACATCAAGGTGGGTTTAACAATAAGTCACCAGCCTTCTCGGTAAAATAAAATATTATTTTTGGTACAGTTATTTAATTATTTTCCATTTAAAGGAAACTAAATTCTTACACTACCACTCTATTATTATTATTTATTTTACTTTAGTTATTTATATAAGGAAATTCACACAAGTAAATATATTTAAAATAATAAAAAACTAATTGTATAGACAGGTAATTGTTAGGCAGTAAACTATTGTATTTTAGCGGCACATAAGATGATGACAACGAATGCATTTATGCAGTCCGTAGAATCAACAATTACGTCATCGTAATTGGCTTTGGCCTGCGCCACCAGTCACAATGTTATTTTAATACCATCGTAATCGTGCCCGCGCAGCGCACCAGGCTCGATTGCGTTTCTCTTGAACTAAAATCGGAAATTAGATCATGTGAACGAGACAGAGCAGTACGTCAGAGTGGAATGTGAAATAAACGGTTGTCATTTTTTCGGATCAAAACTACCCCCAGAAGATAAAGCGGCTAAATCTAACACTACACGGAATGTGTTCAAACTTAGTCGGGCGTCTATAAGTTCGACGGGTAGTTTTGACGCGGGAAAAATCGACAACATTTCATTTCATATTCCATTCTAACGTACTGCTCTGTTTCGCTAGGTCGAACTAAGTTTTATTTTAGTTCACGAAGAAACGCAATCGGGCCCATTGTGTACCTACTCAAACAAAGCCTTTCAGATGTACCATTTATCTTGTATATAAAGTATTTCGGGTCTTTGAATGTCGCGTCGCAAATGCCAAAGTCGGCCATTGTTTTTTCACTTCTTTGACGTTCTCATATTTATTCATAATTATCTAATTGTTTTACAAAATGATATTTCAATATTCTATATTCGAAATTTCAATGCAATCATTGTGCAGTTGTTCTTTTTATGATTAGTGTAGTAGTTTCGTAGTTATAGCCCTTGAAGTCGAGCGCCGTCGATGTCGCCGAAAATCCTGCAATGTGACAGATGCATCCACGAAAATACCCATTTACTCCAAGGGTTAATAAAACATGATGTCCTCCTCATCGTGATCCGACAACGGCGACCTCTTGGTTGACAGGACTTCTTCGAAGATGCGCACGGATAAAACATACTTGTATAGTTCAGTTAATTTGGACTTTTACTCTCATTAACTAAACATAACAAGTCAGCATACAGCATACAACGAATAGTAAATTATATGGCACTATTTCTTTGTCTCTCATTATTCAACATCATCATCATCAACCCCGGTACATCCCTATAGTATTTTATAATAACGGTTTATTTTTTATTACTGTTTTTTATGAAATATCTGTGGTTTATATACATATGTATCCATATAGATACATGTATATTTCTGGAATGTACTCAATCAGACCTTTCATTTGACACTAAATACGATATATTTATATAAATTTATTGGCATTTGGTCATTTGGACATTTAGACAACTACTTACTTGATATTGGGATAGTTATGGTACCCTGAGACATTCGGAATGGTATAACAATTCTAACACTACTACACACTTCTAAATCGGTTTAAGCGTTTAGAAGTTATGATGGAATAAATAAACTAGAAACATACATAGATGAACCCTGAACATATTAAACTCCTTTTTTGTCGAACAGTCGTGTAAAAATAGGCATATGTATGCATACATAAAAGGTAATAACCCACTGTGAGATTAGTGTAATAATAAATACTATGTCGCATGCTACTTAACTAAGCTTAGCTTGTGCTAGAGCGGAAATTAAATTGCATTAGATAATTATATATAGATGTCCTTCGCATATAGATACATAATTAAAGTAAAAATAAATTATAGCAATCATTATAAACTAATTAATTTTTATTTTGTATGTCACTAATGTAGTTAAATATTTAATATAGCATATTACGCTTAATATGTAACATGACAATATTGATTTTAATATCTAATTAATTATGTACTATAATCGTTTTTTTAAAACATCAATTACAAACTAAATACCTATTTAATATTGAAAAAGCATGAAACAGTCGTAGTAATACTCATATTTTAATAATTTAATAAAGTTTGCGTAATGGAATACTTCATACAAATTTACGAATTTGAATTAATTCAGATATAGTTCTTCATTTTGAGTATTTTTTACATAACAATATAATAAAAAAAGAATGACTATTTATGAAATATAATAAAGAAATGGTCCCGAAAATATTCGCTAGGAAAGCGATATTCAAAAACAATTTCAATACGTAAGATAAAACCATATTGTTTGAAATTTTAAATAAGATTAAAAAGTATTTACCGCGTAAAGTTTGTAACACCCGACGTCTCGGCGATGTTGCAACCGCCGTTGTCTAGGGTGGAGTCACTACGACTGTCTACCCTAGACTAGACAACGGCGGTTGCAACATCGCCGAAACGTCTCGTTTTACAGACTTCCCTCTTTTAAATTCCTTTTTTATCTTATTAAGAATTTGAATCGTCAACAGTACTAATCAAATACCAAATAGAAAATTAGAAAAAAGTTCAAAACAGAAAGAAGAAAAAATATTTAAAACAGGAATAACCAAAAAATAAAAATATATACTAATAAATTACCCCACAAAAATATTGATCCCTTGAACCTTGGTGTCCATTTCGACCAGAATCTGTCCTGGCAGCACCATATTAGGGAGATGAGAGGAAAAATCTTTAACAGATGTCATTCGCTGAAGAAGCTCCAAAATTTTCTCCCGGAGAAAAGTAAAGAGACAATCTGTCAATCTTTACTTCTTCCACTCCTTCACTATAGCGACACCGCCTTCCTCGATCTGACAGAAGAGCTGGCCACCAAGGTGGAAAGGCTACAGAATGTCTGTATCCGCTTCATTTTTGGCCTCAGAAAATATGACCATATCACGGAATATCGAAGAAGACTGCAGTGGCTTACCACCAGGGATACGAGACAGGTTAGAACTCTCTGCCTCTTATATAGAATCCTTGTGAATGGCGTGCCGCTTTATCTTGCCGATAGGTTCACCGCGCTATCGGCGCACGGCCGTCCCCTGAGATCAGAGGGCAATAACCTGTTATCCATCCCTGGTCATAACAGCGACTTTTTTTCGTACTCCTTCTCCGTGGAAGCTGCACGACTCTGGAATGCTTTACCGAATAATATTAGAACAGCCCCCAGAATTTCTTCGTTCAAGGCCAGGCTCGAGGACCATATAATCCTAAAACCATAAACCAGCCAACCCCCCTCTTCCCCTCTCCTTTTCGCTTCCTTTTTCTTCCCTCCTCTCCTTCCTTTTCTCTGCGTCTTTATTTAATTTTAGTAATTTGTTTTCCTTTTTTTCTATATCTTTTCCTTTTTCATTTTCTGTCTGTTTCTTTTTTTTTAATCACTTTAATTTTTAGTATTCTTTTGTGTAGCCAACGTAACAAATTATATTATAAACTTAAGCTATAGGTTAGCTGATAGACATTGCCGCAAGGCAATAAGCTCGCCTTTTTTATTTTGAAATAAAGAGTTTTTTATTATTATTATTATTATTATTATTCCTATTGAATACCAATTTTGACGATTTGATGATTGTTTCCTACCAATAACATTTTTTAAACCTTATATTTAAAGTAAAACCTAATTATTTTAGGGCTTTATCACTTACTCCATGACGTTTAAGTTTGATGAAAAATGTTTTACGATCAATGCAATAAAAGGTTTTCGAGATAACATAGTAAATAAAATCAAGCTATAAATAACCCTCCAAACCATGACATCCTATTCAAAAATATCAGGAATACAGTGCAAACGAATATATGCACAAACGAATATATCCGACCACACACTAATATATCCGAGCAATAACAAACGACAAAAACTCAAATGAAGAACTAATTTTAAATAATGGAAAATATGTATATCTTTGTGTTAAATTTGAAATTTCAACTCATACACAGGCATGGTCCTAATAATTTTATGAAACATATGTTAATTTTAAATGTTATGAAACATAGTTAATTTTAAATAATTTTTCAAATTTTTTGGCCATTTTTTTGACAATTTTAAGTAGCATTTTTTAATTATTCTGACTTTTCTGATTTTAATTTCTTGTTTATTTTTATCGATTATTTTAATTTGTGGTTTTAGTAAATAAATCTTAAAAATGATTTGAATGCCCTAAAAGCAATAATGAAGTAACTGTATGTACGTGGTGATAAATTTAAATATTGTAAAAACGGACTAATACACTGTAATTTAAATGTACCTAAATATTAAGTTTCTACAATCTGTTAAGATTTTTTTTGGAAATAAATTGAAATTGAAATTGAAAATTGAAATTGAATATGTGAAATATTAATAACACATACAAATTTCAGAATGTACGATCAGAGGTAACACGTACCTAGAAATCATGTATGCTAATCACCGCCTTACACCACCGGAGTGCAGCCCATTGGAACTAGCTATCAATAATTCATGTAATATGTGGGTAAACGCTTTTAGGTCGATCGGTTTAGTCCTTTGCTGTGTACATATTTGCAGAGAGAGTTTATAATGGTATTGGTCGACTCAATGATAGCCTCGTCTGCTCGCTTCGGGGGGCGTTTAGCCATTCATGCATCGTGTTAACTAATCAACGGCCGCTTTCATTATTCACAGGCAATCTCAGTAATGACGCAAGTTCCAACTGGTTGCGGTTTCATCCACTATCTAGACGCGAACGCGCTATTGCATTATACATAGATGTGAAGTATATTTCTGTATATAGTTTGAGGTATTTAGCCCAGTTTTGATGATTAAAATTTTGATGAAAAGTGCCTGGCTCCTTTTTTGATGGGCAATCTTGTAAAAAGTACAGACGAATACGAAAGGAAGCTATTGGAAATTGTGTCCTTATATATTATATTAGGAAGTATTTTGCATTATTATTTTTTTTTATTATATATGTACCTATATATGGAAGAACCAGTATATATTGAATATAGCTATTTATGTAATTATTGGATTTATTTTTATTTATTAAATCTCTATATTAGAATTATAACAATATATTATTATATTTCTGTATAGGTATGTTTCTATTTTCCATCAAATTTCTAAATTATATTTCCATCATCTTAAAGAAAAAAAATATTTTCTTTAAGATGATGCTTGTTTTTTTCTACTCTTTGTTGTTAAATTTCATAATGGGCGGGTTTATTGCCATACGACAATCTCTTGCAACCAACCCTACTATGATGTGTTTATATAAATGTGTGTGTGTGGGTCTTGTAATTGCATTCGATCGACAACATTCAAATGCATTTCAGTTAATTTTATCCGGGTCAGAAATTGGTAACCCAGCCGGGAATCGAACCCCGAACCTTACAATGTAAGATCAGGCGACCTAATTAGTGTTCCGCTGGGCCAAATATTATAGGTGTACTATGTAATAAATTTTAATACAGACTATGTTTTAATGGAGTTGATAAAATCCGACATATTTATACTTCTTTTTGGTTCGCAAACAATGTTCAAATATCAGTTTCTATACCTTTGTTTATACAACCTAATTTAAGGCATATTTGTAAACCTTCAATGAGGATTTCTTTTTAATTAAAAATAAGAACTAATAATAAAATCAATTAGGGTGTATCAGACTAATTATCTGGTTGACTAATTATTTGATATTTAGATCAGTATTCAGTATTCAGTATTCAGTATTCAGTTTATTTATTCAGAATATATAATAACAGCATGAATTAGGAATTAAAGCTAATTATCGCATATTAGAATTCGTCAGTTTATATGTAGATATAAAACTATTTAAGCATAAATATTAATTCAACAATAGCATTGACTAAAGTCGGCTTTACACGACAGACAAATATTTTTTTTAAAAAAAATTATAAAGCTGAATCCATGTACATGAGTATACATATAAAATAGATTATTATTATAAGAATATTAATAGTCATCAAGCACTTTATACAAAAAATAATCACACAATTGGAAGTATCGAAACAAAATTGGAAAAAAACAACGTATGTATATGATCAGGTATGTTACATTACACATTGTAATCTACATATTAAATATTAAATTCATAATATTATAATTAAATAATAAAAACTAAAATGAGGTACCTGAAAGTTACATATTAATGTTATTCCCATTTCAAAGAATTGGCATGCTCAAAAAAATCACCCAGCTTATAGAAAGCATGTGTGGATTGCAGCTTTTGTTTTATAAATCTTTTAAACGCCTTTGTTTCCATCTTCCTTGTGGAGAGTGGTAGCTGGTTAAAGAGCTTATAGCTCAAATATCCAAAGGACTTTTGTGTCTGCGTAAGGCGTACTTTAGGCAGGATAACGTCATCACGTCTGCGTGTATTGTGGGAGTGCATATTCCCGTTTACCTCTTGTTCGTTAATATTTGATTTAGCATATAGTAGACATTGTAAAATATATTCAGACGTAAAAGTCAGTATTTTGTACTTAAGAAAATATGGTTCGCAGTGCGTGTCACGGGATACTCCTGCAATTGCTCTCAATGCACTTTTCTGTAAAATGAAAACCCTAGAACTGTCTGTGGCATTCCCCCATATCAGTATACCATAAGTCATTTTAGAATGGAAACAGGCATGATACGCAGTTATTGCAGCGATTTCACCAGCTAAGAATTTAATCTTTTTTATTGCATATATTGCCGAAGAAAGCGCACTACATAGTTCATTAATATGGATGTTCCAGCTAAGATGATGATCGATCATGATACCTAGGAACTTTGTTGATTTGCTTAATTCTAGAGTACTGTTGTTTAGAGTTATATTGAATGGTATAGCAGACGATTTATATTTTGAGGAGAAGTGCATAGTTACGGTTTTTTTTGCATTAAGCAAGAGATTATTCTCTGTGAACCATGCACTTGCTAGGTTTAACGCATGATTGGCATTGGTCATTAGGTCGTTAAGATTGTTATCGTGAAACAGGAAACTTGTATCATCCGCATAGAGCAAGGTTTTGGTGTAGGCGGGCAAGCAATTGCCTATATCATTAATGAAAAATAAAAATAATAATGGACCAAGAATCGATCCCTGGGGAACTCCGCAGGTTA
The DNA here is from genome assembly GCA_944548615.1 of Micropterix aruncella. NCBI lineage: Eukaryota > Metazoa > Arthropoda > Insecta > Lepidoptera > Micropterigidae > Micropterix > Micropterix aruncella. The sequence goes on along the minus strand of OX155953.1, from coordinate 32,479,592 downwards.
TCGGTTGAGGTGTAGATCTAAATCCATCTATTTCTACTACCTGTGACCTGCCTGTTAAGTAGGATTTCATCATGTTATTGGCTTTGCCCCGAATCCCATAACTGTTTAATTTATTGAGCAGTATTTCGTGGTCAACCGAATCAAACGCTTTGGATAGATCACAAAAAACTGCCACGGGTTGGGAAGAATTTTCAAAAGTGTCGGTAATGAAATTTACCATCTCCGAAATCGCCGAGGTGGTGGACATGTTCTTCCTAAAACCATATTGATATTTATTTAGTATATCGAATTTATTTGCGAATAGATATAGCCTGTTATATAAATTTTTTTCGAAAATTTTGGAGAAAGCTGGAAGCAGTGAAATTGGCCTGTAATTTTCAGGATCAGTTTTGTTCCCTTTTTTAAAGACTGGTACTATCTTTGCTATTTTCATTAAATTTGGGAACACACCTTGTTTCATACAATTATTAAAAATAGACCTCAAGGTGTTGGAAATCGTTGGTGGTACATTCTTTATTAATTTAATCGAGTGTGCCCAGATATCCATTGATGTTTTTGTTTTAATGCCATTCAAGGCCTTATCAAATTCAATGGAAGTTATAGGATGCAACAGTATTGATGCTGGTATCTCACCTACAATTGTTGAAGAGGGTAAACTAGGAGAATTTGTCATTCGTTTAACAGCGTTTGTAAAATATTCATTGAGTATATTTGCCGTTTCTGTAGGATCAGAGACTTTAGAACCATTGTGAAGTAATTGAATAGGTTCATTTGCCTTACTTGAAATATTTCTCCCCTCTCTATTGATGATACTCCACATAGTTTTGGTTTTGTTATTCGACTGCTTAATCTCTTCTTCTATAGTATTTTTCTTAGCCGCTACTACTGCTTTGTCATATTTTTGTTTACAGTTCGTATAATAGTCCTTAAGTAATGAATTTGTGTTTTGATTTAAATTATCCTGTAGAATTTGAAGTTTTCCTAGATCGTTTCTAAGCTCATTATCAATCCAAGAAGGCGTACCGCCTTTTGTTGACACTAGTCTGTATTTCGAGGGAAAGCAAGCTTCAAAATGACGATTAAAAACTTTTATAAAATTGTCATAGTCAGAATTTGGGTCTGATGAATCAGTAGTAAAGCATTCTTTATTTAATAGTCTAATAAATGAGTTAATAGCGTTAAAGCCGAATTGTCTTTTCCACACATGCTTACTATTTGGGTTCGTCAAACTTGATTCTAAGTGGATCATCTGAGCATTATGGTCAGAAAAGGGTATAATTACATTATCAATAGAGCAAAAATTTGCCGTTCTATAAAATATGTTATCGATGCAGGTCGCACTGAGTTCATTAATCCTGGTTGGAGTATTAAATGCCATCGTAAAGCCACATGATGTAAAAGAGTCTCTTAGCTTATTGCTATTGCCTGAGTTTTCTAGGATATTAACATTAAAATCACCACACACCACAATCTGCTTGGAGGAGTTTGAGAGTTTGTCCATAATCGATTCGAGGCAAGACATGAACACGTTAAAGTCACTGTTTGGGACCCTATAAATACAAACAATGACACATTTCTGTTGTGTAATTTCTACACAGGATATTTCCGTGTTTCGTTCTACGGATAATAATGTTATATCATCCCTGGTTTTGACATTTATCTCATTTTTAACCATGATACAGCTACCGCCTCTTATGTGATCTTTTCGACAAAAGTAGCTTGCAAGTTTGAAACGGTTAATATGTAGCAAATTGATATTATTTGTCTGCATCCAATGCTCTGTTAGGCAGGCCACGTGAATACAGTATTTTTCAAGGATGATCTCCATGCTTAGATGTTTTTTATTTATTCCTTGTATATTCAAATGCATGATTCCAAGCTGCTTTTTACGGTATAATTCCTTATCGTCTGCTTGCATCGTAAAATGTTCATTTTCGTTGACCCCTTGATTTTCTCTGTAAGTTTTGTGTCGTGTTTGGCATATCGTCATTGCTATACTATCCTTGTTAATGTTCTCCTCCACCGAGGAGTTAATATAAAAAGGGCTTTCTGGTTTTACTGTTTGTGATCTCATATGTTATACACTCAGAAAATTTATTTTTTCCTGTAGAGTTGAGCACTGAGCCATTTTTAGAATAGTCGTTTTCATCCAAGTAGTCAGTTAGCCATACTAGCTTGGCATGTGTAAATTTAGCAATCTGCTCGGCCATCATTATGTTCAATTTATATATATCTTCGTTTGCCCTCGTATTGTCAAGTCTATATGGTATTGATGTTATTATTACATTAGTGTGTATCGTAGCATTTAGTATCCTTAACAGATTTGTCTTTGTTGACTGTATCAATAATAATGGCTTTGTTTTGTGGAAGTAGGAATGATGAATACCTCCAAATACAATATAAAAATCTTTTTTGTCAAGATTTTTTGCAAGGATGTCAGTTTCTTCACCGAGACAAAATTGTGGAGAATGTGTTTTTACAATCCCACTTACATTCGTATCTTTCAGGCTGTATTTAAGTTTGCTTGCGCAACCTTTGCCGTTCTCATCTGCAATTAAAATCACTTTCGGCTTCTTCTCGGTTTCATTTCTAACAACTTGCATTTTCTTCCCTCCTGTACTTATTTGTGTTTTTATCGACGTTTTCGTTGTTTTATGTGCATTATCAGGTTTTTGGGCTTTGGAGATCTTACTTTTTTTTGTAGATTGTTTTTGAATACTTGATTGGCTTTGCACGTTGCTATTGTCATTTTTCCTCTTTCTAGATGTTTTTGTTGTTTGTTTCAGGTTACTGTCCGTATTTTTATGTTGTGTTTCCTCGTTTGTTAGTAGTAGTTTTTGTTTTAAAATGCCATTTTCAGCCAGAAGTGAGGTGATTTGATCTCTGAGGGGTTTTAGTACAGTATCATTTTCTTTTATAATTTCAGTAAGTTTCGTCATCTACGATTCTAATTCAAGATTTTTTTCCTTTGCGGTATCGCGTGCTTGTTTCAGAGTATTAAGCTTCTTCTTCAATTTATTCATTTCCTCACAGATTTTATCGAACTCTTCCGAATTATCGTCTATTTCTTTTTGAAGCTTTCTACTTAACGTACGTTCTGTGTTTACTTCTTTTCGTAATTTTTTTATTTCAGTATCCCAATCCAGATTCGATTCCAAATCTAGGTCTATAGAAAACAGATCAGTATCCATCTGCGATCGAGTCTTTCGAGGACTCATATTAATATTAATATATTTTTACTTACGTATGTTTTCTGTATAATTAATACGTAACAGAATACAGTTTGCAATCGTTGGTGTAATAGCGGTTTTACTTTAGAGTACCAGAAACAATTTTTCTCATCCGTTCGTCCGTTCCGCAGTTGATATATAATGTGGGTAGTCTAATATTGGTTGAGAAAAATGGCCGTCGCGTTGTTTAGATGCTCGTCGCGGTTTATGTATTATAAACAAATAATGCCAAATCGTAACCAAATTATAGGGAACCGCTATTCGCGAGTTACCAGTGGTTTGGGAAAATGGATAACTGTTGTGGAATGTGCATCGAATCGACAAAATCTTTCGTTTTTCTTCGGTCGCCGTTGACAGATGACGTAGAGCTGTGCAGTTCTTTGTTTACGATTTATTTTGTTCCTTAATATCGAAAGAAAAATATCAAGTTCGTGATTAGTTGTGCCAAAAATATCCGGTTCGAATTTCAAATCTCTTCCGTTATGAATAGTTATCAATAATTTGAAGTGCAAAAATCACTCACTGTGTTGTAACTAATCGGTGATTCTGTTTCGTCGCAACTGTGCTGTCACCGTCCATTTAATAATTAAGGTAAATTAATGAAATTTCCACTTTTAACATTAAAAATAAAATAATTTGACCGGAGCTTGTACCGTTCACACTGTCATCACGTACTGAATGTGTCGAATAATCCTTATTTGAGCAAGCACCTACAATTGTTTGACAAATTAATGCTGTTCGGTGGATATTGTCAACGCAAATAGTCTAAGCTGCTAATTAGATCGTCATAATGGGAATTCCACAAGCTGATTGATGTATTAGGCGATGAAACATATACGTATACTAAGTGATTGAATGGGTAATATTAAAAAGGTTCATAAATATTTTGTAATATATTGGGCCCGATTGCGTTTCTTCGTCACCCTATATCGGAATTAGTTTATGCGAGCGCGACAGGGTAATATGAAATGAATGATTGTAAAATTTCAAGCATAAACCTAACAATCGAACATAAAGCAGCATATTGTAAGACCGGACGAAAGTTTTTCAAACTGATTCAGATTATGTTATACGGTAGGTAGTTTGTTGCGGATACGGTCGTTCATTTTAAATTTCTCTCTAAATCACTGCTCTGTCTCGATCGAATGAACTATTTTGTGATATCAGTTCACGAAGAAACACAATCGAGCCCATTATGACGTACTTAAAAAGCTAAAATTGACAAAATAGCTGGAATAGAATTAACAATTCGTATGATTTTTTAAATTCGAAGCCGTGGGCAATGGGCATGGAGTATGGGGAGGTAATGGTTCCTAAACGATCGACTGTTTCTGTCGAAGTAATTTCGAACTTTAATAACCCAGCTAAAATTAGACTTATCGCTGCTATATTGACCTCGTTTTAAAGAAAATGATGTAGGTCTGTGCCAGTATAACACTGGCATTCGTAACGAGCGTATGTCGTCAAGTAATCATAACAACGGTTTCCGACTGACCGGATTTGATACGTATCTATAAACGGGTCCGTATTTAACAGATTGGTTGCCAACGCAATTCAGAAATACAACAGGAAATAATCAATTTTAAAAAATAATTTTGAGCTGTTTGATAAAAAAACCATTATTAGTTTAAGGGATTTTTAAAAAGAATCCATGTTCGAAAAGGATATTTCTGTTATATTATAGAAAAGACAATGTTATTGTGTTAGTTGACATTTCTTTGGGTATAACAGAGACGAATATATAATGGGCTCAATTGCGTTTCTTCGTGAACTAAAATCGGAAATTAGTCCGTGTGAACGAGACAGGGCAATACGCCAGAGCGGAATGTGAGATGACCGGTTGTCACTTTTTCGCATTAAAACTGCCCGCCAAGGTCAAATCTTACACCGCACGAAATATGCTCGAATTTATTCGGACGAGTATTAGTTCGATAGGTAGTATTTATCGACGATCGTTCGTTTCATATTCCGCTCTAACTTATTGCTCTGTCTCGTTCGCTTGGACTAATTTTAGTTTTAGTTCACAAAGAAACGCAATCGGGCACAATATTGCTTCCCTTACGAAGTTATCCCTATTTTGTGGGGTTTTAGTTTTATTTGTTAGGTTTTATTGCTCATTGCCTTGGACATTAAGGCTTTAAACTGATTTCGAAAACTTTCAGGCGCAATTACTCCTACAATGTAAGCGGTAAGTGTATTTTATTTTAATTTCATTATATTGACTGGTTAATTCTCTAGCGCCACGCTTAGCCACATTTTTTATTTAGGCTATTAATTATCTTATATATAAAAATGAATCGCCGTGCGTTAGTCTCGCAGGATCTCGGAAACGACACGACCGATTTGAATTATATTTCTTTTATTTTGTTTGGCTTGATTCAGGGGTGGTTTACAAAAAAAAATATTTAGAAAAAACCCAAAGGAACAGCTAAAAAATCAAAAAAATCGAAATTAGTACTTCTAGGGATGGCCACTTCGTATTTCTGTCAATAGATGGCGCTCTCTATATTTTCTAACAATAGATTCTATTGTTTGACAGCTATGCCATTCATAATTCATTCCGCGCGACTGTGTGAAATTGTTATTACATTTAACGTCGTTTTTTCTTTTAAAAAAGGTAGTGGGTTTGGAGAATAGATTTGTTCACTTTGATCAGCCATTATATAAAGGTAAATAGACTTTGCAGGCTTATACATAACTACAAATTTGGCCTTAGTCTGAGGATTTCAATATTGTTAAGTTCTCAAGGAATGTTCGACAGATTTGAGTGACTGAAAACAATTCCGTGTCTTTTTACAGTGTTCATTATAATGCCGAGGAGAATAGGTAACATAGGTCGTCGAAGTCAGTCAAATGCGCGGCGATCTACATCACGTGCAAGCCGCACTGATGACCAGCGAGCGACGGATAATGAAAATAGTCCTATTGGCATTGTCGGAATTATGTTTGAGAGCGACTGAAAATGAACGACAAGCGAATACATTGAGAATGCAACAATTTCGTGCACAACATACACAACGCCAGCAATCACGACAAAATCAACATGACCGATTGCGCCGTCGCAGTGTTCCTGTCAACCTGGAACAAGCGGCATTCCATTACGATCCGGAAATCGATTACGGTGCGGAGAGATCAGTAGCAAGACTTTCACCTTCCCTTCTCCGACAGACTTACTACTTCGCACATCATCCCTCAAACAGTTTTGATGAAAAAACCAGTAGGGCAGTCCCCACCCTAAATAATGTAGTATATTCTGACCTTATATCGTCCCGGTCCCCTGGCTTGGACATCATATTTACAGACAGCTCTAAGGCAGAGGTTAGAAGTTGTGTGGGCGTGGGAATTTTCTACCACAACTGTAGAGTTGTCATGTTGTGGATTTATATTACTAAGTTTACCTTAGGTATACACACATTTTAAATTATTTGATTTTGTTTGTATTTCTTTTGATAAATTATTGACCTATTTATCCTTTGCAATATGCTATGATAACCGTGTTAGTCCGCTTTACAATATTTCTCATTTTTGCTTTCATGAGTGTGATTCTTGATTTCTTCCTCTTCTTTGCTATGGTGTGGATTTGAAATTTTAACATCTTAGTCTGCTGTGAACATGCCCTTCAAATGATAAAGCTCTTTTCGTTTTCCTGTCAGGTCCTATAGATCGTAGACCACAGCCGATTTATTTTTAACCGACTTTAAAAAAAGGAGGAGGTTATAAATTCGATCGTATTTTTCTTTAAATGTTTGGGACCTCAGAAATCCGTCATTTATGAATTGCTTTGGAAAATTCTTTTTATTTGAAAGGATGTACTTCCAGATTTATTTATTTATTTATTTATTTATTTATTTATTTGCAGCTGTTATAAAAAACATATACAAAAAAAAAACAAGAACACACAGATTAAAAATTAAAACTATAAATAGACAAAGACTATGAAATAAAGCTACAAACGCTGCAAATTAGGGGTATCCTCAGGATATCTCTTATCCTGGTTTTCAGGACAAACCTATTAATTATTGATACATAGGTATATGATTTTTAAAATAAAATAACCAAATCAAATAAATCTTAAAACAAAAAATCCAAATAATCATAATCAAATAAATACACAAATCGAAATAATCAAAATCAAGATATTTAACATCAAATGATATTAAAAGAAAATAACGTAATTACATAAATTTAATAATCTACATATAATAAATCAAAAATAATCAAAATCAAAATATTTAACATTAAATAATCAGGTTACAAATTAATAAATAAACGAAGACAATAGTAATAATCCAATTAGCAATAGTTATTTTAAAATAAAATCAAATTATGACATCTAAATATCTTCCTTAAATAATAAACTTTTAAAGTGGTCCTTAAATACTGCAATTGATTTCGATCGCAAAGCCATTCCCAACCGTTTCCATACAACCGCAGAATAATACGAAAAGCTGCACTGGAAATGTGTAGTTTTGTGCTTGGGTATTATAGCAAGTTGTTCACGTGCCCGTGTTGAATGGACATGCCGGTTACGGGACCACGTCATAATCGAGTAAAGATATCGCGCCTGTTTATTGCGTAGATTATATATAGATTCGTCACATCTTTATCAAAATTTTGTTCTGATGATGTGATCCATGAGGAATTGAAGGAACTCCTCAAATATTAACATATGAAGTTGAAAATTTACATGTTGGTTCAGCTCCGATGACAATGCATTTTATATAGGAAGCATGCCCTGATTCTATACCCAGGATTAGCTCCCGACGAGGGGACTCCTCAGCGGTCAACAGCACAGTCACGAAATTGTGTATATGCATTCAATTATGACAGCCCGATCTAAGTTTCATCAAGACAGGACTGCGGCGCCCAGGGATGGCTTCCAACGAGGGAACTCCTCAACGGTCAACAGCACAGACACGAAATTTTGTATACGCATTTAATAATAATAGCCTGTTCTACGTTTCACCATGACATGGCTGATGCACTTATTAAAAAAAATAACTCAGTTATTTTTGTTAACATTTTGTTTATTACCTGCAACTTTGCATTACAAAGATCTGGGGGCTAATTTTCTTGAGAAAAAATACGCTTTCTTTGATATGAAATATGGTCGTAGCTATACCGTACCACCCACGCTATACGTAATCCGTTTTCACCGTAAACATGGAATCGTCCATCGATTAAGTTAAGACTTCTCCTCCGAAGAACAAATATGAGGGGCTAAACGTCGTCGTCATACCGATTGTGTTCAAGGCATGTTATACAAGTGGTACCTACTTTTAATTCCTTCCATGACCTGATTTTTTCGCTTACTGTCCTTTACACTTTTTTTCGCGTGTCCTTTCAGCAGTTTCATGTATATCACCTACGGTCTTTTTTCCATAATGTTTTATTCTATCTATCTTCTTATATCATATAAATAAAAATGAATCGCCGTGCGTTAGTCTCGCAAGATCTCGAAAATGACTCGACCGATTTGAATGATTATTCTTTTGTTTTGTTTGTCTTGATTCAGGGGTGGTTTAAAAAAAAATATTTAGGAAAAATTAAAAGAAACAACTGAAAATCGAAAATATCGAAATTGGTCTTTTTGGGAAATAAGCCCCTTTCAATAGATGGCGTTCGCGGCGATCCTATTGTTTGACAGCTGCGCCATCCATAACTGTTATTCATTGCGTGCGTTTGTGTAAAATTTCAAAAAGTCGAAATAGTCAAAAAAGTCAAGAGTCAAAAAAGTCAAAAAAGTCAAAAAAGTTGAAAAAGTCGAAAACGTAGAAAAAGTCGAAAAAATCGGAAAAGTCGAAAAGTCGAAAAGTCGGAAAAGTCCAAAAAGTCAAAAAAGTAAAAAAAGTCGAAAAAGACAAGAAAGTCGAAAAATGCAAAAAAGTCGGAAAAGTCCAAGAAGCATTATTATTTTATCATGTAAATTAAATACATTGAATTTATTTTAATTATAAAACGATTGTCATTTATCACCGAACGAAACTCAAACCGTACACGATTCGGCCATATTATAGATTTCAATGAATTGGATTTGGAAGGTTGATATAATCAATAAACGCTTATGAAGAGTTACAAACAAATCAATTTTAGGTGGTACGAAGTTCACCGGGTCATCTAGTTTACAATAAATTAAAACGTGAGAGCGCTCTGAGAGTTACGCTATATATGCTTTACTATTAACACCCTTATACCACTACTACGCAATGAGAGTTATTCAGTGCTAGCGCTGCGAAATAAAGTTAAGTATGCGCCCGGTCGCCGGCGCAAGCGGATGCGGAATCTGCATGACGCTTCGTCAACGCTGGATTTTCAGTGGTCGAATGATTCAATATTGACCCCGCTTATTTCTTCGCATGTCCGCCCAATTCAGATATTTTTCTGAGGTCGCATGTCGCCTTAAAGTGCGTTATTATTATGTATTGAAATTTTTATAGCAAATTTAAAATTGACACTTGTATGTAAATAATATTCGATTAATTATAGGTATGAATAAAAAATAGTTTTTTATTATATCATTATTTTAATTTGAGATATGATACCGTATAGGCGTGTTTAGAGTGCCATCTACAGTGCGCCACCATACTGCAATGAACGCCGGCATGAACATAAGATAAAATTATACAATATTTGGAACTATTAGGGTCATCTACACGGTTGCATTTTGTAGTAAAATCTTAGCTGCTAAAGCGTACTGCGTCACTGAGCAATCTTTTACCCTATGGCCTAGACACCGTGAGTTTTTTTATTAGCGACGTCCTTGAGGTGGATTCATTATTAGAAGCAAATAAGCAATTTTTGATAAACAGAAAAAAAACTAAAATGTTTTTTGTCCAATTTCTAAAGTCTTATCCATTAAAAAAAAACTTTGAAAAGCGTTGAGCGCAGTGCGCCCGCTAGCAGTAGGTAAAATATCGAGGATATATAATTTTTACCTACTGCAATATTTTACCTACTGCTAGATGGTGCAACATGCTAAACTATTTTAAAACTATTTTTCAAAATAAAAATAAATTTTATTTTTTAAATTAGGGCGTTAAACACCATGTTGGTCATCGGTGAGCTCGCGGCAGACCTGCTTACAAAGTAAATTTGTGCATCAGAGGACGCGTTTTCTATGGGTTTTAAGTGGCTCCTCTAAAGTTTAAGAATTCTGGAATTTGTAGACATAACTATTACATAACTAACATTACCGCGCAGCAAAAAAAGTATTTTATAACTCTCTTTTATAGCGTTTTACATCATAAAAGGTGCTTATTTGCTCGTACTGATTCACATACTTCAAGGATGCCACCAATATAACACTCACCCTGTATATTTAAAGATAAAGTTAACGCGCAATACTGCTTCTAATATTTGGCAATGTAATCGCGCTAGGAAATGTCGGGTGCATTATGATGAGCCACAGTTGCTGATTAGGTATGCAGTCCAATTTGAATATATTACGTTTCTATGAAAAAAACTGGGGCATTTTCTGTCATTTTTTAAATCTTTTTTTAAGGTCTCAGCATTTATTTTCTGATGTGTGATTATAGAATTAAAAAAGGTATAAAAGGTTTTTTTTATCAAATTTATGCCTAAATCCCGTTTTTTATTAAAAACGTTGATAAAGAAGCTTATAAAGGACGTATTTCAAAGCTGGGGTTGAGGTATATTCAGCCATTATTAAAAATGAAAAACATGAATGTTAGATTTTTTTATTAATTCATTTTTTAATCAATCTCCTTATATTTCACTAGCGACCTGCCCAGGATTCACACGGGTGATTTATAATAATAAATTTATAAATAAATCAAATAAGGATTGCGCTAAGTAACGAAATATGAAGTGTATTTATTTTATAACGTTTATTTATTTATTTTAAGTGACAAATATGACAATGTAAAAATTACGTAGATAATTATTTTTTTTAACGCTGACAGCTAATATCAGTTATAGAATATAAACTTTTTACTATACACAATATTATTATGACAATAGCAGCATTGCCTACTAAAGTTCTAGAAAATCAATGCGGAACATTCACAACGAACATCTGTGAGTACCGGGTCAGTAAAAACCTTCGTACCACGTAATTTGGACCACTATTTGACATCAGTACATGGACTCCATCTTTGAGAAGTACGCTTGAAAAAGATGTTGTCACCATCTGTTATTTTTTGTTGAAATAAAAAAAAAACTAAACATTTATTTTTAGGTACCTTTTTTTACCTAAATATAATCTACTTAAATATAATACATTTGGTAATTTACAACAAAATAATATTTTTTTTTTTTTTTTTTTTTTTTTTTTTTTTTTTTTTTTTTTTTAGCGATAGAAATAGAAATATTTTTATTGTCCGAAATTGTGGTGGTACATTTATGTATTATTATACATATTGTATTATTATAAACGTTACAAATTTCGCTCGACAGATGGCGTTTATTTTAATCCCTGCGTTGTAATTACATGAAAACCGTATTTTGAAATACACCATCAAAGTTCAGAAATTGTATGCAAATTATTTACAAATTATATATATACATAAACCTTCCTCGTTTATCGCTCTTTCTAATAGTGAAAACCGCAACAAAATCCGTTTAGTGGTTTAGAAGAAGAAGAAGATGGAGAAACAGGCCTAGATAAATATTGACTTTTTTATACTATGTGATGAGTCTTGTTCTGTTAATAATGGAGTTCTGTTAATAAAAAACTTCTATTGTTACTATTTAAATATTTGAATGTTTAATATTTTGAGTGATTTTAATTAAAGTAAATCTATGGTTTATATATTGTTAAAAAAAATCAGCTTTTACTTATGGGTTTTCTGTTTTATTTGATATCTGATCTATTCCATGCGTAGTCAAAAAAAAGTGTTTAAGTTTGAAGCCTATTTTCTTCTTCTAATAATACAAATTGAAAGGTTAAAAAAAGCCTAAATATTACTCATATTGACAATTATCGCATGAAATGTAATTTTTCCTGTTGTATGTATACTAAAAAAAAATATGTTTACATCTCATCATGCAACCGTTAAGCATTTTTTTAAATACAAAATTCTACCCCGTTTCATTTCTGAGACGTACATTATTATGGATTTCGCATGGCTACGTTTCCGCAAAGCGAAAACGTTTTGATATCGACTCGAATTCAATCCCGCCCAGTGCAAATAATAAATCTGACGACTGTCACCGACTCTCTCTGATATTGTAGCTGGTTTGACATTTTGCAGTATCGCTTTTGTCAGGGAGTCCTCGCGCTTGGACGCGCCGGGCGTTTTTGGCGTTCAAGCGGAATAATTAAGCTCCAAGAAGCGAGCGGCTGAGAAACAAAGACCAGCCGAGTGAAATGGAAGACTAAACGCCGACGACTTTGCTCGCTCTCTTGGATCTTCTCATCCATAACTTTCGCCTTCTTTATTTAGGTCGAGTGCATGGCATATTTTTATGTTACGAGTTTTCTGACTACCGCGCGCTGGAGAAGTAGAAATATTTTGATCGCGCCGCCAACGCCGTTGTAATCTACGAAGTAACAGCGGCAGTTTGCCGCCTACCCGTCGATGGCGATTGGCAGCACCTAAGTCTACCCTGGATAACGACTGTTGCAACATCGCTGAAACGTCGGGTGTCACAAACTTCAGGCTGTAAAATCATTTTTATCCTATTCATAATACAATTTCTATTTGTTTAACACTTTCTAAACTAATGAAGAAACCATTGTCATATCGTTATAAAATCAAGATAAATAAAACGTAATGTGTACTTACTAGTCGTACTAAAAGACAATGGTTAAAAATGTATGAGCGCTGGGCCAACCTATCCAATAACAATGACGTATATACCATTGGGAAGATATATTTACCTACAATATTTATGACTTCTACAACTTTCCTGAATTATGAGCCGTTTCAGAATTTTAAAGTGGGTCATCCTATTTATATCTACATATGACGAAAACCCCCATGCCAATTATTTATTTAAACTATATTATTTGCAGTAAAGATCCCTAAAATATTCTCTATTATGATGTACAGTCACTGGGCACATCATGTTGAACAGCTAACTTAAGCATATTACATAAGTCAGGAAACAGAGCGGGAATGAAATCATGAGACACATTGCAGAGTTCAAGTAACATATCCCAGTATTTACCATTCACATTTTGCTGACACAGTCGAGCGTTCTTTGGAATATACAGTGTGTACTCACACAGCATTTGTACTGTATCGTTTCGGGTAATCTGCAACGGTCTTCGTTTAAATAGTTATTAATAATAAGTTAATAGTAATAACACATTTTTTTAAACAAGCTTTTATTAAAATGCTCTGTTCCGAGGTACAATGGGTACAGCAGCTTAAAACGGGCTATCATAATTGAATGCGTATACAAAATTTCGTGACTGTGCTATTGATTGTTGAGGAGTCCCCTCGTCGAAGGCATACCTGTGCCAGCAGCCATGTCATGATGAAACTTATAACGCGCTATCTTAATTTATTTATTTTATTTATTTCTTAGTCCACAAAAAAATACATGTATATTGGGTTGCTTCTAACTAGGCAAAGCCTGTTCTAAGGAGAATACCAATACAAATGATTATAAAATACATAATTTAAAAAATCAATATTGAAAGCGTATACAAAATTTCGTGTCTATGCTGTTAACCGTGGAGGAGTTCCCTCGTCGGCAGCCAATCCTGGGTGCAGAATCAAGTCACGCTCACCATAAAAATGCATTGTCATCGAAAGTGAACTAACATATAAAATGTCAACTTCATAGGATACGAGGAAGTGGTTCTAATTCTGCTTGCAAGATTTGACCTAAACAAACATACTGACAAACATTATAAAAGCTTATAAAAATAAAAGCTTAAAATAGGGTAAATAAAAGCTTATAAAAATACAATGCCTATGTGTGTTAGGTACCCTAGGGGTATAGGTAATTAGCCATATTTAATATGATATACCTCAGAAACGGCTCTTTATTGAGATCAGTCGTTCTAGTATAGTTTTAGATAAAGAGATCTTTCCATAGGTATATGATTTACAGCTATTGAAAAAGTAATCCCAAAAAGCCTATTATCTTTAATATTTGTATTAAAGCAGCATTAAAATTAATATAAATTTATAGTAAACACGTATTTGGTTTTTTAAAAATGCTAGATTGGCCAGAACAGTATCTGCTATCGCTGGCGCCCCGAAGCGGGCGCTTGTTTATCATGCAGACAACAAAAATCCACCATCGGAATACGATATGTGGCCTGCGTGTGAATTACTCATCTACTGCGGCGCCCAGAGCTCGTAAATTTCCAGCAAAATTGCCTGCAATATGGCGGAGTAGGTCTACGCTCGCTACCTCGCTTTTGGGCCCAACAAAGTGCTATGCGGCCCGCTACGCTGGGAATTCTTTTGTGGCGGACGAGTGTGCTTATAAAATACGAGTGTGCTTATAAAATATTCGCGCTTTCCTCTTTTACTGTGGGCTGGGGAAATTTATAATTAATATAGTGGACAAACGCATAGTTTTTCGGTCACTTTATCGAATATTCTAAACTACTTACTTATGCGGTTTTGCAAATCGTATTGTTTATTAATTTATTGTATATTTACTTTACATAAAATTTTATTACTTTAGATTTAGACATGACAATTTAACATTTTATTTAACTTCACACAATTATCAATTTTCCATATTCTAATTTAATCAATCTATTTTTTGTAGTCTATTTTAATTACTTCCTATTGTTAATAAATGTAATTTTTATGTTATACTTTATTTATTTATTAATAACCTATTTTCCTTATTTTATTTTAATTATTTCCTTTTGTTAAATTAGTTAGTTATTATTAGTATTAATTAATTTGTAACTTAATTTTGAAAGTAGTATTTTATATTTATATAAATTATTATGCATATAGTCATATTATATTATGTCATATATTTTTTATTTTTTATTATTTAACATTTTAGCACTGTTTTTATAATCGTTTTTATATAGGATAAGTCCTTTGGATATTTGAGCTATAAGCTCTTTAACCAGCTACCACTCTCCACAAGAAAGATGGAAACAAAGGCGTTTAAAAGATTTATTAAACAAAAGCTACAATCCACACATGCTTTCTATAAGCTGGGTGATTTTTTTGAGCATGCCAATTCCTTCAAATGGGAATAACATTAATATGTAACTTTCAGGTACCTCATTTCAGTTCTTATTGTTTAATAATAATATTATGAATTTAATATTTAATATACCTGATCATATACATACGTTGTTTTATCCAATTTTGTTTTGATACTTCCTATTGTGTGATTATTTTTTGTATAAAGTGCTTGATGACTATTAATATTCTTATAATAATTATATATTTTATATGTATACTCATGTACATGGATTCAGCTCTAATTTTTTTTAATTTTATTTGTCTGCCGTGTAAAGCCGACTTTAGTCAACGCTATTGTCGAATTAATATTTATGCTTTAATCGTTTTATATCTACATTTAAACTGACGAATTCTAATATGCGATAATTAGCTTTAATTCATAATTCATGCTTTTATTGTATATTCTGAATAAATAAATTGAATACTGAATACTGAATATATTGTATTATAATGTAAAAATATGTTTTTACCATTATAAAAGTTATTATTTATTAAAATCGTATTTACCTATATGTGTATATGCCATATAATTGTATAAATACGATTAGGTATATACCTGCCTACATTATATTATTCATACAAATTTTGTAAAATAAATTGTATTATAGTATTATTTATTACAATAGGTTATTAAATCATAATCTTAAATTCTCAGTATAGTCAAAAATTATATAATAATACGTTTTTACCTTAATTAGGATTTGTTATATAATTTGTTTTGCTTATTTTAATTATCTACTCTGACCTGCCTACATACGGGACAGTTTAGTAATAGTTAGGTGGATACTGAGCATTCTCTACATTTTCGTGTTCAGTTTTTCGGAGTTACTTATAACATATATAACGATGTGGCTAAATCAACAAAAATAAATAAATAAAGTAATTAAATAAAAAAAATAAAAAAGTGATTATGGTACTAATAATGCTATTTTTACTTGCCGAATATAAGTACATAAAATAATAAAGAGCTCGCTGCCATGAAACAAGCCCTAGCACTTAGTTGGGTGGCAGCAATACACTTATGCTAATGCTCATATCGGCCGTGTTCATGTTTTTTCTTAAGAATAAATGTAATAATTTATAATGGATATGTATGACAGTAAGACAAATATGATTTGTAAATGTGTTGATTAATACAATAAATCAATAAATAAATTATACGCTGTTATGTTACACGCTAAAAGGCTGTAACGCTATAGTTTAAAAACATTAGAATGGTATCGAGTAGCATCAGTAGGGCGGTGTCGACTACAACGGGCGAACCCGTCACCCTAGGCTGGTATATCGATATGTGATCGTTCTTTCAGCCGTGGGATGAGCCTAGAAGACTTAGAGACAAGACAATCTAGTATCTAGCTATCCAAAAACCCGTTAAATACAAACGCCTTACAGCAAGGCGCCTCGCCCCTAACTACCAGTTTTGGTAGGATATCTGCGTCTGTAGTTAACCTTCAGCATACCTCCATCCACCCGACTGGTTACGGGTCCGAAGTCGCTTACGCGGCCTCTACCTGTTGTATTACAGCGGTAATTTAAATTTAATTTATTTCGGACCTGGGCGTTCTTTGCCCGTAGTGCCACACGGGATCGGGTGGCCCAAGGTAATTTCAAGAGCGGCATGACAACAGGTCAACATCCGCCCCGATGCTTAGAAGACAGTATATTACCATAGTCTCGAGACTCTTTCAGCAATCAGTCAGAGTGCGCAACTGATTGGCGTCGCCAAACGGTGCGCAAACCGTCCGGTAGGACCGGGATGCTGTCCCGCCAGAAGAAACCGGTCCACCAGCTTTAGGGCCTGGGACTCGTGGGTCTTACCCGGGGTAGCCTTCCGCACGAGGAGGCTTCTGAATAGGAGCTGAATCGTGAGTTGAGCCGATCCGAAAACAAAACGGATCTTATGGTCAAGCTGCACGAAACCATTCGCTATCGAGTAGAATCATACTTGTTGTTATAATACGGAATAGCTAGCATTAAGTTAGACAGAATAAATTTCCTATGTATAATAAGTATAAGTATACGAGGACCTTCCCGCCTCATGCGCTATACATAACTTTTTTCGTTCCAAGGTGCAACAAACACTATGCATGCATGCAGGATACATGTAGGATTTAATGAACTTGACGTATTTCATTACGATGGAAGTAAGTCCTTTAATAACCCTTTGAGGTAGTAGAGATAAGCTTTGCGATAGAATATGGATTTTTTGATACATAAAACTGTTAGTGGGCGATGTAAATAACACATACCTACGTTATGTTTTGTGAAAATTAGTTCAATATATGAATGCATGATTGTAAAAACCCACCTCAGACCACTTTTTCCGAAATACCGTTTATTGCGGATTTGTATTCTCTATGGCAAGACAAACTGTTTGAGTGTAAAAACACACCTCAGTCATGTAAGCATCCCACAGTTATAGAAGCGCGAATATTTCAATGAGTGTAAAAATCCACCTTATCCTGGATGAGGTGTTTTTTTACAACCAAACTTGTGGCAACACCTGAAAATATCAGCTGTCAATATTGACGTTTCTAACGTTATTTTGAACGACTGAGGTGACTGTAACGGACACGGATTACTTGTATTACACAAATTAAATTAAAATTTGCTGCGTATTGGTGAAAACGAGTGCTGAAATGGAGGAAAACCCAGGTGAGTCCTCTTTGGGTGAAACACGCACTAAAAAACGACGTGACAACTCTGCTGATTATTCTCGGAATAAGATCAAACAAGCACGTATTCATGGGCAAACTTATGTGACGGCGAAAAATAAAACTGTACAGGCTAAGACAATAGGACCTCCATGCAAGTGTGCTAAAAAATGCTGGGAAATCATATCCGAAAATGACAAATTAGAAAACCTTGCCAAGTTATATAACTTGACGACTAAAAATGAACAAGATATCTATCTCCAGGGGTTAATATCCTGTAAGGACATAAAACGACGCCGAGTGCTGAAGGAAAACCCATTGAGACAGAAAGTGTTTACATACACCGTTCAAATTGGTAATGAGAAGAAAGATGTATGCCATTCGGCTTTTCTTAGCTTGTTTGGTATTACTAAGGACCGTGTTAAGAGGCTTCGTGACTTGTTGGTCTTGGGTAAAATACCGGAAGACAAGAGAGGGAAATCGAAAACGGTCAATGCGATGTCTAGTGATGAAATCACTGCAGTGATCTCTCATATTTCCTGTTTTCCGGCAAAAGAGAGCCACTATTCTTCTGGCATAATAAAGTATCTTCCTGCTTACTTATCAGTAAAAAAAATGTTTCGACTTTATAAGGAAAAATACCCAGGAACTAGGATTAAGTACGAATATTATAATAAAATATTCAAGGAGAACTTCGCTCTTCGCTTTGGGCGCCCAGCAGTAGATACGTGCTGCCTCTGCGAGAGTCTAGACTTGAGAATCAATTCGAAAACCCTGAACGACGTAGCTAAAAAGGTAGCTTTGGCCGAAAAGCTAGTACACAAAAAGAGGGCTAAGAAGTTCTATAATAAACTTCAAGAAGCAAGGCAAAGATCTCAAGAAGATGAAACATTTTTGGGAATTTGCTACGATTACATGCAGAATGTGTCACTGCCAATCATTCCAGTGCAAGAAATATTTTATTTGCGGCAACTGAGCATCTCTATCTTCTGCATCCATAATTTGAAAACGGGTAAAAATGTCCTGTTCGTATATCATGAAGGGCAAGCAAAAAAGGACCAAACGAAGTATGCTCGTTTATTATGACATACATTAAAGAGTACGTTGACAAAAAAGTGGTGGAACTAATGCTCTTTTCTGATAACTGCGCCGGTCAGAATAAAAACAATACATCGGTACGAATGAATATGGCCCTAGTTGACAGTGGGCGTTTCAAAAAAATTCAACAGATCTTTCCGATGCGTGGTCATTCTTTTCTGCCGTGTGATAGAGCATTTGGTATTATAAAAAGAAGCCTTCGTCGTAAAGAAAGGCTGTACAGTGTACAGGAACTTATGGAATTGATCGTATCTTCGAGCAGGCAGAGTGATTTTTTTACAGTTCACTTAGTCAGCGGAGAGGATGTGATAGAATTTAAAAAATGGTGGGTTCAACATTTCAAAAAGACTGCACTATCCCTCGAAACAAAGGATCGGCGAATTCCGAGAACGGAGAAAGTAAGCTTCAGTATCTCAAAGTTCCATCACCTCACTTTCAAAAAGATTGGCAGTGACGTGCCGGTAAAAACGCAGGAATTCATTGATGGACTGACAAAGCATACGTTCTTGTTGAAAATAAGGCCACAGATTACCGTATCGCTACCGAATGAACCTGCATATGGATCAAGGCAGCTCTGCATTAATGCAAAGAAGATGCAGGACCTGAAAAAATGTGTTCAGTTTGTACCTGAAGACGAAAAAATTAAGTTCTGGGACGAAATATTGCAATGGCCAACAGCTGAAAATGTCGAAGATGAAGAATTAGATTAATTCTGTTAGTTTTTTATGAAAATAAATATTGTTTAACATTGGTACAAATTGGACTTTGATTGTAAAAACACACCTTGTACACGATGACTGTAAAAATCCACCTTATCCCAAAACTTAAAAAAATCAAATAAAAATATCTATGAATATATTATGCTATAACTTTTTAACATATCATATATTATATATTTTTCAACGTAAATAGTAAATAAAGAAAAACATGGACTTATTTTTTTTTTACACCAGACAGTTTTCATTGATTTTCTGAAACTTTTGCATTTGGTCTGAAGTGGGTTTTTACAATCATGCATTCATATATTGTATAAATTGATGGCACAGGGCGGGCTGATTTTTTTTTTTTTAATTTTGAAACCTAATAGCAACGCAAATATGCTAAATTTAATGCCATTTCAGATTATATAAGAATTAATGCTAACTTATTATATCTTCAGTCTCCCCAAGAAGCCTGAAATATGTTCGAATACTTAAAAAATACCCACATTTTAGGGCACAAAATAAAAATTAAAGTTCATCCGATATTGAAATATCCCATCACTAAGGTTAGCACAATACTTCATTAACAAGAAAAAAAATAGTACACTTCACCAGCTTACTCAAGTGCTACACTGCATCCCCTCCCGCAACCTCTACTTCCGCGCGAAACGGGCGCTCGCGACGCACAAGGTCGCGCCTCGTATTCAGTCAGTCTTCGTACTCGTTCGAGTACACTGCGTGCCAGACACCAGTGCGTGTTACGATTTTGGTTATGTACTAACATGAAGTGTTTATAAAAGTACCAGTGAACATTCAAAATGATAAAAAACACTAGACAATTGACAACATGTCCAATATTTGGAACATTAAGTGACTTAAAAGACAATGTGCTTCCAACTTATGCGGATGTTGTAAAATGTTGTGAGTGGCAAAGACATGAAATCAAATCGAAAAGTGGACAAAATAATCCTTCTTTTACTGATATAGCAAACACAGTTGCGCAAAAACTTATAGAAATTTGGACAAAATCCTCAATTCCTACTGTGACTTTGGGAAGAATTATTCAAATGATTAAAGCTTTTCATTTGAAATATAAAAATTTGCTAAAACCAATAAAAGACCGCAAAAATACAGCCTCTTATCAAATAAAAGTCGAATCTTTCAAAAAATTAAGCAGTGTTCTCTTCGACATAGCTGCTTGCAAGTGCAAGAAAAATTGTAACTGCGAAAAATCGCGACGAGTCCCCATAATAGAGCAAGCGTTCCTTCAAGACCAGAGATCTAAAAGAAAAATGATAATTGGTAATACAGACATAATATACACAACAAAAAAGATCGCCAAAACACAAGCGAGGAATGCAAGAGACCTACTTCTTATACCCCTGAAAAAACATGAAAAAGAATGTGAAATGAAGAAAAAAGAGGATTGTACAATTTCTTCTTCCGAAAGCTCGGCACTGTCGGCACATTCTGATTCAGATATGCCTGCTAAGAAGCTAACTAAACCCTGCCGACATTCGATAAAACTACCAGTGCTTTCCAAGATGTGCGATAGATTTGAAATATCGGACAGAGCAGCAGCAGCTATCGCTTCTGCTCTTCTCAACGATTATAAAATCGTCACCAAGGAAGACTTGAGTCAAGTGATTGATAAAAATAAAGTAAGACGGGAAAGAATACGAATGCGCAGTAAAATTGTTAAGGAAAAGTATGCAAGTTCAATTCAAGGATTATTTTTTGATGGACGCAAAGACCGAGCCCTAAAAAATACCAAAATAGGTGGAAAATTCTACCGCAGAGTTGTTTTTGAAGAACATATCACCATCGTGCAAGAACCAGGTTCTTCTTACGTCGGGCATGTGGTTCCCTGTTCAGGAACAGCAATAAGTGTAGGAAAATCCATATTAAACCAATTTGGAAATAATGCGCTTGAGAACTTAATAGCGATTGGCTGCGATGGTACCAATGTCAACACGGGTAAAAGTGGAGGGGTTATTCAGTTTATAGAAAATAATCTGAAAAGACCATTGCAGTGGTTGATTTGTTTACTTCATGCCAACGAGTTGCCCTTGCGACATATACTGGTTCATCTCGATGGAGCTACAAGCGGACCGCGTGCCTTCTCTGGACCAATTGGTATAGCCCTAAAAGATTGTGAAAAAATCAAAGTAACGCAATACAGTAAAATTGAAGTCGATTTTCCCAACATTCGCCCACAAGATCTGAGCACTGATCAAAAATATTTATATGATATTTGCAGAGCTGTGAATACTGGTGTGTGTCCTTCAGACCTAGCGAACCGTCTACCAGGAACCATGTCACATGCCCGCTGGCTTACGACAGCTAATAGAATTTTACGTCTCTACATATCAACCGAAGACCCGTCACCTAACTTAGTAACTTTGGCCACATTTGTGATGAAAGTGTATGGCCCGCCTGGTTCGCCATAAAGACACACCCGTCGTGCAAAGACGGAGCAAGACATCTATGGAAAATAATTCAATCTTCACGGTACCTACCCCAGGACTTGAAAGTCGTCATTGATCCAGTAATTCAGAGGAATGCCTACTTTGCTCATCCCGAAAATATTATGATCGCAATGATAACAGATGATGACCCAGTTATTAGACAACTCGGCATACGTCGCATCCTGAAGAGTCGAAACAACGCGTGTTCTACATCTGCACCTCGCACGTTTGTGGTACCACAATTAAACTTCGAAGCCGAGTCATACATAGACATGATAAACTGGACAGAGGTGCACTTATCTGCGCCTCCAATTTTACAGAAAATGACCAATGCGGAGATCCATGCGTTACTACATGGCGTCCCAAAACTAGATTTTCCACGTTTCCCGTGCAACACACAAGCTGTGGAACGATGTGTTAAAGCTGTAACTGAAGCTTCATTGAAAGTATGTGGCCAAGAAAACCGCGAAGGCTCCATTCACGCCAAGTTAGCGTCAAGAAAAATAATGCCAAAATTTGAATTTAAGGCGAATTTCAATCCGGAATAAGTAATTTAATTTATGTTTTGAACTGTAATAAAAACTATTTTTGTGTTCTGTAACATTCTATCTTTATAATTCAATATATAATTGCGCCAAAAAAATATTCTTCATTTAAATATCCTGCACCACCTACCGTATGAGTTTTGATAATTTTCACTTTTTTCACAAAACAAAAGCTCTTTGGGGAGACTGAAGACATATGATTAGTTTAATATACTTTTAGAGGGTCATTTATGGCTATATTTAGCATACATTGGCAGCTATTAGAATGCTAGAAAAACAAAAAAAAAAAACCATACTAGCCCACACAATCGCTGTGGTCCGGTTCATAAGGATGCAAACTTACAACTCACAACTTATTTCTAAATTTGATTATTTTAATATTTAACTCAGAAATCACACCTACTAAAACGTACTCAAAGAAATTAAATAAATTGAAAAAGTTGCCATAAATATTTTATTAATTTATTTTAAATCACCGAGTTCGGTGTTTATTTGCGATATTTTAAAATAAACCATATATTTTAAACAATAATTTATAATTTTCGATAACATTAGGATTCAGATATCTCAATAACATGAAAAAAATATAATTTATAAATCATTCGTATTCGATAATTTATAAAATGATTCTTGAATTTATGGGAATTATATGTCCTAAGGTGAGTTGAAATGTGTTAGCATCCCAGATTCCTACACACAGTCACATATACAAATGTACTATAGATACACACAGTTCGCTGTTTATTGCGATATTAAAAAAAATACCTACCGTATATTTTAAATTATAATTATAAATTTCGATAATATTAGGATTCTGATATCTCAATAACATGAAAAAAATATAATTTATAAATCATTCGTATTCGATAATTTATAAAATGATTCTTGAATTTATGGGAATTATATGTCCTAAGGTCCTTACAGGGAAGTTGAAATGTGTTAGCATCCCATATTCCTACACACAGTCATATGTACAAATATACTATAGATACACACATACAATTAAACACCGTCTCTTCTCATACAAAATTCCACAACGTAGGTTTAACTATTTTCCATCGAAATTTTAAACTTTCTTTTTTCTTCGTTTAATCAGCTTACGATTATTATTTAACACATATATTTGTATTCGTTATTACAATCTAGCCAGTGATTTATTTCAGCAGGGTGAGATATTTTGAAATTAAAATCATACGATAGACACATCCCAATCTTGAAAGATTATTGTATAATTACTGTTCTATTGAAATCAAATATTCGGAAAGACCACGAGTCAAATTAACTAATTACCTTAAAGTCACTCGGAACTACTTCACTGGTCAACTTTACGCGGTGGAATTTGGCGCTCGTGGCCTGCCAGCCAAATCTCTGTTTCGCCTCTATAAAGATCCTGGTCTCTAGAGGAAAATAATTAACTTATTCCTAAAAAAATACATAAAACTACAAATTCCGCATCTTAAGTTCTATCAATCCAAAGGAGGGGTGATTTTTTGCAAGGTAAACGCTTGAATGTGGCAAGACAGTTTTCCTAAACTTACCACAGCCAGTCGTTATTCGAGAACCCAACCGGTACAATATTTCGTCATGACGTTGAACATGAATAAGTATACCTTTAATATAATGTATATTATTAATATGGGTAGAGTACCATAATGAAATGATCCTACTCTGTCGATACGGAGAGCCAAGTTTAATGCATGGACATTTTCAAATGGAGAAATGTTTATTTGGAGCTGTTGTTCCAAAAAACATATAGAAAAGAAAAAAACATTAGGATTAAAAGTTAAAACTGTAAATAGACAATGACTATATAACAGAACTACAAACGCTGCAAATTAGGGGTATACTCAGGATATCCCTTATCCAGATTTTCAGGACACACCTATTTATTATTGGCACATACAGGAAACTACAATTTAATGATATTAACATAAAATAAACAAAGTCAAATAAATAACAAAAAAATCTAAGTAATCAAAATCAAATAATTTCAAACATCTAAATCACCAAAATTACAATATTTAACATCAAATAATCACGATGCAAATTTATAAACAAATGTGAAAACAATAGTAGTAATTATATTATCAAGTAACTATTTTAAAATAAAATCAAAATATTTCTTCTTAACATCTTCCTTTAATAATAGACTCTTATAGCGGTCCCTAAATATTGCAATTGATCTTGATCGCATTGCCATTCTTAATCGATTCCATACAACCACAGAATAATAACAGAAACTGCCCTGGAAATTTGTAGTTTTGTGCTTGGGTATTATGGCTAGTTTTTTGCGTGCCCTAGTTGAATGGACATTTCAGGACCACGTCATAATCGAGTAAAGATTTTGTGTCTGTTTATTGCGTACTACCTTCAAAATAAGGGTCGCAAGATAAAGCTCCCTCATATATAACATGGAATCCTTCGTTGTTTTACTCATATATAACATGGAAGCCTTCGCACGGAATTGTCACACACGATGACGTGGAGGAATCAAGCAAAATTTTGCGAAGGCATTTTTTACATTCTCTGAAGTCTTCGCTCAGTCTTCCTATACAGACAGGGGGCGTACACACAGTCGCCATAGTCGATTATAGAAAATATTAAAGCATTTACAAGTAGTATTCTGATACCTCTGGTTTAGTTTTATATTCGCCCTTTAAATTCGACCGCTGTGCTCGAGGCGGTCTTAATCATAATCTATCTCTACCATAACATCAAAAATTCAAGTGATGTACATAGTATAAAAAGTTATAGTTACCGAGAAAGTTAAACGACTGTATTATACGCTCTTGTTCGTAATAAAGCCTCGCAAGATTTCAACATTAAATTTAATAAGAAGTGTTACCGTCGCAACAGCCGCGGTCGGTTTAACGAAACTTGCCCCATAAAATTATACAAACAAGGTACAACAAGCATGTAATATAATTTAGGCAGTAGAGATAAGTAACATCATTATACAATGTTTGGTAAATGTGATGTGGTGGGTTTAAAGGCTCGACGTTCATTATGGAGACATGTGCTAATCACAAATATTTGTGATTTTAATTTAAAGTTGGGTGAAAGTATTTAAAATGAACTTTTGTGTGTCTATCTGTATCTTCTATTTCCGCAGGAGATCGAACAAGTCAATTATATTCTTAGTAAAAAATATTACAGTCCTTGGCTACTTATCGGGAAAATCCTGGGTTGACACAAACGATTATTTTAAATTAAGTAAAAATAAAAATAAATAATGAAAAATAATCTGATGCAAAGTAGAGTGATGTAATAAAAAGGCATTAAAGGGGCTTGCCGGAGGATCTCTCGAGTCGAGCGGGGCAGGCGAAAGAGCCGAAGCGGCGCGGCCCTTCTACGGTCAGCCCAAGTGAGAATTACTGCGGGTCCTCGCATCGCAACGCAATGCGCCAGTCGAGGGCAATTATGTCTGCCAGGGGATTGCGGTCCGCCAAATCTCCGCCCGGAACGGGGGAGAGGGACCGAGCTATATTGTCTTCTCAATTCCGCTGATGTGCAATTGCGTACACATTGTTACATTCTATTATTCAAATAATTACAGGGCTTCAACTTAGGACAATGGCGCACTGTGGTTAGGCTTCGATATACAAACAGCGAAACGCTGATGCAGCGAATCTGTTCTAATAACCCTTAGAGAGCCAGCCATAGGAATGAAACTCACGACGGCATGTTTTCAAACCCTCGAGAATGTGTGTGTGTAGGTGGTGGCAATGCACTCATACTAATATACAATGGTTGCTCATCCAATGAAAGCGACATTTACGGAACATATTTGCACAATTTAAACAAATTAATAGTTTAAAAAAAACACTAAAAACACGCTTTTGGGCTATGATACGATATTCACATACATACGGCTATGATACGATATTCCATCATGGAATGCCAGTGCGTATCTTCCGGCTTCATCATCAGACCTTGAAACCTAATCGTGGTCAATATTCATTTCAAGACTTTTCTAACAAGTCCAAACACAGTTATGATACGATGTTCCATCATTAAATTCCAGTTCATATCTTCCGACTCCATCATCAGATCAGTTCGACAGTACCATATTATTGTATTGCCATTAGAACTACATACAGCTGCCAATTTTCATGACGCTACGATCCTTGGAAGATTGTTAAATTAGTTACCTTAGATTCCATTACATAGTTAGTTGCAAACAGGTCGACCTAATAAAAGCGTATTAAACTAGAAAATTGTTAAAATAGAAAACAAATGATCAGTGGTATTGGCATTCCAGTGGTTAAAGTAATTTTGCACGTCTACGCCTCTACGGTTCTACGCTTTTTCCAAATTATAAACGAACTTATTCTAACAGATGCTTTTTCGAATGCAACAAAATTTGGTCTATGTTGCAAAACATTAAATGTGATACGACCAATGCAACTTTGTAGTTGTCCCCTACTATGGGCGAACTCTCCACCCTGGAAAGGTGTAAGGATTTTGATCATTTTTTAACCGTGGGGTAAACGAAGAGACTTATGGATGGACGACACAGCAGGCGCGGATCTATGGGGGCGCGGAGGGGGTGACCGCCCTCCCCCCCCAACGAGGATTGAAAAAAAATATCCTGCTACTGGATAATGTCATAAACGACCTCAAAAATCGACTGCCACCCGAAACCTTAAAGGTTTTTAATTTAAACATTATAATACCATCGGTAATAATAAAAGACGACAGTGATCACTCAAATGTAGTAGCAGATCTTGTCAGAATAAGAGTCTCCTAGGAGTTGATGCGGCAGGAGTTCTGGGAGAATACAAGATCTGGAAAGGTAGTTTTAGAAGGGAATAGAGAAAAAAAACCCGCTTATTTGGAACCAAAAAATATTCTTGATGTTCTAGATCTGTCCAACGAATTCATCTACCCTGGCATACATCGCCTCATCTTTATCATGGCCTCCTTGCACGTAAGTGTGGCGACTACCGAAAGAAGGTTTTCAACTATGAGGCGACTAAAAACCTGGCTAAGATCCACGATGGTAGAGGATAGGTTAACAGGGTTGGCACTCCTGAACATTCATTTTGATATTCCAGTAGACAAAGAGAAGATAATTGAAAGATTTACAAAGAAAAAACACCGGAAACTGCAATTTGTAATTTAATTCTGTGTTATGCACTATAATGTATCATGTGTTCATTGTTCATTTAGAAGTAAAATAAAAACATACGAGTGTATTCATTGTTCCTTTTCCCTTTTTATAATCCTTAGTTACTTAATTACCTATCTCTATTCAGCATATCAGATGCCCTAAATTCACACTATAATTTATTTTAACTATCTATAGACAGAAACCCACCCCCACTGTCCGCCCCCCCCCCCCCCCCCAAAAACAAGACGTAGATCCGCCTGCGACACAGTCTATTGTCTAGCTATTATACGCCAAAATGCCCTTTAGATACCAACCCCTTACCGCGTGGTACTGAAAAGTGGAACCATCGGGTAGTCTTGCGCCCTCACTGAGAGATTTGGTAGGATTTATCCGTCCGACCGGTCTGGTCAAGTCCGAAATAGCTTGCGAGGCATCTAGACCAGGGTCGATAATTTTTGAAACCAAAAAAAATAGTAGTAGGATGAAACCCGTTAAAAAAGGACGAGAATATAACAAAAATGAAAGAAAAAATTATTTACGGGCGATCTGAGGTCGGGAAGTGGAAGGGTGTGAGTTTTTAAGGGTAAAAAACGGTGTATCTCAATTTCCGGCAAAACTACAAGTATTATGAAAAAAAATTAAATGACAAAGTTGTAGGTAATAAAGAGACCTACAACTTTCGTCATTACACTTTTTTCATATAACCTCAAAATGTATGTGAAAAATTCAAATAATCAAGTTTTTGGTTTTTTATTTTTATCTTATGCAAAAAAAATTTTTTTTTCACAAAATTTGGTGTGGATTGTGAGCGTTAACGTTAGTTTGAGGGTTGGATATCGAAAATGTGCGACATATTATGTTAAGTTCTTGTGTAAATAATATTAATATAAAATTATTGTCTAAAAATGGGGGATGGTTTGTGGGTGTTAGGGGAGGGGAGTTGAGGGGGAGGGGGGTAGCGTCGGAAGGAGGGGTTGGTAGGGGGATGGGGGGTGTTGGATTGGGGGAGGGGGATCTGCCCTTGTTAAAAATAATTTTTTACGCTTTATGCCAAGCCATCATGATATATGGCATACTTGGATGGGAAGCTTGCGGAAAAACCATACTCCAGGAAGTGAATATTCCTAAATTTGTTTTTATCTTATATATAATATCAAACCATTGCGATAGCCTTCGATTTCAGCGATATCCACAGTTTCCATTGATCGGGAATCGCTATTCAATTCGAATCACAAAAAAAAACCTGACTGAAGTTATTCGGAAGTCAAGAGGTTTGGAACAAGGAACGAATCGCAATGGAATCGTCATAAACTATGAATTGAGTGAATCATTTATATATCTACCGACTCGGGAAATGCAACCAAACCATTTTTAATCTGTAGATGGCCGCAAGTTCTGCTTCGAATTACATTTCCTATTTTGCCGCATAAAAGTGGAGCGCATGTGAGCGTAGAAGACATTGATCGACATAAATTGGATTTATCTTACTACACACAATTTCGCGAAATGTTTGCCAGATCTAAAATGAGATCTGCCGGCGGGGGCGGCGGGGGGCGAACTCCGCGAAATGTCTACCCCCCAACAAATTGCTTCTGCTACATTTGGCGCTCGGGCTCGCCTGACAATTTGCTTTATTCGTCTTTTATAGCTTTGTTAACAGCGTCTATCGCTGCGCCCGCGACCGGTTAATGTAAAATAACGGTCCGTCCGCGCTCAAGCACAATCGACGCGACGCGACGGTGGCCCCGCCAAACGCAGAAACTTCGCCGAACTGACCAAATTAGCCGCTCGCTTTCCCTTATCTAAACGGCCGCCACTGGACAAACGAATTACCTATCTCAGCAGCATATAGCCATGCGAGCAATTCCACCAATTTCCTTACGGTTGAATCTAGACTGGGGCGGATGGATCAAGATAGGAGATCCGAGAATTGCTTCTGATCATTTTAGAGGAATTTCAGCGGCGCTGGGTATACGAATGGATATAGCAACATGTATACATTGGTTATATAGGATATTATATTGCTCAATATAATATGGCAGTATGCTTTAGAAAATCTAATACGTAATCTATTATTTGATCTTTACAACCAGTTTCTGTTTCATATGTATATTTTAAGGACCCTAAGGACTATTTCTTTTTAATGCAAGGGTTTAATAAATTATTTATTTAGTTATCACTAAATAAATAAGTGATAAATAATTAAGTACTAACTATTGATTAAAATTAGTAATAGAGTATAAATGAATAGGGTTCTTAAATAATCAGTATCAAAAACTGCCTTACTATGCTTAGTCCTGTGTCGATGCAGTAGTCCAGTATATTTTGATGCTCCAAGAGCTAATGTCATAAAAAAATATATATTATAGATAATTTAATAATAATTTAGGGAATAGAATATTATTAAAGATATTTTTAACACAATGATATCACATCACATAAATATATAGGTGTTATAAATGTCATAAAAATAATAAAATAGCATTATACTAACATATTCCTGCATATATAGATGAAATATATGTAATAAATTATTAAATTAAATTAAATCAAATACCAGAAATAACAACAACAGTATTATAAATCTATATAATTAAACGAGTCGGGTGTTATGTATGTTACCTAATAACTCACGAGCGGTTGGCCCGATTTGTATGATTCTTTTTTTGGTTTGTTCATAATCACTCCGGCCACACTATAGGGTATAAAAATCCAAATCTCTCGGAAAGTGAGAAAAATGTAAAAAAACGGAAAATTATTTTAGTACCGAGCTTGGTTATAGATGGCGTTGATTGACAACAATAAAAACACGAATTTTCAACTTAACTGTTAGTTTTAGCGCCGTGCCGCCATCTTGTTTTTCGAATTTCGAACAATCGTGATGCATTGTCCCAAACAGTCGCAGAGAACGTTCCGTTGCTCAATCCGCAACAAAAGTATGCATACGACACGTTAATGAAAACTGGGAATGATGGAATTAGAGGATTGTATTTCTTGGATGCACCCGGCGGGACTGGAAAGACTTATTTGATTTCCTTAATATTGGCTTCGATTCGGTCAAAGAATCACATTGCATTGGCGATTGCATCATGTGGAATAACTGCTACATTATTGGAAGGTGGTTGAACTGCCCATTCGGCACTGAAATTGGCACTAAATTTGCAAGCGAAAAAAACACCAACGTGCAACATTTTTAACAATTCTACAATGGTGCGAGTGCTTCAAACATGCAGAATTAGCATCTGGGATGAATGCACAATGGCTCACAAACGAGCGTTGGAGGTGCTGGACCGAACGATGAGAGACTTGCGCGATAATCAAACTAACTTCGGTGGTGTAATGATACTCTTGGCCGGTGATTTACGACAAACTCTTCCTGTGATTCCACGTCCAACAGCGGCCCACTAATTAAATGCGTGTTTAAAAGCGTCCGCAAAATGGAGACACGTGAAGATGCTGAAATTCACGACGGACATGCGTATCCAACTCCAGATTGATCAATCGGTGGAAGTTTTTTCAATGCAATTGCTGGACATTGGGAATGGAAACGTTCCAGTCGACATCGTCAGTGGCCACATCAATTTCTCAGAGAATTTTTGTAATTTAACCGAATCAAAGGAGGAATTGATTAAAAAAAATCTTCCCACATATCGTTCAAAACTATCCGAATCATGGATGGTTGGGATAACGTGGAACTTTGTTGAAAATTATAGATGTCGACTCGAAATAAAATTGCAGGTGAAACGATGGCGTACAAATCGTTTGACACAATAACAAATCAAGATGACATTGTCAACTGACTGAGTTACTGAATTCGTTGGACCTGTTAGGAATGCCGCCGCATAATCTCCGACTCAAAGTTGGTTCAGTTATCATCATTCTTCGCAATTTGAATCAACCACCATTGTGCAACGGAACTCAGCTGGCTGTAAAGAAATTAATTCCAAACGTTATCAAGCGACAATTCTGAAAGGCAAATACAAGGGAGAAGAATCGATTCTGGAATATTGATCCATATTCCAGAATCGATCTAATCTTAGATGTATAAACGAAAGTTAGGGATTTCGAATGTCGAAATAACTTCATTTCTCTGATGAAAAGATGTTTTCTTGCTTTTTCGACATGACGTTTTCTGGATTGTTTAACACTATAATATAACTATATAACGCTGAATATTGTCGGGAAACATCTCGGTCTAAAAATTCTGCGCGAAAACAAACCTTTGTTAAGAGCCCTATCACATATTTTTTCCAGAAAGGCAAGAAAAGTGGATTTTTGGCGTTCTAATTCCAAGAAATGAAGAGATTTCTACAAACTTTAATTACTGAATTACCTGGACCATTTCTTGATGTTGACCATAGCGGCCTTTAATTTTAGATATAACGAATATTATTTACTTATTCAGCCCATTTTCCGAAAGTCGTTATTCGTAAAACGCTCGGAAGGCAAACTTTGAGCTCCTTAATACAGTAATATCACTACAACGAAAACCGTATACTATTTTTTTTTATGTCCGTCATGTATTCTTGATGTACACTACGGCTTTATTTTTTCGTTTTTTGACCACATATCCAAGGTATACATTACTTACAATTACACAAAATTAAAAAAAAATCTTCCTGTATCATTCTAATTTTCTCAGAAATAAAATAAGATTCTTATATAATACTTATACTATATTAAAGTTCACTCTTTTAGCAATACGACATAATATAAATTATTGTCATTAGAAAGGAGAAAACACTGCAAAAAACAATTAGAAATTGTGTATATATTTGCTTGCGCAAGAGAAGAGCGCTCAGTGCCGCGGTTTTCTCCCAGGGTTGAATAGTTATTTATTTATTTATTTATTTATTTATCCTATCTTTTATAGTTACATCCAAAAAAAAATGCGTTCATTTTTTCAACTCATTTTAAAAGAATACCTACGCTATTTTGTAATAAGGCTCTTAAATATTTTATGAGAGTGAGGGCAGAGGACGCAACTGTGATATTTATGCGGCGCTAAGCCACTAGCAGACGCACTTGCCCTGAATAATGGCTCCTTTAAATGTGAATTACGAACTACGCACTCAGCCAAATATTTAATGTAATTGGTATTCTGGGCGAGAATATACGTGTGAGTGGTCAAATAGACACTCCTATAAAAATTCTTCCTTTTAGGCTGTTAACAATTGCTGAACAAAATTGAATTGCTGTATTAGAAATTTAGAAAATATAGTTCAAAGGCTGATTATTCAATTTAAATTCAATTTATTTAGTTATTTATTATAAAATTTAAAAAAAATACATCGTTGGTATTTATATTAAACATGTTTCGTGTCTCTCCTAACTAGGCACAGCCTGTTCTAAGGAGAACACCAATAATAAAATTGTTATTAAAGTAAGTATCTTCTAAAACACAATTCCTTAATTAAATAAGATTAAAAAATAAACTTTCAGTTTACAATAATAAGTTATTGTACACAGAAATACCTACGTTTCATGTTTAACGGTAAATTCATGTTTAACAGTATAATAATAGAATAAGATGGAAACGCATGCAGTAATTTGGAATCCACATAAAGATAACAATATCTTCATGCTAGAAAAGTTATAACTAGAGCTGTCAACTACAACGGGCGAACCCGTCTCCACAGGAAGTTTTAACGGTATTATATCGTTCTGTCACTGCCTAGTTACGCCACTCGCCCGTTAGAGGCCAAAGCCTTACGGCGAGGCACCGGGAAAGGTACCCAGAGGTCAGCCTAGTCCCCTGAATACCGGTTTGGAAGGATATCTCCGTCTGGAATTAACCTTCAGGATACCTCCTGCTCCGTGACCGGATACAGAATCGAGGTCGCTTGCGCGGTACTTTCCCTTACGTAGCGGTTATACGGTATCTACGAAACTTTTGCAGAGCACGGCATCTTTTGTCCGGCTGATTCACCTGGGATTGGGTGGTCTAAGAGCGACGAATGGTCGTTTTAAGAGCAGTTGCAGTAAGGTTAACAACTACGCCCGCTCTGTAGGAGTATTGGGGAGCTAATGGGCCAATGATGAGGTGGCCACGATGACCCATGTGTTCAGGGTCGGTCACACTCACGGGTCAACACCCATCCGATAGCCTCCACGCATGGGGTGCGAACCTGGGTAGGACATTGGGTCAACCAGTCTCCCCTGGGAATCAAAACTCTGGCGCTCCTGGACGGTCTGCGCACCGAACGGCGCAAGCCAATCGATTGTGCTCTCCGACTAACAGTCGGGGGAGTCTGGGAACTGTATTGTTTCCTATAGAGCGGGGGTGGTTGCCTACCTTACGGCAACTGCTCTTGAAATGACCATTGGCCATCCGATCCCGGTTCAGAGTCGGGCAAAGGACGCCTTGGTCCGCGATAGATTCGGTGTACACCGTTTCACCGCTTCGTAAGGGAGAGGACCGCGCAAGCGACCTCGAACTCGGAACCAATCGAGAGACCGGAGAAATCTGGTCACAATTGGAAGCAAGGGCGCGAGTGTCGGCCCGCCAGGTAGCATCACTGGCTATCTCGCGGTAAAGGCGTTGGTCTCTTGCGGGTTGTGGCGTAGCTAGACGTCGGATTTGTAATGTCCAAAGTCTTCTACGCTCACTGCTCGGTCGATAGAACGATGAATCGTTAAAACGTCCTGCGGTGACGGGTTCGCCCGTTGTGGTTGACATCTCAATTTTATTTTTTTTTTATTTATTTAAATAAGCCAGTTGGTAGGAATCCCTACTCTTGGTATAGTCAAGTTGAGTAACTGGTATTATACCTTATGTGGTATAATATTTTTTTTAATATCGACCATTATTTTTTAATTGTAAAACAATTACTATTTCAATTTAAAATAAAGATTTAAGATCTTTTTAAAATAATTGTAACTGCTTAAATACTGCAGATAGTCAAAGTATAAAAACGAAGAGTCGGTTATAAAAGAGTAAAATTAAGATTATAAAAAATATAAAATTAAATCAATAACAATGTCGCAATAGAAATGGTTAATATATTTTTTTTATATTATAATCCATCTTTGATAATCAATGCTTGTAATGTAAATAGTAATGTAAATAATCAAATTTATAAAATTTAAAAAAAATCAAAAGTAAGAAAAGGTTGTAATATAAATAATTATAGAAGATTAGGAAAATCAATACTCTCAAAGTCCTTAACAGAATACATTGGGTTCTTAATAAGTATATCCTGGACCTTGCTCTTAAATTGAACGTCTCCAAGACCCCTGACGCACAATGGAATCTTGTTATAAAATATATTGGACTGATACAGGAAACTATTTCTAACCTTACTTAGTCGCACTTTGCAAGGACGCAAGTCTTGTTTGTTTCGCGTGTTGTGCGAATGAACATCCGAATTTGTTGGAGTGGTGCTGATATTTTTTCGTGCGTACATAACACCCTGGTATATATAAGCGGTATACATTGTCATGATACCAGATTCAACGAAATACGGCCTGCAAGATGTTAGCGATGATATGGTAAATAAATTGCGAATCGCTCTTTTTTGAAGTCTAAAGATTCTTACCGAATTAGCCGCCATTCCCCAAAACATGAGACCATAACTTAGTAAGGAATGGAAATATGCAAAGTAAACAGACTTTGCGGCTTCAAAGCCGCACAACATTTTAATTTTTTTAATAGCAAACGTGGCACTTCCTAATTTTCCGCTCAATTCATCCAAATGAGTTGACCATTGGAGTTTACTGTCTAAATGGATACCTAAAAATTTTACATGGTCAACATTTTCAATGTCATTTTCACCATAGCGGATGCTAATGACGTTATCTCGGGAAGGCCGAAGAGAGAAATTAATTGAATTTGATTTAGAGGCATTAAGGGATAGTCGGTTTACGTGGAACCAAGTACCCAGCTTTTTCACCGTGGCATCAATTCGCTTGATTAAAGTATCTAAGTTTGCATCACTGAAAATTAGAGAAGTATCATCTGCATAAAGGGTAATTTCGTCATTATCTGATATCACGCAATCTGGTATGTCATTTATATACACAAGGAAAAGAAATGAACCCAGGATAGAGCCTTGTGGCACTCCTTGCGTAATTAACTGGGGTTTACTAACAATATTTTGTATTTTAGTTACTTGCGTTCGTCCTTGCAAATAAGACTCTATTAGATTTAGTTCCCTGCCTCGAACGCCATAATGCTCGAGTTTACATAGCAAGATGGTGTGATCGACGCAATCAAAGGCCTTGGATAGATCACAGAATAAACCCAGAGTTTTTTCCGACTTATCCAGGCTGGAGAGCAACTTTTCCATAAGACCAGCAATCGCATCTATTGTGGACAACGACTTGCGGAACCCGAATTGTTTCGGAGTTAAGATCTTATTTATAGCGAAGAAATTGCTAATTTGCTGTAAAATAATTTTTTCAAAAATTTTACTAAAAGTTGGCAAAAGCGATATTGGACGATAGTTATTTTTGTCCTCGCGAGCACCTTTTTTATAGACAGGAATCACTTTTGCCAATTTCATTTTACAAGGAAATACTCCACAGTCAAAACAGATATTAAAAAGTGTACTCAAATGTTCAGCTACTACCGCCACAGAGTTCTTCAGGATTTTTGTCGACATTGACCAGAGATCGGTAGAGTTTTTATTTTTTAATAATTTACTAACGTTTATTATTTCTTGGGGAGTCGTTTCTGCGAATTTAAAACTATTATCATTCCTATTACGGAAAGTTAATAAAAGGTCAAGAGACGTTTTTACAGTATCAAATGCACTATTTACATTTACTGTTATTTTGTTGAAGTGGTCACTAAAAAGCTCTGCAACAGCAGTAGCATCCGAAACAATACTTCCGTTTATATTCAGTTTAACACTTTCGTCAGATAATGAAAAGCGGCCACACTCTTTGCTAATGAGATCCCAGGTAGCTTTGATTTTGTTATCCGATCTTTGAATAATCGATTGAAGATATTGTTGTTTGGCATTCCAAACAACTTTTTTGTAGATTTTTTTATAACTTTGTACATATTTCACAAAATCTGGGTCAGTGTTTATTTTTCGTAGTTCATGTAATTCAAAAATCCGTGCCCTAGATACTTTAATTCCTTTCGATGCCCAGTCATTGAATGTTTTTTTATCATTTCTATAACTTTTTTTAGGGGGCATTTTCGTATCTAGAGCTGATAAAAACCATTTCAAAAAAATGTCATAAAATTCGTTTGGATCGCTTACATCCATAATGGGGGGAGAAGTGGTCCTCAAAGCTGCCTGGAAATTCTCAAGCCCAGAGTCAGTGATTTTTCTTTTAACATGAACTTTGCGAACATCTCTGCTTTTGTTATAGCATTTGATATCAATCAGTTGTCCGTCGTGATCCGAGAGGCCACAGCTTATAGAGCTAACTGCGAAAACCTCACAGTTAGTAAATATATTGTCGATACATGTGCTGCTGACTGGAGTATTTCTTGTAGCAAAATTTATTATTTTAGTCATATTATAGGTTTGACATAAATCAATGACAGAATCGCTAAAGCCAGATTTTTCCAAGAAGTTCACGTTAAAATCTCCAGCTAAAATGAGAGAAGATGTATTTTTGTCAATCATGTCTAAAGCTATTTCGAGAACATTTACCAATACTTGAAAATCGGAGCTTGGGCTTCTATAAAAACAAATGACAGTAATTAAATAATCAGGAAGGGTGATACAACTGATTTCAATTACGGACTCTACGGATAGTTTGCATATGTCTCTGCGAATCTTGAATCGCACATCTGATTTGGTGAAGATGGCAGAGCCACCTCTAATGCGTGCTGTTCTTGAGAAGCTACTAGCTAACACATAACCGGAAATGTTTACTATGTCCTTTTCTTCTTCCTTAAACCACGATTCACTAGTACAGAAAATATCGACATTGTTCTCTTCAAGCGCCAATCCAGCATCAAGCGTTTTATTTTGAATTCCTTGCATGTTTTGATGGACAATTTTTAGGGTGCACTTTTTGCGGTTTGAGGCAGCTATCTCATTTTTTTCTTTTCCAACTCCCGAAGTTCGTTTTTTGATGCCGGCATAGATACATGGCTAAGTATCATTTTCTTTATTGCCTCAGCGAATTTCTTTTTCCCGCGAAAATTTAGGTGAGAGCCTCGGGTCACGTAGTCATTTTCCAATAACGTTTCTACCAAAGGTATATAAGATACATGTTTCGTTATCATACATAGCGAGTTAATCTTATTATTAATGTCTTATTAATATGTAGGAAATATTACTGTGTACAGACTCCCCGGCTGTTAGTCGGAATGCACAATCGATTGGCTGACCCCTCACTGTTGTGCTGACACCCCACATTGTTTTTAATTGTAAAGTGAAATTTAGCGACTTTGTTACAGCCAAAACCCATATATGATGTTTAAGTATAAATAATTACACAAAACTACATTAAATACAGAAAAAAAATCACGCTATTTCTGCGAAATATTTCTGTATGTCAAAATTCAGATTTACCGATCTAATATAAAACAAAGTCGGGTTTGAACACTTATAACCCGAGAACGGCTGGACCGATTTTCATGGTTTTTGATTTGTTGTATTTATCTCCGTCCCGAATAGTAGACAAACTATTAAAAACGAAAATTGGAAAATTGTCGAAAATTAAAATAAAAGAAAAAACATTTTCCCTTACAAAATGTAAATACGTGTTTTCTCATGGTCATTTGTAAGTGGCATGTTCACGTGTCGGCAAATCATCCGCTTTATTTGTTCTTGCGCTTGATAAAAAAAAACAAAAAATGACGTATATCACAAGGTGCTTTAATGAAGAGAATTAAACCGAGTGCATCCCATACTGCACAATATGTATTTACCCTTTCACATAAGGAATAATCACGAAATTGTATTGTTTGCTGATGATACTTCTTTGACGTTTAAAATTAGTCGACAATTGTACAATTATGACGAAGTTAAGAATGCACTCTCAAAAGTTGTCCATTGGTTTAATGTAAATAACCTACTATTAAATGTAAAAAAACCAAAGTGATTAAATTTTCTACACCTAATGTTAAGCAGGTACAAACCAATGTAGAAATAAATGGAACTAGACTGGAGCCTGTTGCTTCAACTGTGTTTCTAGGGATAACAATTGACTCCAAATTACAATGGGGCCCACAAATTGAGAAAATGTCAGGAAAACTTAGCTCTGCGGCATACGCAGTTAAAACAATAAGGCGGCTGACTGATGTAGATACAGCAAGAATAGTATACTTTAGTTACTTTCATAGCATTATGTCCTATGGGATTCTTCTCTGGAGAAGCTGTGCGGATATCAATAACATCTTTATACTACAGAAAAGTGCTGTAAGAGCTATATATAAACTTGGTCCTCGAGTTTCACTTAGAGAAAAATTCAAAGAGATAAATATTCTTACTGTTGCATCACAATATATATATATATATATGCGAAAATCTGTTGTATGTCCACAAGAATATTGACAAGTTTAAAAAAAAAGCGACACTCATAATGTTAATACTAGACATACTAAGCATAACCTTGTTGTACGTGCTACTCGTCTCCACAAAATAAGCAATTCTTTTTTGGGACAATGTATACGCTTCTATAACAAACTTCCTCATACTATTAGAGAACTATCTGTAAATAAGTTTAAAACTACCATCAAAGTAAAATTGTATAAAAAAGCATACTATACAATATCTGATTATGTAAATGACAAAACGGCTTGGGAGTAAGGCTTGGACGCATCATAATAACATAAATTAAAAATAATATTTAATTGTGTCTATATGAATAAAGAACATTTTGATTTTGATTTTGTAAATTGTTTAATTCAATCATGTCTTGCTGACACGCGATTGATATACTTAATTTTTGTACTTTTATATTTCTTTTTGTGTTATTATCCTAATAAAGTAGTGAACTTTATATTTATTTTGTGTTCATTGTATTACTTTCATAAAATCATAAATTAAGTTCAGCTAATCTGTAACACGACATTTATTGACTGTTAGGCGGTACGAAGTTCGCCGGATCAGCTAGTTCATTATAAAGAAAAGTGATTAAAATTAAAAAAGTAATATGAACTACATAAACTGTATCGTTGTTTGATATAATTATAGTAATGAGAAATAATCTTGCCTGAACCATTGTCCCCATGAGGACGATAAAAGGAAGGATTTCATGCAGTAAAATCAGTTTCCAATAATTATAGAGACAAAATGTTTTTATTACTTCTATACATAACATATTTTTATTATGTACATAAATTGAATAATAATACTAGTTGGGGAGCCAGGGACAAAACAGTGCAAGAATTTTGGAAAAGCTGATACTTTCAGATCAGATAGTAGTTTGGCTATAGAATGACGGGCTACAGTCAGCAGGCCAGATTCCGGGACACCTAGCGCTGGCATACTAGGAAAGGTGTAATTTTAATTAGTACCCCCAAAGTGTTTTGGAAAAGCTGAAAATTCATCAGTCGACAGTGGATGCAGCAAGGAGTTCAAAATATACGAGTATGTTCAGACTGCTTCATCATAAAACGCATGACGTCAGCATCTCTATACATGTCGGGCATCGGTCGACTGCCGCGCAATATAATGGTCCCTTGCTACACAATGGTCCTTGGCGTACACCTTTGATAGTACGCCAGCGCCAGGGTGTCCCGAAGTCTAACCTGCTGAATGTACCCCGGCATTTTATGGCCAAAATACTGTCTGTTCTGAAAGTATTAGCTGTTCCAGAACTATTACATTTCTTTATTGCTTGCTCTTAAACTATAAAGACGAAAAAGAATATATTATTATTAAAATATAGATATTGAAATAAATGGTAAATCATTACTAAAATATACTTAGGTCTTATAATATGGCAAATGGAATGTACATTGTACATGTAAGTTCATAACATGTAAGTTCAGAGGGTCATGACTTTGCAAATATTGTACTAATTTGAATGATAATTATATATGTACTTTTAGTAGTTAAATGTCAGATTTAGCTTTAGTTTGATTATTTAACAATTTACTTACTACTTTGGATGTTACTATGTACAGTTTTTAGTACGTTTATATTCGATTTATTGACTATTTCAATTGTTAGGCTTCTGCTTTGATTATTCAACTTTTTACCTGACTATTTTAATTATTGTGTGTTTAGTAGGTAGCCAGGTAGAATTATAGACTATTTTATTAAATAAGCCTTTAATTTGTGTTGTAATACGATTCTACGTCGAATAACTTTTAGTAGGTTCCAAAGTTTCTTAGATAATACTTTTTTTTAACATTGATATATGTATGTTAAGTAAAGATTAAAGTAGTAATGATACTTACTTAAAACACAAATATTTTGACACGTCCAAGAACGGTTTATAGCCACCAATTGGACACGACGTAAATGTAATGTAATGTAATGTAACACTCGCAATGTACGCCGAAAGGCATATTCGATTTCCAATCATTGAAACATTCGGGTTGACTTGCCACGTTGACTTTGGCAAAAGGAAAACTTTAAGGAAAATGAAACTTTTAGAAGTTATACAATATTTATTAAATTTTCTCTTATAGGTATAGAGAGGCGGACGTTCAAGGCGATGAAAACTTTTAGTATGAATATTTGTTCTTGTGAACAGTTGGGCATACATGATATTCATTGAAATATTTAATTTACAGATTGAAATTATGCGTTTGCAAAGAGTACTCTTTGTTTTTAAAGTATCTTGTAAACCTCATTGATTTTCTATTCATAACATGATTCATAGCATTCTAGCATTCTATTATATTAATTCCTTACCGATGAAGTAGGCGCTCTATAAACAAAATATAAAACTAAAATATTAAAGTTGTATGGTTTAGTACAGAGGTACCCATACTTTCTTGATCCATAGACCCCTTGATTTTTTCCGTAGACCCCCTACCTGAATTTTCCTTAACTTACTAACAAAGTTTTTTAACACCTGGAACAGTACTAATCGCCTCGCCTACATAGGGTTTTTGGTAATGTGGACAGTTGTAAAAAAATTCTTCATTTCTAAGCGTCCACGACCTTGAAGTTCGAAGCATTTGGGAAAGCCGCAAATAAGTGCACATGTAGCACTGTCTCGCTTGCTCATTCATGTGGCGCGTTTATCCTACTCGTTTGCACGGATACCCATTGAATACATTTACCCACCGATACATTTTAAAGTTATTTTAACATTAAGCGGCTATATAAAATGTCTAAACAACTATGTAAAGTTTTTGGAAGACAATAAATGCGATTTGATTTGATTTGATTTGAAGCACATTTTTTCACATATCATATTCGCACCTTCCCTCGTTAGTCATGTGCGCTGGCCTCTTCAATCGACTAGTGATGCAATTTGAGTTGAGTGTTGATTTCATTCCGTGATACTTGTGACGCGCGCATTTGTTTATTGCTATTATTATAATTTTAAAATACTATGCTGTATACAAAATCTGTTTAAGAAGTGAAACGACATTAACGGATCGCCTGAATGCTTATGGTGACCTGCCTAGATGGAGTCCATGGGCCCCCATTTACATCTCGTGCACCCCGATTTTTTTTTCGCTGACATGGACCCCCTGCGAATCAAAATCAACCCCTGGGGGTCCATATAGACCACTTTGGGAATCACTGGTTTAGTAGATTAAATTAATCGAATTATAGACATGCATTACCTAGCCGTTTTAAG
Organism: Micropterix aruncella; assembly: GCA_944548615.1. NCBI lineage: Eukaryota > Metazoa > Arthropoda > Insecta > Lepidoptera > Micropterigidae > Micropterix > Micropterix aruncella. The sequence continues at coordinate 32,436,967 of OX155953.1, read as the reverse complement.
GTGCTACCGCTCCTGCTGAGAAAAATCTCGATGGCAGGGTTCAATGATTGAAAGGCATGTTCACTGCCTCTTTTGAGTTGATGATTGTCACTTATAATAAGTTATCCAAATTCCGAAAAAGCGTTATTCTGTGGAAGCAAGGTCCAGGCGGGTACGGTGGGTGAAAAATAGTATAGTGGCAAATCCTACAATATTGCGACACTTTGATGTGGTGTGTGTTTGTGTGTTGTTTTGCACAAGCACCTGTTAATGTTCACCGAGCTTTTTCATAATTGCTTGCAGTTCTTGACTGTAATATTTGCTTTAACTGTTGTATCAGATTGCAACGAGATGTAATGAATGATACCGGTACAGCAACTCTATTCAAAAATAACTATTCGTAGGATTTGTTCCATACACCTTATTGACAGTATCAAGTAATAAGTTAATAGTAAAAACACATTTTAAAAAACAAGCTTTTTTTACATTACATTACATTACATTTTCGTCTTGTCCAATTGGCGGCTAAAGACCGCTCTTGGACGTGTCAAAATAATTGTGTTAGGTAGTAAGTCTCGTTACTACTCTTTACTGAACATACATAGGTAGTCAAAAATTTACTACTAGATTGTCAATCTATAAATATAAATAATCAAAATAGAAGCCTAATATTTGAAGTAGTTAGTAATTCGAAAAGATACGTCGTAAAATTATTCATCGTTATATTCAAATAGTCAGTAAAATGCTCTATTCCGAGCCAACCCTGGTGGGAGGATGTGGATTGTCATAGTGGAACATAGAACGGGCTGTCATAATTGAATGCTATACAGAATTTCGTGTTTGTGCTGTTGACCGTTGAGGAGTCCCTTCGATGAAAGCCAACCATGGGTGCAGCAGCCCTGTCACGGTGAAACTTAGAAGGGGCTATCATAATTGAATGCGTATATACATATTAGTTTCACTGCTGTTGACCGTTGAGAAGTCCCTTCGTCGGGATTCAAGCCTGAGTGCAGCAGCCATGTCATGGTGAAATTTAGACCAGGCTATCACAATTAAATGCGTTTACAAAATTGTGTGTCTGTGCTGTTGTACACTGGATGTAGAATCAGGTCATGCTTACCATAGAAATGGATTGCCATGGTAACTTAACAAACATGAATAATTATACATTCATAGGATAAGTAGGAATGGTTCGAATTCAGCTTGCAATATATGACCTAAACAAACTAATGAATATTGCAAAGGTAAATAAAAGCTTGTAATAAATTGAATTTTCAGCTTTTCTTTTAGTGCACACAAAGAAAATATTACAGTAATAACAAACGAAAACAGACAAATCAATAACTGTTTTTAAAATATAAACAACATAGGATTTTTTTTTTAAATATTTAGAATTTCAACATAATTTTACAAGACCAATTTATTCCTAACATAACTTTCCAAACATATCAGAATTGAATGTGTAATTTTAGATTGGAAAGTTTTACTTTGTAACTAAACTCATGAGAAACTACTGCCCTTTTACAAATTTATTTCATACGATCAACGTAATGAAATTTACATGACAAGTATAGTAATTGCAGAACGAGGCGTCGAAGTATGGGGAAAGTTTCAAAGTTTCCCGGAGCAAATCTTCGCACTCTCGCCGCAAGCATTCTACTCTGAAGTCGCTGATTCGTTTAGGGGAGTGGGATTACATACGGGAATATTCGAGTTTTAGTACATAGATGCAGAGGTTGAGATGACTGTTTTGTATTTGTATAAAAAGACAATTTTATTTTTATCCAAGCATATATTTATTATGAAGATTTTTATAGTTTTCCATAAACCATACATCATATTATTTAAAATATTTTTGAAATTAAGATAATTTTGTTCTGGCGAGTGTGTATATTAAAAAGTAAATATATCAAAAAGAATAAAAAACACGACTGTCGTTACAGAAAGTGAACTATTGCATATATATACCTATTTTAGTTTTGGTTTTTTAATGAAATATTTATGGTTGGTGTATTGATGCGTATACATATGTTAATACATATATATTTTCGGTATGTACTTAATAATGTATTTTATTTGATACTAAATACGATATATTTATTGTAATTAATTGACATTTGGGCATTTGGACATTTAGACAACTACTTCCTTGTTATTTGGACAGTTAATGTATTTTTTGACAATATATTAGTAGCTTGATTAAAAAGGAATATAATAGCTTACGTTTCACCTAATTTTATTTGTCCTCTGATTTTGAAACGTACCACACTGGAAAATCTGGTAACAATACAATAAAATGATACCATCGAGTTTGTTTTGTTTTGTTTGTTTCTACTCTTTATTCTGAAATTTCACAATGGGCAGTTTGTTACTTATATCATATGACAATCACTTACAGCCAACCTTGCTACGAAGTATTTATTTAATTGTGTGAATATGACATGTGTGTAAGTGTGTGTCTTGTTATGGCTTTCGCTCGACAGAATTGGACTGAAATTCCGTTAATTGTGTCCCAACGGAAAATGGGTGACCTAGCTGGAAATCGAACCACGAAATCGAACCACGAATATGGTAAGATGTATGATAAGGGATTCGGAGGTGGTTAGCTGGATAGGACTCCTAAATAGATTGTATTAAGCCCATCAATTTAGGCTCGTCCCAACGAGGCCTCTGATTACATATTGTGACTGTTATTAAATGAGTGTTATTAAAGTTTTTTTTTAATATTTCATAAGCTATTTGTGCTTTTCAGATATTTGGTTAGACGTGATTTAAAATGCATTGCTCAGATTAGTTGGCCTATTCAGTATGTCATGAGGAGCAAAACGTATAGAAGGTGCGATGCATACGTTGGTTCTATCCAAAATAAACGATATGAGTTTTGTACGACTGAGATTTAATTAAAAGTCTGTGTACCCCATTTTTAATGAGTCGTTCGTATCCAGTAGTTATACAATAAATAATAAATTGATGCTCTGCTCCTTTTCCGCCTGCTACAGTAAAGTTTTGCGCTGGGAAACTTCAGTCTCGAGCGGAGCATATTTTTGACGCTCGTGTCCCGCAATTACGAGACTTGTCATGTAAATCCTATTACGTTTCGGGCGCCGCGGCTGAAGTAATAAAAACGTGGAAGCGTCGCCGCGCGCGAGATTTACAATCGCCCGCGGAATGTATGTGTTCGCCGACTTCAATTTCGCGGATAACATAAAAGTGCAATTTGCCGACATGTTCTGCGCCGTTCCGCCGAAATTGCCAAATAACTGTTAGCCGTACGTGGCGTTTGTATTGCGCGCGAGCGGCTCGCCGCCCGCCCCGCGCTGTGATAAACGGCCGAACGGCGACCGTGGAGACAACCGCCCGTTTGTTTGCCTTAAAGCCTACGAAAGCTTCGCGAAAAGCGCTATTAGCTTTTGCCTCGGCGGATCAGATCTTTTATTAGACTACTCTTTATGTCCACTCTCCGTCCATCCTGCATTATACCACGCTGACCTGACTAATATAACTACGAGTATATTAAGTCCAAGCCAGATCGCAAGATCGGCCATGAGCAAGTTAGAAAGGCTGTGGAAGAATCGGGGTATAAGTAAGCGGACTAAGGTCAGGCTGGTTCGAGCTCTGGTTTTCTCGATCTTTCTCTATGCATCGAAGACATGGACCCTGAAGGCTCGTATACGCACCAAAATCGATGCATTGGAGATGTGGTGTTGGCGTAAAAGCTAGGAATCCCATGGATCAACAAATCTGTCCTGGAAGAACTCGGCATCCAAGTGAGGCTCTCCACCGTATGCATGAGAAGGGTCCTGCAGTTCTTCGTTTAAGTTGCCAGGAGAAACCCAGAGAATCTGGAGAAAATGCTTTCCGGGGGTCAAGTGGAGGGAAGAAGAAGCAGAGGCAGATCACCGGCCAGATGAAACGACCTCATCAAAGAAGTTACCAAAGGGTCAATACAATCTGCGACCCGCCATGCAGAAGACAGGTCGAAGTGGAGGAGCCTCGTAGGCAAACTGTTGTCTAGTGGCCACGATCCTCAGTATTGAGCGAAAGACAGAGAAGAAGAAGATATTAGGTCGCTGACGACGCAGGTGAACTCGTTTGTCCTCACATTCATACGCGAGGATGGAAATCCTCGATCTCCCACGTGGCTTCCGAAACTCATTCTATGAAGAACCTAAACCTGCCTAAACCATCTACACAAAGTAGGCCTTACGCCTCCGGGGAGAAGCTACAGGGTTATTGCTTCCTCGATTGATACCTTTGGGGATGTTGTAGAGATACCTTTGGAGAGATTACTTTAAGAATTTTTTACGATTACATTACATTACATTTACATAACATTACATTACATTAAGTTTACATTACTTTGCATTGCATTACATTACAGAAGAGATTTCAAGAGATTACATTAATAATTAGGATTTGTCTAAGATATTACAAGCCATATTTACAATTAGGCAAAATCAATAGTTTCAGAGTTTTTTTTTTCCAAAACATACTTACTTTATGACCTATATTAGTGAATATAAAAATAATAATGAAATATTATATTTACCTATATCCTTGATCTCATGGAATAGCGGTACTTTATTAACCCTTCAGGCCTCGGCCCCTCAGCCGATTGAGAAGTTGCTGTCCCAAAAAAAAATAGTAAAAATTAGTAAAAAAATTGAATTACGACACCGTCTCACCAAAACATTAATTACTGCCAAACCACTGTACCCATAATTAAAATGAAACATATTAACATAATAAAACATAATAAAATCAAACAAGTTAAATTAAAATAAAATTAAAACGGGGCCGTCACGCTGAATCGTTTTGTGGCCGATATCAGCCAATCGGGGCTTGAGGGGTTAAAGGAAATAATACTACAATTTGCGACAAAAAACAAATTCCAAGGAAACGAGTAGGCCGATCGGCAAAATCAGAAAATAAATTATCTTTTTAAAGTGATTTAATCTTGAATTTTCTAGGAAATAAATACTTGTAAAAACAACTACATTTTATTGATTTTTTAATAAGGTCACAAATACTGACATCGGAGTTCTTGTTTTACAAGTATTTATAAAAAGTCATACAAATATTAATAAAAACATACTTGTAAAAGACTTTTTGTAACTAGATAGTTATCTGTAGGAATATTGTAGAAGAGATAATTTGCTATATATATAGTTTCAAAGCTATTATTTTTTTATGTTTTTTTTTATAAACATGAAGTTTGGCCTTAGTGCATATAAAGTACAATCGCCAGTTAAGTGTATTTTAATGCGAGGCGAAAGTTCTGGACGTCAAGCAATTGTTTATTAAATATGTGTTAATATTTTTTCATAAACACAAAGATAGACATGATCAAAGTCAGCAAAACTGCAATACTCGGAGTTCACGGAAACAAAATTTCCTTATTCCTCGAGTACAAACAACATTCGCGCAACGACAAGCTTTTTTCATTGGTCCCAAATTATATAATGGCATAGAGGAAAAATGGAAACACTTAAAGAACAATCAAGAGTTTAAAAGCAATATTAATAAATGGTTATTTGAATTAGGAAGGTTTATTTCTGAAAACTTGGTTTGTAAAGCGTATGTATAACGGTTAATTTAAAAATAATATTGTATATTTATATAAATTATTATGTACTTATATATTAATAGTATATCATATCATATTTTTATTTATTTTAGTTCATATTTTTTAGCAGTGATTTTATAATTGTATTTATATATTTATAAAATTATAAATATGTTTATACCATATATCATTTATTATTTATTGATATCGTATTTACGTATATGTGTATTTGCCATATTGTATTACCTACAATGTATTATTCGTACAAATTTAGTGTTTTGATTTGTATTATAATGTTATTTATTTATAATTATATATTATTCAATCTTAAAATAATATTTTTAAAAAAATTTATTAATTAAGTACATTCATTTATTATAAAAATAAAAAGTTTTTTCAAGTTAATTAGGCTAATTGTTACATAAGTTGTATTACTTATTTTAATTACTCTGACCCGCCTAGATACGGGACAGTTTAGTCCTAGTTAGGTGGGCAATGAGCATTAGCTGCATTTCGGGGTTCATTTTTTCCGAGTTACTTATAACATTGATAGCAATGGGGCTAAATGTACAAAAATGAAATGAATAAAGTATTAAACCATAAAATGAATATGTAATCGACAGTAGAATGTATTATATTCGCCTGCAGCTCAAAATAAAAGGTGTTTCATCATAAGCGCTATCCTGGATCTCACTTTTTGTAAAGTTCTTAGCGAAACTTTTTAATCCGTAAAGAGAAGGTAGATCTGTGGTTGCTTATCATGCAAATGTATGTATCGATCACCTAACGCGTATCACTTGACATCCACCACGTCCGGTATAGTGAGTGGACAAATTAATGGATATGAACAACTCCATTATCCATATTACCCGATAGCGCGCCAGTTTTCATATCGGAAAATGCTAAAATTCCGCCAGCAATTGAAATATCCGCCTGTGTGGAAAAGCGTGGTGGAACCGATTCGCGCGTTGCCGTCATTCAGCCACGAAAATGAAATCGCGCCGATATAATAAACGCAGCCATTGAGCAGCTGCATAAAACCCAACACATTATCGCATCGCACCGTAATGACGCTCGTTTCCAATATGCAATTCATTAGCCGCAAATCACAATGGATTATCGCGCGCATTTAAAAAAGTATCCGATGGCAATTTCGTAATTCGGAACGAGTGTTCATTTTAACGTTTTATTATGTGTATATGTATATATATGTATATAAAAAAAAAGTCGACGAAATACTATTTGATAAAAGTGTCGTTAGCACATTGGTACCTTTTTCACATCGATCGAGACCTTTTTCACACCTATCATGGAATGTCTAATGGCTTGATATGGTTAGACTAAATCGCTTTGATCGCTTAATAATGTTAATTATTTATACGTATCAATTTTCAAGCAAAAACACTAGTAATAACATTTTCTTCCGAATCTTTCAATGATAGCTGAATAAGCAATAGAATTAATTTAGGAAAAATCTTTATCGTCATAAAAAGTAACAAAATTATTTGACAAAATTTAGTTATAAAAAATATTAAAATGATTGACTGGTTATTTCTTCTACAATTATTATTATTACTTTATCAATTTTATAAACTGAAAACAACATTAAACGTTTTTACAATAAGTCGAACATGTGATGAAAGTATTAAGACTAAGAATTAAAAGTAAAAAAGTTCACAAAGCAGCTGATTCGCCGAATCAGCTGCTCCTTTTTGCACAACACTGTATACATTTAAAACAATTTGCTGAGCTTGTTCGTTTAAGTGTTTATGGAACAGTGGCCCATTATCGCAAGAACTAGTCTCGAGAGTATTGTTTTCTTCTGCAATATTACCGCGAGTTACTTTCCAAGGGCGAAACATCTTTGAAACTAGAAGACCAAAATTAAATATGCCGATAGACGAAAGTGAAAGCTTTGACTGAACTGATAATAATAATGCGAACGCAATGATCATTAACTTGGTAGGTAGCGAAACGATTAGGACTATTAATTAGTGAAACCCTAACAGTTCGATTTCGAAATCATTAGTAATTAGTGTGTATTTTAATATATCTGTATGATATACACACTTAACAATTATTGTTATAATTGTAAAATCGAAATCGGTAATCACCGAATGGTAAGTAGCTAACCGACATGGTAAGTAGCTAACCGATTAAGACTATTACTTAGTGTAACAGTAACAGTTCGATTTCCAAATCATCAGTATTTAGTGTGTATTTTAATATATCTGTCTGAAATACACATTTTACAATTATTGTTAGGTACCTATACTGCAATATTTACTCTGATCGTTGGTGGTTTAAAGTTCAAGATGTTATGATCGAACCCGGTGCAGCGGTCAGTTTGTGCCTTTAAAGCGTTTGTTAAAGTGTTCCACGCAGGTAGAATCGATCTCCATAGTAAAATAAACGGTTACAACTTGTTGGGAATCACTGTTTATATTATGACATTTTAACGATACTTTTGTCAAATAATATTTCGTAGACTATACATATATATTTTATTCGACTGCGGCTTGAAACTAATATTAAAGGTTATATCAGCATACATGCTTCTCTAAATGACTCCTGTTGTAAACTTCATAGCAAAACTTCTAAATCAGTAAAGAGTAATAATATATTGGTTGCATTGCGTTTAATTTTATATAATTTATTTATAAAAATTTAAGTTCTGTTGATTTCAGCTTACCTTTGCTAGTAGGTATTTCATCATCTAGCTACTAATAATAGACGACTCTATTTCTGTACATTCATTCCATTATATAATGCTATTATCGCATCTCTTTGGTAAAGTAATTCTGCTGAAAGCTTAGTGCTGAGTATCTACTAGCAAACCAGTAAGAAGCTTTATACCCACTTAATATTGTTATTATATTGTATAATGTATTTGCAATTAATTTAAGATCGCTTAATAATAAGCTTCATATTTAGTTGGACATGTATTATGTAAATCGATATAATACATCTCAGCGTATTCAATAACGGACATAGGCGACCATGACTGTGATTATCACCTCCCTGACCTAGAAGGCCGTACTTCGGCTATTCATAATCGAAGTCATGATGTGAGTAGGGAAATTATTGTGTTGGTTTTTTGAATTCCATACCGTCTTAAGAACGCCGCAACTGTGGATTCCCACTGTATTATTCATGCCTAGTCTGGAACCGAAAATCTTGCTATTTAGTTGGCATGCCACTTCTAGCCGGAATTAATATTTCAGCTGCAAGTATTCTTTTTTCTTTATCATTTATTTCTAATTTATTTTAATTGCAATTCACAACAACTACAGAAGAATGGACTATATTATATACAACTAAATTATCATAGACGAAAATCCAGTAGCTGAAAAACTGATAACGTGATATGACAAAAACTGTTTTCAGTGATCCAAATTAATGTCGCCTAACTAGGCTATAGCCTGTTCTAAGACGGATATATACATTGTTTTAAATGTATATGACCCTATGTATATGAAAGCTGAGTAAAAAAAAACATAATTAATCTGAAAGAATGTATACACTAATTGTTTTTATTAATTCTTTTAAGATAAAAAATTGAAGCAAAATTGGAGGGATAAAATTGTTACCTATATATCTTAATATAACAAATAAATATCAACGCAAATATATTGCATCTAAATAAACATAATTGATTATAAATAGAGTAAGAGAATCATACCTAACTACAAGAATAAAAAATAGTTAAAAAAATATATTAAATTTAATTCAGTACATATAGAAGTATTAAAATAGTAACAAGAAAAAGAAATATCGTGAGTGCAAATTTGATGCAATAAAATTATCTTTTTTTTTCTATCAAGGATATTTTGCGGGTCCATCTTTAGTAATAACAATTTATATTATATTATCCTAATTCCATTTATGGAAATTTACTTTTGGATGAACGCTGTTGACGGCGAGATACGAATTAATATTAAGGCTTAAAGTGATTTTCAATGGGGATGATACGGATCTGCTTTGCTTAATAAATCGCCATCCAGCACTAATGTTCATTATAACTGGCTTAATTGACACCTGTCCAACAGGTCACGAATAGACACTGATTTAAAACTATCACAGATCGATGGTTTAAGTATTGACTATCTGTGAATTGATTTCAATCTGTTTCAAGATTGCTCAAATCTCCTAAAATTATATTACGATGATCCTTCGGGAAGCTGAGCTTCGTGCTGAAGTCCAGAATTCCCCAATCGCTCAAGACAAAGGTGTATAATCAGTGCGTGTTACCGGCTATGACGTATGCTTGTGAGACATGGACACTGACTGCTGGGATGATCCACGAGCTTAAGGTGGTGCAGCGTAACATGGAGCGAGTCTTACTCGGCATATCGTTGCGCGATCGAGTCCGAAACGAGCTCATCAGACAGCGCACGAAGGTGGTCGACGTGGGTCAAAGAGTGGCCAAGCTGAAATGGGCTTGGGCCGGCCACGTGGCCTGACGACACGATGAACGGTGGAGCAAGCGCGTTTTGGAGTGGAGACCCCGGCTAGGCAGAAGAAGTGTGGGCAGACCACCGGCCCGATGGTCCGATGACATAAGGAGACAGCTGGACCTGTCTGGATGAGGGAAACAGACAACCGATCCGGATGGAGAGAACCAAACGGTGGGCGAATGCGTGCTGATGAAGAAGAAGAAGAAGATCACTTTTGAATGAAAGACAGACATTTTGAGAGTATTCAAGGCATTGTGTAAAAGTTCAATCCCAATTAATTACACGATAGTTACATATTGTACAACTCGCAATTAAATACAATTTCGTGTGAAAAAATATAAATGTAAATAAAAAAACTTTGAATAACAGAAATTCACTACAAAACGATATAACGACAATCGGATATTGACAGCTAGCGCAGCAATACGAGAATTAGATATCGATCTTCTGTCATCCCTTATTGGATGCTACGATAAATTTCACATATTGTTCAAATGAAGTAACGATATGATCTCAGTAATAATACAAGAATTAATAGCGCTGAATTCTCTTTTACCGTTATGGAGAAATAGGTTTGGGTAAAACAAACTAAATTTAGTTTGTGCGTCTATTTGTAGATGTATTATTGCGATTCATCTCTTATTGTTGCAGATACATCTTATGTACTAATTCAAGTAAACTTATAAATGAATAAATAGCTCATTTGACCAATTGACTAAAAGTGTTATAAAATGCAGGGTTTCTTAAAATCGATTAAACGAACATCTCAATCAAACATTTATACAGTATATAACACAATGAGTCGCACGCAACAAAACATTATATCATTTATATATATATATATATATATATATATATATATATATATATATATATATATAAAACAAAGTCGGGTTTGTTCGAACACTTATAACTTGAGAATGGCTGGACCGATTTTCATGGTTTTTGATTTGTTGTATTTGTCTCCATTCCGAATAGCAGAATAACTATTAAAAACAGAAATTGGCAAATTGACGAAAAAATAAAAGAAAAGAAAAAAAACCCATACCAAATGTAAATCCGTGTTTCTCTCATGGCCAGTTGTGCGTGGCATGTTCACGTGTCAGCAAAGCATCCGTTTTATTTGTTCTTGCGCCTGATAAAAAAACAAATAATATCGTATACCACAAGGTGCTTCAATGAAGAGAATTAAACCGAGTGCATCCCATGCTGCACAATATGTAAATAGTATAATTTAATAATGTCTTGCTTAAGTTTTTTATGTTATAATCTTGATAAAGTAGTGAACTTAATATTTACTTTGTATTCACTGTATTACTTTCTTAAAATCATAAATTAAGTTCAGCTAATCTGTAACACGACATTCATTGACTGTTAGGCGGTACGAAGTTCGCCGGGTCAGCTAGTGAAAACATAAATCTGCCAATGAAAGTGTTGCAAATGAAATAAAAGAAGGGAAACGCCTTTGATTTTTTATGTAGAGGTATTAGGTGGTAAGACTATCAAGAGAATATTAATGAAAATTGATGAAATTGCCTACTGTTGCATCCAAAAATCTTCGGCATATATATGCTAGGTGGATTTGTGAGAGCCGTAAGATCTTCTGTACACTTCAATAAGGACACATGTCCCGATACCGCCACTACAACCTTACGAATCCCGACCACGCCGAATGCAGTATATCGGTCATCACATATCCCCCGATCAAGAAAGGAAGAAGATAACTTAGAATCCGTAAAACATATCATCATAATCGTCATAATCACTATTAAGGATTTCAAAAACGATCGTGTACTTTTTTGATCTAATCCATTTTATAATTTCATTCATTCAAAAAAATATTTGACGACAACATTCGTGCCTTATCTATTGTGTTTAAGCAAGTTCATAATAACAAAATTAAATAAAAATCGGCTGTATCACCCTGTGACTTACCCGGCAGGTAGCAAAAGACTGATTTAATCTGAATATCAATTTTATTACAAAAATAGATAAGCGCCCTCTCTCGGTCGGCGGACGAATCCGTTTGGGTTCCGTTCCATATGTTGTCCCTTATCCGAGAAACGCACCGCGCCGCCGATGCGGTATTATTGGATTAAAAATATATGGCGAAGTTCAAATATTATCGGTATAGCTTTTATATAAAATATTTTAACTAAAATTTCACAATGAGATTTTGGCCTCACAAGGCATGTGTGTACCAAAATTCAAGTCGCTAATTTTAATATTTCGAGACTGAAATATGACTAGTGCGCCCCTGGTAGATTTACTTCAACCACGACCTTTAGAACTCTTGCCATGACCAAATGGAATATGCTTACTAAATTTCAGCTCAAACGGATTACGCGTTTGGGTGCTATCGACTAGGAATACACACACATAGACACACAGACATACTTTAATCTGGAAATGGTCTTAATCGTTTAGGGAGGGATCAAAATGAATATTTCCATCTTCATCTCGATTTTTTTGAGCGCGTTCAGATTCTTTCCCGTTGTCGGTTGGTGGGCTGGTATATTAAAAGATATATATTTGACGACACCATTCGTGCCTTATCTATTGTGATGACGTTAGCTAAAATTAACAAAATTAAATTAAAATCGCCGCCATTTTCAAACAAGAAATCGACTGGCAAAGACGCCTCTAAAAGTGAAAAGTTATTTCGGCGGGGAGTTATAACTTTAGTATGCATCGATAATTCCTTGCTAACGGTTCTGCCGGAATTCAACTTGGATTCCCTCTTGACTTCATTAAAAGCGAACAATGGAGGATGGGCACGAGATTTCGCTTCATTATTTTCCTGCATAAGTCGGATCATCCTTTCCTTATTAAAGGCCCTTTTCCGCCCTATTAATGCCCCCTTGGGGGCCGGGAGACACTCGCCAGAGCGATGTTTCCGAATGTGACTACCTAACTCTCGAAAGTATATACGTACCTATTGGAAAGCTAGGCCTTAAAATAAATATCTTCTGGGGCTCCAGTGCTGTAATTTATGACGTAGATAGGCATTTAACGCCTAAATACTTTGATTGCTTTCTAAAAGAATTCAGAATAGAATAATATATCATGCTATATGAATAGAATAATATACTATGCTTATGATTGGATAGTCCAATAAGGACTCTATAATATTTATCATTTTATATAAGTAGGTATTATCATTATTTATTTGTAGTTCCTATGTATCTATGATTAAATATATAAATTATATTGTATATTATGTATGTGTGGATGTATGTATATGTATATGTGTATATCTATACTAATATTATAAAGAGGTAAAGTTTGTGACGTGGTAGGAAGTAATCTCTGGATCTACTGAACCGATTTTGCAAATCCTTTTACCAATAGAAAGCCACGTTATTTGTGAGTGAGTGAATTAACGCTGCCCTAACGATGAGAGATATATGACTAAGTTCCAGAGAAAAGTTGTAGAGCTTGATAATGCCTACAAAAAAGTCAGCGACAGCATATATCTAACTTTTATATTTAAGTCACAAAAAGTAGTATTTAATATTTTTTTTAAATAATTTAAATCATTAGGTCATGTCTATTGGTCATATTATCAACAATTATGAATTCTTATCAAAATAAGTAAATTTAACGTCTCAAGTGTTTAAAATAAAAGACTTTCCCTTTTACTGCATATAATGTCCCTTTTACTGCATAAATAGTTAAAGAGATAATACGCTCACAAATAAGACACTCACAAGAAGACACTCACAAATAACGGTATTATAGTCAAATTGGCATGCAAACACACAGGTACATACATATGCAGTAAAAATATAACCCTTCTTTTGGCAGTCAGGAAATAAATCATAGCACTCAGTACTAACCGAACCACATTCATAATTTCATCACAGGTAAAAAGTTTTACCGCCCAACGAAATGGGCACGGGTCAGCTAGTGTTTATATATATCAGATGTCTTATTATTTCTTTTATTTAATATTACAACATCGTTGAACGATAAGCCCGCCGTTTGTACTAAGTCAAAATCGATTTTAAGTTTTCTTTACAAATGTAAGTATTTTATTACAATAAAGGTATTTTTCTTTCTTTCTTTTATTTCACTGTATAAGAGTGTAACAGAATACAATATTTATTTTATTGTATAACAATGTTAAGGGTACGGGTGTTTTGGTACTGAAATGTTTCGATACAATTTGCCCACAAGGCGTACAATTTCAATTTCATTTTTATAACCACAGATCACTTTCGTACAATATTAAATTACTACTACCATAAAAAAATTAGTTGTTTTACCGCAAGAACTTTCTAGTAATTATCCAAGAACTGTATCATCGGAATAACCACCCCCCCCCCGATAGCGATTGTTATTTCGTCCAAAACTTTATACATACTGATTATAGAATGGAGATTTCAGCAGTTGGGCAGTGTCGACTACAACAATCGAACCCATCACCCCAGGCTGGTATAACTAAATGCGATCGTTCTTTCAGACGTGGGATTAGAGTAGAAGACTTTGGGGCGGCACAAACCTACCGTCTAACAAAGCCACGAGCCCGCTAGAGTCGAAGGAAGGTAACCCAGTGGAAGGTAACCCAGTGGAGCTACCTCGTCCCCTGGCTACCAGTTTTGGTAGGATATATTCGTCTGGAATTAACCTTCAGGATACCTCCCTCACGACTGGTTATAGGACCGCAGTCGCTTACGCGACCTCTACCTGCCGTAATTCAGCAATGATTCAGTTTGAATCTATCGCGGAACAAAGGTATCTTTTGCCCAGCTTTGTATCCAGTTGGAGAATGTAGCTTCTCCATTGCTACGTATGGCATGTAGTGTTTATGATCCGCATTAGCTAGATCCAGAGAGTTCCCAATGTTAGAGTACTCCAGCTTGTCGGTAGAGATCGTGAGCTTTTACCCATAATCAAGCAAAGAAAAGTGGCTTACCTGGGCCACGTGCTGAGACATGAGCGATACCAACTGCTTCAGCTCATTATTATTTGGAAAGTTTGCGGTCAACGACGGGTTGGAAGAAGAAAAATGTCTTGGCTTCGCAACATCCGAGAATGGACAAAAATCTCATGCCTAGAAGAAATATTTTGCTTGGACCAAGACGAGAGAAAAAATCACCGAGCTGACAGCCAACTTCTTGCAGGAGAGGCACTAAAAGAAGAAGATATATATCGATATGAATAAATAAATAAAACCAAAAATATTTTGTAAAAAAAAAAACGATTTATTGCTAGAACACCGAGCGGCGAGAGGCTATATAGAGCGTCACGAGAAGCGAGCAATCGTCACGATATATCTGCTGTAGGGCTCACAACCCTACGATGCCACACTCAGAAAACCGTCTCAATGGACCCGGCTTATGTAAATCCCCGCTTAAGACAAATACCCAACAGAAGTCTTCACGGGCCTTGAACAAAGCCCGTCGACTGACTAACAGAATGCTCAATCGTCTATAAGCACTGTATGTTTATAGAAATAACACTCGTCACGGGGCCGTAACGGAGCTTATTTAAATTGAATTTTGTTGTTCAGCGCGAACATATTGTTTTTAATAATTATAAATACAATAGTTCTTTTTTTGTTTTTGTTTTAACTGATCAATTTCTGTGCTTTCTTGAAAAGTTACGATTTGACAGTATTAGTACAGGACTGCCCAACGAAAAGGAGTGTAATGTGTTCAGGGTTCATCTATGTATGTTTTCCGTTTCTTTATTCCACCATAACTTCTAAACACTTGAACTGATTTAGCAGTGTGTTATATTGTTAGAATCGTTATGTCATATTGAGTGTAATAAGTTACCTTAACTGTCTAAATATAAAGTAAGTAGTTGTTTAACCCTTCGTTAGTCGCAGGATCTATTAGATTCAAGATTTTTGTATTTGGCTGCAATTTCGGCGCTTTCGTGCCCCTGTCCCCGCGCTCCCCTCTACCTTCATTAAAAACCGTAATAAAGATAATTATAAATACAATAGTTCACTTTCTGTAACGGCTGTCGTGTTTGTTATTCTTTTTAGTATATATTCTGTAATACTTGTAATATTCTGTTCTTATACAATTAATATTTTCTTGGTTGTTAACAATATTTACAACGTTAACAATATTTATTAGCAGACACGGCATTTTCAAATGAGGAAACTGCAAAGTGATGTTTTGTCTTGTTCACTTTGTTAAAGTCTCACTCCATTAGACCTCGGCTTTTCTTCTTAATTCGCGCGGTGGCGCTTTCTCCCCGGGTGGTTTTTTGCCGTTCGGCGACGGCTACATAACTCACCGTTGAATTTCAAAGCTATGAAAGGTCATCACGTAAATTATGTTCCCGGGGGGAGCGGGGTCGGGGGCGGGGGTGAGGAGCGGCGCGGGGTCAGAGAAGGATATAACGTGTTCCTCGGTTCACATTTGCACCCTCGTTTTTTTTAATTATCCCGACCGGTCCGGGGGCAGGTTTCAGCCCCCCGACAGCCCGGCGCGACGTCATAAAACACGCTTTACGCGCGCCAACGGCGCGAAGCGACCCCCAACCACTTTACGGACCCTAACATCATAGAGCGACTGGCTAATCAAGCGTGTTTAGGGTCGGGTCAACACCCATCCGGCGGTCTCCACGCAGAAGTGCGAGCCCGGGTAGGACTCTGACCTGCGGGCCAGTTTCCCCCGGGAGTCACCTTCGGGCGCTTCTGGACGGTTTGCGCAGCGTGCGATATCAGTTAATAGATTGTGCATTCCGGCCGACAGCCAGGGGGGCTGGAAACATTACTGTCTCCTTTAGGGAGTTAATGGGCCCTTGCTGAGTTGGCCACGAAGACCCATTCTGTTCAGGGTTGGTCACACTCACGGGTCAACACCTATCCGACGGCCTCCACGCATAAAGTGCGAGCCTGGGTAGGACTTTGACCTTATGGTCAGTTTGCCCTAGGAATCAAACTTCTGGCGCTCCTGGACGGTCTGCGCACCGTGCGGCATAAGCCAATCGATTGCGCACTCTGACTAACGGTCGGGGGATTCTGGAAGCAGTACTGTTTCCTACAGAGCGGGGGTGGTTACGGACCTTACGGCGACTGCTCTTGAAATGACCATCGGCTACTCGATCCTGGGTGAACAGCCGAGCAAAGGATGCCGTGGTCCACGATAGATTCGGTATACACCGTTTCACCGCTTCGTAAGGGAGAGGACCGAGCAAGCGACCTCGAACTCGTAACCAATCGAGAGACTGGAGTAATCCGGTAAGAATTGGAAGTAAGGGCGTGAGTGTAACCCCGCTGGGTAACACTCCTGGCTATCTCGCGGTTAAGGCGTTGGCCTCTTACGGGTTTGTGGCGGAGCTAGACGGTGGACTGTTTTGTCCAAGTCTTCTGCGCTCACTCCAGGGAGATAGAACGACTAATCGTTAAAACTTCTTGAGGTGACGGGCTCGCCCGCTGTAGTCGACAACCCTAGTTGGCTAATCAAGCGTGTTTAAGGTCGGTTAAACTCACGGGTCAACACCCATCTGGCGGTCTCCACGTAGAAGTGCGAGCCCGGGTAGGACTCTGGCCTGCGGGCCAGTTTCCCCTGGGAGTCACCTTCGGGCGCTTCTGGACGGTTTGTGCAGCGTGCGATGTCAGGTAATCGATTGTGCATTCCGACCGACAGCCGGGGGGCCTGGAAACATTACTGTCTCCTTTAGAGCGGGAGATAATGGGCCCTGTTGCAGTTTGGCTACTGAGACTCAGGTGTTCAAAGTCGGCAAACTCACGGGACAATACCTATATGGCGCACTGTGGAAAATGCTAGAACAAGGGCAAGCCAAAATAGGTTTTTACAAATGTCGCAACTGAAATGCTTTATTATTTTTATATAATAGCTTAATGATTAAACTTACCTATTATGTGGGCATGTTATATAATTTATATGGAAAAATATTGATTACAATGTACCAAAATTTATTCTTTTCTTGGATGTCCATGTCATGTCTATTGTCATGTCTTCATCAATTTAAAAGTTTATTTCTCGTTAAACCTGTAGAAATAGGTATATGATGTTTTATATTTATAAATACCTCATTTTCTGCAAATTTCAGAACTGCTAAAAGTTTTTTATTTTATTATCCAGGTTACATGTAAATAATTAAAAAATAAAATAAGGAAAAAAAGAGTTTTTTCTAAGTTCATAGAGATTTTCAGCAGATAGCCACGCTTGCCCACGCTTTATAATTAATGTTCTCTAGTAGCTTAGACATCCATAGCAAATACTTATAAAAACTGGCTGCGAGTTTTTGCGCATTTTAAAGTTATGAGAAAAAATGTGGTTATAGTCAGGAAACGTAAAACCGCTATCTGTTGTGGGTTCAATTGTAGATTATTAATATCTACAGTTTGCGGTAAGTTTTGTTATCAGTATCAATCGTTCATGACTTTTGCACTCACTTTTGCATTTTCGTGCGTATATATAATCAACAAAATACACGCTATCTATCACCATAAATAAAGAGTTGAAACATTTATTTCACTATAACAACTGCATAACGGTAATTAAACATATATTCAAGTGTTACGTATATATTCGTTATTTTATTACCTTTTTAAAAGGACTGTTTTCATGTGTTCTAAACGAGAATTAATACTTTCATATATTGAAGGAGGAAAATCACCTGAGAAACTATCGAGAGTCCTAAAAGTTATTATTAAGTTTCTGCAGACAACATTTGTTTTATCATCAGTGATATTCTAAAGCATATTATTCCCTCGTTTAATAAACGGTGGACGAAGCGTCTCGAAACAAGGAATTATTTTTAAAGAAAAGGTTTAAAGAAAGGTTATAGGAAATATCAAATGATGTTACTTATTTCATAAAACCTTTCTTTCCAAACATGGTTAGCAACAAAAAAAAAAGAAACAACTACAACAAGAAAAGAAAACTCTGGTACATGATCGTTATCGTGAAGAGATTGGTGACCGACAAACCACGACGAGTAAGTGGTAATACCAATGATGGTAATAGTGCTTGAAGATTTTTTCATAATTCAAGCTGCTCTGCTAAAATTACAGGAGTGGATGTAAATTTGATTAACCCAACCCTTCGCGAAGTAAAAATTTAGCGTCACTTCTGTGCGGAACAGTTTCGTGCGTGAAGTCGATGGCCTTGAGAAAAATGACCATAACTTTTAAACTACTATACGGATCATAAAAATAATAACTTTAAAATGATCGCATTGAAATTTGACATTAAGACATTATAACATTATCTCGTAAAACAATTAAGATAATAATGAATAAATATTACAAAGTTGGCGAACTGAAAGAACTCGCCTATAAAATCATTTCGATGTTTTTATCACAAAATACAAAAAATATGTAAAAATTGTAAATATAGTTATGTTCTTTATTAAATGCTTTACCAAAAATATTATTTTGTTTTACTTATTTGCGTACAAAAATATTTAGTAATTCAGCCTAGAAAAAATTGATGTATCCTCGTAAAAAAAAAAAAAATATATATTTGTGACTACTTAGGGCCTTTTTTTATATGAATATCTTTCAAAATAACTTTACCACTACATCACACTTCTTAGTAAATCACACCAGAACTTTCAGCTTTGTCTGATATTAAAGAAAAATCTAAACTTTTGTGAGTTAGCGATGGAAACTTGGTAACTTTGACGGAAACTTTGATAATACAAAAATGGTTAAGGATTTTCAAATAATATGTCTCATTATATGCTTATTATATGTCCAGTAACTAATTATTATACTCCAAAGAGTCACATTTCAAAGAAAAACAATAGAAAATCGCACTCAAAATATTGTAATACTTTCATACTAATTGTCGAAACAAACTTCAAAGTGCGACCGGATTTTATGAAACAACTCGTAATGAAAAAATACGGCCTTTTATGTAATTACTTACGATGTAAATGAAAGAATAACTATTTTATCAGTGACTTAAAACAATATTACATCATATTTCGCGATATTTCGGGAGATTTCATAAAAATTACGGAACAAATTGCGGCCACGTATTCTGACACATATGTTTTCGCCGAAGGAATTTGCTTAAAAATACACGAAAAACAGCAAATGGACAATCTCAAATGACAAATGCTCATTCATAAACTCTTTTAAAATGCAAATTACTCACGTTTTTGAAGCATATCGAGTTATAACACGCAATAAAACACATTAAAGGATGATTCATGCTACACCGGGCCGGGGCCGGGCCGGGCCCCGGCCGAGTCGTTTCCAACGTGCTCCGGCCGGGCCAGTCATTCATGCTACACCGGGCGTGACCGGGCCGTTTCCGAGTTTATTTATCCCACGGCCGTGTCCGCGATAACTAGTAGAATAGAATAGAATAGAATAACTTTATTGTGCTATAAAAACATAACTTAATGAATATTACGCTGGTTTTATAAAAAAGACAATTTATGCACAAATGGCGAACTTATCTAACTAGTGTTGCGTCCATCTATTTTGGCGATAATAATATTTTTTAATTTCTATTTTCGCTTGATTGATAAGTGTGTTATTAATGCAATTTTCACAACTTGAGTTGGCAGCTATTGCGATTGCCTTTGAAGACGAAGTATTGGAAACACGAACTGAATCTAATAAAAGAAGATGGAGTGTACATCCAGCCTGGGGAAAACGACAATCGGAGGGAGAATTCGCCACGCTCTAAAAGGAATTAATAGATGATGAGAGCAAATTTTACGGTTATTTTAGGATGTCTAAAGAATGCTTTAGCATATTTCTTGGAAAAATAAAACGTGATTTAACCAAACAAAATTCAAGATTTCTGAAGCATATCTCTCCCATTGAACGATTAGCAGACCGGAGCCGGGAAAACAATATCCACCTCCATTTCGACGCCGTGCTCCGGACGTGGCACGACCGGTCACGGCCGGAGCACGGTCAAGCATG
Organism: Micropterix aruncella; assembly: GCA_944548615.1. Taxonomy (NCBI): domain Eukaryota; kingdom Metazoa; phylum Arthropoda; class Insecta; order Lepidoptera; family Micropterigidae; genus Micropterix; species Micropterix aruncella. The sequence goes on along the minus strand of OX155953.1, from coordinate 32,416,086 downwards.
AATTGCTTCATACAAAAGTATACTATAGATATCTGACCGTGTCCCGGCCGGGGCCCGGCCCGGCCCCGGCCCGGTGTAGCATGAATCATCCTTTATGTTCACTACACTGCGGCACAAGAACGGAACGCACGAAATGGCGTCTGCCCGACGGCGAACCCGGCAATTACTGATCCATAGTAAATAAATTACTTCTTCTTCTTCTTTCTTTTCCTTGTGGCAATTCCACGCAGCTAGGGTGCTGGTGATTTTGTGCCAGTTTGTATGTATTGTTGACGGGAGGATGACTACTGTTAATGTTAGTACCTACAAAAAAAAAAAAAAAGGAAGGGACATCACAATTGCATACACAGAGGACAACATAGATACTAAAAACATAACAGAATATTAGGGGAATATTTTGGAGAAAGAAAAAGGAAAAGGGTCAGGGTAATAGAGAAGTGCTTCTGGGGGCAGCGCCGCTCCCCACCGACCCTGTCGGGGAAGTAGTCCCATCTCAGATCTGAGGTGGGGGCGGCTTGGGGACGAGGGTTGGAAGTGGGAGGAGAAGAGAGTTTTCTCTTCTTGCCTTTCCCTTTTGTCTTACCCGACCTTATAGGGTCTACGGTTATTATTCTAGGACGATAGCTGTTATTAGGGGTTAAGTTGAAAAAAGATGGAGGCTGGGGGGGTTGATTGCAGTAACCGTTGCATACGAATTTCTAGAAATTTTGGGGAAGCGAGAGGACGCTTCATTAAAAGAGATGCCCTCTTTAGCCATAAGCTGTTTAATAGCCTTTTGTCTCATGAACTCTGGGCAGGAAGGGTCGTTTGCACTATGGTTGCCGCGACAATTGTCACAAACCAAGGTTGCGGTATTTGTACAAGTTTCGCCCGAGTGGGCTTCTCCGCACCGGAAGCATCGTGGGGAATTAGCCCTGCAGGTTTTTATAAGGTGTCCAAAACGGAGGCATTTGCGACATTGTATTACGGGGAGGGCGTAACTTTCCACTGGAAGAGAATTGTAAAAAATCATTATTCTTTCTGGTAACTTTTGGCCCTCGAAGGTTATAACCACCGTCCTGGATGGTTTCCAGACGGTGTTACCCTGGGGGTCGGAGGAGCGGAAGTTAAGACGGCGGATGCTTTTCGCTATACAAATATTGCTGTTGTTGATGGCCTCGATTATCTCCTCATCGCTGAGGTCATTATCCAAGCCCTTAACAAGTCCGAGCCGCACTGTGGAGAAAGAGGGGATGAACGCGTTAAAGTTCTTTTTTGTTAGGAAGTCAGCGGTCGCCAGCATATTGGCCGATTTGCCCGTCTTCAGGGTAACCTCGATACGGTTTCGTCCTGTTTTTTTTAGTAAAAGAACGTCGGCTACTTTATTTTTCTGGATTAGTTTGCCTACTGAAAGGGGGAAAATGTTTAGGCTGGAGGGGTCACTCTCAGCCGGTTGATTCGGTTTATACTGGATAAACGCTAAGAAGGGTCCTTGGGAACCCTCTCCGTACAAATTAGGGCTTGTATTTGATTCACGTTCGACTGAGGAAGCCACCTCTACGTTGGCTCCCACAGAGGCCCTAGAATTAATTTCCCCATCGAAAATAGCACTGAGGTTTGATGGGGTCAACGGGTGTGCTCCCGTTGACCCCCCTGCGGCTAATTCCATGTCAATACAATCACGGATAACTCATCATAAACGTGGTTAAAAAATATAAAAAAAATGTATACCCTACAAAAAGTTAATTTGTGATATAATGTTATAATTACTCACCAAAATAGGCGGGCAACGCTAGAAAACACGCTCAGCAGGAGCACGGAATGAACATTGGACAGAACAAACAATAAGAAGAACAAGGAGAACACCGGAGACGGACACGAAATACACACGCAAAACGCGACCACCACCGTTAGTAATCCCTAATAGAGCTAAATAAATTACATGACCGAACGTTCATCGAACGAAACATTCGAAAAGAGATGGGCATTGCGCCGTTATGTAACGCTCTCGGAAGCGAAAATAACCGTATTTGAAGTTTTACTGATTTTTTTCGCAAACGGTGAGCGTTGCATCCATTATTGGACGGCTCTCATTCCGCCGTAGTTAGGCTTGTATCCAATGATGGACGGCTCGCATTAGTCGGGTCATTCAACTTCACATGACTCTGAAATTGAAATGTTCTCGATCAGCCACAAATGAGGATGTTTTTCACACTCTTCTGTATCTTCAGACCCGTACATTACCAGCATTCGAAAACTGTATAGCAAAAATGTGAAGGAACTTAACCTTGTTGTTAATAAAGATAAGTGAACGTACTTATTTCAGATTCAGAACTTCAGCAGGTATAATATGGCACAATGTTAACAACAACGTATTAAAATATTTTTTATCCAAAAAAAATATGCTTATAAAATAAATGTACATTGTTTAATTTTTGGAAACATTTCTTATTATTTTTTGTTTAAAAATAAAGTAATTATTTAATCAGATAAGCACTTAATATTTTATGTTTTATTTTATATTGATTTGTGTAAGAGGTGGAGTAGGTATAATAATTAGTATTGGTGCATATTACATTTTTGTACATTTGTGTACACTTTGTACATTTTGTAGTTTTGTAGATTTTGTGTATTGTATTATTTTGTGTAGTTTATTATTTTATGTATTGTGTATTGTAGATTTTGTACATTTTGTAGTTTTGTAGATTTTGTCCATTTTGTTGTTTTGCAGATTTTGTAGATGTTGTACTTTTTATACATTTTTTAATTAATAATGTTAGTAAAAAAAATTAAGCATAGGCTATATCTGAGGATTTTTTTATTTATCTTTTTTTTATTATTGAATCAAAACAAATAAACAATAAAAAACATCCCATGTCAAGCCTTATATATTATATTATATTTGTGCAAAATTTTAACATTTGATCTTTTGAAATAAAAAAGATATCGAATTTTGACCAGAAAGAGACCTTTATTTTCCACAGTGCGGAGGTCTCCGCGCAGAAATGCGAGTCCAGGTAAGACTCCGACCTGCGGGTCAGTTTCGCTTAGGAGTCAATCTTCGGGCGCTCCTAGATGGCTTGCGTACCGAGTGGGCACAGCCAATCAATTGTGCATTCCGACCGACAGCCGGGAGGGTCTAAAAACAGCACTGCCTCCTATAAGCGGGGGTAGTTGTTAACCTTACGGCAACTGCTCTTGAAACGACCAATCGGATACCCGATTCCATTGACTACTTAATATAATATGTCCATAGAAATAGATAAGCGCTATCTTGAATAATAATAGTTGCCAAAAATCTAACATCATAAGTTGTTTTAAAATGAATTATGTAAAAAAAATATTTAAAAAAATATTTTATAAAACAAGCTTTTATGAAAATGCTGTGAGAAGAAGACAATAATCTTAGAAGCAAATCAAACCCATAATTTTGTAAATTTACAAAATTTGATATGTCGCAAACCTTGTCGCGAGATTTTCTGGTAATTACTTTTGTGAAAAATACACACTACTTAGAATTACATGTGTCGATATACTTATAATCTTGCGACATATTTTATATAATAAAAAAATATAGTATAACAAAATTATGGCTTTGATTTACCTACTTATTACATAGTTTATTTTATTTTTCCTAGATCAAATTTATTAAACAAATTAATATAGAAAAACTCCAGCGACAAGATTTTAAATCATATAAAATTGTATAACGTATCAATACGATGAGTGTAATTTATTTCTAAATTATCTTCTTGTAATGTTTTTTACTAAAAACATATTTATTACTTTAATTAAAATTTCGTGTGTGTTCTGTTGACTGATAAGAAGTCCTCTCGTCGGGAGCCTACCCGGGTGCAGCAGTCATGTCATGGTGAAACTTAGAACAGGCTATCATAATTGAATGCGTATACAACATTTGGTGTCTCGGCCCGAGCCAATTCTAGGTGCAGCAGCCATGTCATGGTGGAACTTAGAACGGGCTATCATAATTTAATTCAGATTCGAAATTTCGTGTCTGTGCTGTTGATCGTTGAGAAGTCCCCTCGTCCTGAGCAAACCCTGGGTGCAGCAGCCATGCCATTGTGGAACTTAGAACAGGTTATCATAATTAAATGCGGTTTCAAAATTTCGTGTTTGTGCTGTTAACCGTTGATGAGTCCCCTCGTCGGGAGCCAACCCTGGCCGCAGCAGCCATGTCATGGTAACACTTCTATCATAATTAAATTCGTATACAAAATTTAGGGTGTCTGTGCTGTTGATCGTGGAAAAGTAGCCTGATCGAGAGCCAATCCTAAGTGCAGAATCAGGTTATGCTTATCATAAAAATGCATTGTCATCGGAACTGAACCAAAATGTAAAATGTCAACTTCATAGGTAATGGTTCTAATACAGCTTGCAAAATTTTACCTAAACAAACTAACAAACATTTCAAATAAAATAAAAGCTTGTAAAAAATACTTTTTTGGGAGACGCAATTATAACCCTCCACTGGACGCATTCACTCGCAATTATGCACTCAGCAGTTGTCGCTGGAAGAGCTCGGCCTCTTTTATAATTTAATAGACGATAATAGGTATTTAAGGATTATATACATGCCGAGTTCTTAATTTTTGAAATCCTTAAAGTGGGTAAATCTGTACGAGCAACAAAGAAACTTTTAAAAAAAAAATTGGGATAAACAAAATTTTTTTTTTTTTATGCAAATTTGAAAAATTTTACTGATAAATAAATGTTTGACAAGCGTTAAGTGCGCTGCATCATCTAGAAATAGGTAATATATGGCAAGTAAAAAATATTCGCGATATTTTACCTACTCTTTTTATACTATTTTTCAAAACAAGAAAATTTCAACAGAAACTGTGTTTTTTTTAGTTTTTTTTTTGTTTTTTTTTTTAAATTTTGATTAAAATTTGCTTATGAGCTCGTACTGATTCACCCACTTCATGGATGACAGAAATTAAAAACTCACGCTGTATGATAAAACAATAAAGTTCCCAAATCTTACGTTAGTGTTCGTGCGCGTCAAGCTGAGCACAAAGTCAACGCGCGGTGGTCCGGAAAAATAAAGCCGGCTACGTGCTATAATATTTAATACTTTAATATCCTGTTTTGCCCCTCAGAGTCGAGTCCACCCCCGAAAACCCCTATTTCTCTTGGCCACCTGAAAGTCCAGCTACAAAACGTTACAAATATAACGGCGCACAAATTAATTTAATGGTAATTTGCCCTCGGCACGAATCTCCGCGTCAGAGCAGGATCAGCAATTAAATGAAAACCTTTAAATAGCAGCAGTATTGTATTTTAAATTTTAGGAAAAGATAGCAACATAATTCACAATACCTGCCCTTTTTATAGGGATGAAGAATAAACCCAATTTGCTAGCGTAAATGTCTAATAGCGTTCGCTCATTAGGCAGCCTGGCTGCCGCAGCCAGGCTGGCTGCGGCAGCCAATCCGACATATTAGGACACATCGGAGGCCGCGCACTAGGCAGCCAAGAAATCCTGGCTGTGGCAGCCAGTAAAACGCGCACTCGTGCACGGCCGCAGCCAGAGAGCGACAAGGCTGCCCTTAGTCACCGCGCACTTGTCGGCGTAGCCAGACGTATTTTTCATATACGACCACCACGTATGTCTCACGGTTACGACTGGCTACGTGGGCGGTTACGACTGGCTACTTCCAACTTGACATACATGTTATTTACATCGCCCTTTAACAGTTTTGTGTATCAATTTTTTTATAATCTACCGCAAAGCTTATGGTCCGCGAAGGGTTAACACGATCACCACGTCGCCACATTTGTTACCTATAATATTGGTACTGATTGCCAAATAAAATAATAAAATCTGTAACAGTTTGGCTAAAGTGGACATTTTATTTAAAATATATAGTTTCCTAAAGTTCCATCTGAATTAAATTCTTTTGCCCCTTTCATCCAATTAATGCTAGTTTATTTATTTATTTATTTTACACATACATTCAAATGCATGAGCACAACAAAAAAATAAATGACAATTTAGACAATGCCGTTGTATGATTTTAAAGTTATATACACATCTGTCTGAGCCCAGATTACATAGCGCATACATTAAACGCAAATGATTATCTTTTAATTGTGCTAAGCAAAGAGCAACCGAGACCGCCTTGCTAGGCACCCCTGTGTTAAAGCGAGCTCACTTCGGGAGTCCCCCTAGAGTGCCACGGTTGTTTCAAGGAAAGGTCTAAGATAACTTATTTTTTTAAATTTATAATCATTATTATTATTACATATTACATATATATTTTATTTTTTTATTTTTTATTTCCTTTTCTCAGTATTTTAACCAATTATCTAAACCGCAGACTAAAATCTACAAGCGCGAATCCCCTCTTTTGCCGTATAGAGGTGACTGTCGCATCGTATTCATATGAGTTTCGCTCATTTCACTGTAAATATTGCTATCCATAATGCAGGTAGGCAGATAGTTTCGTATTGAACGCAACTGAAATGATTGTCTAGTGATTAACGACTTCAGGGGTTCGCAGCAAGCGATTTTCTAACAACGTAATCATACGGTTAACACTTTTTTAATAATAAAAGTTATACAGTTATCAAATTAAACTAAAAGTTAGATACATAAGTTCATTTTATAATAGTAGCCGTAGAAATAATTGTATTAAAATAAATTAAATGGTATACATTTATAATATAAATGGGTATGTTATTATGACTTAATAGATAGTCAAAATTATTAAATTAATAGGTAGTCAGATAGTCAGATAGTTCGATAAGGTTAAATATCAGTTACATAATACATATTGTACTTCTAATCGTAATAGTGTAATAGTGTACTTCTTAATCGTGATGGCAGGTAGCTCTCTATAATAAATGAACATACCTATGTGTAGTGGCTGTTGTCGTATATGCAATATACCATGTATGGACCGGTGTTCACCCACCGGTTTGTTAAGCTGCCTCCAGAAAACGTATACCACCCCACTGGAATATTTGCTGGAACCATTGGTGGTAAAACCCACCAATGGTTGACGCCATCCTGAACTTTTTAAAATACATAAATAATTAACGTGACGTAACGTAACCTGTATAAAAGATTAGTTTAGTTTCAAATTTTCCATTTGTCCATGGCCGTTACACACTTAACTAAATACGTCGTTCCGCCCAAACAATAAATCATTTATCCGTATTCGTAAAACTTTTTTCAATTAAATTGATAGAATTCAATTTCCCAGTCCGCCAGAATCCCGTATCGTATTTTAGGTAGATTAGTAGGAACGGAGCAAAGGGATCCTCTCCCCATTCAAATCATTATCTCGAGGAGTAATCGCTTCTTTTTGCGAACAAAGGAAACGCAGACATTGTTATTACTTAGGTTTCTTCAAATCAAAATCAATTTGTGTTATGTCTTTGGGATTGGAATAAAATTCAAGAAGAAAGTGGAGAGGTTAACACAAAAATACAATCCGATAATTTCTTTAAAGTTTATTATGTATGTGAATTTAAAAGGCTGTTTTCATGAAATGTTTGCGACCACAGTATACATATAAATGTATTGAATACAATATTATTATTATTTAATTTTACAGTAAATTTACAGTTACTAAATACATGATAGATTTGCAAAACATATTCACACAAAAGTAATATACTATGAAAAGTTTACAACGCTTGCATAAACAACTTATAATAATAATAACATTGGTAACTTAATAATAGGTTAGTAGGAAAGATGGAGTATACATTACAAAAATTGATGTTTATAATGATAATGTTTATAATGATAAGTTGTTACTTTCCCGGCAGATGGAAAGTTTTGTGAACGCCCTTATGTGTGCCTGTGTGTGGGTGCGTGCGTGCGTGCGAGCGCTCGTGCGCGCATGCGCGCGTGTGTATGTATGTGCGTGCGTGCGTGCGTGCTTGCTTATGTGTGTGAGTGTGTGTGAGGGTGGGGGGGTAAGTGTGTGGGTGTGTGTGTGTGTTCTTCTAAGATAGCGTGCAAACGCTTTACCGACTGACCTAAAATATGGCAAGCAAGCATCATTCGGTCAGAGTTGACAAGATTGTGATTGAAATCTTCTACTGATATGTGATTGCAATTTATTTTCATTTGTTTTTTGTTCTTTCTCTTTTTCTTTAACAATAAATCACTGTTAAAGAAATTTATGTATAAATAAGCTATAGTAACGGAGATATGTACTGTAGACATAAAATTAACTGTAAATAGTGTTAACATATAATAAATACATAATTATATAAGTTATATATAAACGCTGTTTGTTAACCGAATAAAATAAAAATAAAAATCGGTCCACCGGTGTACCGTAAATACGTAAAATAAAATAAAAATAAAAATCGGTCTACCAGGTAGTGTATAGTATAATATAATAAAATTATATGATACAGTAGGATGGCAATCAATTAAATCTCAAGAAGTAGGAGATAGGAGAAGCAATACACTAGGATAGCAGTTGTTTAAATTTTAAGAAGACTAGGTTTTATCGATTTTTTAACTCTTTAAGTATCATGGGACATACTTGTGCCATTATTCGAAAATCATTTTACATATTGTCGAATACGAATATAAAAAAAATATTTTTTTCATAATGAGAATTCAGAATCCTCATCTTAGCAAAATAAAGTTATTGTTTAAAAATGTACCATATTTTTTTTTGTTGCCATTTTTTTCTGTTGTTGTTAACAAATAAATACAATATTTATGGTCTCTTTTTATTATCTTTTATTTTGGTACGTTTTTAGTACTTGTGATTTTTTTAGTTATCCTATCAATTCGTACGACATCTATTGAACCAATTTTCACAAAATATTATAAAAGATTTCGTTTAATTTATATCTTTGTTCGTTTTAAATTTCCTTTTTTCATGGCACCTTTTTTGTTTTTAAGAAAGAAGTTTATCCAGGTTTGGTTCTTGGCTGCAACAAATTCCGATTGACTCTGCTAGAGGTCCAGAGAAATGTTTAATTTAATTGAGCACTGACAGTTGGGGGTATTTTTGTAAAAAAGAGGCGGTCCATCTGATTGAAGAATGGAGTTACGGCATTTAAATCATAAAATCTGCTTTGCATAAAACGGCGATTGAAACCGTAAAATTAGACTGTGAAAGTTTAGTTTTTCAGTCAAAAGTCCAGGAATACTGTGAGCGTTGTTCATTCGTTTTTGTTTGTATTTTTGATACAGTGTTAAATTTTGTGCGTTCAGTCATTTAATTTTTGGATGGTGATTTCACAGGGCGCTTATTTTGGGCTGAAGAACAGCTATATCACCACTGGCCTCTTTGTACCTTGGACCATCCATTTCACTTTTCCAACCACAGCTCTCTTCGCAGCAGGTTTTTGGCGCGACCGAATTCTGAAGTTCCAATAGGAAGTCCGGTATTTCTCAGTCCTAAGTAAACCCCGTTCAAAACCTCGTAGCTATTTTTTTCGCGCGCAGAATGCCATCTGTTAAATTTATACCTAGTTTTGTCAACCATTTCGCTAGTTTCCGTATTTATCACATTGCATTTTTTTTATTATGATTTTCTACTTCATGTCTTTATTTGCTTATGTAAACCTAATATTTTTTTATTTATTGGTTCTAAGCCTTACATTAAGAAGAAGTTTTTTTTATAAAAACCGGATCGTAGAACTGATTGTTATTAATTCACATTTTCACGACCCTGGTATTTTTTTATGTCTCTTTATTGCTCAAGCTAGTTTGTAGTTTTTTTCCGGCACCCAATTTTAAATTTAACTTGTTCTTTAATATTAACATTTGCAGCTTTCCTGTAAAAAGGCTAAAATATTCATACATGTTACTTACATCGCCCTTTAAGGGGCTCTCTATAGGATCAAGCATGCTTGTCAAGCATCGCGTCGCGGGCTGGGAGGGGATCGTATACCGCAGGATGTTTGCAAATATTTTTTTTATATTTACCAAAAATGCCTAATTTACTAGTTTATACCAGGGAATCACGTCATTCATCATTCAATTACGTCTAATTAACCTGACTTCCTGGTACACAACTCACTGGTACACTTCCCAGCCCGCAACGCGATGCTTGACAAGCATGCTTGATCGTCTAGAGATCCCCTAACAGTCATAGGCATCAGATATTTCCTAAAAGGTTATGGTCCTCAGAGGTTTAATTAAATTTATGGAATACCTGTATTAAATATGTCTAATCTTGTGGGAGTGGGACTTGTGAGTCTAATCATGTGGTATCATAAACTCACCGGTATTATCAACTCACTCTTCGTTACTGTTATAATTATTGAAAGATGTGTAACTATACATAATGTCATTTCTGTCATATAATTTCAATTAAGGCTATCGATTTCCATCATCCCTTTTATTCAATTAATTTAATTAGAATTTTGGCCGTCCTCTGTTATTAGCATTAATTTAACCTGATAGGGAGTTATTAATAAAGCGAGTCGCAACGGGGCTTCTTATTAATAAGAGACGTTATTACCTGCAAACAGCGAGTAAGCAAATTAACCCGCTAAAATGAATGGTCGGGTTTCGCCCGTGAATTAATGAAAGAAGCGCGGCTGCCGTCACGGCTCGTCGGCATCCGCGCGGCGTCCGCGGCGAAATAATTAATATGGCCGGTGATTAGGAGGCGATGGGCCATTCGCGCTGGTGAAGCACAGGTGGCGCTTCGCCGCGCCACGGGGCCCGACAACACCCGACTTTGCCCGACAATGCTCGAAGACGACCATCTGTCTTTGGTTTCAGGGAGCTAATGGGCCCTGTTGCAGTTTGGCCACTAAGACCCATTTGGCGGTATATATGAAGAGCGACCAAACTTCGAAAGAAGTGTAAACTTGGGGAAATATGCCTCCACATTCCAAGCGGAGGTATACGCCATTATGGAATCTGAGGATATCAACCTCCATAAGGACTAGGTCAGCCACCGTATCCATATTCACTCGGATAGCAAGACAGCTCTTATGGCACTAGCCTCGAATACTATTAATTCAAAGCTGGTGCAAAACTGCGTATCGCTACTTAATTCTCTGGGCGAGAAGAACAGGGTAATTTTTTTCCATCAATGTTGTTATTTATGGCCAAATCAGTTGGTATTAGTTTTGCCGGACAATGCTATCAGCGATGCCTGCGTGTCGACGGCGCGGAAGGGTTGTAAAAACGTACTATGGCATTGGGCTTATAATACCCTATATAATCAACGCTCTTACCAAGACGAGTATTACCTGTCATCACATCCCTGGCTTCGTCCACTATCGGCTGTTATCATAAATACTTGTAGTTGTAATAGCGCCAAAGGACAATGGGCAAAAATGTATGGGCGCTGGGCCTACCTCTCCGATAACAATAATGAATTTACCATTGGAGAGATAGATTTATCTACAATAATTTTGACTACAATAACTTACCTTAATTAAGAGCCGTTTCGGTGTTTTGAATTTCGTAATTTTCTTAAGTATGGCTAATTACACTAAAACCCACATTCCAATCTTCTTCTTATATATAAAAATGAATCGCCGTGCATTAGTCTCGCAAGATCTCGAAAATGACTAGACCGATTTGAATTATTATTTTTTTGTTTTGTTTACCCTGATTCAGGGGTGGGTTACAAAAAAAATATTTAGGAAAAATTAAAAGAAACAACTGAAAATCGAAAAAATCGAAATTGGTCATTTTGGGAAATGGGCCACTTTCAATAGATGGCGTTCGCGGCGATCCTATTGTTTGACAGCTGCGTCATCCATAACTGTTATTCATTCCGTGCGATTGTGTAAAATTTCAAAAAGTCGAAGTCGAAAAAGTCATGAGTCAAAAAAGTCGAAAAGTCGTGAAAGTCGAAAACGTCGAAAAAGTCAAAAAAGTCAAAAAAGTCGAAAAAGTCGAAAAAGTCTGAAAAGTCAAAAAATGCAAAAAGTCAAAAAAGTCCAAAAAGTCGGAAAAGTCGAAAAGGCATTTATAGTTCATCATATAAATTAAATACATTACATTTATTTTAATTACAAACGAAACTCAAACTGTACATGGTTCGGCCATATTATAGATTTCAATGAATTGGATTTTTATGGTTGATTAGGATCAATAAACGCGTATGAAGAGTTACAATTAAATCAATTTTAGGTGGGACGAAGTTCACCAGGTCATCTAGTTATTTATCCATAAAAGATAGTATATTATGATGTACGGTCACTGGGCCCACTATGCTGACCTTAGCATATTACATACGTCAGGAAACAGAGGGAATAAAATCACGAGAACTCAACATATCCCAGTATTTTCCCTCCATATACTGCTGACGAATTCGAGATTTCTTAGGAATATATATTTTGTACTCATACAGCGTATGTAGTTTGTCGCTTCGTGTACTTTGCGACAGTTTTCGTTTAAATAGTTATTAGAAATACAATGCCTGGATGTGTTAGGTACCCTAGGGAATATAGACAATTAGCCATATTTATTAAGATATAACTAAAAAACCGCTCATTTTGGGATCAGTTATTATAGTAATTGATGTGCACATAAATATATCTTTACATTTATGAAATATTGGGCCCAAAATACCCATTCTTTATTAAATATATTTTTTTATTATTTTGTGCTTGATTCCCGATTCCTATGTGGCACGCTACACCTGTTTGGAGCAGTGGATATCGCGTGTGAAAATAATTGCGATCCGTCTCGGAAACGACGACCGTAAAAATTGTCAGCAATTCGTTTCCCCGCTCGAAACCCTCTCTTACCGGTTCAGTGACATTACTTTATATTCCTTCATTAAAAATTGGCGCTACCACCTAGGGGCGCGCTATCCCTCTTCATACCCCTCTCTCTCTCCCTCTCTCTCTCTCGCACTCTTCCCTGCCCCCGCTCAACCGGGGAAAGACGATCCGGGATCCCGGGAACAAATTGAAAATCAATGAACCATACAATTCTACATTATATTAAAACTCATTCATCTTTATGCCAACCTCGCGCTCCCTCGGTTTTATCTATCGCGTATACATCATCCGCCCCTCGCGTCCGACGCTCCGCTCTTTGACTCGCTGCTGAAGACCGTCGCGGGTGGGAATATTACCGCATGCGATTGAATAAAAAGTAACAATCGTATGCGTTTTTCAATAAGTACCTAGCGGGTAGATTTAATATAGAGATGGGTAGATTTGTATTTTATTAGAATATAATTTAAATGATTTCTTCTTTAACTGATATATTTATTTATTTTATTTTATCCAATTGTGTGTAATGTAATCGGGCCCTTAAACTTATACCGTTTATAATTTACACCCGCTTGAAAAAAAATTATCCTAAAATAATATATTTTTTAAAAACCTAATGCTTTTTATAATAATCCATAAAAAATGTGAGTGGGTTTGAAAAATACCAATAAAAATTATAAATTTATATCCATAAGTTTCCTAAGCATTACTTATTTTAACCCCTCAAATGTGAGGCGTCCCTTAAGGGATGCCTTGGCAAAATGTATACAAAATGTATATAAATTTATATAAATGTAAATATAAATGTAAATGTGCGCCGCTTTATAGTAATCCGCTCTATAGTAATGCTATAGCTCTATAGTAAACCCCGCTCTATGTAAATGTAAATGTAAATATAAATTTATATACATTTTGCCGTAGGCAACCCGAGCTAATCGCCATTCATTTGAGGGGTTAAGCCTTATGTCGCCACCTCTATCGCCCCGACTACTACAGTGAGGCGGTGTCAACTACAGCTAGCAAACCCATCACCCCTGGCTGGTATATCTACATTTGATCGAGCTCTCAGCTGTGAGATATGGGTAGAGACTTAGAGACATATACGGTGTACTATCAAGCTCTGCCAGCAAGCCCGTCAGATTCCAACACCTTACACGAGACACTGAGAAGCACTAAGCGGGACGCCTCGACCCTGACTAACAGCTGTTATGGACGGATTTCTTTAGCCTACCGACTGGTTACGAGTTCAGTTCGAATCATCGCGGACCGAGGCATCTTCTGCCCGACTGTTCACGCGGCATCGGGTAGCCTATCGGTCTTTTCAAGAGTGGCTGTCATTAGGTTATACCGTAGGGTATGGGGATGCTTAGGATCCCAGTAACGCGGTGTATTAGTTCGTTTTAGGTACAACTCAAGAATTCCACGTTACTACTAATGTTCAATCACCGTGGCGGGCGGCGCGGCGCGGAAGGAAACACAGTGATGTTGCTTGGACGTTGCTTTATTTACTACTGGTGCGCGAACGGCTCTCCGTTCGCACGAGTGTTTACAGCGTAAAATAATGTAAAATTTACTTACAATGTTGGGACGTAAAATAATGTGAAATTTACTTACAATGTTGTGACGTAGTCTCTACAGGTCAATAGTCACTCCCGCTCTATAGGAAACAAAGTCATTCAGCAGAATCGCCCGGTCGTCAGTCGGAATACACAGTCGATTGGCTGACGACGCACGATGCGCAAACCGTCCAGACGCGTTTGAAGAACAACTCCCATGGGAAACTGACCCACAGGGCACAGGGTCCTACCCAGGGTCGAAAGTCTACTTAGAGGCTACCGGATGGGTGTTGACCCGTGGCTTATGCCGTCCCAAAAATACAAAGGGTGATAAGGGCCCAACTACACAGGGTCATAATGGCCCAACGGACATTATGAACGTTATATTAATCCAAGTAAATAAATAAAAAATATATTGTTACGATCGAGTTTTTTACAAGTTACAATCCAGCATTTGAGTCTGTTACTATAATTTTAATATTCTATTATCTGATATTTAGGGTTAATGTCTGGATAATAATTTCACGCCTCGGTTACGACACTCGAACTGATTCGGACTTCTGATACTAACTCAGTTTAATAACCCTTTTTTCAACTTCATAAGTGTTAAAATATTGACGAATTACAGTAAAAATTTCTAAGGATTTTCAGACGCTATTCACTGAATTGAGAAGTGAAAGAGAATATATCAGTAGTGCGTATAACCGCAAAATACTAATTTCCGTGTTTGAAAAAAAACACGGTAGAAACCACCAAAACCCAAAAGAATGAAAGAAAAAAAGGACGCCACCTACTTTTGAAGAAAAAGAAGGAAACTAATTATATTAAAAAAGAAATTTTGAAAAAAAAAATAACCTAAAAAAAAATCGATCTCAGAGGGTGGGTTTTATTGATCGGCACTGAATTTGGCCAACAGAAAACCCTTTTCCTCAGACACACAAAAGATTAAAGCACAAAAAGAAACACAAGGTTATGCAAAGTATCCGTGTTTATTCGCCCACAGGCACCCTTTTCTTCAAATTCCGCTTATCGGCACGTCACATGTGTTCAGTCAAATAAAGAGGTTAATTCCGGATATGAAGGCAAATTTCCTGACGTGGAGGCAAGTCCCGTCACATTTAGTGACGATTTCGTTACTTAATTAGCAGCAATTAAAATACGCATGTGTCAGAAGTTCATAGATGCCGCAAGCTGCGATCAATAAAAAAAATCCGTTAAAATCGCGAGGATCCTACTTGAAAAGCTACCCAAAAAGAGATTAAATGTTTACCAGATAAGTCACACACACTTCCGTCTACATTTTAAAAAAAACTCCCTCAACTCCGCATTAAAAAATAAATGCAGCTCAGCTGGCGAAATGCCGCTCACTCTGCCAACCGCGAAATTTTCTGACAGCTGGTCTGTTGCCCATAAAAGGTAGGGCTAGACCAGCACAACCGCGATTAATCGCCAGAATCGCCTAGAGCGATAAAAATTACGACTGCACAGCTCTATCTGTCAAAAATGTGATGTTTACGAAATTTCGTAAATGGTTCATTTAATTGTCATAATATGGGGAAAATCATGAAAACAGCGAAAACCAACAGGAAACATGACTAAACACGGGGAAAACATGGAAAAACGGGTGCAGCGAACATAATCTGCACAAAGGCGCGAAAACAAGACAACAAAATAGGCAGTTTTTGTTACAGCCCCCTCCAAAAAAAAGAAATCGGAAGAGCCAACGACGATTTCAGACGAATCGTCCCGATTCAATTTATCCTACTATAGGATAACAAAAACGCCAAAGCATCAACTAACAAGCAATAACGAAAACTCCTTGTTTAATCACTTGAAGGAAAAACTCTCCCTCTCTTAGGGAGGAAACGACCCAACTGGAACATAAGAACATACTAAAACAAAAAAAACTTCTCCCCGTTAACTATAGGTGAAAACCTGGTAGGTACGTTAATGCGAAGGTCAACTGCCATTTTCAACTCTCTCTACCGAACCGTAGAGGAAAAACAACATTACTACAGCAAAAAAATACAAAGTCATGGATGCACAAGGCCCATGTTACCAGAACAAAAATCAATAACCGGTGTCCTCACCTCCGTAACAAAATCAACTTTACTCACTGAAGGAGCACCGAACAACTTCCAAGCAATCAAGCACAAAACTTGTTGTGGATACAAAAAATATTACAATGACTATATGGTTAGACCTCGACATAATTTATACCTACTAGGGAATGTGAATACTGCCCATTACTGCCTTGTATACCATCTCCTTGCATACTTCCCTCTCACGCTACCTATTCAACCCACAGTGGTGCTAGTCAAGATTGCTAGCACGACTGATCACAAACACAATGATTTCAGTGATAGTAACCAATCGGTACCACACCTTTGTAAAGGACAAAACATTTGAGTCGAACTAGTCGGACTACTATGAAAACTTTTCATATGAATGTTAACGAGAAAAAAAAAGAGTAATACAACAAAACTATTTAGAACCTTGAGGATTTAATTTGAAATCCTTAATATGCCAGGAACCTATATTCTTCCCTTTAGCATTTTCTAACTCGTATACCAACGCAGAGAGTTTTTTTATTATCTTACATTTTTCATATTTTGGGGCAAATTTGGAAATGTAATAATTCCCAGCATTACTTAGATAGTAAGTCTTTTTATAGATCATATCGCCTACTTGAAATTCCGCAGGACGGTGTTTACGATCATAGTAAACTTTATTATGTGCATGTAATTTTAACAATTTCTGCCGCACTACATGAAAAATGTTAGATAATTCACTCAAATTTTGAGCGTAAGACAACCTACTACCAAAAATAACCTCTGCTTGAGATTCCGGCGTCTGAGCATAAAAAGAACCATTCATAATTGGTTCACGACCATGGACTAGGAAAAATGGACTGAACCCTGTTGATTCCGAGACTGCCGCGTTAATGGCCATCTGAATTTCAGAAAGATAAAGATCCCAGCTGCGATGATCGTCTTTTACACACAACGATAACGCAGTGACCACACTACGATTCTGACGTTCAGTTGGATTAACTTGAGGGCAATATTTCGGGTTTAAATATACTTTTGGAATTTTATATTTCGCAATCAGTTCAGTGAACTCCCTTCCGATAAACTGTTTTCCATTGTCTGAAATTAAATACTGCGGAACACCATAGCGAAGGAATACATTATGTTCAACGACATAACTTACAAGTTTACTGGTAGCACGTTTTAAGGGAAAAAGTAAACAGTATTTGCTAAAACAATCTGTCACCACGAGAATATGCATATTTCTGTTCCTCGTCATCGGATAAGGACCCAACAGATCGACCGAGACCATTTGGAACGGGAAGGCACAGGACTTAGGATTTCCTAGCTGACCCAAAGGGGAAATATTTGAATGTTTGTATTGCTGACAAGTTTCACATTTAGAAACAAAGTTAAAGACGTCTTCGTGTAAATTAGGCCAAAAGTAACGAAGACAAAGACGACGGTGTGTCTTAAAAATTCCAAAATGCATAGCCAAATCAGACTCATGATTTTCTCGGATAAGCTTTTCTCTTAGCGGCAACGGAACAACTAACTTCCAATCGTAACAACTGGTGAGTTGATACTTGCTTTTAGAGTACCTAAACAATTCATGGTCCTTAATCTGGAAATTTGGATATCCAGCGGGATTTTCAGACACTGCCTTAAACAAATCGTTGTACCATGAGTCGGAAACAACAGACAGAGAGGAAACGGGAAGCAACCGAGATAACGTGTCAGGAACCACATTATCGACACCTTTCTTGTGGACGATCTCAAAATCAAAAGCAGATAGACGAATACCCCATCGAGCCAGACGGCCGGTAGGATTTTTTAAGCGCAAAAACCAACGTAAGCTGGCATGATCTGTAAAGATAGTGAATTTGGGACCACCCTCCAAGTAACCGCGAAAATGCTCGACAGCATGAATAACACTTAGGGCTTCGCGTTCGGTTGCCGAATATCGCGTCTCAGCGGGTAAAAGTGTTCTACTCGTGAAAGCGATAGGATGATCGACGCCATCCACTTCCTGGGTTAAAACTCCGCCTAAACCGTACAACGATGCATCGCAATGAAGAGCGAACGGTTTTGAATAATCCGGACAAGCCAAAATCGGACTAGAAACTAAGGCCGATTTTAGTTTTTGAAATGCCTCTTCCGCCTCGGACGTCCACTCATAAGGGGGAGCACCTTTGCGGGTACTTGTCAACCGAGATAAGGGAGCAGCAATACTAGAAAAAATTTTAATGAACCGACGATACCAACCGGCCATACCAAGAAAACTCTTTACCATTTTTGGAGAATTTGGAGTAGGAAAATCGAGAATACATTTTACCTTCTCGGGATCGGTATGTAGACCGTGAGAATCAACTACATACCCTAAATACTTCAATTCCTGACGGAAAAACTGACACTTCTTGAAATTTATAGAAAGGTTGGCATACAACAAGCGATCTAATACTTTGTTTAACAAAGTTATATGTTCTTCAAAAGTAGCAGATACAATAATTATGTCATCTAGGTAACAAAAAACTTTGTTTTCGAAGGAGGGATCGAACAATTTGTCAGCCAGCCTTTGCATGCACGCCGGCGAGTTTCTCAGGCCGAAGGCGCAAGATCTGAAGCAGAAGAATCCTCGACCAGGAACAGTGAAGCTACACTTCTCTCGTGAAGAAGGATCCAAAGGGATTTGCCAAAAGGCAGAGGATAAGTCGATAGAAGATAAATAATTTGCATCTCTCAAACTGTCCAAGATAGTTGTAATTCTCGGCAGGGGATACGCATCCGGTTTCGTAATAGAATTCAGCTTCCTGCTATCGAGACAGAAACGAAGAGTACCATCTGACTTTGGAACAAAAATTGTTGGATTATTCCAACCCCCGGAACTAGGTTCGACAACACCTAACTCTAACATCTTATCAACTTCTTCATTCAACAGCGCCAATCTAGCTGGAGACAAAGGATAGTAACGCTGTTTCACTGGAGGATGATCTCCAGTATCAATGACCTGGGACAACAAATTAGTACGACCGAGACCTTTGACTTCGGAAGAAATTTTTTCAAAATTATTGATCATTCTGTCTGCTAGCGATCGTTGGTCTCCAGTCAATGAAGCAAAAGCCCGCAAGGCCCTCACTTCATTGACTCGATGCCAAACAATTGCATCGCAGGACTCAAACTTGACGAATTTTAATATTTCCGGAGCCAACTCAAATTCTCGGACAAAATCTATTCCCAAAATAAGGGAAGTTCCTATATCTGGAGCTACAACGGCTCGAATAACCTGGCAACGATTATTGAATTTAAAAGGAAGAAACATAGACCCAATCGTCTTAACCGAACTTGCATTAGCAGTGGATAAAGTCACCAACGGAGACTTATTAAGAGTAAAACCGATATCAACTAAATATTTATGTGAATCGGCACCCAAAATCGTAACACTCGATCCAGTGTCGAGTAATCCACAAACCGTTATATCACCCAGTGAAACTTCTAAGAAAGGGCGACGGTTATCCTTCTCATTTGCAAACAATATCGAGGCAGAATGTAGAAAATCCTCTATTCTGCCCCGCCTTTCGAGTTTTTTGGCTCTGAAACCGGGGAATTACCAGGCCGGTTATTCTTAGAACATTCCGGACAAGTGGCTACCGTGTAGTTAAACCTACCACAACGATAGCAATATTTAGAATAGCCATGATGCGTGCCACCGCGTGAACCACGCGAACTATTATTGGCTCCTTGGTTGTAATTACCAGAAGACGAATTACCATTAGAACAATTATTACGGGAAAAATTTCCACGATTAAAACCACCACGAGGAAAACCACCACGATTAAAACCACCACGATGGGATGGACCAGCAGAGGAAACGTTACACTCTTTGAACTTCTGTTCAACTTTCACTTCCTCCGTCGCACATTTGGTAGGAGACTCGTCGACCGCATAAACTGCTTTCGAGCCAGAAGGCTTGACCTTAGCTTGGGCAGGAGTGGCTGCATTAGATGCGTTGATACGCTGTTGTGCATTTTCAACTTTTTTTCCTAAACGCAGAAGTTCGTCGATTGAATTTATATCAACTAGCATGAAATGTCGTTGGTAAGAAATTGAGATATTTGAAAGGATAATTCCTAACTGTTCCTCGCCAGACAATGGCCTTGACAACCTGTTGAAATAACCCAACATGACGGAAACAAAAATATGCATCCTCTCGTCCGACTTTTGTTTACGTCCCCGTACAAACGACAAAACTTCAGCATCGTAATTTAAACTGCCAAAATCGGAGCGGAGTGCAGCAACTAACTGCTTCCAACTGGAAATGCTCGAAGCTCTAGCACGGTACCAACTAAGCGCTTGTTTCTGGAATAGTTCACAAGCCGATTTCAGCATCCTGGCATCCGAGATATTCCGCGAAAACCTAATCTCATCCAATCGTTCTAAGAACTCGACCACACAGGAATCGCCGTCAAATGTAAAACCAAGATTTAAAGGTTTAAGAATGCGTTCGTCAGAAATCACAAAGTTATTGTCGAACGGAACTGGTTTCGAATCGACATGATGTACCAACGGAGCTGACGTCACTTCTGTATTTATTCCCAAAGGAACCACCTCAGGACTAATCAAATACTTAGCTGGACCTGACTTCTCACCCTCGTGCAATGAAGTAGAAGGTATCGGAAGAACTATAGGATTTGGTAACGGGCTAGGCGAACGAACAATATCTAAATATTTTTCTAACAAAATGACAATTTCCAAAACTTCCTCCTTTAAATTATCTAATAATTTCTTGGAGTCTGAATTAGCAGGATTTATGCGTGAAATTCTATGAAAGATATGTGCAGTTTTAGTGCTAATTCGTTTATATAAAAGTTTCTGTTTGCTATTAATAAATTCCTCTATAAGTTCTTGGAGACAAGAAAGTCTAATCGAACATTCTTGAAATTCTGAATCCGGATCTAAATCCGTTGAGGTAATTGATTCTGCGGGAAATTCCCTTAAGAGTGAATTAAATTGTTTTCTCATCGCTTCAACATTGGTTGGAGTGACCTCACGAATCGTGAACTCATAATCGAGTTCTGCCTTTACTAAATGTGACGCAGCATAATACACTATCGCTGGAGACGCCATCATGTCTATATATATTTTAAATCCCACCAAAAAAAATTAAAACCAAAAGAAAATAAATAAAAAAAATAAAAAAATAAAATGGAAAAAACTGACTTTTTTACTGCTTGCGGCACCTCTGTTTTATTTGGCTGCTTACCTCACCAGGATAATTGCCTTCACATCTGAAAATTAACAAAAATAATTAGTATGATATTAACAAACTTAAACGGCAAGCGTAAAACTTTTTCGCGGAAACCGCCTTAAAATAACAAACAACCTGCTGCTAAACAATGCCAAGTATTAAAAGAATAATTAATATATTGCCTTTAAATCTAAGATTCTGACAAAAAAATATAGTAACCATAAAAAACGGCAAGTACAAAATACTTCTTCACGGTAACCGCTTTAAATTACAAAAAATGCTGTTAATGCCGACAAAACTGCAAGTACACAATACCGCTTAATTCAATGACAAAAGTTGCTTCTAAATACAAAAACAAAAAGACGGTGCTTACAAACCTCTTTCGCGGTAATCGCTATGAATAAAAATTATATAAAAACAAAAAAAAATGCTTCTAATTTTTTATACAATTTCTAAACAAAGTGCTTAAAAAATCGTGCTTCAATGGCTGAGGAAAAGAATATTCTGACAGCCAAAATCCAATTTATAGGCCCCACGTTGGGCGCCAATTTTATAACCGCAAAATACTAATTTCCGTGTTTGAAAAAAAACACGGTAGAAACCACCAAAACCCAAAAGAATGAAAGAAAAAAAGGACGCCACCTACTTTTGAAGAAAAAGAAGGAAACTAATTATATTAAAAAAGATACCCGAAAGAAATTTTGAAAAAAAAAATAACCTAAAAAAAAATCGATCTCAGAGGGTGGGTTTTATTGATCGGCACTGAATTTGGCCAACAGAAAACCCTTTTCCTCAGACACACAAAAGATTAAAGCACAAAAAGAAACACAAGGTTATGCAAAGTATCCGTGTTTATTCGCCCACAGGCACCCTTTTCTTCAAATTCCGCTTATCGGCACGTCACATGTGTTCAGTCAAATAAAGAGGTTAATTCCGGATATGAAGGCAAATTTCCTGACGTGGAGGCAAGTCCCGTCACATTTAGTGACGATTTCGTTACTTAATTAGCAGCAATTAAAATACGCATGTGTCAGAAGTTCATAGATGCCGCAAGCTGCGATCAATAAAAAAAATCCGTTAAAATCGCGAGGATCCTACTTGAAAAGCTACCCAAAAAGAGATTAAATGTTTACCAGATAAGTCACACACACTTCCGTCTACATTTTAAAAAAAACTCCCTCAACTCCGCATTAAAAAATAAATGCAGCTCAGCTGGCGAAATGCCGCTCACTCTGCCAACCGCGAAATTTTCTGACAGCTGGTCTGTTGCCCATAAAAGGTAGGGCTAGACCAGCACAACCGCGATTAATCGCCAGAATCGCCTAGAGCGATAAAAATTACGACTGCACAGCTCTATCTGTCAAAAATGTGATGTTTACGAAATTTCGTAAATGGTTCATTTAATTGTCATAATATGGGGAAAATCATGAAAACAGCGAAAACCAACAGGAAACATGACTAAACACGGGGAAAACATGGAAAAACGGGTGCAGCGAACATAATCTGCACAAAGGCGCGAAAACAAGTCAACAAAATAGGCAGTTTTTGTTACATGCGATAATTTAAGAATTTTTCTCGCGCATTATTTTCTGATCGCCTCAGAGAATAGGATCCGCGCGTTCGCCCGCATTTCAATACCTTTTTGGATATTCTCTTCTCACCTCTCCGCCCGAGATGAGTTTCCGTTATTCGAACGTCCCACCTTTGCGACTGGGGAAATACTGACAAATTATATTCTCCGCGAAAATAAAGATGTCGGCCTGAATATCAATTTACCAATAACCAATAAATTGGAAATGCGGGAGGAGGCTATGCTGGTTATTATTACCGATATTGGGTTAGGCTTCTGCGCGTTATTTCAACTGTAAATAAATGTGCTGGCTAGAGATCTTACAACAATTTAGTTATAATTGGGGGAAGCAATAACTATCTCCCAAATAATCATTATTGGTTTTGTTCCAACAGCGCACTCAAGTGTGTGGGAGAAATGAAACTGTACGACAGTTTATAAATCCCATTTTATTGTCGAATCTGAAATATGTATATGTATTTCTGTACGCCGCTCGATAGTACTCCTTAATTTGGCACGTGGCGCGCTCTATCGGGCGAGTTACGTATCTCTACATACGGCGACCATTCGAGTCATTATATCGCTGCTCGTGAGTGAGATAAAGTGAAGCTACGGATTTGCCAACGATCATACCACAATTACAATAACATGAACATTTATCGAATAGCAAATATAAATTCTCAAACAATTATTATATACGCTGTACTACTGGAGAATAAGAAGGAGCATACGACACCTAAATTTTTACTGAAATACAAGCTAATACTGATATTAGGCTGGCATTCAGCGCAATATTAACATTTTTTCAGAAAAGCCGCGGTTCTTGTAAATTTTCACTGCGACACTTTAGCCATTAGGATTTACTATCGCCTTGTTGTTAAACGACAACTTTGTATTTCATAAATATATTGCGTGCGTTTTTCGGTGCCGCTTCCTACTCTGGTCACGCTTCGCCGCTTCTCGACTTTTGATTAGCGCGTTACAATCGCCTAGCTCCGAACTGGCGGCAGGCGGTGCTCCACAGCAGTTACTAACGAACACCCGCCGTTGTTCAGTAATGGTGCTGACACACATGCTCATAAATGAGCATGCTTATGAGTATGCTCAAAATTAGAATGCTCCTTAAATGTACACACATGCTTATTTTAAGCATACTCTTGAATGAGTGTGCTCAAAGCAAACCATTGTACACACGTGCTAGTTAAACGCAGGCTCTCGGCCAAAATGGAAGCTATTTCCATCAGTTCCATCAGCACAGAATTCAACAAAAATATACTAATGCTTGCAACGAAAGTGTTTAAGAAACTATTGGGGGAAAAAAGAAAATAGAAACGATGATTTGGGCCCGCAATTGGATAAAAAGAAGACAAATAATTGGCACAAGTAATCGATTATTGGTGGGGATGCAAGTAAAAAATGTCAGCGGCTATAAAAATCATTTACGTATGCTTCAGCAGAAATTTGATGACCTACTTTCTAAAATTGAGAAATGAGAGTAGCATACAAAGTTGGGTCGTTCATGTTACTCCAAGTTAGGTCGTTCACGTTACCTAATAAGGCTTCATAAGCATTATTTCTTGCTATGTAATTTTTATAGAGAGGTTACCGGGTATACCAAAGATATTAGTGACTCACGAAAATCAATGTTTTATCGTCTCCCTAACGGGCCATGTTTTTATTATTTTTTGTGAAGTCGCGCACACCGCCCGCGAGGTGAGAATTGGCACTAGCATGTGTATAATAAGCAAACCTTTTCACACGTGCTAAAGGGCACACCCCATTCCACCCGCGCCTCGGGTAGC
Organism: Micropterix aruncella; assembly: GCA_944548615.1. Lineage (NCBI taxonomy): Eukaryota > Metazoa > Arthropoda > Insecta > Lepidoptera > Micropterigidae > Micropterix > Micropterix aruncella. The sequence continues at coordinate 32,391,208 of OX155953.1, read as the reverse complement.
ATGTTCGAAAATCAAACAACTGTTGATTTACGAGCACACTCGAATTGAGCATGCTTATTACTAACTATGCGTTGACACACATGCCACCAATTGGCAACTACTCAATAGTAGCATGCTCTTGTGCTATTAATGAGCATGTGTGTCAGTACTTTTATGTTTGATCTTTCGCCTCCGTCGATTCTTCCGTAATGAGTTTTATGCGTAATAAATTTAATCGAGTCGAGATTCGGTTTCCGAAGTAAGCGAATGTCGCCATCCTCCTTTTTTTCCACGCTGCCAAGAATCATTACGATTCTTTAGGAACACACTTCCACAGCTCAAGAAATGATGTTCTTTGTACTGATATTCTTTGTGAAATATTGCTAGGGAACTATCCCATCGGTTCCCTCATACTGGATAATGCTTCTCTGGGACGCATCTTCCGGAATGGTGCCCTTTGATTCGAATTTGTACCTTTCAGACGCATTTTGAAATTGGATGCTAAGCTAATCAAACAGACCCACATTGAGGAAGTAAGGATACTCGTGAACGATAAGAATGCGGGGAATGCGGGATTTTGCGCGACTAAAGACAAATGTTGGTTAACGACCTTCACATTTAGGCTTTTTGAAGGCTTAGCCGGATGTGGTTCGTTGTTCTCAGATGTTCGGCAACCTTTGAAGCGGTTCTATTACTACCTTATATTTAAAATGCTCATAGCTTCATACCCAGAAGCCTGTTGAACCTTGTGAATGGTTCTCACTTGGGTATTGCCAAGGTTTTTTTTTTAAAAAATGGTACTATTTCTAATAAATACTTCTATCCTTCGCAATTCGACGGATGCTCATTATACTTCTAATTATCGGTCGACTGCCAGCGACTAACGTTTTCCCCGCGTTCGTAATATTATGTATATCCAATACATGATTTACATACTTCCATGCACCGAGTCTCTCAAGCAGAGAGTTCTTAGTCCCTGCTTACTTCCATGCACGCTTCTCTCGCTTCATTTGTTTACTTAAAAAATCGGTTTTATCACTTCAATACTCTCCGGGTAATGACTCACTGAAGGATTTGGGGATGATCCCAATTTTTCTCAACAGGAACTCACAGCGTACGGCGATGAAACGTGGAATATATCGAGAGTCAACGATGCGAATCGTTCGTCGGCGACGAGCTTGTATAGTGAGAATTCAATGAATTAAACACGTTCGATTCAATCATTTACGCAAATATACTGACTGGCGAAATTTTAATGTAATATCGGTCCAACAAGGCATTTGTGTGCCAAATTTCAAGTCTATAAGTACAATATTTCAAGATTGAAATATGGCCAGTGCGCCTCCTGTTGGACTGATGATGTCGACGACAATCTTTTTAACATTTTACCAAATGATGCCTGCATGCGAAATTTCAACTAAATCGGTTAAACGTTTGGGCGTTTCTTGTAGGAATACACACAGACACGCAGCCAGGCACACAGAGAGATTTCCATCTCTTAATCGTCTCAAGAGGGGCTCAATATGCTTCTCTCCTCGTCGGTTGAAGGGCCGGGAAAGTGAAATAAGTTGGATACTTTTTGTACAGACTACATATAAGAAAATAGCCATAATGTAAAAGTTCAGTGGCTTTAGATCGTATGAGTAACGCACAATAAAAACACGCATAAACCGCCCGGGAGTTCGGTTATGCGATAGTAAAATATGCAAGGCCTTGAAATATGAAACATCTCGTAGGGGCATAAAAAAGTCTCCATTAAAGTCTGTTAGCGGGCGGGCTAAAGATGTCTGCGCATAAAACCTTCTCCCCTGCGGGGCCGCCCGCGCTACTCGAGATTGCAGAAGAAAGCGAATTATAGCTGCGAGCGTCTAAAACCAGTTCAAAGTGGACGCTCCATTGAATTTAAAAACCCCACTTCGAAATAACGCGCCGTACTTTCCGGTCTCCTCTTTTCACGATGCATACGCGCAATGCACACACACCGACCTGAAAGGAGCGGACCCTAACGAAATGCAAGAACAGCTTAACGTCTCAACAAGCACTCGCAGATATTCTAAAGGTATTAGAAACTGGCTACCGTCCACTAGATATAGTCAGGCGTTTTTAAGCTGCCCACAAATAGCAAAACGCCACATAGGTTTATGGGCGTTAAGTAGGATTTAAATTATTATCATTATAATTACCGTTTAATATTTTAAATTTTATTTTAAATAATCCAGCTTATAAGAGTTAATAATAGCTAATAGTATGTATTTACATTCTTTCAATTTTATTATATTCTTTTCATTACCTAATTTCTATATAGGATCCTATATATATTTATAACAATTTAAATGTCCGTCTTAGAAATGGCTAATTGGGTGAAAATAAGAGACAAAATTTTAACAAAAAGAAAAACCGACTCCAAATAATTTTATAAGTACAACAGCCATGTCACTGTGATACTTAGAATGGCCTATCATAATTGAATGCATATACAAACGTTTATGTATGTGATGTTGACTGTTGAGAAGTTCCTCGTTGGATGCCAACCCTGGGTGCCGCAGTCCATGGTGAAATTTAGAACGGGCTGTCGTAATTGAATACATATACCAAATTTTGTGTCTGTGCTGTTGACCCTTGAGGAGTTCTCTAGTCGGGAGCCAATCCTGAGTACAGCAGCCATGTCATGATAAAACTTAGAGCGGGCTATCATAACAGAATGATTATACAAAATTTGGGGTTTGTGCTGTTGACCATTGAGGAGGTCCCTCATCAGGAGCCAACCCAGGGTGTAGAATCAGGTCATGCTTACCATAAAAATAAATGAACTGTCATCGGAATTGGCCCAACGTGTAAATTTACTATTTTATATGATAATATTTGAGGATTTCCATCAATTCCTTATGGATCCTATCATCAGAACAGGATTTTGAGACAAATGGGACGAATCTGTAAGTATATTCTTTCGAATAAAAAAAGAAATTTAGGCTTTGCTACGAGTGTCGTGATCATGTACGTGCATGTTAAGCATACACTCGTGTATGCTGTTTTAGCATTCACTAAACAACTGAGAATATACGCTTATGCAAATTCACTAAACCATTGGTTGATTTAGATTTCTCAAAAAATGGACTAATTCGTGATATTTGCATGATAATAAAATCCTAGCAAGAACGAAATCCAATGATAACTTATTCACATATATTACATACCTCTATATTGTGTGAGAAACAAATTTTTTTTAAATTTAAAACCCCTCTTTATTTCGGTATATAATATTGACCTTACTGTCTCTGCAATGATACACAAGTATACGTACCATGTTTCGTCGAGCACTTACCAATTTATCACAGGCCTAACCGGAGCCTGTGATAAGTCATTCACAAAGGGGCAACTGCGCTAAAGTGACTAAAGAGAAATTTTAATCGACGCGGCAGATGCAGTATTAGTTACATTGACAGAATATTAATTCAAAGGCAGCATATGCAGCTTTTCATCGCGACTAAGAATAAAAACGTTCAAGTTCGAGTATTGCTGAAGCACCGATGGCTTCGTAACCTATAAGGAAGGATGTTTCATTATTTGAAACATTTTAACACATTGACAATATTTAACAAGAACAGAAGCATTAGCAGTGTATTGATATTTATATTATTTAATGACAAAAAATTTTGACAAAAGTTAGGTTAAATTTTTAGTAGTTTAATAGGAAAATATGCCTTCATGAATTGAAGCATACTAATGTTCGTTTTGTAGCCAGATGATTTGGCTAATTACTTACTACTTACTTACTTGTTGCATCATGAAATTTATCTTAATTTCACCCTATTCCATCGACCGCCATGTATGACGTCACATGCAACGTGTAAAATATCACTTTTACAAAAGAAGTAGAGTTAATTCCAAAAAGCTGGGACTGCAACGATGGCGCGTAAAGCGTCGATAATCCGGCATGTTGTTTCCCGTTCATAAAATATTTTCGTTAGTAATTAGAAAGATACGCACTGTACATGTCCAACAAAGTTAAATAAAAAACGGCATTGATTACTAGTTATAGGCCAATTTTAATCCTAACCGTTTTGTCAAAATATTTTAGAAAAATTGGTCCGCGATCACGTGCATGCTTTGTCCGGCACCATTGCCGAACTATAACACGGCTTCGTGAAGAAACGGCCAGTCATAAATAATCTCCGTGATTGTATTAGCACAATACATACAAATTTGAATAACCGGATACGAATCGATGTAATTTACACTGATTTTTTTAAGGCTTTCGAAAGTGTCTATATTCTAGTTAGCTAAACTGTGACGATTGGTATAAATGAAGACCTATTTATGTGGTTGTCATAGTATGTTAAGAATTGCCGACAAACGACGTTCTAGGAGGACATAAATTAATTTTTTATTATATTCCTTGTGGTGTACCTCAGGGTTCACACTTTTTTCCCCCTGCCCTTGTAAATACACCATCTCACCTCATTACGCACATTTTTACATACTGTTAAGCCCGACATAGGCTTGTATCATTGGCATACGACGATACAAGCCCACTTTTGATACGGAAGCTACGTGGCTTGAGTAGCGATGCGGCTACACACTACTGGCTAAACTACGCCACGCATTATGTCCATTTCGTCTCGATTGCCTCATAGAGCATACGTGAGTAAGAGTACGTCGTAAAGCCCTTGCGACGGTTAAAATGAGAGAATGGCGGAAGTGGGTGAGCGGGGAGGAAACGCAGTTGCCATGGCCGTGTAATTTTTTTTTTTGACTACATATCCAATTATTTTGATAATCGGAGTTGGATTATATTAATAACATTTGTATTGACTATTTGTATTGAGACATTTCAATTTGTTATCTTATAATTGTGGTATTTCTGATTTGACTATTTTATAACTGACTATTCGTTTTTATAGTTTGACTATTTGTACTTTTCATCCATACGTACTTAGGTATTTTAGTACCTCTAATAGTTTTTTTAAAGGACCATATATTTTTATTGTAAATTTATTTAATAATTGTTTTTTCCTTTTAAAAAAATAGTCAATCTGTATACAAAATAATTATACCACATAAGGTATAATATATTATCTTGTATAAAGAATTTGACTATGCCAAGAGTAGGAATACCTACCAACTGTTTTATTTTATAACATAAAATTAAAAATAAAAAAATAAACGTGTACACAGCTTCGCTCGGGCGGCGCATCCGCGGCAATCCACTCATGTGCGCCTGTTGTCACATAGCTACGCAGCCGCGCCTATCGTGCGCGTAACGATTATTGTGTTTTGTTTTTTTATTTTTTTATTAAAGGAAGTTGACTGTTAAGTAAATGTTTGACAAGCGTTTGAGCGTGCTGCGCCATTTAGCGGTGGGTAAAATATCGCTAACAAACAACATTAGCGATATTTTACCTACTGCTTGATGCCGCATCGTGATTAACGTTTTTTATACTATCAAAAAAACTTCTTTTACACAATTTTTTAATAAAAGTTGCTTACTTGCCCGTACTAATTCACCAACTTTAAGATTGCCGGTTAATTAAAACTCACCTGTATTATGGCAGCTCGTATTGAACAAAGCCGTGAGTAGCAGTCTGTGGCAGGCTTTACTTCGATATCATCGGTTTATACAATAAAAGTACCTAATTACCACAATATTTTAATGTCTCGTAAATTTTGAGTTTATATATACAGTTTAATATTTAATTTTCCTCCACATGACAACATTCAAATAATCGTGAAATTTTATTTATACCTTGAGAATTTCGTTGTATCTTATTATTCTACCTTGCTACCAAATCGAACTTACAAATGTGTTCACGTAAGAAAAATAAACTCCTAAATTCGATTTGCGTCATCTGGAAGATACGACTTTGCTCGGACGTGTCGTCGTTGTCCTGTTGCGACAATAAGACGAACCGTGCCGCAACGCGCCGCCCACCGCATAAGACGCCTGCTTTTATATGTTGATTAAACATTTGATGAAATAAGTTTTCTGCCTGCAAAGTAAAAGTTTCTTAATTTAGGGCGCGAAGCGCTTCGCTGCTCTCCGTTTTGTACATTACGTCTGGTAAACCGCTCGACAAAGTAACAAATTACCCGTGGAGGAGAACAGGAAAACTTTCATAAAATATTTTCAAGCATATTGAAGAACTTTCAATGTATCCGGAATGAATTTCGGCGCGTCTGTATTGTACTTCCTGCCCGGGATTTTATCATTATTATATTTTATGTTTTTCAGTCGAACTTATATTTTACTTATTATTTATTTTATTTATTTATTTATTTAAGCAATTTCCACAAAAATATTACAAATTACATTTAGGAAACATCAAATAAAATACCAGTTAACTAAAACACAGCAAGAAATTAAACTTAATTGATCAATGATGCTCTCTGTCATATGTCGCCGAACTAAGCAAAGCTTGTGCTTGGGCGGACATTCCATAAACATAGGGTCGCTAAATACGTAAAGAAAAATACATGTAAAGTTTTATACGTTAAAAAAAACATTGTTTCTTTTTTTTAAGTTAATGAAAAAGAAATTTAAATGGCTATGTGTCATTTTTATCGCGCTGCCAAAACTGAAAAATTAATAAAAAATGACAGTACAGACCTGATTTTTTTTATGCATTTATTTGCATTTTCGTGATTCATTGCCAAAGGTGTTCATTAGACTAAAAAAGTTTATCGAAGAAAAACGTCATTAAAATGTCTACAAAGGGGAGACCTGGGCTGCTAGGCGCTATTTGAATTTCCGATCGTTTTTATTTTTTGGAAAATTTTGGGTCAAAAATAAGATATCTCCAGTAATTCTAATAGATCCAGCCTATTATTCAATAATCATATTTCAATATCATCCATGTAAATTTAGCTGTAAATTTAATTTTTGGAAGTCATGTCGAGTGAGCCAACTTACACTGTGACCGAGGTAAGTTGTGTAAAACTGTTGTGTCTTCCTGGTTGACGCAGAAGGACACAACAGTTTTAAATGTAAAAGATTAAATTGAAAAGAAAACTAGGAAAATATCCAACTAACAAACCAATAAAATGGTCAAATATTTTAATAGTTTTAAACTTAACAATGATACTTATTTGCAGAAAACTGAAATAAAATATGAAAAGTATAGGTTGTGTATAGAGGATAAGAATAGGATATCTATTATTTTTTTTTCATATAGTTTTTGTTTCTTCCTTTAGATTTTAATAGGGATATTTCCATTTCACCGTACTGTATTTTTAGAATAGATATTTGCCTTCGATATCTAGATTCGACCAGAATGCGCCAACCTACCTCAAATGTAAAATATTATTTCTAATGACTAATGCACAATACAAATGGTGATAGTAGCAGTCGTCTTTAGTATATATATATATATATATATATATATATATATATATATATATATATATATATATATATATATATATATATATATATATATATATATATATATATATATATATATATATATATATATATATATATATATATATATATATATATATATATAAATTTCTAGTGATACGACACAATATAAATCGCATTAATTTCAGTCGGGTCGTTTAGAGCAGATGATTTCGTAATTGCAATAACAAAATTTACCTCAACGTCGTAAAACACAAAATTGCCGATATCATCGCAGGGATGCAACTGCAATCCATACCATGATATTAACCAATCGTCTCTTAAGATTTAAATTAGCGTAACTCATTTTTGGTAACTTTTCAGGGGAGAAAAAAAAACAGTTTTTTTTTTAATAGCAAAACAAGGTTGACATTTTTATTACAGATATATAAAAATTAAATTAGGAAAACCTTTAAAATGATTTAAATTGAAAATATGTTGCCAGTTATCCAGTTAGTTATCCTTTATTATTTATTTTTAGTGAATGACACTATGTTACAAATTTCGATTTAAAATTTTATTGAGTTACGTAGGGCTTTCCAAGTACAAAAATATTACGACTATAATATTTCTTTATGTACCAGGACGTAAAATGAACATAAAAAGTGGATAAAATAACAATAATAATAATAATAGCATATATCTGCGATAACTTTAATCTGGCAGCGAATCATAATATGGGTGACAATCCTGAGGCATATAAGCTTTTCGTTCTTGACGATGCCTCAGTTTCTTTTTAGTTAGTTTTAGACGGCTTTCATGTAATGTCGAATTTGGTGCATCACCATGAATCATAATTCTCACTCTTCAGGGAAGGTTTTAAAATTTGTCATTAACATAAGATTATAATTTATGATCCCGTTGGGATCGATAACCGATCCGTTTTCAGTCAGAAATACAACATCCATATCGCGTCGAGGTTTTTTCGTCGGTTTCGTAGATTTTTCGTCGAGCGGTTTCGTTCAGGTTTGGTGACACGCTTTATTAGACTTATAACAATATTGCAGATATTGGCAACCCATTACTCGCTGCTGCTGCTAAGCTGAAAATTGTCAAAATTGTTACTCTCAATTATGGGGGGTTCCCTAAAATAAATGTAAAGCAACATTTATCATTAGAGACCTAGCGTAACATAATTTTAAATGGGTTATTTTTAATTAAGATTGATTTCAAACCCTTATCTGAAATTCTAGAAGTTTTTCACATTCACCAGATAACACTGCATCACGGATAAACAAGCAATAGTTTGTGTTATTCGTTTAAAACACGCAACGCACCTTTACGTCCCACTAAGTATGGCGGCCGACTGATATACGCTTGTTGACACTATGGCTGTGAGAATATGATGCACGCAGTGTTATTAAAATACAAATAAAATGCTCTCATTGGTAATAAATACTGCGTTTTCATTGGTTCGCTCGATGTGCCTCGCGAGTAAATCACAAAATCAAATTTTATGACATACGCTATGTTAAATCTTAACCGACGCAATAGAGCATCATCATGAAATGGGTCAGGTATATTGTTGTCAACGTATGACAATATATTGTGAGATATTTTAGTTGGGCCAACCTACCGATGCAACTACTAGTCCCGGTCTTCCGTATGCAGCTTGTTATATGAGCGACTGCCGCTGTTTAGATGTCCATCTTTTTGTAGCGCTGCCTCTCCCTCACCACAACTGTGATTGACAATAAATTAAACTGGATGTCTCACATAAATAAACTTAGTAGTAGCCTCTCGCCTGCGATGCTATGTGCAAAATTAAATAGCTGGAAAATCTGCATCCCTCTCAGCATGTCATGTCTGCTTCCATTCGAAAAAGGCCTACGGTATACTCCTATGGGGAAACCACACTGATATTTACACTTCAAAAGCAGGCAGTAAGAGCCCTCGTATGAATATGAAATGAATGATTCAAAATGTGTAGTATTGTGGGTGATAGTAAAATGAGAGGACTTAGATTGCACTCACGGATTATTACATGAATATAGTTATTATTATATGGCTAGAGCGCGAAATCACAGCACACCTTCGGCGTTAAAACAAACTTCGCCACGGGGTGCTCCGAGCGGTGGCGCACACAGTATCGGATACTGTATTAATATAAATATTTCATTTGATGTAGAACTCTATGTATGTTTGGTTTGATAAAAACCGGCTCGGTAGCAACAGCAAGGATTGTGTAATCATATGTCAGGTTGTTCAGCTTTACTCGCTATAGGCGTTCGGTAATATAGTTCTTGGGCTAATGAAGAGCAGTGTCAGTAGCACCTGTTCGTGTCTAGTAATTTGACCCATGGTACTATGCCGAAAGCACTGGCCGGGTCGAATAACACAGGAGGACATCGTCGATTTTCGTATACATTTTCGGATATAAATTTATTAACTTGCAAATTAGGATCTTGTGTCCCCATCCCCGATCTAAAACTAAATTTCTATTTGATAATAGGCGGTTTCTTTTCAAGTAATATTTTGCAGCTTTAAATATCGCCCCAGAATCTTTCTCAATATGTTTAGCAAGAATACCGGTCGGTAGTTTGTCATACCTGCCTTGACTCCCGTTTTGAAAATCGACTCTACGTTAGCCCTCTTGATGTGACCTGGGAAGAGCATATGGGAATATTAACACAACGGGCGAACCAAATACGTAAAGAGTTTAAACGATTTCAGGACGTTCTCTCTCCCATAGACTAAACGTGAATACGTTACTCCACCGGCAAACCCGTGTGAGTCCAAAGCTTCACTGCTAGACACTGAGAAGTGAAACCAGTGGGTCGACCTTACACCCTCACTACCAGTTTTAGACGGATTTCTCCATCCCCCAGACTGTAAACTAATTCGAAGTTGTTTGCGCAGCCTCTACCTGATGTTAGCTGTAATTCAGTTCGAATTTGTAGCAAACCGTAGAGTTTTTTGCCCGTCATCTCACAAGGGATCGTTTTAAGGTAGCTGACATCAAGTCAACAACCACCTCTACTGTTTAGAAAGCGTATCAAATCGTTTGTAGACCCTCCAGTTATCAGTACGAGTGCACAAAAGCTGCACATATCCTGAAAAAGTGTTGTTGTCTATATTGATAAAAAATAATGTATATTTCAAAGATTCTTTCAAGCCCATAAGCAATGTCTGTTTGAGTTCTTTGGTCTTAGTTAGTGTTATTTTCCGTTATATTTGTTAGTTAATATTATTTTTAGGTGTCCGTATGTTAGTATGATTCGTTAAATATTCTATTGCTTTACTATTTTTTTTACTGACTTCTTTCTTTCTTTCTGTAAATAATGTGTTTGCAGTTTTTTATCATCATGGGCCGGAGCCTAATGCATACGAACTGATTAATAATAATTATTAGTCAGTCATGTGAGGCTTAGCTAGAGAGTGGTTAGTCTTTTCCCCCTCAAGGTTTTGTGACAATGTAAATATACATAAATACAGAACACTGTGCGTCTGTAGCGATGTCTGGTTTGAGGGCGTCGAAGCGAGCTAATTATACCGCGGAAGTGCCCGCGGTGCAGGTCCAACTTTCCAAAATGCAAACATTCAGAGCTTACAATGGAGCATGCTTCGGACGGTGAACGGCTCCCCACTGTTAACCTTTCGTCAAACTGCATAACTACTAACTGGACAGCGTAGTTATATAACCGTACAGGATTATACAGGATACAGAAAGCGTTTTGTGGGTTTAGAAAATGAACATTGTCGGAATGCTCGGCGAACTTTATCTATCCCATATAATAAGTTTTGAATACGGGCGACCCTGAAGTACCGAACACACTGCTATGACGTCACCTGAGCTCGTATTCTATCTCGGCTACTATGTAGATCACGTCGCTTATCTTGATTTTAGTAAAGCATTCGATCGCGTCGATAATGAAGTATTTTTAAAAAAAAGTATTCACTCTGCAGAAAAGAGCTATACGTGCGATAGACCCAAGACAGTCATGATGTGAACTCTTCCAAAAACTATGGAAAGTGGACCATATATGCAAATTTTGGTCATGAAGCTCTTTTCGAATTCTATTGCAATAAGAGCTCGGCAATATCCCACTAGGAAATACATTGGCATGACCCCAGAAATAAAACCCATTGCCGCTAACCGAACAGTCACCTGGAACTTGGCCATAAGCCAAGTTCCAGGCGACTGTTTTTTACATAGAACTTAAACCTGTTAATAAATGGCCTGATCATTTAAAGGCAATTAAAAACATTCATATTTTCAAGAGCTCATCCAGGTGAGTATGTAAATTTATTTTGAAAATGACATCATCCGTACTTAATTTAATGTACTACTTTTCCGCAGTAATGAGAAGTACTTTTTCATCATTTGTTATATTGCAGTTTTTTGTCGGTTAAATTGGGATTATTTTTAAGTAATTTGCAGTATTTATTTTTACTAAGTAGATAAAGGCCGGAGGAAGGGGCGGCAATGAGTCAAGTGGCCTCTATACTTAAGATATATATAAATCCGGCACTGGCAGCAGCATACAGTCTACCCACAGAACAACAGTAGACGGTTAGTCCAACATAAATTTCGTCATCTTAAAGCTCAAACTGATACGCGAAAATAAAGAAGAAAGGAAATAAAGGCTGTTAAGTAATGCTTAAGTAAGGAAGATGGTGGCTTATATTGTGCTCGCCTGAAACTTACCCACTTAATGATTAGTGATAACAACCAAAGTTTTAATTATCTCTCGTCGTCGTCCGCCTAGATGATAATATCCACCGTATAATCCAACGTTGTACGAGTGTCTTCTACTCACCCTGCAGTAAGGATCCTTTCAAATCACAAACCGGTGTTCATTATCAATTGTTTGTGCCTCAGGCATCGCTAACGAGCGTCTTTCACCTCGCCCGCGCCCCACTTCCACGTCTTTCCCCCAATACTTGCGCTAATCATTTCTTCTCAGCCGAAAGAAATTTATCGAAATCAGGGACTCATTTTCCTCAAAAGAAATCGGTGGATAAGGGTTAGGGGCCAACTAAAAAGAATAACATACCGCGCTACGTTTAAAAGAGAGACAAATATATATTCCTTATAAAGTAGTCACAAATAAAATAACCTTTAGTTACCGACCCTATTTGATGTGTCATAGGAACCGAGGTCACCGTGACATACCCTATATAATTTGTTAAGAATAAGATTTTAGAATAGTAAAGTTATGAACAAGAAGAGCAGCCATATTTGGTGCAACATAGGAACTGAGGTACCATGACATTTTAGTCAGAATAGTTGTTTTTTGTAATTGTTTGAAAAAACTACAGATGTAGGTTTATATCATGGATTAAACGTTAATAATACGGTTTTCGAATAAGATCTTTAAGAATAAGAAGACCGATCCTATTTGGTGTCACATAGGAACCGAGGTACTATGACACTTTTCTTAATATGGTTTTTTGTCATAGTTCGAAAAAACTGCAGATATAGGTTTTTGCCATAGATTAAACGTCAATAATAAGATTTTAGTAGAAACACGTTAAGAATAAGATGAAATACCCTCTTTGGTATAACGTCAGAACCGAGGTCACCGTAACACCCTACTTGAAATAGATTTTTTGTAATAGTTCGAAAGAACTACAGATATAGGTTTATATCATAGATTATAACTTAAGAATAATATTCTAGAATAAGACTATTTATGAAATAACCTTTAACATCAGAACACCGTTGACTACGTAGCGACCAATATTGGCGGCTTGTTCCTGGAGCGCACATTAATATTATTTTCTAATTTGAACGCATACTAAAATCCATACCAAATATCTTATTATTTCCATAGATACATAGAGGGTCGCTAGAATAATTTCGCGCGTCATTTCGCGGATATTTCTGGAAAAATTCCATTGTCAAACGTAATATTTTTTTTTTCGAGAAATCATAAAAATGTTTATTGGTAATTATGAGCTAATATCTAAATATTTTTGTGTGTAAATAAGCAAAACAAAATGAAACGTTTGATAGAGAATCTAATAAAGATCACGATAGTAATTACAATTTCTAAATAGGGTTCCGTATTTTTCCCTAAGAGAGAAGTACAAGTTAGAAATGCTGAGTTTTTTTCACTCTTTTTTCTTTTTCATATTTATTCATGATTATCTAATTGTTTCACAAAATGAGATTTCAATATTCTATATAAAACATTTCAATTTAATCATTGCACAGTTTTTGTTTTTATGATTTCTATAGTAGTTCCATAGTTATAGTACTTTTTGTCGAGCGCGGCGATATTGCAAGAAATTTCAATAAATTGCCGCGGTCTGCGATGAAATAATGCCGCTAATCGAAGGGTTAAGGAAGTTCATGACGACAAGATACGCGCGCCCTTCTTTTGCAAACATTTTAATTGTCGCTCTTTACCCGCAATCTCCTCTGCATAAGGTTTGCAATATAAATTCCAAAATTTCGTGTTTACTTGGCATTGTATAAGAACAAAAACGAATTCTTACCGGCAAAAATAGGCGATAGCTTTTCCCAACATATCGGTAAAGTTACATTTTCTATCTTTACAGAAATAAGGAGTCGTCAGCTACTACGGCAAAACCCGTCACTTCAGGAACATAACGATATGCAACTAGAGTTGTCGACTACAGCGGGCGAGCCCGTCACTTCAAGAAGTTTTAACGATTAGTCGTTCCAACTCCCTGGCGTAAGCGCAAAAAACTTAGGACAAAAACAGTCCACCACAAACCCGTAAGAGGCCAACGCCTTAACCGCGAGATAGCCAGGATTGTTACCCAGCGGGCTTACACTCACGCCCTTACTTTCAATTGCGACCATATTACTCCAGTCTCTCGATTGGTTACGAGTTCGAGGTCGCTTGCGCGGTCGTCTCCCTTACGAAGCGGGGAAACGGTGTATACCGAATCTATCGCGGACCACGGCATCCTTTGCCCGGCTGTTCACCCAGGATCGGGTAGCCGATGGTCGTTTCAAGAGCAGTCGCTGTAAGGTCCGCAACCACCCCCGCTCTATAGGAAACAGTACTGCAACCAGATTCCCCCGACTGTTAGTCACGGGGGCTAACGGGCCCATGATGAGGTGGCCACGATGACCCATGTGTTCAGGGTCGGTCACACTCACGGGTCAACACCCATCCGACGGCCTCCCCGCATGGGGTGCGAATCCAGGGTAGGACACTGGGTCAACCAGTCTCCCCTGGGAATCAAACCTCTGGCGCCCCTGGACGGTCTACACACCGTGCGGCGCAAGCCAATCGATTGTGCTCTCCGACTAACAGTCGGGGGAGTCTGGGAACTGTATTGTTTCCTGCAGAGCGGGGGTGGTTGTCTACCTTACGGCGACTGCTCTTGAAATGACCATTGCCCATCCGATCCCGGTTCAGAGTCGGGCAAAGGACGCCTTGGTCCGCGATAGATTCGGTGCACTCCGTTTCACTGCTTCGTAAGGGAGAGGACCGCGCAAGCGACCTCGAACTCGGAACCAATCGAGAGACCGGAGAAATCTGGTCACAATTGGAAGTGAGGGCGCGAGTATCTCGAGCCCGCCGGGTTTATTCCTGGCTAACTCGCGGTAAGGCGTTGGACTCTCACGGGTTGTGACGTAGCTGGACGTAGAATTGTACTGTCCAAAGTCTTCTACGTTCACTGCAGGGCGACAGAACGACTAATCGTTAAAACGTCCTGTGGTGACGGGCTCGCCCGTTGTAGTCGACACCGCAAGATGTTAGTCAGGGTGCGCAATCGATTGGCTTATGCCGCAAGGCGCGCAGACAGTCCAGGAACGCCAGCAGGTTGATTCCCAGGGGAAACTAACCATAAAGCCAGAGTCCTACCCAGGCTCGCACTTCATGCGTGGAAACCGTCGGATAGGTGTTGACCCGTGAGTGTGACCAACCCTAAACAGAATGGGTCTTCGTGGCCAACTCAGCAAGGGCCCCAAAACGATATGCAATCATTCTTTCAACCGCGGTGTAAACAAAAGGACGTAAGAACAAGACAGTCCACCGTCTAGATACGTCAACACGCCCGTAATTACCCGACCCCACATCCTTCACTACAGATTTGAACGAATTTCTCCGTCGTTCCACCGGCTTACGGGTAGCGAATGTTTTCATGCAGCTTGGGTTATAATATCCATTTTGTCCTTGGATCGGCTAAACTTACGACCCAGCTCCTATTCAGATGCTTTCACGTGTCTCAGGCTTCGTGCCACCCTCGTGTCTCAGGCTTAATAGCTGGTGGACCTGTTTCTCCTGGTGGGATTTCATACCGGCGCTAATGGACGGTTTGCTCACCGTTCGGCGACGCCAATCGGTTGTGCACTCTGAATAATTGCTGAAAGAGTCTGGAGACTATAGAAATATACTATCTCCTAAGCAGCGGAAGTAGATGTGGATCTGCTCTCATGCCACTCTTGAAACGATCTATGGGCAACCAGACCCCGTGTGGCACTACGAGCATAGGACACCCAGGTCCGCGATACATTCAAATTAAATTACGACTTTAATACAGCAGGTAGAGGCTGCGTAAGCGACTTTGGACCTGTAACGAGTCGGGAGGACGGTGGTATAATGAAGGTCAATTCCAGACTGAGATATCCTTCGAAACTGGTAGTTAGGTGGCGAGGCTGCCCACTGGGTACCTTTCCTGGTGTCTCGCCGTAAGGCGTTGGCCTCTAACGGGCTTGTTGGAGCAGAGCTAGACAGTAGGTTCTCTTGTCTCTAGTCTTTTACGTTCCTTTCACGGCTAAAAGAATCATCACAATATTGTTATACCAGTCTAAGGTGGCCGAGATCGCCCGTTGTAGTGGACACGACCCTACTGCTTAGAAAATACATAAGAACATTTTCAGACCCCAACATTATTATAAATGACGACTACCATTACATTTTGTAGTAATCAAAAGGTTCCTACTGCCAAGAAGAGTTCTTAGCAAAGAATAATAAATGTTAAGCTATTACAGCAAGTGTATAACCTAAAAACAAGATAGAAGCGTAAACAATTCTCGGAAATAGGTAATATAACAAGAATATAGCCTATAAAGGCGTGTTCGTCTTAGTGGCTGCAAGTTTGCAGTGAAATGGCTGTCACCTTAATGGCTCTTCTTTGTATGGAGCCCTTTGTAACACGCAGAAAAACACTCCACAACGGTAGAAAAACAGCTCTAATGTCGTTAGCCCGACGATGTGTTTTTATAAAACTTTACTCAAGAAATGTACAGCGACAAAATATAAGCATGTGTGATATTCACAATAGCAACCAATCATTTTATATCGACGAGAGCGTTCTTTAATATTAATTAGACCCTGAACTGCTATATGTAGCTAATAGTAGCTAAAATCACACCATTTATTTGCAAATAAAATTCTCAAAAAGTATTACTATTTATTTATTTAACATAAAATAAATTATTGAACGACATATAAATTGAAAACAGAAACAAAGCGTTAACAATTACTAAGGTTTGACTGATAGTTTTAAAAATGTATTTAAATGATTACTGTTTATTTATTGAACATAAAATTATTGAACGATATATAAATTGAATTTGGAAACATAGCTTTAAAAATTACTAAGGTTTTACTGAGAGTTTTTAAAATAAAAATATGGTAAAATTATTCTAATACCGCTATTTTATTTTTGTGTACATAACTTTTTATAGTTTTTACTCGAAAAGCCAATATTAATTAAAACTATAGCTAGAACATCAGATCTGGATAAGCAAAGTGGGGAAAGTGAGTTTTAATTTATTATTTTAAGTACTTACAAGAGGCGTCATTCTATATATTCATGTTGTACAGATTCTTTGCATTGAAACATTGGTTCCCGTCGGTTTACCGAAGATAAGAAGCATCGGGCGTGGCCATTACTTGGATGGGTGACCGCCTGAGTACCGCGACGTGAGGTTATAAAAAGCCGGCCGCCTGTAAAATAATTTTCGTTAGGTTAGGTTGTTGGACCTTTACCGTAAGGGAAAAAGAACTTTACTTCAGTACTTGTACATTTTACTAAATTTAAAGTACCAAATTGAAATTCTGAAATCGAGGACTTTTGCGGTTGTTTGGCATTATAAACAAGATGACAAAGGTTTTACCGCTTGAAGTTTTTCAGTACCCGATATTTCGGCGATATTACAACCACTGTTGACCAGGGTTGAATTGGACAACATCTACCCTGGAAACAGTCTACCCTGAACAAAGTCGGCCTTTTGGTTTCTTGATTAAATATATCACACACTGAAAACAAGTGACACTAAACGAAATTTTGGCGGTATTGATTTACAGCGACATTTGAAATCTACAAGAAAAACTACGTCATCTTCAAAGACCTGTTTTTTAATGGTTCAGTTTGATATCGCTACATGCCAATTGCGTCACTTCATACTTTTAAGTTTTGTGCTTGATCGTTAAACAAAAACCGACTCTTAGCCAGTTCGCGTCCGATCGTCAGCAACTATTCATTGGGTAAGGGAA
Source organism: Micropterix aruncella (assembly GCA_944548615.1). Classification (NCBI taxonomy): domain Eukaryota; kingdom Metazoa; phylum Arthropoda; class Insecta; order Lepidoptera; family Micropterigidae; genus Micropterix; species Micropterix aruncella. The sequence goes on along the minus strand of OX155953.1, from coordinate 32,373,403 downwards.
AAAGTGTCATATTTTGTTTAGAGTCAGTTATATCGTAACTTTTTATAAAATAATTATAAATAATTGAATAAAAAGTGTCAGTTTTTGCCATAAAAATAATAATATACGGCACAAAGCAAATAAATACTTGACAATTTTAAAATAAAAGCTGAAGTTTTTCTTTAATTTAAAGCCACTAAGCAAAAATATAATTGACAATTTAAGAACTAATGTGGCACTATGATGTTTTTTTTTTAATGTTTTTTTTCCAAACCTACCTGTTAATCTAGTAATAATCCAACATGTTACAATAATACCTGAAAACCTATTTAAAACAACAACAGCACTTCTACGCCAATTCATAAACTAGTTATTGAAGTCATAAAAATGACATAAACTTTGAATGGCCACACTGAAAAATTGGGTTTTTCTTTTCGTGTCACTTGTGTTTTCAACGTGCGATATGTAGTTGATTTAGTTGAGGTTCCTATTAGGAACCTACTCAATTAGATCTTTCATTTGATACTTAACCGATGGATTTTTCTTAAGTAATTTATATTTGGACAGTTGACAATTAATAACCCTCAGGATGATATAACGATTGTAACAATACTACACATTCGTAAATCGGTTTCAGCATTAAAATGTCTTGGTTGAATAATAAATTAATAGTTTTTTTTTAAAAACTCTAAAAACACGCTTTTATAAATGCACGTAAAAATCAAAAAACGTTTGTTATTAACCTTGAAACCTGATCGTGTTCATTACATGACCTTTCTCCCAAGTGCAAACACGACTATGATAAGATATTCCATCATGGAATGCCAGTTCCTGTCGTCCGGCTTCATCATCAGACGTTGAAACTTAATCGTGGTCAAAGTTCATTACAAGACCTTTCTAACAAGTCCAAACACGGCTATGATACGATATTCCATCATGGAATGCCGGTGCCTATCTTCCGGCTTCATCATCAGACATTGAAACCTAATCATGGTCAAAGTTCATTCCAGGACTTTTCTAACAAGTCCAAACACAGCTATGATACGATGTTCCATCATGAAGTTCCAGTTCCTATCTTCCGACTCCATCATCAGATCAGTTCGACAATACCATATTATTGTATTGTCATCAGAACTACATACAGCTGCCAAATTTTCATGACGCTACGATCTTTGGAAGATGGTTAAATTAGTTACCTTAGATTCCATTGCATAGTTAGTTACATACAGGTCGACCTAATAAAAGCGTGTTTAAAATAGGACAATATGTCATACATGAATCCTGGAAATATTTCACTCTTTTATTTTTGAAAAGTCGTATAAAAATATTTCCAGCCTAGACCCTGAATTCTCAAAAATACTCATCGCAACACCACCACCATTTACGTACTTAGCTAAATCTCCAGCCACAATCTAATTATGACCATTCGTGCATTATCCACAATCCCGTACGAAATATCTTGTCCCTACATTTCTCCCGCCTAGAAGACGGAATCGCTCTGACAAAACTCTATAATGGCTCTCTTTTATCCGTCCCTTTCACTGTCGCAGCAATATTAGGCGGAAAAATCGGCTTTTTGCCGCTACTTTCTTCAGCACAGCTGTTATTGCGCAGTCGTTGCTGGGAAAATGTTTTCGCTGAGAAAGGGGCATCTTGGATATTATCTCTAAGGCGCATTGAAGATATGTTTAGTACACACTTGGTGTGCTGCAAACGAACAATCAGCGATTCCGAGATTATTGGAAAACGACGTTTCAAATTTAGCAATATTGAAATCTCACTTCACAACCCCTGGCTTATATATACCAACCAATATATTGGATTCCTGTGAAATGAATAGCTAATAAGCCCTTGCTAAGTGGGCCACAAAGACCCATTCTGTTCAGGGTTGGTCACACTCACGGGTCAACACCCATCCGGCGGCCTCCTCTGGCCTTTGGGCTAGTTTCCCCTAGGAATCAACCTTCTGGCGCTCCTGGATGCTCTGCGCACTATGCGGCGTAAGCCAATTATACGGGGCCCCCGGGCCGCGGGGGCCTCGTATAATTACTGACCTGACCTGGCGACCTGAGTAGTAGGTTCGAAAGATTACAACCGGAGAAAATCCTGTCTTCTGCAAACGAAGAGATATTAAACGCTTCCGGAAAACTGTCGTTTAAATACAGTAAAGACATCCCAGTTATTCTTTATAACCAATTAAAGGTTCTAAAACATGCTCAAAATCTGAAATTCAAAAAATTCATCCATTAAGGAACTTATTGAATTATTGCTGATAAAATATGAATAGTCTTGCATCCAGTTTTTCGGAGGTAATAACAGCATGCTTTTTAATCTTGACCCTTCCAGTTACAACTGAAACTGCTGAAAGAAGTTTTTCAAAATTAAAACTGATAAAAAAATACCTAAGAACTTCGATGGGACATGAACGCCTGTCAGACCTGTCACTATTGTCCATAGAGGCAAAAACTTTAGAAAAACTAAAGTCATCATCAGCTATAAATGATTTAATAAATCAGTTTGCCGAAAAAAAGGCACGGAGAGTGTATATTTAATTTAAATTGTTTGTAAAAGTTTTGGAAAGAGTGACAGATAGACAATTATGATGAATAAATATGTCTTTTAATTTTAAGCAAACATTTTTTTTTCTTTTGTGAGAAATCTTTACTCTTCCTAAGGGCCCCCAAACTAATTTTTATCCGGGGCCCCGCCAAGGCACGCTACGCCACTGGACGTAGTCCTCTAACATTCTGATGAAAACGAAGTCATCATGATTACCCTGCATCAGAAATATTTCATCAGACAGAGAGGAAGAGAGTTTATAACAGTATCGATCAGGTCCTTCACCCAACATAGTAAGTAATAAACAAGGTTACCGTTTATCTTTTGGACATTTCAAATCGAAAAAACTTTTATAAAATTCAAATATACCACTAGACATGTTGATGTTGGCGGCGATTGTTGAAAAATTAAGGTCAACGTGTACCGCTCTGTACGTTTTAATAATTAAATTAGTGGATTTAATTGTTTTCAAATCAGAAAAGACATTAGAACATTAGTACGAAATACGGGCAATAAACTTTAAAAATTCGGTTGTTTCTTCCCAAGACCTTCCCGACAAGCAGACAAACCCGCTTCCCGCGCGCCAAACAACCAACTCCAACCATCCAACCTTCACTCCACCGCCAACTCCCCGCAGATGGCGATTGTATTGTATTATATTTGTATCATTTCTGTAGTGATGCAGTATTTTCCTAAATAAGGCGGAATATGTGTCGCTTTAATGAGATATTCTAACCAAAAATTTTACAATATGGTTTCGGCCCAACGACTCATCTGTGTACACAATTTCAAGTTGCTAAATCCAGTATTTCAAAATTGAAGTATGACTAGCGCGCCCCTGGTGGATCAATTTCAACCACAATTGCCATGATCAAAATTAATTGATGCCTTCATGCCAAATTTCAGTTTAATCGGACGAAGCGTTTGGGCGCAATCGTGTAGGAATACCCACACACACACACACACACACACACACAGACACACGGGCATACAGACACACAGATAGACTTCAGTCAGAAAATGGTCCTTATAGTCTCGGGGGGGGGGGGGGGGGGGAGAAGGGGGAGGGGGGTCGAAATGGTTTTTTCCGTCTTATGTTTCCCTAACTTCTTGTTTACCTACTTTATGGTTTCCCTAACGGTTGCTTGTCTTGAAAAGTAAAAGAACCACAGAAATTGGTGCGATAAAGGATGGGAACTAGATGTTATTGCATTACTAAATTCGATAAGAATTACTTAGTAGGTACCTGCCTTTTGATATCATCAATCAACCGTAACGCCCACTGAAACCGAGGACGATCGCACTGAGATGTTATTTTTTTAAGTACTCTGGAGCATTAGTCTTAACGGAGTGGTGAAGGCACTACTGTGATAACTGCGCACTATATTATAAAATGACTAACCCAACCGATAACCTTCAAATATATTTGTGGAATGAAGAATATGATAATTGTGCACAAGAATAGATAGAACCTACACTGTATTGGCTTTCTTGTCACGAATTAACTGGGCAGATACGAGTATATAATATTATAATCTTCCTTATCCTACTTCAGTATAACTAATTGTACTGAGATGCTAGAACTACATATCTGTAAAAAATATCTGGTGATATCCTGTGAATTCCAAGAATTTTACATTTTTTAGTCGAGACAACGTCACACAAATGCGATCAGTATCATTATCAGCTATAAGCTAGGAATTCTGGTAATATTTCCGGCCCTATTTATACTGTTGTATTTTATTTAAAATATGCGATTTCTTTTTTATGTAGCTTCATGACGTCACATAGCGAAATGACCAGCGTAAAGGCACGGCAATGCGGAAGATATTGGTTTGGCAAGCGTAAAATGTTTATCGTGCGCTGCGTTGCAGCTGCCAACTCTAGCTACATGGTCGCTTAATTAAAATAAGTGCCAAGCGCGCGGTTCGAGGCGCCTTCGTGAAATTTATTTTAATTAGGTATTAAGCGTCTGCGTTGTGCCTTTTGCATTTGCGTCCTTCAAAGTACTACGCTAACGCAAAGGGGTTAGTTTGTGTTGATGCTGGAATACTCGGCCCAAATCAACGTTAGGGAAACAACGGAGTTTGACCGGCGCAATAATAGCCAATTTCAGGGAACAATAGCTATTATTTTACTACTCAATTATTTTATTGTAGTAGTGGCTCTTTAGTACATAAATATTTATTGCGTTAATATAACGACTATACAAGAAATAGGCCAATAGTTAAACACATTTTTAGAAACAAGTGAACCGCGAAGCTCTACTCTACAGTCCTCGTAAAGCAGTCTAAACTCCGAGTACACCGTTGCAAGCTTGATAATAGGGTGGATCAGCAGCACTCCTTATACTTGCCACAGTATCGTCGAGAAATGAACTACAGTTTATTTCTTGATTCCTTTGATTGTCGCTCTGGGCTGTCCTTGACCAAATAAAACGAAGGTTTGGTGAAGTGTCCTTTTATCTCCCCTTGACCCAAGCAATTTGGTCAACGCGCACACCGAGCCGCTCTTCGTTAAACACTAAATTCAAAAATATACTCTAGCTGCATCCTGCCCGTTGACCTAATTAGGGATAACGCCTTCACGATCTTCTCATATCGTACGTTAAACTTATTTACTTATTTTATTTTCATGTTGCTGAGGGCATATCTTAAATATATGTATATACAACACTGTTTGCAAAATGGACGTAAGGTCTCTTCCTACTTATCATTACGCTATACTTAATTATTCTAACAAGTTGTTATAACACGTACGTTGTGTCAACCTTAGCCCATATTCGCTCTCCTGTCGTCATTTCGACCGTTCATGTAATTTGACACTCCCTTGCTTGCCAGAGATGACCTTCCTTCTACGAAGTGTGGCAATTAACATTCCTATCCCCCTGTATTATACGATATTTGCGGCACAACAAGCTATTATTAAAATGCTTTGTCCCGAGCCAAGACTAGGTGCAGCATCCGTGTCATAGCGGAACTTCGAACGGACTATCATAATTGAATGGTATACAGAATTTCGTGATTTTGCTGTTGACCGTTGAGGAGTCCCCTCGTTGGAAGCCAACCCTGGGTGCAGAAGCCCTGTCGTGGTGAAACTTAAAACGATCTATCATACTTGAATGCCTATACGAAATTTCGTTTGAATGCTGTTAACCGTTGAGGAGTCCCTTCATTGGGAGTCAGCCCTAAGTGCAGCAGTCATGTCATGGTGAAATTTGGAACCGGCTATCATAATTTAATGCGTATACTAAATTGTGTTTCTGTGCTGTTGATTGTGGAAGAGCTGCCTCGTCGGTCATGTCATACTCACCATAAAATGCATTGTCATTGGAACTGAAACAACATGTAAAATTCTACTTCATAGATAAGAGGAAGTGGTTCTAATTCAGCTTGCAAAATTTGACCTAAACAAACTAACGAACATTGTAAGGTAAATAAAAGCTTTTAAAAAGGTATAGAGTTAGTTTCCCGGTTTTTTTTCTTCATCGTTATTCAAAGAAATCCGTGATATGTAAGGTACTCTTTCTTTACTAAAAATGGAAATAAATCGTTTACAGTCGTGATTAAGCGTATTTATTACGCTTGAATAAGCGTATTAACACTGCTTATATATTTTAAAAATAAGTTTACATTCCTGCTCATATTATTTCGCTTTTCAAAACGCCAGCGCTGTCTACCTCGTATCTGAACAAAATCCCTTTATTTCGCGGCTATGTGCATCTACTTCCCGCTTGCTCTTCTTTTTCGCTCTTGCTTCGCCATCATATAAATATGTGACACCGCGCCCGGGTTGGAATACATACTATAATTATAGTATTTTTACTATAATTCCATGCTCTGTGTACTATATATTATCGCAAGGTCAATGTAGTATACAAAACTAGTATAATTTCTTTATAAGCCAATGCGGATCAATTTTATCTTAGCATGTACTCAGTACGTGATACCAAATATTCTCAACTCGCGAATCACGTACTGAGGGCGTGATCGACTTTCATGCAGTTTGTTTAAAAATCACGAACTCAGTTCGTTATTCGCGTTACACCATCGTGTATCTTAGTCTTTTGTATATACATAGATATGCGATTCATTAGCATGAATTCATAGCGTGAAAAAAAATAGCGTCAATTCATAGCGTAAACTAAAAAAAGCGAAGGTGTCGAGAGTCTGCAAAAGTTTGCGCAGACATTGGAATGAAGCAAACTGGCAAACGAGGACACAAGGAGACAGTCTACTATTGCCCAGATTGCAATGTGCTACTATCCATGTTTGCTTTAACCACTATCCTACTATCTGTGTTTCAAAAATTTCCACGGAAAAAAGAATTATTGTCAATGATTACGTATGATTACTTCGTGTACAACTTTTTTTTCTCACAAAAATGCTCTTTTTTAAATAAATAATTCCTTAACTTTTTTTTCCATAACAAAACATTTTTTTTGTATTTCTAGCATTTACAATAATGCCAAAGGAAACGCCCACGGGCATCGTAACACGCGCTATAAAAATCTGCCGCTGTTAAAGTGTTACAAAAAATATATAATTTAAAAATGGCAACATTAAATATAGGGTTGCCAGCCGGGGATTAACAAAGACCAGAATACACAATAAATAAGTAACACAGTCCATCGATTTCCCGTTGCTGGCATGCGATGCCGTAAAATAAAACAAAAAAAAAATAATGTATACCGTCTGAGGACATGTTACGTCGCTTTGTTGCTAAAGATGATGTACCCAATTAAGAAAAAATGTCTTATATTGACGTTGTTTTACCATAAGTAGTCATTTTAATTAGGATTATTTAAGTAGTAATAAAAACAACATAACTCGCAAATTTCGTTTTTATTTAAGTATATAAGAAACGATCTCTAAAAACTGTATGCATCTCGACTATATCTCTTTCTGTAATCGATTTTAATCTTTCTTTCTGAATCGATTTTCAATTTGACTAAAATGTATTGACTATTTCTATTATTAGGTAGGCACATATTAATTATATCTTGACTATTTTTATTTGCAATAAAATCATTGACATTTATTTTACTTTTTGACAATCGTCACAATTTTTTTTGTTATTTTAGACATCACATTTATATTTAATATTAAAAAAACTTATTTTTATCGATATTTCAAAAAAATTATTATGTTCATTATAACCTTCTTTTATCTTCTCATTATATTATGCATTATATTCAATGTAATAGAATCACTACTTATTGAGTTAATTTCTACATATCTTCTCTATATCTTACATCTCTATAACTTTCTACATATTTTACTCTGTGTTTTTTATCTGGTAAACTAAATTGTGAGACTCGATTTAATTCTACAATAATACCTTCTTTATCCTTACGAGTAACCTTTTATGTTTTGATTATTAATAGAAGAATTTGATCATTAAAGAAGAATTCAATCATATCACGGCCAAATGTAAATATAATACAACTGTCTATACAACTATGTATTAGTTTTTAGGACAATAAATTATTTGATTTTATTTAATTTGACTTATAAACAAGTGTACTATATATTTTTGTAAAGTACTATCCATTTGCCGTTCATAGACAATAATTTTCTGAGAGCCTGATTCCAATCCTGCATCGCGCACCTGCGCAACTGGTCCCCCGACCGCGGCGCAGAACCCAAGCTTGACTATGTCACACAATCGTTTATTTAAACGTCTATTTATTGTTCGCTGTGAAATTCCGGAAATAATGGCAGATATGATTTGGTGCCCTTCGGATGTGCTCGATGTGCCGCTACCACCGTTGATCTTCGCCTTTTGCTGTTGAGTGTTTCGTGCTGTCTCGTTCTGTCGTAGGGACTTTATGCGTCTCTGCCTTCACGATAACGCTTGACTGGCCATCCGTGTCCGCATTTCAGTATCTTGTTCGGCGGAACCAGAATCGGAGGTACTTCTTCTAAGGTGTTCATCACGTGCTGTAATGCCGGTATCCTGTTTTTGTGTGTGTATGTGTGTGTGGCTATTTCTGATGTGCTGCGCGCGTATATTCTTGAATTATATTAAAACCGTTCTTGTCTAATCGTATTTCTTAGTTTGTTGCCACAAGAGAGCACTAAACTTGAAGAAAAAGAGGATTGAACATGCTATTAGTAGAATGGAAGTCTAACCAAAAAGGGGAGATACACGGGAAATGTCTTACGACTTCTATAATCCTAAGACTCTAATGGGTACAGCTGGGAATAAATCATCTTGAACTCTTTTTGATGCAAAGAAAACTGAAATTTAGTGAATAAAGATAAAAAAGTGTAGAGAACTATATTGCTACCGTAGATAAAAGCCCCACTACTAACTAGCGATTAATGTGCCAGTTTTTGCCTTTTAAATTCTTTTGCATCCTTACACAAGAATATTTATTTTCGATAGAATAGTCGTGTTATATAATTTAACTAGATATGAAACTAAGCCGTAAAAATTCGGAATAGATCTTTCAGATCGCCTCCGAAGCAGGTGGTAACTCTTCTCAAGCAGTTTGCTAACTATTAAAGTCCTAAATCTACACAATCTAAAACTTTGTAAAAGCAGTTCAATATTGTTCTTTCTCCGCAAAAGCGACTACCCTTTGCTAACAGCTATATTTGGTAAATCATCCATAGTTATAATGATTATTATTTAAATAATAAACTCATTTAAATCACGAAATCATACTTGTATTGTAACTAACTATAGAATATGGTATATGAAATTATATTTTTTGAAATGAAGTACTAAAAAAAATCAATTAGTATAATTTTATTTCGAAATATTCTTTTTTTATTTCTTCACAGATTGTGGTACATTAAAACCTTGTTAGACGATAGTACGTCATTTATTTAAAGTAAGGCCTTTTTTAAGTGCAGTTCGCAACGTGTTATTATTATTTTATTAGTAAAATTTATAACCTTAAATAAATACAATCAGTTATTCAATTTAAGAATACGCAGGCAGCTGCTATAGGATGCATATTATTCATAAGTTTATTTTTCTCTTTTATACCCTTTTCCGTAACGGCCCAACTTAATGTCTAACGAAAGTTATTTTACAGTCGGCCGGGTTTTATAATATCACGTGGTAGTACTCAGGAGGTCACCCATCCAAGTTCTGGCCGCTCCCGACGCTGCCTAACTTCGGTGATCTGACGGGGACCAGTGTTCCAACGTGGCTACGGAAGTTACATCAATCTAGATGTGACGTAACTTCAGCTTAACACCTTCTATGCCTTGAGGATCTATCGAAATGAGCTAGTTATAAATTATCCAGAGCTAGTTACAAGTTATCGATCCACGATGCGAGTTCTTGTTCTTTTCCTGTTGTGATATTCTTCTATCTCGAAGTAGCGTTGTCGCTACGAGATTTGACGAATCATAAAAGGAGTGCAGTAAATTGACTCGGTCTGTCTCCGTAGACCAGGCATACATTCAAGCATTATTATATATTCGAACAACTGAAGGGTGACTATCACAACAGGCGAAGCCACCCTAGAAAGTTTTACCGATATCGGATTATTCTGACTCCCATGGAGTGAAGGTGAAAGACTTAGCGGACAAAAGACAATCCACTATCTAACTACACGGACGAGGTGTAAAAGTTTAAATACAAAGCGGGCCAACCTCACTCCCTTAATACCAGATTTTGCCGGATTTCTCCGTCCTCCGGTCTGGTCACAGATCCCAAGTCGCTTGAGCGGCCTTTACATTTGTTAGCGGTAATTCAATTCGAATTTATCGCGGATCAATGTGTCCTTTACCCGTCTTTCACACGTGATCGGATGTTTCAAGATTGACTAACATTAGGTCTCAACATCAACACCCTACTGCTTAAAAAACATATACGAGCTTTTCCATACCACCCAGGTTATTCGCCGGAATATACAGTCGATTGGCTGACGTCATCAGTGCTTGAAGCGCCTAGAGCCCAGCAGCGCCCAAAGATCATCTCTCACAGGAACTTGTCTACCTGCCGTGACAAGGAAGAGAGACTTTTTCCAGGATAGACTCTCTATGACAGACTCCCTATGAACGGTGAGTTTATATGCAAACATTAATAGGTACGAAAATATCCAGCAAACGCCCATTTGAAGAAGAGGCTATTAGATACGTTTATTTTTCACAAACGACAAACGTATTTAAACTTTAGCGAGGCCGATGACGCCGCAGGCGATGCGAGCCCCGGCGTTGCCGGTGGTGGGGCTGAGCTCGTGGCCGCCCTTGCCCAGGTCGTCCGGGTCGGCGTGCACCACCAGCGTGCGGCCCACCACGCTGTGCGCCCCGGACAGCGAGATGAGCGAGTCCTGGATGTGGACGCTGGTGGTGCCCTTGTCCTCGCTGGCCACTACGTTGCCCAGGTCGCCCAGGTGCCTGTTGGCGTCGGTCGGGGCGCCGTGCGTCTTCAGCTCCGGGTTGAAGTGGGCGCCCGCCGAAGTGCAGCCGTTCGTGTTGTCGCCGAACTCGTGGACGTGGAAACCGTGCTGGCCCTTAGACAGGCCTGTTATCTCTCCCGTGACGAATACGGGCGCGATACCACTCAGCTGGTCGAAATATATCGTGCCGGAGACGTCCCCCTTCAGTACGCAAACAGCCTTAGATGCCATTTTCAACGCAATTCTTTATTTTAATTCAAACAATCGATAATCACGAGCCGCTAAATATTGCGCCCAATTTCAACTACGTTCCAGAACGTTTAGCCGACCCAAGTTAACGAGCGGGCCTTAGTGGCTCATCTGCACAGGAACCATTACCTGCCAAATAAGAAACCAGAGAACCAAATGATAAAATGCCGTGAATAACAGCAGTCCAGACTTACATTCAAGCATTATAAGATATTCGAAGAGTATCTAGAACTTTTCCTTTGTAGTATTTTGAACACCGAGTGGACCTAAACCGTTATATTTTTGTCAGGTGACAAATTTGACCACGGAGTTCATAAAGAAGCTTCACTGGCTGTCGACCCGGGAGAAAAGAGACGCGAGAGCTCTGTCTATTTTTCTGGATCTGGGAGGACGTTGCTCCCGATTATCATACCGACAGAGTCCTGAAAAGCAGATAAAGAACTCTCGTGACTCTTTTCTCCCGGGTAGACAACCATTGTATTTTCTCTATGGACTCCGTGGTCATATTTTCTGAATCACCTAAACTATTACCTGAAAAAAATGAAACGGTTTAGGTCAATGTAATAGGAGCGACCGCCCTTTAAGATCTGAAGATAGCCTGCTACGATCTATACCGGGTCATAGCAGTGACTTCATCTTCTATTTCACTGTGCGTAAAGGCCGTCTTCAGAAGTCTTAGATGAAAAATATGAGAAACGCGCCGAGTGTAACACGTTTTGAAAACAGACTTAAAGAACATTTGAAGTGTTCGATATAAATTCCTCTTTCTTTCTCATTCTCTTCCTTTTAAACTTTTTCGTCCTTATAGGATTAAGTTTATTGTGGTGTGACCCATTCGGTACTTTTTTTTACAATTACAACTACATTTTTACATTACATTACATTCGGTACAAGGTACATTACAATTACATTTTACATTACATTACATTCGGTACAAGGTATTTTTTAAAACATGTTTTCAAATATTTATTTTTTATTGCCAAACTTATAACATAGGTTAACTTAGCAACTATCCGCAAAAAAAATCGCAAATAAGTATAGGTTAGATCTAGCGATAAGTCCGTCATTCCTGCATACATTCTCTTTTTTTATAATACAAGTGTATTATACACTAGCTAACCCGTGCTCACTTCGTTGGGCGGTAAAACTTTTTACCTGTGATGAAATTATGAGTGTGGCTCGGTTAGTACTGAGTGCTATGATTTATTTCCTGACTGCCAATAGAAGGGTTATATTTTTACTGCATCTGTAAAGTATGTATTTGCATGCCAATTTGACTATAATACTGGTATTTGTGAGTGTCTTCTTGTGAATGTCTTATTTGTGAGTGTCTTATCTCTTTAACTATTTATGCAGTAAAAGGGAAATTATATGCAGTAAAAAAGAAAAGTCTTGTTTTAAACACTTAGGACGATAAATTTACTTATTTTGATAAGAATTCATATTTGTTGATAATATGACCAATAAACGTGACCTAACGATTAAAATTGTTTTTTTAATATAAAATACTACTTTTTGTGACTTAAATATAAAAGGTAGACATATTATGCTGTCGCTGACTTTTTGTAGGCATTATCAAGATCTACAACTTTTCTCTAGAACTTAACCATATATCTCTCATCGTTAAGGCAGCGTTAGTTAGAAACGTTTTCGTTCGACCGCTTATTCTCCGACTTACTTTGCAAATCCGACTACCACGAAAAAGTCTTTTCATTTTTCGTATTAATATATGGTCTATGACACTCACAAATAACGTGGTTTTCTATTGGTAAAATAATTTTCAAAATCGGTTCTGTAGATCCAGAGATTACTTCCTACAACGTCACAAACTTTACCTCTTTATAATATTAGTATAGATTACATAATGTTTTCATAGCACAATAAAGTTATTCTATTCTATCTAAAATATTACCTGCCAGAAATAGGCTCTCCGTTTCATATGAATAAAGCATTTATTATTATTATAATTATTCTGTTAATTTTAGAAATGTATATGCATTGTGTGAAACGGACTATCACTCTTCTGGCTCTTAACAACAGAACCATCCTAATTGCTTCAAACATCAGATGTCAGGAAAAAAAAAGTTTTTTTTATGTGTTGAGCGCGCTGCGCTATCAGGCGGTAGGTAAAATATAGGTAACAAATATTATTACCGATATTTTACCTATCGCTAGATAACGCATCGTGCTCAACGCTATTTACATGAATATTTAAAAAAATATTTATATTTTTATTCACAATTTTTAAATCAAAGGTTGCTTATTTACTCGCAGTGATTGTATGCCCTTCAATAATGCCAGTTATTAAAAACCCACGGTCACACCATACCCACACACTCAACACACACACACACATACACACACACCCTAAACACAAGTGGCTTATGTTAAAATAAAATATAAGGTAGTTTATTTGTATTAGATAGTTCCAAGTAATTTCTGTAATTTTATTGAAATCCGTAGTCGGTTTTTTTTATTAATCTGTATTTTTATACAGTGTGATTATTTAAATTAAGAATTGTATAAAGAATTGACTTGAATTAAATTAAATCTTATCCCAGCCTGAATCCCTACTCGTTACATACTTTAGAATAGTATTCGACAACTCCTAAACTTCGACAATTCAATCAGGGAGATTTGCATTTTTATTTAATAAGGCTAATCCTCGAGGTTAAACGGAGCCATAAACATGACGAAGTTAGGCCAAGTTTTATAGCATAACACGCGAGGAGGATTTTGGGTAACTTTGCCCGCGATCATATTACAAGTTTCGAGGACTGCACCATAAAATTTAATAAGACGCCCGCCGCTGTGCTCCGCCGCTCTCACCCAACTTATCTCGTAAAATTATACAAACAGGGCACAACAAGCATGTAATTTAATTTTGATACTGGCGATTGGGCGGAAAATCACTCTGCACACTGGTTATCGTCAGATTTAAACCCTTCCTTACTTGTTTAAGCAGCGATACAGTACTAAAAAAGTATGCATAGAGTGATTATTAAGGTTAGCTGTAAGATATTGCTTTTAGGCAATAAGCTCGCCGTTTTGTTAAAGCAAATAAAGCGTTTAATTATTATTATTATTATTATTATTATTGAGGCGTTGTAAACACTGAGAGAAATATTGGATTTCTTCTTCAATTACAGTTTTGTTATTACGGTTTATGCAGAATAATGATGTTCCTATCATAATTTCGTTGAATTGCAAGGAATTTTGTTAAAATTTCATTACCTACTCGATTATACGTATTATTCTCCTAACGACACGGAAATAACAGTATACTATAGTTTCAACACGATTCGTGCGTCCGACTATAACCGTACGTTTACTACTACATGCTGTCATGTTAGAAGCGAGATCCCAAGGTCATGACGTAATGAAATAAAATTATGCCAAAATATAACATTACACGGAAAAACGAAAATAACGGTATAATATAGATTCAACATTATTTATGCAACTGACAATAACCTTATGCATGTAATAACATGCTGTCATATTAAAAGCAAGATATAACAGAAATGTGTGGTAAAGTTACCGTGCTCGTGAAATGGTAACTACACTGTTAGGCGCCATGTTGATTTATACTTACGGACCACAGCACATGTTATCTACGTAATACATTTTGAAACATGCCTGTTTCCATGCGTATTAGGGGTTTATATTTCTTAGTGTAAGCATACTAAAATAACCATTTTAAAATGTACCGAAAAAAAACTATGAGCTCATATACAAGATCGAGCACATCACGTCGATTTCCTTGTCAACCCTTCTGAATGTATTAAGCAATTTCATTCGAGAGCAATACCTTGAAGAGCATGAGTAACTTGCGTATGTTGATCCACTCCAGTGTGGAGTGGATTAACATACGCAAAAATGCTCGATACTGCTGTGAACGATGCTGCGAGAACTGTCTCCGGCTGCCTCAAACCTACTCCAGTCGAAAAGCTTTATAAGCTCATCGGCATAGCTCCTCCCGCAATACGTCGTGATGTCCTTGCTGTGATAGATGACCCGAGACACCCACTGCATGGTCAAGAATCATACCACAATCGCCTCGTCCACATAGACACTAATATGCAACTGTGGAGAGTGCAGCATCATGAATAACACCTCCTATACTGACAGCATTTGTCATTCCTGATCCCACACCAGGACCTACAAGAAGCGAACGACATGGCCATCCAGGCCGCGTTTGGACAGCCGTGTTCTAGTCTCAGCCTAAAACGTTATCAAAAAAAAAAATATATAATTTACGATTGCGTAGTCCTCTCGATTACTTTCGTTGTCATTGTGACGTCACAGTTTATGACTTGATCAGTTTTTTACTAATTCGTCAGTTTTCTTTAGTGAATCACAAAAATCACATACCAACAAAATGAAGATGCTCCCCGGTGGCGGTAGGTGTAACTAAGCTGGACTGGTCCATAATGAACGCCTACGAGGTAGCTTCAAGTTTGCACCAATCGCAGATGATTACCAAAAACCGCTTACGCTGGTATGGGCAGGTCAAAAGGCAAAGCGACGATCATGTGGTACAAATTGCTATTAAACTACCCGAGCAAAAAAAAAAAAAGAAAGACGCCGCCCGCCACTGACCTGGTGGTACAACATCGAAAGAGAACTTAAAAAAGCCCAATTGTCGGAACCCACAACCCTTCGTCGTTTGACCCGGCGCAGAAAAGTGAGGACACCCGACCCCAAATAATGGAACTAAGAGAGGACAAAGAAGAAGTTAGTTTTCTTCATTGGTAATGATTTTTAAACCTTTTTATATTTCGTCAGATCTCTTAATCTATAATTTATATATATATGTGTATATAGGGTTTTTCGTAGTTGACCTAATTTACTAAAGCCGAAGAGCGTTCGACAAAGAGGATAGTATTTTTATGCACTAAGTAATTAAGTACAAAGTTTCTAAGTTTTTTCAGCTTCTATTTAAATCCGAAATAGGAAATAGCACATTCTAGTTGGATTCAGAAAGCAGTAGGGCGGTGTCGACTACAACGAGCGAACCCGTCACCCCAGGCTAGTATAACGATATGTAGTCGTTCTTTCAGCCGGGGAATGAGCGTAGAAGACTTAGAGACAAGACAAACTGCTATCTAGCTCGCCAACAGCCCGTTAGAGACCAACGCCTTACGGAGTGGCACCATAAAAGGTAACCAGTGAGCAGCCTCGCCCCCTAACTACCAGTTTCGGTAGGATATATTCGTCTGGAGTTAACCTTCAGGATACCTCTATCCTTCCGACTGTTTACGGGTCCGAAGTCGCTTACGCGGCCTCTACCTGCTGTATTACAGTGGTAATTCATGTTGAATTCATTGCGGACCTGGGCGTTCTTTGCCCGTAGTGCCACACGGAATCGAGTGGCCCAAGGTAATTTCAAAAGTGTCATGACAACAGGTCAACATCCACACCCGCTTAGGAGACAGTATATTTCCATAGTCTCCAGACTCCTACAGCAATTACTCAGAATGCTCAACCGATTGGCGTCGCCGAACGGTGCGCAAGCCGTCCAGTGTCGTCAGGATGCAATCCCGCCAGGAGAAACTGGTCGACCAGCTTTGAGGCCTGAGACGCGAGAGTCTTTTCCGGGGTAGCCTTCCGCACGAGGAGGCTTCTGAATAGGAGCTGCATCGTGAGTTGAGCCGATCCGGGAACACAGTGGATGTTGTGTCCCAAGCTGCACGAAATCATTCGCTACCTTCAGAGAGCAGGTAATTTTCGGTTATTTGACCTCGTTTGTTGACAGATTCTGTTTTATTTTAGAAATAGCTTCTTGGTGTCACGACTACCCAGCCTACTATCATTTAATGCATTCGACATGATTTTGTTGGCGTTGATATGGTTACATACCTTTGATGATAATCTATTATGAGTCTTTACTTACGAACTCATAAAAAAAATCCGTACAAGGTGGGCTGCGTGATACCCAAGCGCATTTTACTTGCGCGTCGCGCGCTCTGAGGCTGATGCCAGAATGAATGAATTGCTCTATTTGGATCGGCAACGTCGCATTTGCAGCTGCTGACAAAACGAACTCGCGTGTCTTCATAGTTTGAGAATAAGTACGAGTTTTTAACTGCTGGGGTGTGTAATACCCCACCTCGTACACGGAGGGTTAATATAATTATTATTGCGAGATTGGAATAGACGATAATACGAAACATTTTGGAAAAGAGAACTTAAAAAGAGAGTTATAATTTTAAATTATACCACGGGCAATAACTATGTAGGCACACGTTTTCCAATGGTCTTATTCAACTTACAATTTTTAGTTTGAATAATCTCACCAAACGGATATAACTGGCTTGAACGTCGAGTTTCGCCATTGTGAAAATAAAAGATAGTTGCTAGTGGAATCGGCAACTCGGTATTCACGTCTGCTGTATATTTTTCATCCAACATCGCATTCCGATTTTCCAGCCAGAAGAATTTTTAATCAAAAGTCCCCGTTGCAATAACACGCATTAAACAACATCATAAAACGACAAGGAAGAATAACAAGTATGTATGCTAACAATAAATCCTATATGTATTGCAGTAAACACTACAAAATATACTCTATATAGACCTAGGATAACCTCTTACTTTTTTTATTTGATTAGATGGAAGTGTAACGACCCTTAAGTATCGTTACATGCAATCAACAAATACATTGATTTCCAGTGAAATGCACTGACACAAATTCAGCTATTATTCTACCTCTTGAAGCGATAAATCAGCACGATGAAACAATACTTTTACTCGGAATATTTTGAATTGCATAATTTTTCGGCCTATATAAACTAGCGAAAATACGACCAAAGTATCATTCCTCGAGTGATCACGTCCCCCAAGACAGCGACGGCATACCTGGTACCCCTCTCACGAGGCGAGTCAACGGGTCCGGCTTTTTGGTTACCTTTTCCTTCCTTTCCTTATCGAGGCGAGACGCATCAGTCTGCACTCCCACAGACTCGAGCCGTGCCCAGTACGAGATACTAGGAGCACAAGTAAAATCCTTATCCATACCCTCTCGTAACTTCAGGCAGATAGTCACTACATTCGCGTCAATATATCCTATTCGGGAACCATTAGGAACTTGCAATATCGAACTCTCAATAAATACCTTCTGATACACTATCGACTTTTAATACGGAGATAACCCGCAAGTTGACACCACCACCTCACACCGAATAACTTAGAGTATAGTGAGGGGTGGTCCCTCACAGAAGTATTACAATAATATCATACATCATAAATATGATGTATACTTGCTCGGATAAAAAATCTGATAAATAAATATGTAGCAATAAACACGATGCATCTTTCATCATAAGTTAAATAATGTCTTTAGATATTTTTGAGACATAAAAGCAGTTATTGTAGCTTAAATATAAAAGTTAGGTACATGCTGACGCGTACTTTTTTATAGATCTCTTTAAAGAAAACTTTTATGTTCTACATAGTTTTCAAATATACCAAACCGTTTCGTCAGCGTACGCCAATAAAGCGCATCACCAGCACATTTCCTCCGACTTTATTTACAAATATTGTGATTCCGCAATGAAAACTAATATTCACAATAAAATATAGCCTCTAGCACTTCTCGGTAGCATTTCTTTTAATCATTGAATGAATTTTTGACATCGGGTGAGTAGTTTTGAAGATTATCCCCTACATTCAAACTTACAAACTTACAAACATGACCTCTTTATATTATTAGTAAAGATAAAGTTAGCTTAATTTTTGTCCTTATTATATATGGCACAATATATTTACCAAACTGTTATATTCTATTTAAAGCCGATTTTATAATGGAATTGCGATTTGTTTTTTTTCCAAAATTTAAGGCAATTAATTTTATGACCATTTTCTTAATCTTTGACATAATTTATTGTAATATTAGAGCCCTGTCCACCCTAGAATGGGCGAGTGCTAGTTGGTTGACAGAATCAAATAAGCATAAGGTTAAGGTTTGCCTTTGGGTTCTTGTTATTTTTGTAAACAAATTCAATGTTTTTTAATAAATATTTCTTTAATTCCTAAATAAATACTCACGCCATACTTAGCGGAGTTGGCTAACATTTTTCGTTTATCAGGAGTCATTTAATCTACTACTAATCTAAGTCATTTAATACTTCAGTAGCGAATGATACTCGTACTCGTGAATTAACCGTTTAAGGGCAATGGGACATATGTGTCCCATAAATTCAAAATCATTTTATAATATATCAAATACGAATAATTTAGAAATTTTATTTTTTCCATGTTATTGAGACATCAGAATTTTAATATTAGCAAAAATTTAAAAATTTTAAATTCTTAAAAATATACCGTTTTTTTTTTAAATATCGCAAATGACCAACGATTTCTGATGATTTTAAATAAATAAATAAAATATTTATGGCGACTTTTCAATTAGATTTTTTTCTTTTAGTACGTTTTTTTAGTACATTTTGCTATTAAACTCTGAAATCATATGATTTCAGACAGTTCCTCAATAGGTTAAATAAATGATAGCAGGTAACGAAATCGGCATTTTCGTTAGTCATGTTAGCCGTTTATTTTTCGAGCATCGCATTAGGTTTTTCCCAGCCGAAGAATTTTTAATCGCTCGTCCCCATTCCAATTAAACGTATTATACGTCCCCTTAGTCAGCGATTCCTATCGAAAGCGACACTCCGAATGTGCATTGCAGCCGAATGGGAATTTTTAGCCCTCGCAGTAAAACGTCGCGGATGTCGCCGCATTCAAAGCGCTCTCTTTTAACAAATCTGGGTTCACTTTGTTGCGGCGTGTCAAGTTATACGACCGGGCTAATGAGGGCACTTGGCTGTAATTGGGCAACTTAGCCAATTACCAACATTTGCTCGCGAGCTTCCTCTTTCACGGGCGATATCACGTGGCGGAGTGAAGAAGATTCCGAGGCGCGGGTGGCAAACTGCAGTTTGCGAGGAATTCCATCTTCGCCACGCGGATATAACGCCCACTAAGAATGGGGTGAAAGTATATCAAGTGGGCCGCGAAATGGGATCTGCCTTAATGAAGTTTCGTAAGTTTGTCAGAGACTTAGTTACATACTCATATATAAGGTTAGATCCAAAATTATAGCTATGGTTTCAATACTTCAAAACTTTGTTATATCGTACACATAAATTAACATTTCTATTGTAATGAGTACAAACGTATTGGGGATAACCAGAAAAAATATCACCTTATATTATCGCTAATGAACCTTGGTAAAAGAGACCGAAAAACATTTTTTTTTTAAATAAATATGTGTATTTAATTATTTTTTGCATAATCCTATTTATATTTACTATATAAATAACTATTATATACGCAATATTACTAACTTATTATCACTAATTATTATTTATTATTACTAATATACTAAATTTTATTTTTAACCTAATTTAATTCAGAAAATGTTGTATTTAACACAAACAGGGGGGGAGGGTTAATTAGTGACATCCTTGTAGTGGGTGAATAAGTATGACGAACTATACAACTTTTGATTAGAATTTTGATAAAAAATTTTTTTTTTTTTTTTGTAAAATAGTATAAAAGTTTTGAGCACTTTGCGCTATTTAGTAAAATTGTTTATCACAGATTTTTTACGAACCGCTATATAGCGCAGCGCACTCAACGCTTCTCAAATTCTAACTTTTTTTTTTGTTTTGTCTTAACCCCTCCTCTCGCGAAGTAAAAACTCACCTATGACTTTTGCGCGCGACATATTCGGGCAAAAAATCGACGCGAGTCAACGGCCTTGAGAAAAACGATCATAACTTATAAACCACTAAACGGATTAAAAAAAGATAAAGAAAAAATGATCGCATTGAAATTTGACATATAAAACATTATAACCTTATCTCGTAAAACAATTAAGATAATAATGAATAAATATTACAAAATTGGCAAACTGAAAAAACTCGCCTATAAAATCATTTCGATTTTTTTGTCACAAAATAAGTAAAATATGCAAAAATTGTAAATACAGTTATGTTCTTTATTAAATGCTTTACCAAAACGATATTTTTTTTTTACTTATTTGCATACAAAAATATTTATTTATTCAGCCAAGATAAATTTTATGTATTCTCGTAAAAAAAAAATTTTTAATTTTTAATTTGTGACTACTTATGGTATTTTTTTATATGAAATTCTTTCAAAATAACTTTATTACTACATCACACTTCTTAGAAATCACACCAGAACTTTGAGCTTTGTCTCTAACAGGTAACTAAAAATCTAAAGTTTTGAGAGTTTCCGCGTCCGAACTTAATAATAAACTTTGAATGCTCATAATATAAAATTCTTTAGATTTTTTCAATTATATTGTCTTATCATAGACTTATTATATGTCTAATAACTAATTGCTATACTCCAAAGAGTCACATTTCATCGAAAAACTATGGAAAATCGCACTTTATTCTCTCATAGTAATTATCAAAACAAGTTTCTTTGCGCGATTCATATTACAAAACAAGATATAATGTTCAAAATACGCCTAATTATGTGATTACTTAGGATGTAAATGAAGCAATACTTATTTTGTTAGTAAAGTAAAGCGGCATTACGTCATATTTCGCAATATATCGGGATATTTCATAAACATTACAAAATAATAACAACCATTTTTTCGGGAGCCGTTTGTTGTCGCCGAAGTGTTTTCTTTAAAATTTCGTGAAAAACAGCACATGAACTATCTCAAATGACTAATCCTCATTCCGAAACTACTTTAAATGCAAATTACTCACTGTTCTCCGGTAAATAACACTCAAAAACTGCACACACACACTTTTTATCACCAATTTCGCGGAGCCGTACGCGGCCGTGCATTTGCCGACGGGAGACTAGGCGTTTGACGTCTATGCTCACTTTTTAAATCGTTGTTCGATATTGCCACACGGAAATCTTGAATTAAAGATATTTTGGCCATATCGTTGCGCCCTCAGAAAGCATATAGTACGACGTTTCGAATCGTAAATTGCATTTTTCGCAGCGGCGAGCGCTTGGTCCGGTAGCGGACGTTACGGAGTTTAGGCGGCCGACATAAATGTCCCGAAATGGATGTTACGGATTGAGCGGGAAATGTTATGAAAACCTGCTTATTTCGTCATAGGTCATTGATTAAAAACTCAACATATTATTTTTTTTAAATTTGTATTGATGTTCTCCTCATAACAGGCTCTGCCTAGATAGGAGCAACGAAAACCATGTTTAAGAACTAACTGTGTAATATTTGTAAAGTGATATATAAATAATAAATAAATAAATTTTAATTCAAGTTGCTTTGAGATTTTCATTGTCAGTGTTTATTTTGGTATTACTTTATTAATTATCTATATAATGTAAATTGTGCCTACATTTAGGTATATATGAATAGGTATATATAATTACATGATAGGTTATATGACTACGTTAGGTTATATGATTACGTTAATAATAATGTGAAATTTTCTTTATCGCACAATAAACTACGTACATCAAAAATATATAATTTAATACATTATTAAGAAACTAAAATAAAATTACGTTTATTTAATATATATGTATATATTATAATATTTAGTCATATATATGTAAAACCAGCTATATAAAAACATCATAATCAAGCTGTGCATTCCAAAATACTCAGAGGACTTTAAAAGCCAAAGCCTAGAATGCACGTGAGCTACAATAGTGAAACTGCCACAAAAGTAGTGGTTAGTCAAAAATCTTCATACTTCATAATACCTACATCTATTTACTGTTTTGTTTTGATGATTTCTAGCCTTAAAACCAAAAAAAATATCACTGCATGCAGGTAAATCACATCCCATTATATTGTGCTTATAAGATATCCTTAAAATTACAGCCAATGATAATCTGTCCACGACTGCCCAACAAAAAAGGAGTGTAATGTTTTTCGTTTCTTTATTCCACCATAACTTCTAAACGCTTGAACAAATTCAGAAATGTGTAGTATTGTTAAAATCATAATGTAATTCCGAGTGGCACAGAGTACCTTAACTGTCCAAATATGAAGTAAGTAGTTGTCTAAATGTAAAAATGACAATAAATTATCATAAATACAACGTGTTAAGTGCCAAATGAACGGTCTTATTGAGTAAATTCCGGAAAAATGCATGTGTCTATATGTATAAATACATAAACCACAAATATTTCCGAAAACCCCGTAATAAAAATATTTATATATAGTTTTTGTTATGTAACGGCAGTCGTGTTTTGTTTCTTTTAAATATATTTACTTGTTATCATTTGTGCTTATTTGTGAGAAAATAAAAAAACCCAAATCCAGTAAATTCTCCCGCTTAAAAAAGTTAAAACTGTATCTAGCTGCGTGGCGTGGATCTTTATGGTGCGACGAATTACAGTTTCATGGGGTTTTATTAGCGAATCAAAGATGCTTTCTCTGGTGCGCCCGCCATGATTGCATTTTGATTCGGCTTCAATAAAAAAGAGATTTCACTTTCTGCAATTTCCCTTTGATTCGTCCCGCTGAAAGTCGCCCAACACGACGCGATTCGCTTGGCTATATGTAAATTAACAAGACTGGATGGCCCCTATCATACAATCAATTATTCTCAGATTGTGTCTTAGTTTGTTAATAACGAAAATAATTAAAATCTGATAACAAAATTTTATGAAGGGTTACGGAGGAATAACGATCAATATCAACTTTTTGAAATCTTTGGTAATTTTATTTTTTAAATTTACTGACTTAAAATATCACACTTTTTACTCATAATTTTAAAGTTATATTATCGTAAGAAATTCGAGTAATAGTCATAGTTTTGTATTTAAGATTTGTTTGCTTTAGTCGGATTTGTGCATTCGGTTAACAATTTTATCTATACTAATATTATAAAGAGGTAAAGTTTGTGAAGTTGTAGGGAGTAATCTCTGGATCTACCTTACCGATTATGAAAATTCTTTTACCAATAGAAAGCCACGTCATTTGTGAGTGTCGTAGGCTATATATTAATCCGAAAAATTAAAAGACTTTTTCGTGGTAGTCGGATTTCCAAAGTAAGTCGGAAAAAACGGTCGAACGAAAATGTTTCTAATTAACGCTGCCTTAACGATGAGAGATATATGATTAAATTCAAGAGAAAAGTTGTAGAGCTTGATAATGCCTACAAAAAAGTCAGCGACAGCATATGTCTAAATTTTATATTTAAGTCACAAAAAGTAGTTATATTAAAAAATAATTTAAATCGTTAGGTCATGTTTATTGGTCTAAATATCAACAATTATGAATTCATATCAAAATAGGTAAATTTTTCGTCTCAAGTGTTGGAAACAAACGACTTTTCCCTTTTACAGCATATAATTTCACTTTTACTGTTCAAATGGTTAAAGAGATAAGACACTCACAAATAAGACACTCACAAGAAGATACTCACAAATAACGGTAATATAGTCAAATTGGCATGCAAATACATACATACATATGCAGTAAAAATATAACCCTTCTTTTGGCAGTCAGGAAATAAATTAAATCATAGAACTCAGTACTAACCAAACCACACTCATAATTTCATCACAAGTAAGAAGTTTACCGCCCAACGAAGTGGGCACGGGTCAGCTAGTTGAATATAAAATAGGCAAAGGGGATAAATAAAAGTATTTTTTTTATTGTATGTCATTTGTATATGGCTACAATAAGCCTAACCTAACATTGTAATTTCATGCTTTATTATTCAATTTGAATCGAACACACTGTCGCTATCTATCGAGCGGCCTTCGAAATACGTCGGTTAAACAGCCACCTGCCCCACATCACATCTGACATTTCTATTTCTACATCATTTCTACATTCGTCGATCTAGACTCCAGTATCAGCGGGTTTAAAAACACAGCTCTTTATCTCTTTCTCGTATGCGTGCGAAGGAGATGCGCGCAGTCCTCGATGCGGAATTTCGATCCTCGTCGCGCAATCTTCGTTTCAAAATCAAATGTATACTGACATTAAATATAACGCTTTTTGTTAACGTTTTTTACTATCCATCAAATTCTTATACCCGGAAGCTTAAAATGATATCAAATCTTAAGGAGTAAACTCCAATAAAATAATTATATGAACAATGGATAAAATCTTTATTAGATAAAATATTTTAATCAAATTTAATCATATTGACATTTCTTTCTCCGTTCCAAAGTGCCCCAACTCCAATAGCCATTTATTAATTACAGTTTTAGAACTATTAATAAAGCTATCTAATATTTAAATAGATTCTTCTAGTTTATTGTAGATTCGGACGTGCGATTGGGAACGTGAGCTATTCAAAGTAGATGCGATAAATTATATTTAAACATCTTCAGGGGCTTTATATTTGGACCATCCAGTTTGGTTACCAATACTCTACAAATGCGCCCCGCCCTTCCCGGCCGCATGGCCGACCGAAGGCGTAGCTAGTTTGGAATTCAATTTGAAAAGGATTTGCGTTGTTTTATCGGGGGAAATGAAAAATAAAGTATCATCAACGGTGACTTTGAAATGTGAGGAGGCGGGATTGTCTCAAATCCGGGCGCTTCTTCGACTCTTTGAAATTCCCCTTCCGTCGGCGGGCAGGACACAACAGTCGCCGTCGTCGGCACGTACGTATCTTTTTGTACGCTGCCCCCACACAATTGGGTCAAACTTATATAAATTGGAAGGATTTATATCTATTTGGGCGCGAATTTTATGCCTCCAAAAGCATGTGTGTCGTAGCAGCCTACAGCGTAAAGCCTATATATTTGGTTCTATTCGAATTCTCTTTTGGTTGCTTGCTTGCTTGTTTGTGTATTTTTTACTTGATTTTGCCTAAGTTAATACTATATAAGACATGAGGTATATAGTTTATATATTAAACTATTATTTTTCTTTATTATCTAAACTATTATCTTTCGGTTGTGGCCCACCTTAATGTCTAACGACAATTATCCTACAGGTGAGCGGATTTTTATATCACATGACAGTACTTAGACGGTCACCCATCCGAGTAATAACCACAGCCAGAGTAATAACTTCGGTTGTTTGACGGGAACCAGTGTTTCAACGCGGTTTCCGGCGTTATATTCATTATATACTTTACATGATTTCCATCATAAACTTTTATTCGTTTTAAATATCTGTTTTTTTGATTGCGGACCAGTTTATTATTTTACGCTTGCGTTACGGCAGTCAAAAATCAAATACGCCTGCTTTCCGCACTTTTATCCGCAGGAAGAAGCCTAAACACGTAGGTTACCAATTTATATCCTGTATTTGGATTAGCACTCTCATAGAATAAAATGTATAGGGAAAAACGTGCATTATCACTTTTTCCTATTTTTTTTAGATACCCAAATGTATTGGCGTAAACACGAAATAATGTAATTTATCTCAGCCTTTTTTGTTATATCAAATAAATCTTGTGCTCGAAAAGTAACTGATATATATTTTTTTTTTTTTTTTCAATTTATTTCCAAAAAATCTTAACAGATTGTAGAAACTTAATATTTAGGTACATTTAAATTACAGTATATTAGTTCGTTTTTACAATATTTAAATTTATCACCACGTACATACAGTTACTTCTTTATTGCTTTTAGTATATTAGTTCAGTAATTAATACAGTATATTAGTTCGTTTTTACAATATTTAAATTTATCACCACGTACATACAGTTACTTCTTTATTGCTTTTAAGGCATCCAAATCATTTTTAAGATTTATTTACTAAAACCACAAATTAAAATAATTGATAAAAATAATCAAGAAATTAAAATCAGAAAAAGTCAGAATACTTAAAAAATACTACTTAAAATTGTCAAAAAAATGACCAAAAAATTTGAAAAATTATTTAAAATTAACAAACTCATCGATCGAGTAAAAAGCTTTGTCTAATAAGAATTCTTTAAGTAACTTTTTGAATAAGCTTTCCACTTGAATAGTTTTTAAACTTTCTGGTAGCCTGTTAAAGTAATATGGCCCTGAGTATTTTGTGTCTTGCCTTGCTGTGTTTAGTTTAATACATGGTATAAAAATGTTTAATTTATTTCTCGTATTTTTAGTATGTGTATCTGAAAACTTTTTATAATGTGTTTCTTTATTTTTAAAAAACTCAGTTAGTAACTTAAAGAGATAGAGTGAGGTTAAGGTGAGGATTCTTAGCCTTTTAAAAATGGGTCGACACGACTCTTCCCTTTTCACCTTTGCAATTATTCGCACTGCTCTCTTTTGGAGTATAAATATGGGTTCCCTATGACAAGCATAACAATTTCCCCAGATCGTAATGGCATAACTTAGGATAGCTTCAATATAGCTGAAATAAACATTTCTTGTTTGCAATTCATCCAACGACCTTCTTACAATACTTAAAGCATAACATGCCCGACTTAACCTACTTTCGAGGTTTTCACAGTGAAAGTTCCATTTTAAAAGTTCGTCGACATGAACACCTAAAAATCTAGTACAATGAGTTTGAGGAATGGCAGTGTTATTTATTGAAAGTATTATTGGCGAACCTTTATTTCGATTTCGATGATTTGTAAAATGTATGAAGTTACTTTTAGACGCATTTAGTGTGAGGTTGTTGCTCTCAAACCAACTATTTAGTTTGAATAGATAATTTTAACGTTAATCAATAATTCGTCCATATCTTTACCGGCAACAATTAAACTAGTGTCATCAGAAAACATAGTTACATTTATATCGTTGAAATACATTGGTAAATCATTTACATATACTAAAAATAGAATAGGGCCCAAAATGGAACCGTGCGGGACTCCAAGTTTATTAGTTAAAGGGATCGAACAGTGTTTTGTAATGTTTTGATTTTGACATTGTGTAATTTCCACGATTTGTGTCCTATTTGTTAAATATGAATCAAACCATTTTAAGCAGTCTCCCCTGACTCCATAATGATTTAGTTTGTTTAGTAAAATATCATGCCTAACGCAATCAAATGCCTTACTCAAATCGCAAAAAATACCTAAGGTGTAGTACTTGTCCATTAGTTTGTCATTTATATAAGATATGAAATCCTCGATAGCTTTAGTAGTGGACTTGTTTCGTCTATATCCAAATTGTCTTTCACTAA
This sequence comes from Micropterix aruncella, assembly GCA_944548615.1. Lineage (NCBI taxonomy): Eukaryota > Metazoa > Arthropoda > Insecta > Lepidoptera > Micropterigidae > Micropterix > Micropterix aruncella. The sequence continues at coordinate 32,345,186 of OX155953.1, read as the reverse complement.
GAATATTGTTTGCATCAAAAAACGCAATTAATCTATTTTTAATTATAGTCTCTATGATTTTTGAGAAAGAAGACAAAATTGCAATTGGTCTAAAATTTCCAGTTTCAGTTCTTGCGCCTGCTTTATAGAGTGGAATCACTTTTGATAATTTTAACTCTTCGGGAAAAACACCACTTTCTATAGAGGCATTTATAGCCTGCGTTAAGGGGTTTTTAATATAATCTATTGCCCTATTTACAACAAACATTGGAATTTCATCCGTCCCTGCAGAATGACTCTTGTTCAATTTTTTTACTATATTTTCTATTTCCCTACTAGTGACGGGTTTCATAAATATTGAATTTGGATTTTGTCTTGCATTTGATAAGTAGAAACGAAATTCATTATTGTTACATTGAGCCTTGTTTATTTTCGTTTGATAATTTACAAAATATTTATTAAATTCATTTGCTACATGTTCAGGATTATTTATTGTAATTTTGTCTTCCGTGTATATTTCGAAATTGACTTTTGGTTTGTTGTTTCTGTTTGTGTTAAAGTTTACAATATTCCAAATTGCTTTACTTTTATTTTTTTGTTCATCGATATATTTTTTGTTGCCATTCTCCGTGCCTGCTTTATGACTTTTTTTAGTCTATTTTTATATTGTTTGCAGTGGTCTCTTGCATTCTGATCTCGTTTATTTTTTCTTAATAAAAAATATAAATTTCGTTTATTTTTACATGACACTTTAGTACCATTCGTTATCCATTTCAGTTTTCAATTTGATTTTAAATTCACATTTTTATGTTTGAAAGTATTATCAAAAACATCTTTTATAGTTTTCAAAAAACTAGAAAACCAGTTAGATTTGTCAGTGTTCTGATTGAAAATTCCATTCCAATCTAATTTTGATAAATGTTCATTAAAATCCAACTGAGATTTATTAGGAAAAATCCTTTTCCGCGTTTTTTGAAAACATTTTTAAAATATTTTTTTACCTTCATTGAAAATTTTCATGGATATGGCCTCATGATCGGATATTCCGAGTGACTCTATTTTACTTTCGTATAAATGTAATGGTAAGTTTGTAAATATGTTGTCTATCAACGTACTAGTAGTAAGTGTAACTCGGGTTGGTGAATTTATTGTGATTTCCATGCGATATTGAGCTAGAATTGATTTTAATCTTTTGACACTACTTTTATTTTCCATTAGGTTAATATTATGATCTGTGGCTATTATTACCCTTTTGAAGATTAATATTTCCAGAATCATACTTAATTTATTAAAAAACAAGTCTATGTCTCCATTAGGTACCCTATAGATACAGAGAATAATTAAATCATTTGATTTCAAGTTAATTCCACAGCATTCGAAATGACGTTCTACTGAAATGTTTTGAAATATATTATAGTGATTTGTTATATCATCAAATAGTATATCCTTTTTTATGTATATCGCCACTCCGCCGTGTGAATAAACATTTCGACAGTATTTTGTTGCTAGAATAAATTCATCGTGAATGCTTTCGAGTTCGCATCCTTCTGTTACCCAGTGTTCGCAGATACAAACTATCCTAATTTCCGGTTTCTCATTTAGATATACTTCTAATTCATCACGCCCTGTGCTTAAGCATTGAATATTTAGATACAGTAATTTAAAGTTTTGATTGACCCTTAGCTCTTTGTTACAAGACCTATCTATAAAAAAGTAATCCGTTCGGCATCTGATTTTTTGGTCTTGAAGTAATCCTATAAAAGTAATCATATATCAATAAATGAAAGAGAAAAACTTGCTTCCAGACCAAAATGCAGGAAATTACTATATTTAACAGTGGCTAAAGTTAATGCAGAATAAGAAGACTATATTTTTAATTTCGTCAGTTTAATTTTTTGGCACCAATGTTTACAAATAAATTCTCATAATAAATTGAAAGGAAGGTTAAACGGAAAACAAAATATTGGTTTTTATTTATATATTTTACAATTAATTTAACAAAAGTTAAGGAAATAAATTCTGGATTTGTTTTATGAGCAAAAAAATGATATAGCAGGTTTTCTATGATGTTTTGGTTTTTGTATATTGAGTTTCATCTGCGCAATATATAATTAAGGATTTATTAGCAGTATCTTCTAATGAAAGTGAAATAAATGGAATTCTAAAAGATATCGACTAATTAACCTTTGTGCTACTAAGGGGGTACATTGTGTACCCCGCGAAGCACAAAATTGCATGTATTTAAAGAATTATTTTTCAAATGTATTGTGCTTTTATCATAGCCATTAATAATACTTTAGTGAGATAATAGTATCATAGTCAATCATTTACAATAAAAAAGTCAAATTATAATTATTTTTGTTGGCATACAATTTGTAGCCCGCTTGTGATTTGATGTCTTTTGATTTGCAAATATACTTATGTATTCATGCGCAGTTCTTGACAAAAACCCCACGTGTTTGTAACCTTGAACTGTGCGCCACACAGAAGATAGAAGTGCATGTTTATTGTTTGGTTAATCGTTGTATTGCGTAGTTTGTATTGATTTGTGCTCATTAGAAATGGCCAAACGTAGGATTGATTTGGATGTGGAGGCATACAGAAAATTAGCATTAGTGGCAAGGTTGCTGACAGTTCAGAAGATGGTAATATGTCGGTAAGATCGGAAGAAGATGACTGTCTCGAATATATACAGGAGTTTGGTGGTGTTCTTCCTATTGATGAGATACCGATATTTCTAATTAAGTGACTTGAATTTATAAATATTAATTGCATTTTTATTTCAGGACAACCAATATTCCGCAGACCGTGACAGTGACAAAAAACCTTTAGCAAACTTGCATTCCAAATATTTGAGTAATCTGTCCTATATATACAAAAACAAAACTCTCTGGAATCTGGACCCGTCGGTTGAACGTCGACCTCGACAGAGTACTGTGAGAATTCGCAGTGGCCTAACTACCGATTTAGAAAATATGTTGTTGGTAAATATAAAATCGAAGACTATCGCGGTTGTTTGACATTATAAATAGGATAGAAAACGAATTTACCGCGTGAAATTTGTAGGACCCGACGTTTCGGTGACGTTGCAGCCGCCGTTGTCTAGGGTAGACTAAAGAGCTGTCAGTCCGTTGTTTTGCGGGTAGGCCGCAAACCGCTGCCGCCACTGCGTAGGTTATAACGGTGGTGGGGGGCCGGGCTCGGAGCGCGGGAATTTTTAAAATCCGTCTTGCACACAACACTCACTGTATCCTGTTTTACGTCTTTGCGTTCGGCGTTCGGCGGCGGGAACATTTTAAGAAGAGGGTTCCACGTAGAAGAGAGTTTGTAGCCGTCATCTCTATTGAAGTTCGGAGTTCTTCTTATTTCAATGGCTTCCCGGATCATGCGAGGAAAGTAGAATTGTTCCTTGGATAGAACAATTGGATTTTGAAACTGCATCCAGTGGTTACTTCCGCTATCCAATATATGTTCGCAGATCGCCGATTTTTTTCGCTGAACGTTTTTAACAGCTTTGATGTGTTCTGTCAGTCGCGTGGCTATGGGCCGTTTCGTTTGTCCAACGTAGGCTAGACCGCAGCTGCATTCGACTTTATACACACCCGGGGTTTGCAGTGGTATTACATCCTTTACAGGCCTCAAAAATCGAGCTATATTTTGGGTCGGTTTGAAGATCGTTTTTATATCGAATCTGTTTAGCATCTTACTTATTCGATCAGTCACGCCCTTGACGTATGGTAAGAATGCTCTTGATCTGCTCGGTTTTTGAGTTTCGTCCGTATTAGATCGTGTGCGTGTCTCGTGATATTTTCCGTATCCATTTTTCCTAAGGACATCATTGACATGTTCCATCTCCTTCGGAAAATGCTCAGTGTCGCATAGATCGCGTGCTCGATTCACGAGCGACGTTTGCACTGAACGTAGATGGTAGGGATGATGGTGTGAGCTTGCATGCAAATATCTGTCCGTATGTGTGGGCTTTCGATATACCGTATGTCCGAGAGTATTGTCACTTCTCCTCGTCACTTTGACATCCAAAAATGGTAAGGAGCCGTCCTTCTCTACTTCATAGGTGAAACTGATTTTTGGGTGTATGGAGTTTAGATGACCCAGGAATTCTTTCACCGTTTGAATGTTGCCTTTCAGGATGCAGAAGGTATCATCCACGTAGCGAAGCCAGAGAATGGGTTTAATTTTGGAGGTTTTTATGGCTAATTCCTCAAAATATTCCATATATAGGTCACTAACTATCGGCGATACGGCCGACATGCTTCAACATTGCCTGACATCCTGCTACTTTCTATGGAACGGCGATTATTACAAACAAATCGACGGAGTAGCAATGGGATGCCCCGTATCGCCGATAGTTAGTGACCTATATATGGAATATTTTGAGGAATTAGCCATAAAAACCTCCAAAATTAAACCCATTCTCTGGCTTCGCTACGTGGATGATACCTTCTGCATCCTGAAAGGCAACATTCAAACGGTGAAAGAATTCCTGGGTCATCTAAACTCCATACACCCAAAAATCAGTTTCACCTATGAAGTAGAGAAGGACGGCTCCTTACCATTTTTGGATGTCAAAGTGACGAGGAGAAGTGACAATACTCTCGGACATACGGTATATCGAAAGCCCACACATACGGACAGATATTTGCATGCAAGCTCACACCATCATCCCTACCATCTACGTTCAGTGCAAACGTCGCTCGTGAATCGAGCACGCGATCTATGCGACACTGAGCATTTTCCGAAGGAGATGGAACATGTCAATGATGTCCTTAGGAAAAATGGATACGGAAAATATCACGAGACACGCACACGATCTAATACGGACGAAACTCAAAAACCGAGCAGATCAAGAGCATTCTTACCATACGTCAAGGGCGTGACTGATCGAATAAGTAAGATGCTAAACAGATTCGATATAAAAACGATCTTCAAACCGACCCAAAATATAGCTCGATTTTTGAGGCCTGTAAAGGATGTAATACCACTGCAAACCCCGGGTGTGTATAAAGTCGAATGCAGCTGCGGTCTAGCCTACGTTGGACAAACGAAACGGCCCATAGCCACGCGACTGACAGAACACATCAAAGCTGTTAAAAACGTTCAGCGAGAAAAATCGGCGATCTGCGAACATATATTGGATAGCGGAAGTAACCACTGGATGCAGTTTCAAAATCCCATTGTTCTATCCAAGGAACAATTCTACTTTCCTCGCATGATCCGGGAAGCCATTGAAATAAGAAGAACTCCGAACTTCAATAGAGATGACGGCTACAAACTCTCTTCTACGTGGAACCCTCTTCTTAAAATGTTCCCGCCGCCGAACGCCGAACGCAAAGACGTAAAACAGGATACAGTGAGTGTTGTGTGCAAGACGGATTTTAAAAATTCCCGCGCTCCGAGCCCGGCCCCCCACCACCGTTATAACCTACGCAGTGGCGGCAGCGGTTTGCGGCCTACCCGCAAAACAACGGACTGACAGCTCTTTAGTCTACCCTAGACAACGGCGGCTGCAACGTCACCGAAACGTCGGGTCCTACAAATTTCACGCGGTAAATTCGTTTTCTATCCTATTTATAATGTTGTTGGTAAGTTGTTCCAAACTTCTTATGTGTGATGCCATGGTTGATGAAACAGTACATTTTACCAACCAAAAAGCCGTTAGTATGTATGAAACAAGGAACAAAAAATATCCTAAAAAGCAAAAAAAGTATGAATACCTGTAGATACAAAGGCGATGTATGCTGTAATAAGAATTCTGGTAACTGCTGGTGAGCTACAAGCCATTAGGGAACTGATTATGTTTTTGTGGTCCAAAACCCCTATATATTGTAGACCAATATATACAGCTGCAGTGTCACATACTAGATTCTGTGAGATCCTATCTTACATGAGGTTTGACAACCTTACAACAAGACCTACTCGCAGGCAACACGACAAACTCGCATCAATTAGATAATTTTTTGAGATATTTGTTGAGCATTGTAAAGAAATCATACACATAGTTATCACCTAACTGTTGATGAGCAGCTCGTCGGCTTTCGGGGAAAATGCCCTTTTAGGGTATATATGAAATCGAAACCAGCTAAATATGGCATCAAAATATGGCCAATGGTTGACTGTGAGATAAAATATGCCTGGAATCTGCTAATTTATTAATGTAAAGAGGGCAATATGCCAGAAAACACGCTCCGTGCCAGAAAAGCAACAGGATAAAAGAGTGGTCCTTGACTTGGTACAGGGTATTCAATGTGTTTGTGGAATTACCACAAACATTTTTTTTACTAATGTTCCGCTTGCTAAGGAACTATTTGAACGTGATAAAACACTTTGTTTCCCTTATCCCACTTCTTTGATATCGAGTTGACATGCGTTACTAATCACTGTTTTATATTCTTTATGATGACTATTACTTAAGTGTATTTATTTATAACTCATTTTATGAATAAATTGTCCCAAATAAACCTTTAGTCACAATAACCCTGGTGGTACGGCCGGAAGATATTGCCACTTGGCAATAGGCCCACCACATTGTACTCCCTTGTGTGTGCAATGTGTGTTCAAACTCACAAAAAAACTTTGTAGAACTGCGAGGAAAAACAAAGCCGATATTCCTACCCCCCTTTCGCACAATCGCAGCAGAGTAGAGAAAAGTTCTTTATTTGCATTCAAGACATATAAGACTCTTGCCCCATAAGTGAACAAAAAAATGCTGTAATTTTATTGAGCACCGAACATCATGACATGGCCATATGTGTAAGATAAAATGATTTCAAGCCAGACATGATACTACATTTCAATAATACAAAAGGTTCGGTAGACACTGGATAAATTGGTCAATCGTACAGCGTAAAAAGAGGCGCCAAAAGATATCCATTTGTACTTTTCTAAAATGTTATTGATAACGTTATTGATTAACGATAATGTTATTGATTGATGTAAATTCATATTCACTATGGACAAAAAAAATCCAGACTAAAAAAAAATCAAAAGGACAAATGGAGTTTCATTTTCTTGACTTGGGACTTGCCCTTATAAAACCGCGCGTAGCCAGAAGAATGACAAATCGAAACGGTATCCCAAAAAGAGTAGAGGATGCCATGAGTCAAGTGATACCTCAAGAAAACGCACCTATCACCCCAAACCCAGAACGGTCATTTAGACGCTGCTATTATTACCTACGAAAGAATGAAAAGAAGCATCGGCTTTATTGTGAAAAATGCAATATTTTTTTTGTAAAAATCATGGACATAAAAGACAGAGCAATTATTGCAACAGCTGTGATGAAAATGACAATTTAAATTGCGTGTATGTAATATTCTGTTTTATAAAAATAACATTATTTTGAATAAAATTTCTACGAATATTTTATAAGGTGTAACAGGATTTTCCCCTCCAAACTTGAAAAAAACAAGGGGTACTGTTCGATATTGTTATGGATAAATTCGAATTCATTTTTAACATTATACTTTGCACAATTCAATTATAATCGATTGGTGAGCGCTGTCAACTCACAAAAATCTGATAGTTGGCAACATCGCCCGCTTTCGAACGGGGCGGCGGGTCAGTCTGTCATTCGAACGTATCAACGATTTTCGACCGCATTTCACGGCCTCGCCGACTCAGACAAAAAACCTCGTTTGTTGTCTCGGAACCGCGAAATCGGATTCGTTGTGAAGGCATATCGATCCTTCGGGAGTGTTACGACTGCACCCCACAGGAAACAGCGCGTCGCATGCGCCATACACTTGGTCAGCGCACGCGTCGTGCCGGACGCGCCGCACGAATCCCTCGATCGTGCCGTGCGCGCCACGCAGAAGCGGAATCTCAGCGCGCATCACACTGCTGCAGCTACACGACCGTCAAGGTACGTGAGTTTTGATTAGCAATCGCCATATCGATAATTCCCCTTTCAATACTCATCATAAATTTTGTACGCTTCCACTGTCATCTAAACTTTTGCACAAGCAACCGAGTAATTGATCTACAAGCCAACTATTTGATATATTCGTCAGACGGTTTAGTTACGAGGCGGGATATCGCACAGGTATTCCGCTTTCGTTCAAACGCTTGGTACCACAACAGTTAAACATGTTTTTTTTACAGAATCTAATAAAATAATTGTAAGAAATTATGTGCTATAGTTTTCGCCCGGATTAATCGGTAATCCAGATCCGAGTTCATTTAGGAAATAGCCGCCGTAGAACCGGCTGATCTCATTTGGGTGCATAACTAATGACAGACAGATTAAATCCGAGTATTTCTGATGTAAATAAAATGAAACAATGCCATGATAAGGTTTCCATCGCAGATAAAAATTACCCCTGAGTCCATGCAGAGGCTCTTGCCAATTAATATATCGTAATAATCCCGCAAAGTAGCTTCAAATGTGCCACAAAATAAATGTGCACTTGCCCAAATTAGGGTTGCTCACCAGAGCCGAAAGGAATTAAAATGTACAATGCTCTCTCGAGGAAGGAAGGGACCACGCAATATATCCCATTTAACTACCCGTTATTTATGTATTTTTTTTAAACAAAGAGGAAGTCATAACCAAGTTTATCACCTATTATTTTTAAAGTGGGTTATTCTGTAATAGGGTAAAGAAAAGTATTACTTTCTTTGAGGAAGTTTAATGGCCTCATTTTTAACATCTGCTGTTCCGAGAAGAATTGTTATTATCAGGTCATTATTTATTAAAATTTCGCTCTGTAAAAGAAATTTAAATTCATTTTTTTATCCGATTTTATTAACAGTTTTCAAGACAAAAACTGAAGAACCAGATTCCTGTACCAAAAAATTAATCATAAATATAAAAAAATAGATTTAGAGTTTTTTCACTATTTTTTTTAAAACTTGCCTTCCTTTAACAGCGTTGATTGCTCTAAATAAAAATTAGATTTACTTGACAACTTTTTTCGTTTAGGCTTTTATTATCGACAAAAATCTTTATCTATTACGAATATTTTTTTATCAATAACAAAAGCCCGAACCGGAGAAGTTGTAGACGAATTTCACCTTAGTTTTAAATATAAATTAATCTCCTATGAAAAATAAATATCCAAAAAATAAATTTTTCAGAAAAAAAGATCGAAATGAAAATTTTCCTTGATTACTTATGGGTTTACGAGACGACGTTTATGATGGATCATAGTGGACTCATACGGAGTAAAAATAAAATATATTTTGAATTGAAATTTTAGCAAAAACTAGTCATTCAGGTTGAAATTGGTCGGTATTAAAAAAACGTAAATATACTTAGGTAAAAACCTAATAAATAGTGGTTGAACCACACAAAAATAAGCAAAGTAAATATGCATTCGAATATCAACAATCTAAACAAAAATACAAATTCTGCAAATCTTTTCGACGGCGGCCGCAGAGGCTCGCTTTTTTTTAAATATTATTATATATTGGGTATTTAATATTATTATAATAAAATATATAATAAGTAAACAGTAACTTTGAAATCAAACATTAAATTTGCATATAATGATATATAAATGCGTCTGATGTAGTATTTCTTTCAATTGAATGGCAAGAAGAATGTCGCACCTACATTTAATATATCTCGATTTTTCCTAAATAAAAGGAAGTTATATTATCCACGCGCGATTCCTATCGAAATCACATAACTCTGTGAAATGATATGTATCTATTTCCGCAGAGCAATCCAAGTTGGTCAGATTTATGTTTACCGCTCATAAAAAGCATGAAAACGAAAAGACAATCAAGTGTAGGGAGCATCCGACCCGCATCGGAATCGAACCTGGGTAATCAACGTGTTATTTCCGAAATGCCAATAGAGGGGTATTTTATGCTCTGTTTTATTGTGACAATCTCTGAAATAGAACCGCAAGTTTACGGCTCAAAACGAAAAAGCTATCTCAAGAAAAATGATCATTCGTGTAATATAAATTCGCCTTTTCGCTTCCGCGAATACGTATGGATCGTTCGTTGCTTTACGGGGAATGTAAAAATAGCTCGGTAGTTTTAGAGGATATCCCGGAAAAAAATAGTACGTGTAACTAGAGCTGTCAACTACAACGGGCTTACACGTCACCTCAGAAAGTTTTAACGTTATTAGATCGTTCTGTCCCTATTAGATCCCGTGAGGCGAGTGCAGAAGTTTTGTGACGAAAAATACTCCACGGTCTAGTTACACCCCTTGCCCATCAGCGGCCAATACCTTACATCGAGGCACCGGGTAAGGTACACAGCGGGCTGCCTCGCCCAATTAAAGGTTAACAACTATCCCCGCTCAATAGGAAACATTACTGTTCCCAGACCCCCCGGCTATTAGTCGGAATACACAATCGATTGGCTGACGCTGCACGGTGCACAAACCGTCCAGGAGCGCCCGAATGTTGACTCCTAGGGGAGACTGGCCCGCAAGCCATCGCCCTACCCTGGCTCTCCCTTCTGCGTGGAGGCCGCCGGATGGGTGTTGACCCGTGCGTTTGACCAACCCTATACAACTGGGTCTTAGTGGCCTAACTGGAACAGAGTCCATTCGCTTCCGAATAGTACGTGTATTAAAAACTATATTTTGTAGTAAAATAAGAAAATAAGATTAATAAAAGAAAAATTTACAAGTGTCGACCACTACGGATGAAACCACCGCTCCAGGGAGTTATAACGACATCGTACTATTCTGTCTCTCATGGAGTGAACGCGATCCTCAGTCAAGCTAGGCCAGCAGCCCGTTAGAGTCCAAAAGGCTTAACGCGAGGCACTGAAAGGAGGACACAACGGGCCATTCTCGCTCCCATACTGATAGATTTGGACGAATTTCTCCATCCTCTAGTTTGTTTTCTGATTCGAAGTAACTTTCTTGCCCTCTATCTGAATTTTGGCAATAATTCAGATCGAATTTATCTTCGACTGTGGCGCCCTTTGCCCGTTAATATCATACAAGATCAGGTGGTCTACAAGTCGCTTTGAAGAAGGCTGACATCAGGTCGACAACAAAAACCGTGAGTTGGGCGAATACAAGGTAACAAATAAATCATCGGCCAAAAGCTGCACGGAACTGTCTAATACCTAACAAGAGGAACAAATGCAGATTTATTATGGACGCGAATTAAGTAAAAATGGAAAATAAAAATATAAAGAAAGAGTCAAAATATAAAGAAGAGAAATGCAGGAAACAAGTATGAAACAAATACACAGTTTATAAAATAAATTAAATTAAACAATACAAAATAATATATCATAAACTTAACTCATCATGCAAATAGTCAAAATATATACATAAAATGGCCATTGAATACAGTACTTATAGTACTGAAGAAACAAGATGAGTAAAAATATGTTCACTGAAAAACCAGACGTATCTTATCGTAATCATCTATTTTATAATACATTTTATGCTTTTTACACAGCGTTTTTTTATACAAGATTTTAATAATTTCCCCCGCAAGTTTAAAATTTCTTAGAGAATTTTATTTTAAAATTGGATACACTGCCCCATGGATTGCGATCTTACTTTGTTCATCAAAGCTTACGAAATGATAGCTCATTTATTTTTCTCGTACTTACGAATACATTTAAATCACGTTTTTCAGTGTCTAAAGTTTACAGAATAAATTATAAATATGTTCGCTCCAGTAAGGCTCTTTTCAATTATTGTACCTGAAAATTTCTGTTATTAAGAGTTTTTATGTTATCCGAATCCATTGAAATATCGAGGTCTTTTCAGTTTATTTTTTTAACGCAAAAGCTAATGGCAACTGTGTTGGATGGGTATAATATGCTGATTTATTCCAAACCATCAAGTCCCAGATAAAATGCAATTGATGGCTATATTTCTATATTACGTTGATATTTATTCTCGGAGAGAAAACTCGTATCATCAGTATAGATTAATATCGTTACTTCCGACAGAATGCATATATAACGCAAATATATACAAGTCTCCAGTTACGATTATTGTGTATTTACCCTTAGCAAGTAACAACTTTTTGAATTGCAATAAATAATCATTGAAATTTGTCTGGGCTGATTTATCTGGAATAGATCTGAGTATAGATATAGTATTGTCTGGGCTTTTCTATACATATAGCCTGCATGATATATTCCAATATAAAATAATTAAATTTTCTTCTCTAGATTTAATTCCATTATATCAGGTCTATCTATTGCTTTAGAATAGTGTTTTTCAACCAGTGAGTCGCGACCCCCTGGGGGGTCGCGAAAAGAATCCCGGGGAGTCGCAGGCTGTCTAAAAATAATAATAGAAAATAATACATTACAGAAAATAGCACATTATATAATACGAAATCTTTATTATATAATGGGCAAACATTTACAAATTCGGAAGAGAAACATATTTAATATGTGGTTTTTGCTATTTCTTTTACAAAACTTTATGTTCATCTAAGATGGAAACAGGTAAGTACATTTCGAAACTGAAAAACAGATAATATTCATGTGTTTTTCGCCATTGTTTTAACAAATAAATATTTATTGAATACTTATAGTTACAGATGTGAGAGACTAGTTTGAGATGTTATATATCATCTATAGTAACGGATGCTATAGTTACAGATGTGAGAGACTGGGTTGAGATATTATATATCATCTATAGTAACATATGGTCTAGTTGCGGATGTGAGAGACAGATGTGGGGGGTCGAGAGAACCAAGTTAAAGGGGGTTGCGTAAGAGTTGTCTTTTACCAAAAAAGGGGGCGCGATCTAAAAAAGGTAAAAAACACTGCTTTAGAAGATGATTAGACATTATGCGGCTTCCTTGTCTTAGGTCATTTGCTGTACAATATTTGCTTATAAATTTATAATTTTGATATACAACGTGACGATATTATATTGTTTCAATCATCCTGTGTTATGCTCTGAGTACAATTTCCGTTCTGAGAGATTCATTATCAAGTATATAGATGTTCATATTTCGGTGCAGCGTTTGTCAGTGTTTGGATCAGACTCAATTTTAAGAAAAAGTTATCACATTAGTACAAGCACAATAGCACAGTATACAAAATTAATCAACGTTTAATTCTTATATATAATTGTATTAGGTTTTAATAAAAAAAAATTACATACAGGTATTTAAAATAAGCAGAAATAAATAGCTTATTTTGTATGAAGTTATCGTCAATGTTTGGCGTGAAATGTGCCGATTTCGTGTATGTATAATAAACTTCATTTATACAAAAACACACATTCCAAAAAAATATACTTATTTATTAAATAAAAAGTTTTTTTTGTATAAACCTTTACATTTCAAATAAAATATTATAATAATATTATATATTTTTTAATTAATAATATAATTTATATTAACCTAAAGAGTAATCGGACAAATATGATATTTTTTAAATAGCATTGGGTAATCATACGTCTGTCGAATATATTCTTGATCTGGTAAGTGCATCACTATACATAGAAAAAAACATTCCGAATGCAAAATGAATTCAGTTATGTCATAGAATGTGAAAGACCCGAGGCTTATGCTTGATGTATGTATATATTCAATCGAAATATATGTGTGGACCAGAAACCATCCAACCTTAGTTGAAATCCTCATTATATACTATAGTATAGGGCAACGTTATATACTATAGTATAGTACAGGCACTGTTGCCCTATAGGGCAACAGTGCTTGTTGCCGCACTTAGATAATTTAACAAGTTTCTTAAGTTGTTTCAGCCGCTTGTGCCCTTAGATGATTAAATTCCTTAGATATCAAATATATCAAAATATGTATGTATACATATATTTATTTATTTATTCCGTAGCCGGCGATTGGGGAGGGGGTCGCCCTCGCAACCAATACGCTGCTGTCGGTGCCGCTGGATCTCGTACTCCATTCACGATTCGCTTCCATTCTTGACGATTTTTTGCCACGTCTCGAGCATCCCTAGCCGACAATCGTTGATTTTTAAGGTCGTCTTTGATGGTATTTAGCCAGGTTTTCTTCGGTGCCGATCGCTGAATTCTCCATTCTGTCGGACGGTCTCGCCAAAGAAGTTTACGTGGCAAGCGATTGTCGTTCATTCGGCAAACATGGCCGAACCATCGTAGTCGACGTTTTTGTACTTCTTCTTCGATCGTTGTTACTAGATCGCATCTTTCTCTAATGGTCTCGTTTCGAATTCGGTCGCGGAGTGAGACACCGAGAATCTGCCTCAAGCATCGCATTTGGAAGACTTCGAACTTTTTGAGGTCCGATTGTAGTAACGTCCACGTTTCCGATCCATAAAGAAGAATGGGAAGAACCAACGTTCGGTATAGTCGTACTTTGGTTTTGATGGTAATATTCATTCGCTTCCATATGCACCACTTGAGCGAGGCGAATGTTGCTGTTGCCTGACCGATCCGGCTATGGACATCGGCCGTCGAAGCCACTTTCTTTTCCGTAACCAACGATCCTAAATACTTGAATTGTGGGACCTGTTCGATTTGGGTTCCATCGAGGTAAACGCTGGCCTTCGAACCGTCCGTAGTGAGCACTTTGGTCTTATCCGCATTGATTTTCAATCCATATGATTGAGCAATTCCGGATATGTCGTATAAAATGTCCGTTGCTTCGGCATCAGTGTCGGCGAAAACGGCGCTATCATCAGCGAACATCAAATCGGTTATGAAGTTTGATTCGTCGAATCTAACTCCGCGTCGACCGTCGAATGCTCTCCGCATAATCGCGTCGATCACCACGTTAAAAAGTAGCGGCGATGCGACGTCTCCTTGTCGAACACCAGTTTGAATCGGGAATTCCTCAGACAAATCGTTACGGATTCGAACGCTGCTGGTTAAGCCATCGTACGATGATTGGAGAAGTTTAATGATTTTTGGTGGCACGTGTTCTGTCTCCAAGGCACTCCATAAGCTGTTCCAATCGATGCAATCGAAGGCGGATTTAAAGTCTATGAAGACGACGATTGTTCGTTTGCCGCACCGTATTCTTTCTTCCATTAGCTGACGAAGAGCGAATATCTGATCAATGCATCCTCGATATGGTCTAAATCCTGCTTGCTCCTCTCGGCTCGTTTGTTCTCGATGTTTTTGTAGCCTCGACTGTATGATTTTTGTAAATACTTTGCCGACTATTGAAAGAAGGCTAATACCGCGATAATTCTTGCATTCTCTGCTATCGCCTTTCTTTAAAATTGGCACAACGATGGCTTTCTTCCATGCCGACGGAATACGATCCGATTGCCAAATATGCGTTAGGAGAACATGTAGTTGTTGTAATAGAATGTCACCTCCGGCTTTGATCATCTCGGCGGTAACTTGATCTGGACCCGGCGCTTTACCATTTTTCAGCGATTTTATTGCCGTTTTCACTTCGTTTATTGTTGGTTCGTTATCGGAAAACGGATTCGCCGGCTGATTGATAATCGGCGGTTGCGGTGCTGGACCTTGAGGCGGATCGTGATTGTGCAGCTGATTAAAGAATTCCCTCCACCGCTGCAGGCGCTCGTGGGGGGAGATCACGAAAGTTCCATCCGATTTCTTGATGTTGTCGTTCGTTGATGTTGTTTTCCCGCCTAACCGTCGGATTGTTTGGTATAGCGTCCGGTATTCGTGCCTCGATGCTGCTTCTTCCAATTCGGCTGCAACGTTATTCCAATGCGCTTCTCGTTCCGATTTCATTCTTTGTCGGACTTCTTTGTTCAATAATCGGTATTTTTCGAAATTGACGTGTTTCATCCGTTTTCGTTGGTCGACGAGATCTAAACAGTCGTCCGAAATCCATTGCTGCGTCCGTCGACGGATGGGTGGGCACAGCTCCGTTGCACACTTCACAAGGGACTCCGATAATTGCATTTCTTCAAAGTCGATATCGTCTGATATTGCGAGCGTTGCGAATTTGTTGGATAGCGCGATTTGAAATTTCTGTCCAATGGCTGGGTCCTGTAGACATGCCCAGTTTCTCTTGGTTGGTGGTGGCGCTTTTTTCTTCGCTCGTTGTAGTCGCATTTGTAATTTCGCTCGAACGAGATAGTGATCCGATCCGCAATCGGGTCCACGCATCGCCCGTACGTCTTTGACTGTTGATCGAAATCTCGAATTGATTAAAATGTAGTCCAACATTGCTGAATCTTTACCGGACGGATTTCGCCACGTTAGTTGATGTTTGCGGGGATGACGAAATATGCTGTTTCCGACGATCATGTTGTTCGACAATGCGAATGATAACAGGCGTAGTCCATTATAATATATACATATACATAATACATATATACATATACATATAGTATGTCCAACTCAATAATTTATTTATATATTTACTATTTACTTTAGATACAAACATAATGTATATTATATGCTATAATTTCAAATTTAATTTTAAGCTATAATTTTGTTGCCTACTCTTCTTTTCACATCAGCATGTTGGTTGACTGGAAGATATTTTTGTAGTGTAGCAATAAGTCCGCCATTGTACCTTATTTTTATTGTGCAATAAAGAGATTTTCATTAATTAAATAAGTACTGGAGGGATGGTTTCTGTAACAGCAATGGATGTTAGTAACTAATTTTTGGTAAAACGATTCAATGGAGGATATTTCGACACTAGTCGAATTCATCTCGATGAAATTATATTTGACAAAATTATAATTGAGCTGTCGCTATGTCCTCAACAAAAATGCATCAGCTAGTGAGGGAATCGTAGGCAGTGGACAGAGAGCGCGCAGTGGACAGAGCGCGCGGTGTTTAACAAAAGCGGAGGTTGGTTTTCGGCAACAATGGGTGCAGTCGCTCGTAAAATTAATTTCCCGTTCGGCGCGGGTGTGGGGCGAGATTTTATGGATTTTGCTTTTTTGCCGCCGCGCTGCTGACAAAATCGGAATCCCCTGCCCTCCTCAATCCCGCTGTTTTTAAATTCCAGCCAATTATTTTTCGCCCGTGGAGAGTAATTTCACCCGGACGAAAAATTTCCGCCGAGTGGAATTTAATAAACCATTTTTGGTATATTTATCTTAAATAGGCTTTATAAATATTTCAATATTCCTTATACAGGCTATATCATAATATTCTTCCCGGACCTCAAAAAAGGGAAAGTTTTGTTATCTCAAAATTGACGAATTCTTGATTTAATTTCCTTGCTTGCTAATAACGATTGCAGCTATGTCTTATAGAATTATATAAATTAAAAATACAAATTTTACTCTTGCCATGTTAGTAATTTATTTCTGTAATTAGTCACATTACTCTCTTCGGTAAATATATTTTATACATACGTTATTATATTCATAGATAATTTAATTAATATTTTACATAGGTCCCTGCATTAATTCATTAATTGAATAATACATATGTATTATTTATAGAATATTTACTCAATTTTGGCTTAAATATGGAGATCCATTTATTTTCTTAGAAAAATTTACTAAAATATTAGTGTTTGAGTCGATTTTATTAACAATGGTTGGCTCAAACTCATACTCCGATTGCGACATGAGAGCGCCCACCGGGCGCAGAACTTTGCTTTATTTATTTGGGCATAAACGCGTATGAATGGGTCCGAGTTTGGAAACATCTTCGTCTTTTAAAAACGGCATTCACTAATGTATAAAAAAACTGTAATCGAATGATTTTATTTTCAAAAAGGAAAAAAAATGGTTTTTTAGACGGATGGATGAAGGCCGACTGTTCAAGGGTAGTAAGGGGCCGCCTTAAGCCTATGTGTTCTGTTCGGGTCAGGGATATCCATTCATCTTGTTTAAACATAATTATTCCCCGATCCGATCCTGGAACTCATTCGCCACCTTGCCGCGACACGGCCCGGTGGCATAGTGGTTAGGTCGCCTAGTCTACGTTGTAACGTTCCGGGTTCGATTCCCAGCAGGGCACCATTTTCCGTTGGGATAAAATTAACGGAATTGCATTTTAATTTTGGCGACCGAATGCAATAACAAGACACACACTTGCACACATGTCACATGCACACATACAGATAAACACTTCATAGTAGGGTTGGCTGTAAGAGAATTTCTAATGCAAATAAAATTTGTGAAATGTCGCAATAAAGAGTAGAAATAAAAACAGAAATCTGGTGAGTGGTATTTATTAGCAATATTAGTTTTATGTGGGACTGTGATCAAGAGCTGGGTTATTCAGGATTGCATAACACATATTTGAATCTTATAATGTCTAATTTTGTAGCTGTGGCACTAAAAGAACTTATGTAAAATGTCGACCTTTTGGATATTAAAAAAGTGCCATTTACTCAAAAATTAAAGGTTTTTTATAATTGCCAAATTTAGATTTTTTCTGCTCAGTTTTAAGTTGGCCTGTTAGCCCTCCAACGGATACATTTAATTTTGGAATATTTCGACAAATGTTTATTTTATAAATCCTTATATAGACGTCAATTTAATTGCTTTGAAGCTTATAACATTTGTACAATTTTTAGGCGATAACTCTGACTAATGGCACTACCAGTATCCACATATATTTGATAATTCCGTTGAAATTCCAGCATAATTTAATAATTCCAACCCTTGCGTAAAAAAGGTTACATTCGGGATATCAAAAAATCGAATAATGTATGCGCGCTTAAAATCAACGCTTCACGCATACGCATTTTTAAAATAACTAAATAAAACAATTAATCTGGACGAGTTATTAAAATACCCGGTAAATTAATATCTTCCATTCAAAAAAGTTAGCACTCTTTAACCAATGCAGTAAAAGGGAAAGCCTTTTGTTTAAAACACTTGAGACGATAAATTTACTTATTTTGATAGGAATTCATAATTGTTGATAATATGACCGATAAACATGACCTAACGATTTAAATTATTTTTTTAATATAAAAAACTACTTTTTGTGACTTAAATATAAAAGTTATACATATGCTGTCGCTGACTTTTTTGTAGGCATTATCAAGCTCTACAATATTTCTCTAGAACTCAATCGCATATCGCAGCGTTCGTAAGAGACGTTTTTTCATTCGATCGTTTTTTCTCCGACCTATTTTCCAAATCCGTCTACCATTATAAAGTCTTTTTATTTTTCGGATTAATATATAGCCTATGACACTCACAAATAACGTGGCTTTCTATTGGTAAAATTATATTTTCTATATTCTGCCAAAAGTCCTTACATACATTTCTTTCCTTACAAATATTCTATCTAGTGCAGAATCACAAAGTAAATAACATATTGGAAACTGCTTGAATGTTTTTGTGCTAAAAGTTACTAGATATATTTAGTGTCATTTGAATGCTAATCTGATTTAGTGAGTTTTGGCTAGTAATTGAATCGCAATTGCACATAATTTATTGAAAAAACAGCCATCCGATGAAATCAATATTTTCCAATAAATAAAATACCTGGTTTTTAAATTGTTCAGAAAAACCTCCAATTAATTCAAACATATTTTAGGCCTTTTTTTCTTCTTCCAGTATTAAATAATTAAAATAACAATTGTTGGGCTTTACGGCAAGTTTATTTAATGACTATTCTTCTGTGGATTTAAGTAGACGAACGTCACTAATTGCCAAAAAAACAAACTGTTCTCTGATTTCCTATACTTAATAGTAATCTCTTATTTTGCATATTTCCAATCTATAATAACGTATGGCCTACTGTTTTGGGGAATGGCACCAAATTCAAAAAGATTTTTTTTCTCACCAAGAAGTTCTTGTAAGCCGCTATTTGTAGAATCAGGAATCATGACTCTATTTTTTTCTTACATCTACCAAAATATTATGTACTCTTGTAGACACCTAACAGAAGTTTCGGTGAATAGTGATTTTCATCATCACGATACGAGCAATAAATCCAATCTCCACATAAACCGACAGTGACAGCGCAAACTGCGATACAGTTTTATTCGCCAAAATTTGTCCTGCTATAATAAGAATCCATAGCAAATGAAATCCTTGGAGAGGGCCAATTTAAAAACATAATTATAAATAATTTGGTAAGAAACTTAATTTATGGTATAGGGGAGTATAAAAAATCTGAGTTTATTTTCCATGTTGATAATTAATGAAATGTGTAGTTTTAAACATAATGGTATTATGATAACTGACATTTTAATTTTCATATAATTTATTATACATCTATTTTTTTTTTTAAATACGAAGGCATATTGCTGGATTGACAACAAAATAAATTTTCTTCGATTATTCTACATAGAATTTGCATTTCTATCTCCCTGACTCTTAAATCACATTAGTAAATTTTGCTTATTTTATGTAGGTAATATTGAATATTACAGCCATGAAAACTATCACGATAGTTAAGTTTTTGATAATTAAATTTTTAGCATTTAATTTTGTGACGCATCCAAGTGTAGGAATGCCTATCTGCTGGAGTAGTTGATTGTATTGTATTGTATGTTAATTCTAGAACTGTTAAAATAATTTCGATTATGTGAAGGTTTGTAAATTGATTGGTAATATTAATTTAGGTTGTAATTTCCCTAGGTTATCGAGCAATTCGTATATTAAATTCCAAAACAATTTTAAAATTCAAATATCTCAGAACAATAAAATTATCCTTAGGCTGAACATGTGATATTATCTCTCTTTAATGGTCTTTATAATCCCACTTCACTTAAATAAAGCGATTCTTGACTCCCTTACTGAATCATGGTCTTTCAATTAAATCTTGTTAGGATAATATGCTCTCAATAAATACATCACTTATCACTCATATTAGTTGTCCATTACTATCAAAGTGGACCAATTATAAAACCAGATACCTTCTCACGTCCGAAGCACTCCGTCTCTATTCGCATTCGAAGAGTTATTAAATTAATATTTAAATGTATTATTCGCTTTCTCTCTTGCTTGCTTGTTTGCCTGCTTGTGTGTTAATTTTCAATTATTTATTACGTGCAGATTAGGGTACAAACAAAGTATAAAAGATTTACATCTTAAAAAACGAGTTTTTTAAATAGATTTTACAAAAAACATTAACAATTCAAATATTAACAATATAGTAAATGTTTTGCAATGTTAAGCTCTTTTAAATATAATATTATAGTCTTAAGTCTACAATTCTTTGCCAGGAATAACGATTTTTGTCTTATTTCTTGGAAACAAGTATAAGAAAGTATGTTTATTTTTATTTTGATTTAATGACGGGCTGATAACGACCCCAGCACCCTTGTAGAATCCTTTTAAATAGTAGATAGATTCAACATTTAAAAAATGTTTTGAACTCTCACTCTGTATTTGGATGACGATTCAATAAAGGGATTTTTTCTTGTTTTTTGCTTTAATTTGCTTCTATTAAAGATATTTTTTCTGCAAAAGGACAACCTTGCTTTTGGAGATGTGGATGAAGGTTGATCGTTCACCGGTGATAAAGGAAATCCCATTAAACTTTCATACATTGCACAATCGTAAGTGGTGCACATCCATATATACATACATCTCGGTTAAACGGAAGTATTTCCCAATCCATTCTGATAATTCCTTCGCAGCTTTATTATTTTTATTTTTACATCAAAGCATCATCCTATAAACGAGTTCTTTAAAAAGATTTTACATAAAAATCAATTACATTTCTTGTTTATGAAGTCGTTTAGTAGAAATCACGAAATTAAAACATCACAAAGTGCCTATTTGTCACACGTTTTATTTAAACGTGTGACATATTATGGGGAATAACCCCCATAATATTATATATCTCCCGTAACAATATTCCCTTTCATATTCTAGCCTATATTGCTTTTGGTACTTAGATGTGTATTTTTCTATAACCTTAAAACATTTTTGCTATCATTATTGCTACGGTACCTTAATATTTCAATGTGTCCCTTCAATAGTTGGCTGTAAAATATCGCTGTATGATGATTAGCCAGACAATTTTATTATATGTAACGCAGTACAAAATATAACCTATTTTCCCCTCCCTATTGCGTCCCTTACGTCATTATAGATTTATTGTTTGTTTTCTTCTTAAATTTATTGTTTTTTTTTGCTAATTTCAAATGTTTGAATTGCCTTTATAAATAAAAAAAATTAGAAAAAAACGTTGTATTGAAATTCTACGAAGAAAATTACATTTTTACTTTTGTGTGGATTTTATCACCCCACTAGATTATATATGTGTTCTGGGGAAATAAAAATAAAATATATTAGTTTATCTTTTTTTACCGCATAAAATGTTGTTCCATTAGGTTAAGGTTAGCTGTAAGATATTGCTTTTAGGCAACAAGCTCGCCTTTTTGATTAAGCAAATAAAGCGTTTCATTATTATTATTATTATAAAATGTGTTCTACATATGTATCTCTTTATTATGTAATACAATAAAAAATATATTCATTCATTCTCTATAAGAATTTTCCAATTTCCGCCGATTTTCTGCTAAAATAACCCCTGCGAAGGCAGCCATAACTTTTATTCGGAGGTGTGTTCGAGACACGATTACTCTTTTCCGCGTAAATTACAGTTGGAAAGTTTCCCTAAGAAATTATTGGTCCTCCGGTGTCCCCTCATAAAGCTAACCTTTCTCGAACCATTACCCTAGGCGCGGCGCGGTGGTGGCGAAAAAAACTGATGGCGCAGAATTAAGTGAATCCCCAAGGGGTTCTGAACGCCATACAGCTCCCAGGGCCATTAGCGGAATAACCGAGGTTCTGGCAGTTCTTTTAGCACTCAGGCTTACTGTCTGGATATTTTTACGTCATTCTCTCGAGAGACATTATATAATCTCTATCACTTTATGAATTAATAAAGAGAAAATGGTTTTTAAAAAAAATTAATTTGTTGACACTGAAGAGTGCACCGATATGCAGCAGTGCTTCCAATAAAACCGCAGGCAAATGGGAAAGAAATGTTATAAATATATACTAATATATACTGCCATTTTTGTATTTGCTCTTCACTCAATAATGATTGTTTTTTATAGGGTGTAAATTTTATTAAATTATTTTAATAATATAATGATAATGACATATTATATATCACATCCGACCAATTATTCACAGACTTTAACGTAATGGATATCCGACAGTTATACCTAAAAGCGGTTTTAATGTACTTCCAGAGGAATGACAGGACTTCGATATCTAAACTTCGGGACCATGGACATGAGACTAGACATCGATACAGACAACCTGAGGTAAAAATGAACACGACATATGAACAATGACATTACACTTTTCTAGCTCCGAGACTATACAATAAACTAAGAATGGACGTACCGACGACCGACTTACCATACCCTACTTTTCGAAGAGTGGTTATAAATTCGCTGCTCAATAAATCTAGGAAAGACTGCGAGGCATTATTAATATCTCTTGAATGAACATTTTTCTATTTATATATATTATGGGAATTTACGGCTATATTGCATTGTATTGTAGTACATTCTTAATTAACTTCTATATTATATAGAAAATGGCATTGCAAATTGTCATTTTCTTTGATAAATAGTTTTCAAAGGACTTTTGCATATATAAATATATACTCGTATTATCATAATAATATATTTTTATTTTTTTATTATTATCATATTATATGTATGTACTCATTTATAATAATCTTTATTTATATATAATTTTAATATAAATTCCTGTAAAGTTTATGCGATTATCGTATCTATGTATGTATTATATTAGATGTAAGAATATTTATTTATGAATATTTGAACTAAAATACCTTCCGTTTGATTTGGTCCCTTCAAAATTTTTAAATTTTAGAATAAAGTAACTACTTCCATCTCTGTAATTATTAAATTTAAATAGCATTACAATATAAAGTCAAAAAAAATATATAAAATGAAATAAAAACAAATAAAAACCTAAGAGCAGGTATATCATGCTCTTTCGGCAGGCAATATACGATTTCTGTTGGTACCACCTCGATACAGGTTATTCCTAGTGAGGTGGTAGACCACAAACTATAATTTCTGAATCTCTTTCCGAGTTAGGAAGTAAATTGGAAAACTGTTTAATTAATTATGAAATATTAGGCAAAGAGAATGTTTTTGTATTTGAATGTATTTTTATGGACTTAAATAAATAAATAAATGACGTATGGACTGCGCATCGCGACCGCCTTCTGCAATGTTTCCTTTCCGTATTGTCAAGTACATCACCCAAATTAAAGTATTAAAGTGCCAAGTGCAGCGCTTGTGTAGTGTAGTGAGGAGTATTGGTTCTTCTAGCGCCACGGCTATCGATTCTAAATCCATCCTACATTGATTGTTATATTTAACTAGGAGCTAAAAGAGGCGTGGCTGACCCACACTAACACAAAAACAAGAGAAGGAATGAGATATAATGTAGCAATATGAGAATGTTTGATGGCCAAAAAGACCAGGTGAATAGATTTTCAGCGATTAAATCATTATTCCCCAATCATTCGTTTTAAAGTGCTACTAACAAATATCCCTTGTTTCAGAATCCTAACGGGAGCTAACGGGCCCTTGCTGAGTTGGCCACGAAGACCCATTCTGTTCAGGATTGGTCACACTCACGGGTCAACACTCATCCGGCGGCATCCACGCACGAAGTGTGAGCCCGGGTAGGACTCTGGCCTTAGGGCTAGTTTCCCCTAGGAATCAACCTTCTGGCGAACCTGGACGGTCTGCGCACCGTGCGGCGTAAGCCAATCGACTGTGCACTCTGATTAACAGTCGGGGGAGTCTGGAAGCAGTACTGTATCCTATAGAGCGGGGGTGGTCGCGGACCTTGCGGCGACTGCTCTTGAAACGAGGATCGGTTACCCGATCCTGGGCAAAGCCGGGAAACAGCCGGGCAAAGGATGCCGTGGTCCGCGATAGATTCGGTACACACCGTTTCACCGCTTCGTAATGGAGAGGACCGCGCAAGCGACCTCGAACTCGGAATCAATCGAGAGACTGGACTAATCTAGTCGCAATTGCAAGTAAGGGCGTGAGTGTAAGCCCGCAGGGTAACACTCCTGGCTATCTCGCGGTTAAGGCGTTGGCCTCTTACGGGCATGTGGCGGAGCTTGACGGTGGACTGTTTTTGTCCAAGTCTTCTGCGCTCACTTCAGGGAGACAGAACGACTAATCGTTAAAACTTCCTGAGGTGATGGGCTTGCCCGCTGTAGTTGACAACTCTAGTTGTTTCAGAATCCATCCTCAATTAATGTGGCGGAAAGAGGCGCTGCTGCCCAACTAACACAACAACACCACATCGATGTTGAGTTCATCATCATCATTGTCCAAGATGGAGCCCCTATTAAGACGGCTCCCCGAGCACTTTGGCAGGCAGGGGAAGACTTGGAATATGGCTTTCTGCATCCGCATTAGAATTGATGACTTTTATATTCTCCTCCTAAGAAGTCCAAACGAAGTCCCAATGTCAAAAAATGTGTTTCTTCCATTTCCCTCTACACCCCCCTTTTTAGCATTTATTGACTGGACTGAATACCGACTAGAGATTCCCTATATAATATGTAATAATCGTATTCACTACATCGCTATAATTATCTCGTAATTTAATCAAAAGCATTCTCCAGATGAATTCGTTATTAATTCAAGCCTCGAAGCGTCTACTTGGATATTATGTCAAAAGAAACGAAAGCATTCCAGCGGGACGATGCATTAGAGAGTTTTTTTGCGGCATAAAAACTATTAAAGGTGGAAAGGGCGCTTAAGATGTAATGGCGTCTGGGACAGAGCAAACGTATTCGTAGAAACATAATCAATGTAATGGTTTCATATGGCAGTCTGGAAAAATGCGAGGGGCGAGAAAAAGAAAAATGAAAAATATGCTTGTACGCGAGTGTGCATTTGGTAAGGAATACTTTTATGTGTTGGCAAAAGCTGTGTTTGGCCATATTAATCAGTTACATAGTGAGTTCCCTTACAGTACTTGAATTATACAGGAGAATGTTTACTCATAAAATATAAGTATACCTACCTACTGAAGTTCTGATTATACTTCATATTTGTTTGACTGTATTTATTCTTCCTATTATTGACTATTATATAATTGTGATTTTTTATTTTAACTATTGGCGAATAACTATATTTATTATCACAAATCTGGCAATATTTCTTTTGTTTATTTATCATTAATTTTACTGTCTATAATTTGTGAAATTATTAATTGCTTATTAGTACGATATGTACGATACTACGATATCACGATAGTACATAATGACGATTTGTAAAATGGATTGTTTATTATATATAACCTAGAAAATCTGCGATTAAATGTGCATCCTTCTTGTATACCTTATAATGTAGGCATTAATACATATTCGAGTAGTAATTTTGATTAATTTGTAATTCTGCTTTCTATTCTTGTTGGAATTTTAATTTTGGTTAATTTTGGCTCTAGCAAGTGTAGGAACTCCTATCAATGGATTTAATAAATAAAATAAAAATAAATATTTGAAAAAATGATCCATAGTTGCAAGGACAAATTCGAATTGAAAAAAACATTTTTTTTCTTCAGGACAATTTATTTTGCGTAAGCCCAATCATTGCCAATATATGGACAAATGTTCTAGGGTGATTTATCTCATATACACTTATATAACTGCCTATTATACAAATATATTATGCGATATTTCTACTATATAAACTAATTTAACTGCCCCTTATTTTGCTGCTACCTTTTATATTGTCAGCGCAAAAAATATCACCTCAATACAGGCTCTGCCTAGTGAAGGGATAAAGTCCCGTAGAAGCCGTACTCTTTACTATATTTCCAGGTATCTAATAATAGGCACATTAATTTTGTAAAATAAGGGATAAATAAAGAAATAAAATAAAAATATATTTGTCAAGTTTATTTATTTTTCATTAAACTTTTGCGATATGGGCAATGCAATTTTGCAATGCAAACGAAAATAGTAAAATAATTTTTTTCTATTATATTTCGAGCCGTATTCCGTCGGAAATGCCTCAGTTACAAGCATTACGGTCAATGTAGATCTCCCTATCTTCACTCCTGCCAGGAAATAACAACATTGATATAATATTTCAGTAAGATAGTGCTACGGCCCTCAGCTCTCATAAAAATTCCGCAGCAACAATTTCCGGATCGTGTAATATTAAAAAAATATGACTTTTTGATAAATTAACATACTAAAAAATATGATTTAACTTTTAATATGTAATATTTAAATGTAATTTTTTTAGTTTTTATCACCTTTTTTGAAAGCTACTTTACAGTTATAAGTCGGAGAGGGATTTGTTACCCACCTAGTAAGCAATATTCGCAATTATTATATAACACTGTATTTATTTGTTGTAGTTCAGTTTCAGCTTCTATTTAATAATAAATACATAACATACACACAAAAAGGTCAGAAGACCATAATAGTACATTATATGTTTTTTTCAGCGAATTCTACAAGCAAGGTACTGTGTCCTTAGAATCTTTTCCGTATATAGACCGTATATAGCACAAATACAGATGTCACGTCAGAAGACCATTCCTATAGCAGTATACCATAAGAAGAAGATAACTTTATAGAAATAGCTGAAGTAGACCAGTACCAGTCTGATCTAGATTAGTCCTAATGATAACGTAATTATTAGTATTAATGATTAGCCCTAATGATTAATTGGTTTTTATGATTAGCCTTAAGGATATTAGGCGAGATAAAGAAGGACATCAGTATTCCTGCCTTTTCTACTACGTATTAAAAATCACAAAATAATACAACATAGAAAGTTCGCATATCTCATATATAAAACAAAAGTGTGTCACTCCAAGACTTTCCCGGCAAGAAGCAAAGGAGTGATTTATCTGAAAATTTTGAAAAGATCAATTACTAAGTAATAAGGATCAATTACTAATAATAAGTATAAAGATCAATTACTAAATAATAATTTTCAATTCATGAAAAAAACGACGTTGACAGTATTTACAAAATCGTCCAAAATGTCGTGGCACAGTTTTATACGTGTAAAGGCTGGCTTACGACCGGTTAAAGGATTAATTGTCTAAGGGGAGGTTCAAAATGCATATTTTCGTCTTCATTTCAAAAATGTGTTTTTGAAATGAATCTTCAATAAAATGAAATTTTGCCCTTTTACAATACTTTCCCTCCCCCGTCGGTTTGTGGGCCGGGAAATCAAAATTTCCTCGAGTTTAGCTAAGATAGATATTTTCGCCACTCAGAGAGAAAAAGAAAAAAAATCGCGACGCGTAGCAGCCAGTCCACGAGCTAAAAAGCAACATGAAATGTGCCTACCTGCTTAATATTCGTATGGCTCAAATCATTTTTCATTCCGTATAAAATCCAGTGCCTCGTATGAGACGCCACCGCGAGCAATAAAAGTGAGACGTGGGGGGAGGAATACGTGACGTTCTGAGTGAGCGGGGGGGCGCGGGGGTCAAAGGTGGTGGAGAGGAAGGGGGACCGAGGGAGGGTCGGCTTAATATTGTTTTACAAACACGCGTCACGAGGAAAAGAGAGGTCCCGCTTTTGTTTTTATATACGCCGGAGAAACGACGGAATAATGAGATTTGGAAATGTTGGCGTCCCGTCGCAATCTGCCACGACTGAAATGGCATTGCCGGTGGATCGCATTAAATGGAGAAACCCAAATTAAACCACCTATAGATGCCCGCGTAATGGGATACAAAGCAATTTAATGTTATTAATTCTGCTATGCTGCGTGATATACATGAGATACGTCTGTTGGTGACGCACTCGGAAAAATATTACGAGTCCGAAATAACCTTTCAAGTACGCTATCATACCAGTTAATATAAAAAGGCTTCTATTCTCAGTCCAATTTACTCTAGCATTTATAAAATATTCAAATTCTAATAGCAATTCCAAACGTCTTTGAAATCAATGTCTTGAGGACGATATATTACGCGTTAGCTCAATCTCTGCTAATATACGGACAACTAGGCTGGGGTGGTATGGCCAAAACAAATCTGGATCCTCTGATAAAGGCCCAAAAGGCCTTGATTAGGGTTATAGCCAGGAAGCCATACCGCTACTCCAGTGACCAGCTCTACAGGGATTTTATGGTGTTGGATGCAAGACAGCTATACGTACGGCAGGTCTTGATATGCTACAGGAAAGAACTCCAACGGGACAACAGCAAGCCGACCAGTAACGCCCATAGACACGACACAAGACATAAAGACAGACATGTACAACCAAAAATGAGAACGACCTTTGGACAAAGACACTATATTTACCTAGCGAAAAACTCCATAACATATTTATCACGCAATTAGGCCAAGCTACAATCATTCAAAATGACGCTCACTACAAAAGACTGGTAACATTATGGTTGTTACACTCGACGAGGGAGCACTGTGAGTCGTTAGTAACCGACGTTATTAAATAGGTGCACAGATGACTTATAATACTTATTATTGTTATTATTATCTCATTAGCCTCATAACTGTATTCATATATCTCCCATATATATTATATATCATTTAATTTAATAAATATTTTTGTTTAATATATATACCTATATACTATAATAGTTATACAATATACACTTGTAGGATCTCCCAAGATTAAATAAATTACCTATACACCCGGCAGATGAACGCAGTACTAAATATCACCTCAATACAGGCTCTGCCTAGTGAGGTGATAAAACCCCGCCGAAGCCGCACCTTTAGTAAATTTCCAGGGTTCACATTTTGTATGTACGACTAAATGATGTAAAATATACTATAGGAAATTTAATCATGTAATACTATGGATAAATTAATTAAATAAATAAATTCTTCTTCTTCTTTCGGTGCCTCTCCACTATTGGAGGTTGGCTGTTAGCTCTCCGTATGCGTTTCGATTATGTCCCAAGCGAAATAGGTTATCTTCGCTAGCTATTCCAGTCCATTCTCTGATGTTCCTCTGCCACGACTTTCTTTTTCTTCCAGCACGTCTGTTCCCCTCAGTCTTGCCCATCATAATTACTTAAAGAAATTGGTACCGATCGTATCGAAGCGCATATCCTACGTAACAGTAACTGGTTTACTTCTTTTTTATGGTCAATAAGAGTTCTCGTGATCGGTTTATGCGCCGTAGCTTTTACATTCGTGATTCTATGGACCATATCCTCAACATTCTTCGGTAACACCATATCACAAATATCTTGCTGGTTGTTTCCTTGATGGTCTAAGCTTCACAGCTGTACAAAACTACTAGTCAGATGTAACACTGAAGCAATCTAATTCGGAGATGGATGTTGAGGTCTTGATCCCATCAATAGCAATTAGTCGAACGAAATTTAATTTACCACAGGAAATTTCTTAGCTTCCTTATTTCAATCAAATAAATTGCGTCCCTACTAGTGATGGGCCTGATTCTCAATTTTAAATCACGCAACGATCACGTTACTGGTATTTTATCACGCGTGATAATAACTGCTAATCGTGATTTTCGTGATTGTACTGAAATGTACTGTGAAACGTTTCGTCAATGTGATAACTGATAACAGAAACGCGCATTATATTTGCTTAATATTTATTAGTAATTAGAAGAATTCGCGTTCAGAAAGATTATCTCTCTCGCTCTTTTGGTGCTAAGCCGAGTTCGTGTTTCTGAAATAATGTAAGCCACTTGTCCCCAAAAGTTATTTTATTGCTTTAACAAATCATGAGCAAACTCATTTACACGAACGATTACGACACGAGCGATAACAGTGTCCAAATTCACGTTACGTACGAAATGAACGCGCCACTCATCAGACATCGTCCAGCCGGCGCGGGCGTTCGCCCAGAACGAACGGCAGATCACTGATCCACTGATCATATCACTGATCCACTGATCGCCGATCACGTCTAGTGATCTAAGAATGAACGAAACCAAATGAACGGCTCACCGATCATCGTTCAACGGCGCGCCGCGCGGTCGTTCGACGGCGATCAGTGAGAACGGCCAATCACTGATCAGTGATCGGTCGCGTCGTAGCGGCGCTGAGTGATGGCAACGCGGTGCTATTCGTAGCCGTGATTCAAATAGCATGTTCTTTCAAATTCTCGTCACGCGTTCTTCGTGATTGCAAATATCACACGTTATTGTTATTGCTATTCGTGATCACACCCATCTTAGCCGCTCTTCGAGGACGTTACCGAATGGAAACTGAACCATAAGTTAAGCCAACCTAGGTCAACACAGACAGGCCATCAGGCCCAAGCTGCACGAAACCGTTAAGAAAGAGGAAAAATCAGACATTATTAACCAATTGCACTAGTCAACAAAGTTATACATACATTTCTTCTTTAAAATTGATTAAAACAGTTCATCTTTATGTTTCAAGGGTGCTGAATAAGGCAATGACAATGAACATGCAAGTTTAGCTCTTGTTGTTTAGTTATTGAGGCTTTTCAGAATTACCCTTAAACGCATATGCATATATTTATCTTGTAATTCTCCCTCGGAGGAGGGAGAATTATTAATGGCGCATTCGCTTGTATTTTATTGCAGATAATTCTCTGATGAGCGTCCAGAAATAATCCGCTAATATTGACTCACTTCATTTCCTCTGGTCTCTTTCTTCCATATCCGAAATTTCTTGGTGGAAGCGTTCACCAAGTTCGTTGCTAACAGCATTACAGTTTTCTGGGTAGAAATACAAGCGCGAATTATAGAGGTGTAACTTTAAAGACATGTTACATCCCCAGTCTATCTTAGCACTGCGGAAGATTTTCCACTAGATCGTTATGGTTTTCTGCGTTATGATTTTCAAAAAAATATTGGACACTTAACAAACAACAGCTAATCGGGGATTTTTATGTTCGTTCTCTTGAACAGCGTGGTATTTAGGACAGAGCCACTGACTTTGTTCTTCTTATATTTTCACTGTTGGCGAATGTTATTCATATTACATTTTTGTATTGTATACCCAAATTTTTAACATACGTTACGATTATTAGCATGCTCATGTAATTTATATTTCAAGTTGTTCATGCAAGCATTGTAAACATAGGATAATTAATTAGTTTCGGGTAAATAGGGTTTGCAAATACTCTATCTTAACGCAAATACTCTATCTTACTCTGTTTTACTGTATAATTGTAATATATAACATGTATGTATTTATTTCTTATATAACTAACCCTCATATATCTTATATATTTATATTAATATGTGTAATATTTTATACCATTATTTTAGTATTAATACTGAAAATAGTTTAGTTGTCAAGTAACGTCAGTACTATTTAAAACCAAGGAAGTATATTTCGTATGCCCAATTACAGGCTTTTCGATCTAGTTAGGCATTCGTTTAGAATGATTGTATGGGTTGTGTTCATTTCTTTACAAGCTTCAAAAAAGGCGGAGGTTATTAATTCGGTTGTATCTTATTTTTGTATGTTTGTTACCTCAGAACTCCGTAATTTATGAACCGTTTTGGAAAATTCTTTCTTTATTACAAAAGATATATACTAGCAGATTGGTCCCATTTTATCAAAATCCTGTTCTTATGATGGGATCCATATACAATTGAGGGAACTCCTGAAATATTATCGTATGGTAAAAAAATTACATGCTGGTTCAGTTCCGATGACAATGCTTTTTTGTTTGGTAAGCATGACCTGATTCTACACCCAGGGTTGGCTACCGACGAGGGGACTCCTCAACGGTCAACAGCACAAATACGAAATGTTGCATACGCATTCAGTTACATATATTAGCCCGTTCTAAGTTTTACCACAATATGACTGCTGCACCCAGGATTGGCTAGCGACGTGGGGACTCCTCAGCGGTCAACAGCATAGACACGAAATTTTGTATATGCATTCAATTAAGACATCCCGTTCTAAGTTTCACCAAGACAGAACTGCGGCACCCAGGTTTGGCTTACAGCGAAGCAATTCCTCAAGCATTTATGATAACCCGTTCTAAGTTTCACCATGACATGGCTGTGCACTTATAACAATTTTTGGACTCGGTTTTTTTCTGTTAAAGTTTAGGATATTGATTATTTAACTATTTACGAGTATGTAACGGCCCTTAAGTACCGTCACATGCAATCAACAAATGCATTGATATTCAGTGAAATACACTGACACAATTCAACTATTATTTTAACTCGTTAGCGATGAATCAGCACGATGAAACAATACTTTTACTCAGAATATTTTGGATTGCATCATTTCCCGGCCATTATCATTCCTCGAGTGATCACCTCCCCCAAGGTTGCTTCGGCATACTCGGTACCCCTCTCACGAGGTCGCTCAACGAGTCCGGCTCCTTGGTTTCCTTTTCCTTCCTTTCCTTATCGAGAAGCATCAGTCTGCATTCCCACAGACTCGAGCAGTGCCCAGTACGAGATACTAGGAGTACAAGTAAAATCCATATCCTCACATCCCCGTAAATTCATTCATTCCGCGAGTCACTTCATCCGCGTCAATATTATCTATTCGGGAAGCGTTATAACTGGCAATACCGAACTCTCAATCAATTCAATAAATACCTTCTGATTCACTCAAAATCGCCTTTCAATACGGAGATAACCCGCAAGTTGATACCACCACCTCAGACCGCACAACCTGGAGTCTAGTGAGGGGTGGTCCCTCACAAGTACAATGTATATCTAAACGATCACACTGATATCTGATAACCGTAATGTATATAAATAAATACATAAAATAAAATAATCTCTAAGTTTAAAGTCGAAATAAATTAAAAAAAAAACAATAAACTTAATATAGATAAAGGAATAGGAAATACTACTAGCGTTGCGACGTGATGCCATGCTACGCCCACTGACCGAGTGATTCCTCTCCGGAGATTTTTCAATCTCGTTGGATGCTGGGCCTAGCGCGCAACAATGCAGCCACCGCTCTATTGCGATTTATTTTGTACAAGTATTCTCGTGCCCATCACGGGGACCCGACGCCGTATTCACTTATCTAGATTAAATTTTATGCGATACAGGAAACGCTGTAGACCTCGTAGCCTCCGCTGCGAGAATGCGATAGACGTGTACTACATAAATAGTTACTGTATTATAACATCTAAAGCATTCTTATGTTTAGCTTTTTATTCGATATCATAATAGAATGGTAGTGCGAATGCTGCGATTGCAATGATGGCTCATGAAAATTTTAAAACTGCCACAACTACAACTTAAACCAATGCAATTGCGAATCAAATCAATACAATACAATTGCATCCAGCAACAGAATTATTACTCACTGCTGTGGACAACTAGGAAATAATGATCCATTCAATACTTCAACTATTGTATACTCGTACTAGGAATCAGTACCTAAATTATTTTAAACGATCTAAATAAAAACAATATCGTTTTTTATTTATAGTATACCGAC
The DNA here is from genome assembly GCA_944548615.1 of Micropterix aruncella. Taxonomy (NCBI): domain Eukaryota; kingdom Metazoa; phylum Arthropoda; class Insecta; order Lepidoptera; family Micropterigidae; genus Micropterix; species Micropterix aruncella. The sequence continues at coordinate 32,311,020 of OX155953.1, read as the reverse complement.
TTAAATTTTACATACATTAGAAGCCTTTTAATATAATATATTTATTATAGTCACATGATTTTTACTACATATAAAAAAAAAAACAACATACTGTAGTATTAAAAAAAACCATCACCATCATTATCATTAGCCGGTAGAAAGTTGGGCATAGACCTCCCCTATATAATGCCAATGACCAGCGGTTTTTAGCCGCCTCCATCCACCTACTTCTTGCGACCGCGGCAATGTCATTGGTCCATCTTGTGGGGAGGGGGGGGGGGGGGGTCCCACACTGCATCTACCGGTTCGTGATTACCATTCGAGAACCGTTTTTAACCTAACGGTTGTCGGTTCTACGAGCTATATTTCTTGGCAATTGCCAATTCAAATTGGTAATTATTTTACGAGCTGTCAGAGACCTTGGTTATTCTGCGGATTTCCTCATTTCGTATCCTATCACGCAGTGGCAATCCAAGCATATCTTTCTCCATGACTCCTTGCGCGATTTTGAGCTAGTGTATATATAATAAAAAATATAAATATATGCCAAAATATATCAAATAAAATACAATATAAAATTTCTCCTTAAAATTTAGATGAATAAACATACACGTACGAGTATATATACCAACATATACATATAATCTTTCCCTCTTTCTCCCTCACACACATACACACACACACACCGACAAACTGAAGCCCTTTCACCGCTTAATGACTCTCCCAACAAATATACACATACATACCCGCCCACAATTCTCAAGTCATAAAATCCATAGGCGATTTTATATTTTAGTATACATATATAACAATTTGTAATTTCGTATGCTATTTTATACTGTGTGTTTTTCTTATTAAATAAAATAAATGGTTAAAGAAATAAATAAATAACATCATGTATACATCCCAAGAAATCATAAATTGAGATATTATTAATTATTTAGAACATCCGCGCATTAAATACTTTCCCGTTTCCAGTTTTGAAATTTCGCTAGCATTGTTTTCTCTGCACAGGAATTCGTAAATTTGGCTTCATGAATTGTACTGTTGGGAAAACTTTTAATTAGTGAAGTTTCCCTTAAAACTTGCGCTGATGAATAGCCGACTGATTTTGACTTCCTTAAATACAGAAGTTCGCTTGAAATTCCTAAAATTTTAATTAAAGTAAATTATATGCCTAATGATATTGGATGGTAATTCGAAAATTACGCGTTATTCTGGTATTGATTTATTTTATTTCTTTTATATAAACGCCTAGTAAGGTATAAAGTACAAAATTACAATATTTTATACATTCTAAAATATAGCTATGAATTACAAATTTATTTTAATTTTAGGTCAAGTAAATCTTAGTGATTTTATGCTACAAAACATAATAAATATGACTGTGTGAGTATGTGTATGTTTGATAGAGTCGAGACTGCGGGAGGGTGTGCGTGTGTGATTGTTAGTTTGTGTATATGTGTGTGTATTTATGTACATGTTTAAGTGCATATTTATACATGGTGAGAGCATAAGTCGCATAACCCAGCAAGTTCGTCAAAAAATCCAAAACATTGAAACACATACAAACATCCAACTTGAAACACATACAAAAACATGAAAAACATACAATAAATATTTAAAATGCCTTCCTCTCTGTCTCGACGACAGCGCTCTGTACGACTAACCATATTTCCGCTATATTCCTCACTTCATACATAAAATAAAAATGAATTTACCGCGTGAAATTTGTAACACCCGACGTTTTGGCGATTTTGCAACCGCCGTTGACCAGGATAGACTAAAGTGATGCCATTTGTCATCTGCGGTTAGGCGGAAAACTAAAATTCCAATGAGAAAATGTTAAACTCTTTGATAGTATAATTTTATATATTTAATTATTTAAGAATTAGTTACTATAAAACATTGATTTGCTTACAAAAATAACAGGAGCCGAATGGCAAAATCTTAACCTTTTGCCTATGTGATTATGTCACCCAACTGGGACTAGCCCGTTCTAGGGTGGACAGGACTCTAATATTACAATCAAGTTTGCTTGATTGCTTACAAATGTACAAGTTTTAGTAAAAAGCTAATAACACTAAATTGCCCTAAAAAGTGTTGTCTTCAAAAAATAATAATAATAATAATAATAAATAGTAAAAATGTATCATTGTAATAAATAGCGTAATTGTTATAAATTATCGACAGCTGGCTGACAGTCGACAAACAGATTATTGATGACAAGGATTACAAGGATTATTGATGACAAGGAACAGATTATTGATGACAAGGACTTAAATTACTACATGAAATCAATCTAGAAGTTCAAAAAGAAGAAATTCAGTTACTTTATCGAAACAGAAATGCTTAGGGACCAGAATATCAAATTGATATTGGGTTATGGCAAAGCATAACTAATGACGTGAAAGACTCTTGTGCAATATAGATCCTGCGAAGTGTCAACACTTCGATGATGATTTATCAGTTTTTTTATGATCAAATATCTTCAAAACGAAGATAAAGAGGGTCAGTAAGGCTCTGCACTAGTTGTAAAAAGAGCGAGTGTTATAAGGTGGTGTGTAAGGGCCAAAGCGACTACAGCACCTTTCAGAAGGCTTTGCATGTCATCAGTGAAAATGTGAATCAGAAACCCGAAACAATTCAAAGGCCAAATGCTTGTTAACCCTTGGAGTAAATGGGTATTTTCATGGATGCATCTGTCTCTTTTGCAGGATTTTCGGCGACATCGACCTTAAAGTACATACTATAACTACGAAACTACTACACCAATCATAAAAAGAACAACTGCACAATGATTGCATTGAAATTTCGAATATAGAATATGGAAATATAATTTTGCAAAACAATTAGATAATTATGAATAAATATGAGAACGTCAAAGAAGTGAAAAAAACGCGGAACCAGATCTGGTCGTATCATACTCAACGGATAATTGTTTCAGAACCAGATTTGGTCGTATCATACTCAAGGGGTTAAAAGAGATGTCAAACCAAGTTATGCAGTTTTATAAAGTTTAATGTTTATTTAATAGTTTTACAGTATATTGATTATTATCATTTTTTGTTTTATTCAATGAACTTGGTTTATCGAGATTTTGATGTTTAAAACGTATTATAATATAATTTGCAAAGTGCAAAGGGGGCCCCGAGATTTCTATGGCCTAAGGGCCTCTACATGGTTTATATCCGGCACTGCAGGTGGACGGTAGGTATAACTAGGATGGACAGAATCCGTAATGAATACATACTTGTTAGCTTCAAGGTTGCACCAGTCGCAGATAAGATCACCGAAAACCGCCTACGCTGGTATAGGAATGTCAAAAGACAAAGCGACTACCATGTGGTACAAATTGCTATAAAACTATCTGAGCAAAAGAAAGAAAGAGGCCTCCCGACACTGACCTGGTGGTTAAACATCGAAAGAGACTTCAAGAAAGCCCAATTGGCCGAATCGACAACCCAAGATCGTTTGACCTGTCGCAGAAAGGTAAGGAGACACGACTTCAAATAATAGGAGAGGACGAATAAGACTGTATTTGTATACCTACTACAATATTGTTCTATCCAAGGAACAATTCTACTTTCCTCGCATGATCCGGGAAGCCATTGAAATAAGAAGAACTCCGAACTTCTATAGAGACGACGGCTACAAACTCTCTTCTACGTGGAACCCTCTTCTTAAAATGTTCCCGCCGCCACGCCGAACGCAAAGACGTAAAACAGGATACAGTGAGTGTTGTGTGCAAGACGGATTTTCAAAATTCCCGCGCTCCGAGCCCGGCCACCCACTACCGTTATAACCTACGCAGTGGCGGCAGCGGTTTGCGGCCTACCCGCATAACAACGGACTGACAGCTCTTAAGTCTACCCTAGACAACGGCGGCTGCAATGTCACCGAAACGTCGGGTCCTACAAATTTCACGCGTTAAATTCGTTTTCTATCCTATTTATAATATATTATACTTTAATTTAATATTTCAGTGATTTTGAGAAACGTACGAGCTTCACAGGATAACTTTATAAGGTACCTTACTGCTTATAAAATGCGGGAAAACTTTTACAACCCGCAAAACGAAAACTTTGTAAGTGTGTCGGCGAGAAATGGCGTTTCGAGAGCCGAAGGAATACTTTTGCACGAGTGAAATATTTCAACGGACAATTTATCAGGCACAATGCATTCGAGGATGCGTGTGAATTTGGTATTCGAGATAACAGCAGAGCAGACTGCTGTTTTGAAGCAATAAATTCTTGCTGTAGACTCGGGGAGCGCAATTTTTCTGGACGCATTCTGCGATAATGTCGTGAGGTGTATTATTCACCTCGCGGACGAGATGTTCCTTTATTTTGGGTAAGAAAGCTTGATTACACGTCACGAATAGTGGTTTATTGTAGCACTTTCTCTAGATCGAGACAAGAACGTTTGGAGAAAACGTGATTGAAATTTTGATAAATTTTTGAGACCAACTTGGAAGGGAAGGCGGTGAACTAGAAAATTAAATAATAATAATGAAACGCTTTATTCGTAAGAAAACCAAGCTTATTGCATGCAGGAAATATTTTAGAGCAAACCTATACTATTGTAGCAACGTTATTTGCGAGTAGATGCTACATAACTTAACCTATATAAAGAGGCAAATACAAAAATAGGATAGAAAGAATTATATCTTTAACTTTAGAAAGGAGAAAAATGAGAAGGGAAAGGAAATTTATGATCAAGATTTGAAATGTTTTCTTAGTCTGTTTTTAAAACTTGTTATGCTTGGCGCGTTTTTGCCTTTTTTCGGTAAAGCATTCCAAAGATGGGAGCCATGTCCGTTGAAAGAGAATGAGAAGAAGTCAGTGCTGTAACTAGGGATAGAGAGTAGCAGGTTATCTTTTGATCTCAGCGGGCGTGCATGAGCCGATAGTGCAGTAAATCTGCCAGTAATATAATTGGGAGCGACGCCATCCAAATTAAATCAAATTATACAGGTGAGCTTTAAATAATCGCATCCCTGAAGAAGTGGGTGAATCAGTATGAGCTAGTATGCAACTTATGTTAAAAAAAAAATATTAAAAAAAAAAAAAAAAAAATTTAATGTAAATTTGAATTGACATAGGAATAAAAGTTTGACAATCGTTGAGAGCGCTGCTCCATCTAGCATAGGTAAAATATGGCGAAAAAACTATATTTACGATATTTTACCTACGGCCAGATGATGCATTTATACAAATTTTGGGACAAAATGATATTATTTTAATCTTTTGTATCTATTTTTTTTGCTTGTTATTTTTTTTATATAAAAAAAATTACATCTTTCCTTGTACTGATTCACCTTATTCAAGGAAACCGATTAATTAAAAATCATCCTGTAGATAATAGGGATGTGTGTAGAAACTGCTTGGTATGGTATCTTCCGTGAACAATCGCGACTCTCTCTCAAAACGGAGTTATTTCACTTTCTTCAGTTTATGTAGCTAGCACCAATTATACACAAAACTGTTACATTTATATTGCAAGTAAGAAAGCAATGCTTAATGACGGTGTTGACGTGTCGTTGTAATTGCAATATAATAATAACAAAAATATATTTAATATCATAAATATATTTAATATCATAATATATTTAATATATTTAATAAATATATTTAATATGATATTAATATCATAAATATATTTAAATGACATGTTTATATAGCTGTATTATATAAAGTGTATTCACATAAAATGTACCTACTTATTATGACTCCTTCCCACCCCATAACTGTGTTTAGTTTTGAAAAACAAGGAAATCCGCGCACATATTAGGTGAGATTATGTTAGGTTAGGTTATCTGGCGGAGTGAGAATTCGACGGATGCATGATTGACAGGGTATGAGTGGTTGGTGCAGTGTCGAACTTTTGGTGGGTGCAATTACGGTGGGTGCATATCATTATATTCTGAATGTGTCATAAGTATCGCCAATATTCATATAGAATAACTTGCATAAAATAAATCGCCAAATACTATAGGAAAAGTTAAAAAAGAACTAATCAAGCCGGTTGAAACGTTCAAAAAGAAAAATCGGCATACTGCGAAGAGTTTGGATAGCGGAATAAATCGAGTAGATGCAGTTTCAAAATCACATCGTGCGATCCAGAGAAAATAACATATATCCGCCAAATCATCCACAAAGAGATAGGAAAAGAAGCAAACCAGAATTTAAATAGAGGCGAAGACATTAATAAACTCTCTATTACGTGAAACATTTTTCTAAAAAATTCTCAACGCAAATCGCCGAATACAAAGATTTGAAATTTTGAATTTGAAAAAATATTTATTTTGAGCTATCGATACAAAAATATTTAAAACATTAAATATATTTTTTTAATGTATATAGACAAAGACTTTTACAAATTAGGTTATCCTCAGGAATTCTCTCATCCTGATTTTTAGGAAAGACCTTGATATATGAAACTAATATTTATTAAAATTAAAATAAAATAATTATAATGAAATAAATAAAAAGTGAGAAATAAAAAAATAAATATAATAATAATAATGAAAATAAAATAAATCTAAAATCGATATAATAAAATTACAATAATTAATATCAACTAATCATGATAACAATGTAAAAAAAACGAAAAAACAATAGGAATGATCAAATTAACATTTAATTATCCTAAAATGAATTTAAAAACAAATGACTCCTGAACATCTTCTTTTAATAATTTATTCTTAACCCTTCCTATTTGAGTTAACCATTTTTGGTTAGACGCTTACAAATGCTAAAATTGTATCTAACCAATATTGGTTAGGGCGCTCCGCGCTGCGTAAAATGCCAGCTTTTTAAATATTTATTCATTATTATTTTAATTGTTTTACGAGATAAGGTTATAATATTATAAATTTGAAATTTCAATGCGATCATTATATAGTTATTCTTTTTACGATCCGTATAGTAGTTTAAAAGTTATGGTCGTTTTTCTCAAGGCCATCGACTTCACGCGCAAAACTGTCCCGGGCAGAAGTGACGACTAAATTTTTACCCCGCGATAGGAGGGGTTAAAGTGGTCCTTAAATACTCTAATTTCGATTTCGAACAGATTCCATAAAACCGCAGAATAATACGAGAAACTGCACTGGAAATTTGTGGTTTTGTGCTTGGGAATTATGGCTAGTTGTACGGACATGTCGGTAAAGGCAAGTAAAGATTTCACGGCTGTTTATTGCGTACTACCCATAGTATAAGGGTGGCAAGAAGGAGCTGCCTTCTTTTATTCATATTTAATATCGAAAATACGAAACGAGATACATTGAGTGATTTGTGCATGCCGGAATTTGAAAATTGGCGTCCAATTTACTTCACCATTAATATGCGAAACAACACCGGCAGTATGCCGCCTACCCACATAACGACAGCTGATGACTGTAAGTAGGTCAGGTGTTTTCAACAACACCGAATAGTCGGGTGGCACCAACTTCACGTGGTTAATTCCGTTTTAAATCATTTACAGATATATGTCGTAGTCTTCAGTAGAGGGCGCGTAAGCGACTTCAGACCCGCAACCAGACGGGAGGATGGAGGTATCCTGAAGGTTAACTTCAGACGGAAATATCCTACTAAAACTGGTAGTTAGTGGGCGAGGCTGCCCGCTGTGTATATTTCCCGCTGCGTCGCCGTAAAGCGTTGATCTCTAACGAGCTGTTGGCGAGCTAGATAGTAGATTGTATTGTATCTAAGTCTTCTACGCTCATCCCACGGTTGAAAGAACCATCACATATTGTTATACCAGCCTGGGGTGACGGTTTCGCCCCTTGTAGTTGATACTGCCCTACTGTCGTAGTCTTCAATTTCATATAGTAAAAAAAATCGGTTGTGTCACCCCAAGACTTTTCCAACAAGTAGGCAAGCCACCTCGCCAACCGTCAACCCAAGCCGCTAATTCGTAGTATATTTGTAATATTTTTCGTAGTATCCAAATGGTATTTTTCAAAAATGATCTAGTATTTCTTTAAATAAGGCGGGATTTTAAAAAAATATTGGCTTTCGCTTGTTTACGAGACATTACAACCATAATTTCACGTGATTCAACGTGATTTCGGTACAACAAGGCATATACATAATAATATACATATGTACCGAATTTCAACTTCCTAATATTTGAAGATGGCAGTATGACTAGCGCGCCCTCTGGTAGACCAAATGATGCCTGCATGACAAATTTCAATGCAATCGGATTAATCGTTTGAGCGCTATGGTGGAATACACATACACAAAGCCAGACACATACACAGGCACACCCTCTCTCTCTCCACACACACACACCCTGAGGCACCCTCACACACACACATCCTCTCTCTCTCTCTCTCTCTCTCTCTCACACACACACACCCACATACTCTCAGACAGACTTCAGTTTGGAAATAGTCCTAATCGTCTCGGGAGGGAGAAGGAAGAGGGGTTAAATTATATATATATATATATATATATATATATATATATATATATATATATATATATATATATATATATATATATATATATATATATATATATATATATATATATATATATATATATATATATATATATATATATATATATATATATATATATATATATATATATATATATATATATATATATATATATATATATATGTATATATATATATATATATATATATATATATTTTTTCAATAATATATAAAATTAGATTCATGAAAAGTTACTTATCTGGGGTCCTGGTGGACCAGAAACATTTTAACGATAGTTAATGTCCTCTTTAAATACTTAGGGCAGCAGCACCTGTTTCCGCAATTGTTAACTTATGATGTTCTTAGTTATTGCAGCCGAATAACTAAGAACATCATAAGTTAACAATTGCGGAAACAGGTGCTGCTGCCCTAAGTATTTAAAGAGGACATTAACTATCGTTAAAATGTTTCTGGTCCACCAGGACCCCAGATAAGTAACTTTTCATGAATCTAATTTTATATATTATTGAAAAAAAATATATATATATATATATATATATATATATATATATATATATATATATATATATATATATATATATATATATATATATATATATATATATATATATATATATATATATATATATATATATATGGAAAGTAAAATGTTGAGGGTGGCTCTAAAAATAGAATACAATATAGGTAATGATATATTCTCTGCAACACAAAAAAAAACAAATTCTCCCAAAAGCCATTAAAAAGGGCCATAATCTAAAGAGAGTGGTTCATTAAAATAATAGAGGCTTTGTTGCTGAAATGGACCCTTAGTGAAATTATACAACGGAAGAAAGATGATGGCAGACTTTCATTATTCTGTGGAGAGCTCATTAAAAAGGAATTATTTGGTACTACGTAAATTAACAGACCTACAGCGACCGTGTAATTGTTTTCATTATTCTCTCGGCATTCAGCAGGCACTGAAAAGAAAATTCGATGTGTGCCCCCCCCCCCCCACCCTTTCACCCCCACCCATCCTTCCCCCTCTTCTCCTCTCCACGCCCTCGTGGTGAGCGGGCCTTTTCAGGAATCTTGAACCCTGCTGAAATTAATTATTCAGACAATAGAGCCAGTAAGTGGGAGTCCGTTATAAGGGAATGTTTGTAGAGACATGCTTGCGGGATGCTGATTAAAATTTGAAATGGAAAAATGCAATAAGCGCCATTTCAGGAATATATAACTTGAGATACCTGTTCAGGATAGATTTTTATGTATGACTATTTTCAATAGAAATCGTTTGATGTTCGTTCGTTCGTTAAGGGGACAGCCTGGTATAGAAAGACAAAAAAAAACATGACATTCATGTTTTCTTTTTAACCTTAAGTTAAAATCTGAATAAGAATCTTTTATATCAGTTCGATTAACATTTGAAAGATCTTCAACATTTGAGAGAATGTTTCTACCGCTGCAGAAATGACGGTATCTGATTGCGCCGGTAAAAGCGAGCGTAATTTTGCATGAAACAAAAAAATAAACTAAGATAATAATTTTTACATGTGTATTTTGTAGATGAACTAAAAAAATAACTAAAGGTGTTAATTTTATAATTTTTCAAGTATTTAAGGAAATGAAAAGATTTTCGCCCGAAAATTGCGTGTTTAACTTATATATTTTTTTATACAAAAACACTTTTTCTAGTTTTTTTTGCAGTTTATATAGAACTGAATTGATTAATCTTTATTTAATTTTGTTTTACGAGTAAAAAAAAATGTTTTTCGTATTTTTTTTGTTAATATTGAAGAAAATTTAATAATTTTTAAAACGTTTTTTAAACAACTCGATCCGTCAAGTAGTTTTTTATAATGGCCGGAGCAAATCTGAAAAATACGGTTTTTGAGAAATACGCGTTTAAAGTTTTCTTTAACCCTTGGAGTAAATGGGTATTTTCATGGATGCATCTGTCTCTTTTGCAGGATTTTCGGCGACATCGACTTTAAAGTATGTACTATAACTACGAAACTACTACACCAATCATAAAAAGAACAACTGCACAATGATTGCATTGAAATTTCGAATATAGAATATTGAAATATCATTTTGTAAAACAATTAGATAATTATGAATAAATATGAGAACGTCAAAGAAGTGAAAAAAACGCGGAACCAGATCTGGTCGTATCATACTCAACGGATAATTGTTTCAGAACCAGATTTGGTCGTATCATACTCAAGGGGTTAAAGAAAAGTAGTAAGTTTTTTACACTTACAGCGATCTGAGAATATCGGCTGTAAAAGATCAGATGTAAAAGATCCATTTTAACCTAGAGTAAAAAAAACATGAAAAACATATTTTTTGGCTATCTTAACCAAACAACCTTAACGTTTCCAGGTCTGATGAGGACACGTCTCTCCAAAAATATGCGGCCTGGATGGCCTTATCGTTCGCTTCCTGTAGGTTCTGTTTTGTGATATGGTTTGACAACTGCGGACAGGATACGAGGAGGAGGTGTTTTTCATCCTGCAGCGTATTACAGTCGCATATTGGATTCTATATGTAGCCCCGGCGAACGTGATTTAGTTGGCATTTTATTTTACCCACTCTCAGTCTGTTGACACTACGCCAGGTTGTATAAAAAATAAGGGACCACAGCGCTATACATGTATGTTCCTTGACATCCTCGCCAAGTAGAGCCCTCCATTGAGTGATGGCGTTCGAAGATTGACTACCCTGGAGCGGTTGTACACGGCTCAAATATGACTGCGATTTGAGGAGATTGTTGTGTTGTTCATGCCCATGCAGTGGGTGTATAATTGGTTCGTCTATCACCCTTAGTCGTTCAGATTTAGCCAGGACATAACGAATTATTCAGGGAAGTGATATCGTATTTTATCATTTGACGTCTGACAGGTGATTATAAAATTTAAGTAACCAAGTAAAGAATTTAATTTTGGCGCCACCATAAACACCGCGTAGCGTTTTCGAAGTAATAGGTATAATTGCCAATGTTTTAACCAGAAATGTTATACTAACAGTTATACATATAATGGGTAAAAAATAAATTTTACCAAAGTTTTATTTAATAATAATCTATTATGAGAAACACGTATATTTAAATTGATAAAAACGAGTCAAAATCACTTTAATAATATCGAGAATTGGATTTTCAAAATAACATCATAGGGTTCCTGTCCACCCTAGAACGGGCTAGTCCCAGTTGGGTGACAGAAACAAATAAGCAAAAGGTTAAGGTTTTGCCATTCGGTTCCTGTTATTTTTATAAGCTAATAAATGTTGCATAGTAATTAATTCTTAAATAAATAAATAAATAAATAAATAAAGGGTCAATTTATAACATAAATAGTTGACGAGTGATGTAACTGGGCTGGAAGAGTTTTTCGAAATATATTACATTTTCTGTAAATTTCAGCAGTATTTTAAAACTTCTCAAAAAAATCAAAAAGTGATGTTTAATAAGTAAAACCAAAATGGTTTCAATTTATTTGGGCTATTTTTTAGCTATTCGAGATTTAGATTGGGGAACTATTTTTCATTCTATATCTTTCTAGCGATCATTATCATTTTCACAGGAAAAACTTTTTGATTGTTTCTAGCGAATTTGTATTATGGATGATTCGCTTAATTCCGGATAAATTCGGTCAACCCGTCCAAAATATTTCGTAGAATTATTTGTATTAAATAAAAAATAAACACTACAGTTGTCAATTTTGTAGTTGTTTGGAACTGATGCGTAGTTGCAGTTGTGAAAGCGTTGCTATTTAGTAATCGTGGAACATTGGAGTAGTGCGTCACGTGGTATCGCTGCAAAAGTGTTTACAAACAGGGCGATAGTGTGACTGCTACGCAAAGGGTATTCCGACGGCATTACAAGCTATGACGTCATGGACGCGTCCCATCTGCTTATGCGATTGCAAGTTGTATAATTTTGAGGAAACTGGTTCAGCCTTAAAATAAAGCCTTCAAGTGGCGTTCAAACGTTAGGCATCGCATACAATATTGTAGCTGTCCGAGTTTCCATCGAGAGGATTTCTCGCCTCTCCGTTCGGTACCCCGGTGGCATAGTGGTTAGGTCGCCTGATCTTACATTGTAAGGTGCCGGGATCGATTCCAGGCTTGGTCACCATTTTCGGTTGGGATCAAATTAACGGAATTGCATTTTCAATTCTGTCGATCGAATTCAATAACAAGACACACACTTACATACATGTTACACGCACACATACATATAAACACGCCATAGTAGGTTGGTTGTAAGAAATTGTCTTATGACAATAAACCCGCCCATTATGAAATTTCACAATAAAGAGTAGAAACAAACAAATATGTATCTGCGCTATAGATTGTGCGACGAAGCGTACAAAATACTGCACGAATTAAAGTTAATAAAAACATAATATACGAATAAATGAAAACCTAAATGGCATATTAAATACTTACATTTTCGTCAATAAAAGCTCAGTATACCAGACAGTAGCTTGTCTTAAAACAATAATGAAATCGAAGAAAATACGTCACGAGTCGTAAGGGCTCGGATGTCCCGCTACTCGGCCCACGCGGATATGCAAACGATCGAAAAAAAAGCCAGCTTTTACCTGCGCGTAATGCTAGACAAAGGCGTTCGTCGAGACGCACTCCTCTGCCCGCATTCCTCGCACCCTTTTCCCGCAATGCTCTGTAGCTCGAGAGTAAACCTAATCTTTGAAATACTGTGATAAAAGGTGTTTTCCCATTGTTTATTTGTGCAAATTACGTCACTTGAATGTTCCAGTTTAGCAGCGCCATCTTGTACAATGCAAAAATGCAAGCCCCTTTTTCCCATAGAATTACATCATGAATTCTGGAGCATTTTGCCGCAAACAGTTGAGTCGAGTATTGGGATATGCAGCAGCGAGCAACATCATTAAAAGGGGATTGACGATATCGTATGCAAGTCAAGTAGTTTATTTATTCGCGAGAGCTCGATCCGGATTTATGTTCCTAGAGAACGCAATTATTTTTCAGACCACTCTTGTTACGTTGAAACGCAACAGTAAATATTTTTATTTGAGTGTCTAATTTATCACAAAATGGAGGAGTGGCTTACAGTTCAGTAATTATATAGTAGTAAATTTAATTACGATTCGGAATCTACTTTTCTGGCGGTCAAATTAGTAGGTAGGCGGTCAAAATAGGATAAAAACGAATTTACCAGGGTAGACAGTGAGTCTACCCTGGACAACGGCGACTGCAACGTCAACGAAACGTCGGGTGCTACAAATTTCACGCGGTAAATTCGTTTCTATCCTATTTATAATGTCAAACAACCGCGATAGTCTTCGATTTTATAACTCGCTCTTTATGATGTTACTTAAATGATGACCATTACTCACTGGTTTCCCAATTAGGAGATACTAGAATAATCTCGAGAAGTTAATTCGTCTTCTACGCCTACAGAAACACACAAACTTTCATCGTCTGGTAATTTAACAATCGCTCTGTTCTAAATGGGCGCGTGCTGTAATTAGCTAGCACCTTAGCAATTTCTCATTTTACATTTCGCTCATATCCTTCCAGCATGAGTGATTACCCCTCGCAGGCGAAAATCGCTTACGCCTTGTAGCAAATTTCGTGATACAAACTGGAACAATCTAATGTGAGCCACGGCACGGAAAAATGTACCGTGAAAAAAAATGAGAGAATAAAAGAGAGGCGAATATATTGGCGCGCGTGGAGTGAATCGGGATCTCGGTATAAAAGTTGGCAGGAGGGATGAGTGGTAAGCTCTCGCGAATTCGACTGAAGTTTTATATTTCCTTGGTGACATGTAGAGTTTTGAACGCTTGTAAAAAATGGTTTATTTTATTGTGGTGCCCTGCACGTGACTACACCATGGTGCATTGAGAGTTTATTTATTTATTTATTTATTTATTTATTTTCATAACAAATCAACATTACAGTTTCTACCAATCCGTTGATATGCAATATACACATAAATATTTTTAAAAAATAATAGAATTCTTACAAGTACATACATAACATGTTTAAATAGGCGTTAAATACAAATACCGGCATTAAGAATAGAAAAACTTACAAACTTACATACTTACATAAGAGTGAAAACAGTTTATATTATTCTGCCATAAACAAGTAGCGCAATGCCCACAACCTTGAAGAGATGCGGGCTCGCTGTATAAATATCAAAGTCTGGCGCTGTCGAACATAGCGCATTTATGTGCCGCAAAGCTCGTGTAAGCAGACTCCATCGACTTAGGTTGGTGCGCGAGGACGGCTCCGCAAATAGATTATGAATGCGAGCACGATTATAATTGTCCGGGACAAAGAGACAAACCTTCGCTAGCATGCTAGGATTATCAACTCTTCCCCTAATCAGCTTGAAAACGTAGGCCATGGCGAGCATTTCTCTACGCAACTTAAGAGAGTTATAGCCCACCATGCCTAGTAGGAAACTAGTAGGGTATAAGTACGGATAATATCCGTACTGCTTAAAATATATAAATCGTAAGAAACATTTTTGATTTTTTTCCAACATAGTGATATAAAGATCCTGATGTGGATTCCATATAACTGCATTCGTTTCCAAGTTTGCAACGGAAGAAGTCTATTGCAACGGGTGAACCCATCATCACATAGAGCTATAACGACATCGAGCTATCCTGTAACCCATGGAGTGAACGTAAAGACTTAGTGAAGAGTACAATCCACAGTCAAACTACGCTAACAGCCAGTAAGATTCCAATGCCTTACCGCGAGACACCGAGCAGCACCATTTCTACCAGATTTGGACGGATTTCTCCATCCTCTGGCCTGGTAACATCAAGTACCTAATACGGCAACTGTTCTTGAAACGACCAATCGGCTACCCGATTCCTAATGAAAGCCAGATAAAGGACCCCATGGTCCGCGATAGATTCCGTAGATGCCGTATCACCGCTTTAAGGGATAGGACTGCGCAAGCGACCTCGAACCTGTAACTAGTCGGGAGATCGGAGTAATCTGGTTTGGAACTGGTTTGGAACTGGCGCGAGTATCGGGTCGCTGGCTGACTAACCTGGTTATCTTGCGGTAAGGCGTTGGCTTTTTACGGGTATGCGGCGTAACTAGGCGGTGGACTGTTTTGTCCAAAGACTTGAGCGCTCATCTCACGGGAGACAGAACGATCTAATATCGTTAAAACTTGAGGTGACGGGTTCGCTCGTTGTAGTTGACAGCTCTAGTTGAAGTTACCGGTAATTCAGTTCTAAAATATCGCGGTTTACGGATCCCTTTGCACGTGAAGTTCACGAGGGATCAAGTGGTCAACGGATCGTTTCAATGATAGCTGACATCAGGTCAACTGCAGCCCCCGCTGCTTAGAAAACGTTCATATCTATGTAGAACCCCCCGGTTATTCGTAGGAGTGCAAAGTCGATTAGCGAACGTCGCATGATGCGCAAACCGCGCAGTTTCGCCCGAGGGGTTCGCTCAGATTGGAACGACTGATCCCATTTGTCCACCACAGGATTTACATAGCTCTTGCCATGTTAGTCCGTCTTCGAGGACGCTACCGAATGGAAACTAAACCGTGACTTAAGCCGCCCCAAAATTACAAACAGGTCATTAGGCTCATGCTGCACATAACCGCTCGATACCCATTAGAACCATGGTGCAATGCGAGTAGCGATTATGGGTTGGTTACAGATAAAAGTAGGTCAAGGTCGGTCTGTCGGTTTAAATAAGTTCCGATCATAATCCTGCGATCGACCCGGTGACCTTAATGTTGGGCTGGTGCCCGATTCTTCAGATGTAGATCCTGGGCATCTGGCACAAAATCTAGGATGCCAACAATATGGATGCGATACCGATACCGATGCCGTGCTACCTACAGTTATTTTTTTAGTCGGCTACCGATTGGTCGACGAAGATAGATCTAACCGCTTCGTTACCCTGAGATGAGTCGTATTTTTTTAGGATGTAACATCTACATATCAGGTGACAACAAATGAAGAGAGACCCAGTGGGTACCCTCGCGCACTGTCTACCGAATTTGGACACTGTCCTCCGCTCTCTAGTCTAGTTACAGTTCGAGGTCGCTTACAAGGACTTCTACCAGTTCTAAAGTGTCCTAATATAGAGTTTCGCAGGCCCATGGAGCCTTTCCCCCGAATGTCACTGAAGATCGTGCAGCCAATAGGCCGATTCTCAGGATATGTGACAAGAGATCAACATTTACCCCGCTTCTATGAAAACGTATGTTTCCAGAGCTCTCCATCATTTACCCGGCTACATAAGCTCTATACAATTGCCTAGAGGTGCCCGAGGTTTCTCTATTCGAGGGGGTTGCTGGATATGAGTTGAACCAAGAGTTGGGCAGGCTAACAAACAAACTGTAGCATACGTTACATACATACATACATACGCCCAATGACCAAGCTGCATAGCCCTATGCAGTTCCTAAAATACATGACGTAAGGACGGCTTTGGGTGTATAAAATTTTCGTACGAGCTATGCAGAGCAGAAGTCGACCACCCACTGCTGGGACGAAGCGAGGCAATTGGAATACGCCAATCAAAAGTCAAGCAGCAATGAAGGTAGAAAGCGCGCGTCGGCGACAGCGAACCGAAAGACTCACGCACTACAGTTATTAAATTAGTCGTCTCCACGTAGCAACAAGATGATAGTATGCTCGCTAGCGCACGTCCCAACCGAATCCAGCAAATTAAGTGTACATTATCTGTTCCACGGTTTGACTTCACACCACGGTCAGTGGACGGAAGTCCACACTATGACGTAAGTGGTTATTATTGAGAATAAATTGGCAGTTTTCCTTATGAACTCACAGTGGCTCCCATCGAGTTCAGTAAAATAGTGGACAAACAGCAGAAAATCACCAAATCAAATCAAAATCATCTTTCGTTATAACATCCTCGTCGTGGTGGCGGGATTGTCTGCAGCATCGATAATCTATATAATTAGATGAAGTATTCCTTAATAAAAATCCCTCATTAAATATAGATGATTATTTAGAAGCCCAAAACCTCTGTTCTCTTAAACTCTCCTGCAATATGTTTACCCCTGCATTATTCGCACGAATCTCGGTGTAGGAGGAGTAAAGGAAAAAAGTGATTTATTGTTATTTGTACCTAATACGGCGTTCACACATTCGGCCGAATAGGCGAATGTCACTATGTCATTACTAATAATAGTGAAAACCCCCCATTTTCGTATATGTTATGTATTCCAGCCAATAATAATGTGAAAAAAATCGTAAAATAACATTTCATGAAAATTCACTGTTTTTTTTTATTAATAATAATGTATATTTCAAGTAGTTTTTTTTTGTTTTTTAACAACATTAAATCCGATAAATATATCAGCTATTATGCCAACGCTGCTCGTCCGTCAAACCGCCATGTATTATTCCTTTTCTCTCAAGTATATTTAATAATATCTCTACATATATTTCTTATCTAATTTCTCTTCCCCTCTCTATTTAGTGCCTCGTTCACTTCGCTTCTTTCAGCAAGAGTGGCTCTCATGAGAAAATGGCAGTGAACATTCCCACTAGATATTAAATTCAGAAAAACTGAGTTTTAAACCGCGGAACCCACGATTAGTAGCCATACCAACAATTCCCGTCCCCTGAGAAACCTCCAGAGAGATCGTCACAATTTATCCCCCTTTTTCGATTGCGCTCCTTCCCCGGGGAGTGTCATTCTGTACCTCTCTCTCTATCTCTCTCTCTCTCTTTCTCTCCCTTCGGCGCACTATGGGGCCTTATTATAGCGAAAGTCGGCAGAAATTAAAAAAACGAAAGTAGCTTTAGAAATATTTTTTAATAGGATTTTTTTTCTAATAAATAGGACTTTCAAAAGCCGTTTTAGTTTGTGACTTACATCCCTATCGGATCCTTCTAAGCCAATCTGGAATTCTTTGTGGTAAAAAGTTGATTGGGCGCGGGTTTCATATTGTGCAGTTAATTTGTCAAGAGGAGTTATTCCAATGACTTCTTTTTTACAATTGATCTATTATCTACATATTGTATGATAAATACCTGCTTAGCCCTTTGGCTACATAACGACCAAATTTGGTTGCATATCAGAACACCGTTGACTACGTAACGACCAATATTGGCAGCTTGCTATCGGAGTAATATTATTTTGTAATTAGAACGCATCCTAAAATCCATACCAAATATCTCATTATTACCATAGATACATAAACGGCCGCTAGAATCTTTTTGCGCGTCATTTCGCGGATATTTCTGGTAAAATTCCATTGCCAAACATCGAGATTCGAGAAATCAAAATTTTTATTGGTTTATATGAGGTAATATCTAAATATTTTTGTACATAGATAAGCAAAACCAAATATTACCTTTGATAAAGAATCTAATAAAGATCACGATAGTATTTACAATTTTTAAATAAGGTTCCGTATTTTCCGTAAGACAAGTACAAGTTAGAAATGCCGAGTTTTTTTCACTTTTTCGAATTTCTCATATTTATTCATAATTATCTAATTGTTTTACAAAATGAGATTTCTATATTCTATATACGTAATTGCAATGCAATTATTACACAGTTATTCTTTTTATGATTTCTATAGTACCTAGTTCCATAGTTATAGTATTTTTTGTCAAGCAAAATAATGCAAAAAATCTGATAAATTGCCGCGTACTGCCATGAAATTATGCCGCTACTCGAAAAGTTAAATTCAGTTTAGAAACGATTTAATTAATAATAATGTATTTGTACAATAATATATTCATATCAGAATTTTATCATATTTTTAATGAAACCCTAAAGTTTAGGTGTTTTATTAGTTTTAATAAAAGGTACCTTCTCAATATAATAAGAGAGTAGATTAAAGGATGATTCATGCTACACCGGGCCGGGGCCGGGCCGGGCCCCGGCCGGGACACGGTCAGATATCTATAGTATACTTTTGTATGAAGCAATTCATGCTTGGCCGTGCTCCGGCCGTGACCGGTCGTGCCACGTCCGGAGCACGGCGTCGAAATGGCGGTGGATATTGTTTTCCCGGCTCCGGTCTGCTAATCGTTCAATGGGAGAGATATGCTTCAGAAATCTTGAATTTTGTTTGGTTAAATCACGTTTTATTTTTCCAAGAAATATGCTAAAGCATTCTTTAGACATCCTAAAATAACCGTAAAATTTGCTCTCATCATCTATTAATTCCTTTTAGAGCGTGGCGAATTCTCCCTCCGATTGTCGTTTTCTCCAGGCTGGATGTACACTCCATCTTCTTTTATTAGATTCAGTTCGTGTTTCCAATACTTCGTCTTCAAAGGCAATTGCAATAGCTGCCAACTCAAGTTGTGAAAATTGCATTAATAACACACTTATCAATCAAGCAAAAATAGAAAATAAAAAATATTATTATCGCCAAAATAGATGGACGCAACACTAGTTAGATAAGTTCGCCATTTGTGCATAAATTGTATTTTTTATAAAACCAGCGTAATATTCATTAAGTTATGTTTTTATAGCACAATAAAGTTATTCTATTCTATTCTATTCTACTAGTTATCGCGGACACGGCCGTGGGATAAATAAGCTCGAAAACGGCCCGGTCACGCCCGGTGTAGCATGAATGACTGGCCCGGCCGGAGCACGTTGGAAACGACTCGGCCGGGGCCCGGCCCGGCCCCGGCCCGGTGTAGCATGAATCATCCTTAATCCTAACAATTATATTGAACGTTTTCATTGTCAATTTTAGTCACAATTCGCAACGCACGATCGTTGCATGAAATTATGACTCATAGCTCTATTTAAACAAACCCACGGAATTCCAATCATTAAATCCTATCCTTGACAATTCTTATTATTATTTTCGCTGACTCTTTAATTATTACTATTATTTATTTATTAATTTTGGTGACTATTGTGTGATATTATTTAAAAATTTATTTTATTTCATTTTAATTTTACTAACACGATTATTTATTTTCTGTGTTTTAGTTTAAATATTTCCTGTTGTGATCATTATTTAGTGATTATTTGTTATAATTTGTAATGGTGACGGTAATACATATATTTCTTTTCCTTTTTATTTTTTTATTTTTTTTAAATCGCCGAATATATGTGAACTAAAAACTAGAGAGCTCGCTGCCCTCGAACAAGTCCTGGCACTTAGTTGGGGAGCAGCAGTACATACCTGCTAATGCTCATATCGGCCGTGTTTTAATTTTAATTTTAATACTATATTTTTTATTGATATGATTGTTAGTGAGACCTATGCAATGTAAATGAATTGTTAAATTAATTAATTAAATAAATAATAAATAAAACAGTACAGTTGGTTAAATTACACCATGGGCAAAAATATTGTTGGCCAAATAAAAGCAAATGTGTTGCGTGGATGTTTGTCTTTTTATACCTTTTCATAGTCTTGGAGGCAAATTATAATTGTTTATGTGAACAAAACTATTTTTTCCGCTATATACATGCTGAGTTTTATGCAACCTACATCGTTGACGTGGGTGGAAGTAATACATTTAGAGGTGTCTTGAATGATTCTAAAGTAGGCGAGCAGTATATTTGCTAAGAAAACGTACCAGAGTCTTGCATTATGGACACAGAAAAAGTAGTAGTATATACCATTATTTTGATAAGGAATTTTGAGTATTGTATTGAATTTAGTTTTATTAAAGTTCCATTTATATTACACTGTAAGCTACATATTATTATGTAATTTAATAAAATTATTCGCCAAAGTGTATATATGCGTTATTTTGGGCCATCCTGTAATCAGTTTCAAGGTAAAAACATAAAGAAAATATTTTCCGACAACTTTTGATATAATCGACTACACTGTGCGGCGTTTCCCCTCTCTTTGTCCCTCTTCTTCGGTCTGATTAAGAGTGACCGACGTGAAGCGCGTCTCAGTCCAGGCCCACCAACTTCCGGCTGACAATTTGCCCGGAAACTTTTAGCCAACTTATGAATGGCTACAGAAAGGGCCTGAAAATATTTTCCCCCGACGCGTGACTTTGGCTAGCCCAATTGAATTTATTTCGGCAGAAACTTTCGTCGCATCCCAGAGAAGTCGACCCCCGAGCGGACGGGGTAATTGCGCTCTTTTTTATATCGTTGGGAATCGAGTCTACAATTTTGTTGTACGTACATGCCGATTATTATAAATTTACGTTGGTTGAATGTGTAGGGTGGTTCACGATAATATTTTTGATTATTTATTTATTTTCAACTAATTTACAATTATATAATATTGATTTCCTGTTGTAATATTATTAGTAATATTTATTAATATTGATGCCATTTTTACTGGGTGGCGACCAGACAAGGTGATTCTACATATAAAAGTAAAAAAAACGTAAAAACTTCTTTTTACCTTAATTTTAATCCATTTTTTAGTTTCCCGGCCAACCAACGGTTAGGGAAAATATTGTGAATGCGCATTTTTTTTTTGTTGTTGATATGAACACGGAAATATTGTTCTTGAACCCCTCGAGATGATTCAGACCATTTCCAGATTAAAGTATGTCTGAGTGTCTGTTTATTTGTGTATTATTATTATTTGTTTATTGGGGCTTTTCTAAGGTTTTATGAGCATTGTAACACCGCGACCATTGCTGATCTATTGTGTTCGCCACCTACTATAGTTCTGCTCTAAGCTTCGTGTCATTTAGGAACCGCAACAGGCTTTTGGAGGTAATGACCACCAGGTTGGAGGTAATGACCACCCAAGTGTGTGTATCGTTTACACATCAGCGGGCCACACTTGCACATGAGGTGCATGAGAGTTTCCTCTGCACCTCATGCGTATTGTATTTGTGTATCCGTGTGTTAGGGATTGTATATATATATGTGTGTGTGTGTGTGTGTTTCTCCACGATAGCGTCCAAACGTTTCATCCGACTGAGCTGAAATTTGGCATGCAGGCCTCATTTGATCATGGCAAGAGTTGATAAGTGTGGTTGAAATCAATCCACCAGGTGGCGCGCTAGTCATACTTCGTTCTCGAAATATTGGATTTAGGGACTTGAAATTCGGTACACAGGTGCCTCGTTGGTTTTTTTTTGTTATTTCGGTTCCAAATTTTGGTTTTTAAGTTTGGTTTAAATATCCATAATGTTGGTTAAAATATCTTTAAATATCTATCTATTTCTAAATAAATATACAAGCGACACAAGTAATTTTTAAATTCTGCTATATTTAAGAAAATACTAAATCATATAGGAAAACAACCAATTGAAAACCACGGAAATACTACAAAAATTAATAGTTTCTATGAAGAAATCTAGAAACCTTTCTTGATTTTGGCATTTCTACTGTAAAACTGAATATCCGAAAGTTTAACATAAAACATACTTTTTCTCGGTAGCAAAGGCTTATAAAAAAGCTTACTAGCATTTTAAAGTCATTTTTTGTGTGAACTAATCTAAACAAATTTTTGTTAACTCGAAACATATACAAAAATATCAAAAGTTACAATAAATGTTAAAAATGCCCCCTCCCTCTCGAACAACGCTTTGTACGACTAACTATATTTCGGTCATATTCCCCACTTCATTGAATTTATCCATCAGACGCTTTGTTGTTGACTTGTTGGCACCGGTGCTTCCGGAAATTCAATTTGAAATTCATGTTGAACTTTGCGATTTGTTGCTAAAATAAACATGGTGTACGAAAATTCGGTAAACTTTGTGCATTTTTAAATATAGATCTCTCAGCACATAAATATCACAGAGGGCGAACCGCGTGAACTGACGATTTCCGCCCATTTTCATTTCGAAGAAGTGGGATCAGTGTTGCCACATCGTTTGCCTGTAAACAATCGGTATAAATAAATACTTTATCATATTACTCTTTATTAACAATGTCTTAACCCTTTGAAGACCATAAGCCTTGTGGTAGAATATGGAAATTTTCGATGCATTAAACTGTCAAAGGGCGATGTAAATAACTGAAATGTCAAGTTTTGTGTGAATTTGTTCAGTAGATTTTATATAAACTGATGGGACTTAGTGTCACTGTGTTCCATAAAAATGCAAAGTAGAATTTTTTAACTCGGGAATCATACGAATTAAAAAACACGTATGTACTAGGAGAAAAACAAACAAATTGAATAAGACGCAATGAATATTTTATTTCTTTATTTAAAAGTATCGTTTATTTAAAAGTAAGTTCGTTGGTTATTTACGATATTTTTTTTAAAAATACGTTATATTTTGTAAACAATAATTCAATTTGGTTTTGTTTACATATAGTTTCTGATGTCTCAGTAATACGATAAAAATATAATTTATTCTTATTCAATAATTTATTTAAAAAATATATATATTTTGGGACACGTATATCCCGTGGTCCTTAGAGGGTTAATAAAACCGCAAGACTTACTATAATACCTTTCCTAAATAACTCAGGTAAAATGTTGTCTATATCTTTCTTCACTAGTGTCTGTATGAAGTATCTATGATTGCCGTCTGATCAGTATGGCGATGGACACATTCTTTACACCTATATCGGATATCTTGCCTCACTCTGACTTCAAACTCGAGATTAATCAAATCTAGAATTCAATATAATGATTGTAATGGCAATTACCAAACAGTATGGTCAGTCGTTGCGGCTACAGCGGGGTGGATACCCTGCAGCTATTATTTTGATATTCTCCGAATATAAGGGGAATAATTGAAACGTAATACTTCAGCGGGAGCTTTGTTAATTTACAAAGTACCAATTTGTGCCTCTTAACGATCCGCTCCGCAGCGAGCTAATAAAACCGTCTTCAGAGCCAACCACCCACCTTCGCCTCCCCTCCCACCGCCGCCCAACACAAATTGGACGGAGTACTTGTCTCAATAATAAATCGGATAATTTAAACGAAAACATCTTGCGTTGCCTCCGCATTAAATGCTTAATGTTCTCGTAATATCTTTATTTATACGCTCATCTGGAGCGGAGTTATATTACGCAGTAAAATTTCCCAATTTTACCAGACAAATTGCCGAGAATGTCTCTAACATGGTGGAGAAGGTGTGCGCCAATTGTTTTATTACAGTGACTAAAGTTTTATTTCGCCGTAACAGTTTTCGCTTGACTGGCTTCTTAGGCCATGTTTCCTAGGCCAAATACCATGGCTTGGCGTAGGGGTGATAGGTGTCGTAGGTTGGCATACATCGCATTTTATTTCTATCTATATATAATTATTTGAAACGTGTTTTTTCCTGTAACGGCCATATTGAGAGAATGGCTAGGTACACCAAAAGGTCGCACCGAGATCCAGTAGATGGCGCTATAATTTTGTATTTTTCTATTATAATGACTTTTTTGATGTTTCTCTTTTTTTGATGACACATCTACAGACCGAGAGCTTTTTTAGACACCTAAGCCAAATTTTTACACCCCACCATCTGCTGGATTACAACGTGACCTTTTTGTACTGTAAACAGGTGGCCCTCTAACGGACGATTGCTAAACTGCAAAAAGTTGTGTAATTTTTGGGGAATATTTAAAACTAGCGGTGATATTGAACTGTTGGACCTTTACCATCGCTCACAATGAGTAAAAGGTTAAACCCTCAGAAAAAAACTTACTGGAAGGCGAGGAAGAGCCAGCTTACGCCAAAATACAATTGTAACAAGGCTCAACGGAAAATACTCGCAACTAGAAAGGCAAAACAACTTAATTTACGACCAAACAAAGAGGCGCAGAATATCCAGCCCTCAAACTTCAACTTCAAGGCCAACTGAGATGGAACTCATGCTTTCTAACTTGGAAATAACTGAATACGCTGAATTGGCTCGGAACATTTTGTTTACTTTCTGTCACATGTCATGTCACGTCCGCGTCTCTCTTCCATTGTTCCTGTCCGTTTTCTCGAAGACCTTGGTGACATTTCTGATAGTATGTAGATCAAGTGAGTAAGGCAGCGCAACATAATCGAATTAATCAAAACAAATATTATTTATACATAAATAATAAATATATTTACATTTATTTTTTAAACCTTACGGTCAGTAAAGTGGCCATCGAATTCGATGGGTATCAGCTAGTATTGTTTTAATTTTGAACATAAAATGATAATTTTGTAAAAAGAAAAACTATATCTTCCGTTTAGTTTTGTAAATAAACATAAGAATTGACATAATATAATATATAAATTGAATTCTGAATTTCTTAGTGAGTAATTTCCACATTGTAAAATTTCAACACATTTCAGCATTTAAGTTTTCATATATGAACACATTTAAAAGAGGGGCTCGAAGCTGAAATTTTTGAGTGTAATTACAAAATTTCTTTTGTACTATACAGCCATCGAATTTAATTAATGGAAAACATACTCATTTCGCAATGAATATTTCAAAATATGATGAACTGATTTCCCTAATCCGTATATAGATATATATTTTGTTTAAACTTTGCAAGTCTTAATATATTGCAACTTGCAACTCTTAATATTATTAGACACAAAAAGATCTTTCTTAGCAAGTAAGCTAGGATTATCAGCTTTACCTCGAATAATATTAAAAATAGAGTACATAGTCAGCAATTCTCTTCAGACACAAAGAAAATTATGTATAAACAAGTCTGTATTTTGGACGACCAACATTTGGATATTTTTTTAATAGATATATACCTACTGACTTTCGCACATGGGAATAAGATCGCTATTTCGCAATATGGCGAAAGCTCATAACTTCGAATATTGAATACCTTCAAAGCTCAGCGTTTCTAAGCCGGTTGAGCATAATTAACCGATCCTCCACTTTCCCATCCCACTGTCGCCGTTTATTGCTGGTCGTTTTCAGCTTCCTGAATATTGTTTACCCGCCCTTCGAATTGCGTTGCTGTATTTCCGTTGAAAATCCATATAGGCGGCGCGGCGGCTCGTATTTCATACCGTTTGAAATATTATCTCGATATGAGATATGTAGCATTTCGTTACCCGGTGCGTTGGCGTGTAATTACACGTCGTATACGTTACCGCAACGCGACGGAACTGTGGGTGGGGGAGGGGGGGGGGGGGGTGAGATGAAGGGGATAGTGGAATTCCAGGGGCAATTTATAATGGGATATTATATACAGTGAGAATATTAAAAGTTAGAGATACTCTTACAAACTATTATTGATGCTTAATTACAAACGATACATAAACAAGATGAGTTTTATTAGTGACATCATTGTAGTAGGTAAATCAATACATTTACATTTACGTTTACATTTTCGTCGAGTACAATTGACGGCTAAAGACCGCTCTTGGCCGTGTCAAAATAATTGGGTTAGGTAGTAAGTCTCGTTGCTACTCTTTACTGAACATACATAGGTAGTCAAGAATTAACTACTAGATTGTCAAACTATAAATATAAATAATCAAAATAAAAGCCTAATATTTGAAGTAGTTAGTAATTCGAAAAGATATGTAGTAAAATTATTCATCGTAATATTCAAATTGTTAGTAAAATGTTAAATAAGCAAATTAAGTCTACGTTATGCATTTTAAACTAAAAGTACAGATATAAGACCATATAAAATAATCATACAATAAGGCTCTACTTTTTAAGTAATTTAAATGGGCACAATATTTAAAAAATCATGGCCCTGAAATTCGGCCAAATTATAGAGATATGAGCAAAAAAGCAACTTTAAATTTAAAAAAAAATAAATAAAGTTTTTTTTTTAATTTTAAAGTTTATTGTAGTTAAAAAATGTATAAAAAGCTTTGATCACCTGACAGTAGGTAAATTATCGCTAATAAACAATATTCGCGATATTCTAACCTAACTAAACTTTTATTTATTAGTCAAGTTGTTCAAATTTACAAAAACAAACGGCTGTGTCACCTAAAGACTTTCCCGGAAAGTAGCTAGGAACTATTTCACCTGAAAATCTCCCCCCCCCTTCTCTTTCACCCCTCCCCCCCTGACAGTGAATGTGTTTTCGTCCGAAACTTTATATATCCTGAGTACTTGGGCAATAATTTAAGCATTATAGATAAAGCGGGATAGGAACCCACGGAAGAAGTATAATATCGGAAGAAGAAGAATATTTTAGTTCGATACTTTACGCATCCTGAGTACTTAGTCTATCTTCTTCGAAGTTGAAACACAATAAGCCGGCATAGAAACCCACGGAAGCAGAAGAATATTTTCGTCCGAACCAAAAAAGGAATTGCGTAATACCTACAAAAATATACCTAGCATTCAAATGTTCCTACCGAATAAGTGTCACATGTTTTTGAAGTATTTACGTAGCATTAAAATGGTTTTTTTCCAAAAATGAGGTAGAATTTTATTATATACGACGTATTTTTTTTGCGTCGCTTGTATACGAGATATTCCAACCGACATATGTATATCGAATATCAAGTCTCTATAACTAGTGCGCCCATTGGTGGACCAATTTCCAATACAGTATTTCAGTATTCAGTATTCAATTTATTCATTCAGAATAAACAATAAAAGCACGAATTATGAATTAAAGCTAATTATCGCATATAAGAATTCGTCAGGTGCTAGTAGTATATTAATATATATAGATATAAAACTATTAAAGCATAAATATTAATTTGACAATAGAGTTGACTAAAGTCGGCTTTACACGGCAGACAACTAAAATATTAAAAAATAGAGCTGAATGTACATGAGTATACCTACATATAAAATAGATAATTATTAAAAAATATTAAAAGTCATCTTAGGCACTTTATACAAAAAATAATCACACAATAGGAAGTATCAAAACAAAATTGGAAAAAAAACAACGTATGTATATGATCAGGTATGTTACGTTACACATTGTAATCTACATATAAAATATTAAATTCATAATATTATTATTAAACAATAAGAACTAAAATGAGGTACCTGAAAGTTACATCTCAATATTATTCCCATTTGAAAGAATTGGCATGCTCAAAAAAATCACCCAGCTTATAGAAAGCATGTATGGATTGCAGCTTTTGTTTAATAAATCTTTTAAACGCCTTTGTTTTCATCTTTCTTGTGGACAGTGGTAGCTGGTTAAAGATCTTATAGCTCAAATATCCAAAGGACTTTAGGCAGGATAACGTCATCACGTCTGCGTGTATTGTGGGAGTGCATGTTCCCGTTTACCCCTTGTTCGTTAATATTTGATTTGGCATATAGTAGACATTTTAAAATATATTCAGACGTAAAAGTCAGTATTTTGTACTTGAAAATATGGTTCGCAGTGCGTGTCACGGGATACTCCTGCAATTGCAATCTTTTCATCTCTTGCCATGATCGAATGATGCCTGCATGCCAAATTTCAGTCAATTGGATGAATAGTTTACGCACTATCGTGGAGGAACAGAACAGAACAGAGGAACATACATAAGTACGTCCACAATAATTTCCTTATTTTTTTTCGTTTTTTTTTTTGGTTTTTCTCCATATTTTTTTTTTGTTCAAAAGTTGCTTATTTGCTTGCAATGCTTTACCCACTACGAGGATGTCACTAAAAATCTCACAGTATCCTAGATACATTGTATTAAAAAAACTTACAAAAGGCGGAATAATTGTTTAAATAACATATCTTACATCCAACATTCGTTGAAGTGAAAGTATTTAGAGAAGAAAAATCAAATAACAAGAGTTATTTTAAAAATATATTAGTTAGGAATTAAAGAATATTTTCAAGGAGCAGAGGACAGAAGAGGATCGGATGGGACGTAGGATAATTTGTACAAACTAGTAGTAAGATAAAACGTGAAACTACTTGTCGAAACGCTAGCGCTTGGCTCGGAACGGTTTGTATATGGCAGCTCTAAACAGCTCAACTATACGACGAATAAAACTAAATAGCGCAAGAATTTTTCAAGTCAGATAATTCGTTTAAATGTTACAGCTTCTTAAGTCATTCAGCTTTAAATTTAGAACTGATCCACAATCTGAATTCAAACAGTCTTTAAATAATCTGGTTTCTTGTTAATTTGAAAGATAGCAGATGCACTATCCAACTCCCCATTATATTTTAACTAGCTTCCAAATTACGTTTAATAAATAAAATAAATCATTTCTTGAGTACTTGTTTGAGTTTTTTAAAACCATTCTCTTAATTTACTTTGACTTACTGTTACTATATTCATATTCATATTCATATTAATTTTATTAGTATACTGGTATACAAGTCAGGTGCAGATTAGCAAACAAACATTTCTTCTATCGAAATGAAAAATAATTTGGTATCATTTATAAACGGGTTTTTAATCACTAGATTTGAGCCGCGATCTTCGCGCTCTTTTGGCTAATATGAAAAGGTAATCGAAAATATGTTTACCGTGTTTTAAACTATAGAGAAACTGTTGCAATGCAATCAAATATTAAAAAATCGATTGTATCACCCCACGATTTTCCAAGCAAGCAGACAACCCCCCCCCCCTATCGCCAAACTCCCTTAACCGCCCCCTTCAACACCCCCCTCCCCCCTCCACCCTCCCTCCACCACTCCCTCCATCTCCCTACAAACCTCCCCAAACCCATCGCGCCGCCGCCCCTCCGCACCTCCCCTTCCTTTTTTTCCTCCCCCCACCTTTACTCCCCTCGGCAACACCCCTATGACTCCCCTTTCGGCCTCTCTAGCTCCAACCCTCACCCACCCACTACCCCCCCCCCCTATTTAACACCCCAGCAAACGCCTACCCCCACCCCCAACTAAACCCAAACCCTCAAAAACCTCCCCTTCATCAACCCCACCCCTCCAAAACCCTTCTGCAGCCTATGCACTTATGTATCTATTAAAGCACTCTAGATAAGGCGATAGGAATCAACGAAGAAGAAGAATATCGAAAGAAGAAGAATATTTTCGTCCGGGAATTTATACATCCTTACTTGGTATATTTTCATCGAAGGTAAAGCATTCTAGATGAGGACAGAACAGGAACCCACGGAAGAAAGAGAATATCGGAAAAAAGGATTTGTCGATTATTTTATTAAATATTTTCTATGATTTTTTTTATATTAAACTTCTTTGTAGAACGTTAACTTCATATAAACCTAATATTTCCATATTGCATAAACCTAATATACACAGGGCATTGATCGTGTCTCGATTATTTCGGTGGCCGAGTAATTAATTACACGACGACTCACTGCAACGGAATGATATTATCGGATGGGCTTTTGTGTCGCAGTATATTTTCCATTTAAAATATTTGTTGTTAAATTTCCTTTGTAGTACGTTAACTTTATATAAATCTAATATAAATGGCCATTGATTATATCTGGCAAATTTTCGGTAGCCTTGTTACTACACGACAAGTCACTACGAAATGGTATTATCGGATGGGCTGCTGTGTTGCTGTATATTTTCCATGTAAAATCGTTGTTCTTAAATTACTTTTGTGGAGCGCTAACTTCATATAAACCTAATATAAATGGCCATTGATAATATCTGGCAATATTTCGGTGGCCGTGTAATTACACGTCGAGTCACCACAACGAAATGAAATTGTCGGATGGGCTGCTTGCTGTGTTGCTGTAGCGGTGGCTCGGCGGGGCGGCGCGGGAAGATCCGCGGCCGCAGTTTGCGGCCATCGCGAACTCAGATGGGATTGTGATTTATTCATGGCGGGGCTTGCGGTCTCTCGCCTCCTACCAGTTACTATGCGATAAATTAACGCGGATCTACTCACTGGCATGAATATCTTACTTATTTATAGGATTGCTGACCGTTTTTTTTTTTTTTTTAAGCTATTGTATAGCTTTTATCGCGGGCCAGGCCAGCGCGGCGACCGAATGAAGAAATTTCTTAACGAATATTAATGATTTTAAACTGATAATTACGTCTAAACTAGTACTGCTTACGATTCGAAAAAAATATGTGTTAAACAAGAACATTTTCCTAATATTCTTAGCTTTGAATATTTTAGATTTTGTTTATATTACATAGTGTAATTAATTTGTGAAATTAGGTCTAACCGAACACGAAAACGACTACTACGCAAATACTATCTGGCGTATTATTATGAAACCTGCATCATTTTAAAGATAATTTAATTATCTATCTTTTTATCTACGAATTTTTTCGAATAGTAGTTTTTTCGAATAATATCCCTTTTTTTTGCTTTATCGAATAAAAAAATTCGTGCGCGGCGCGCTATCGGAAGACGTTTAAATTATTCAACGTTTTCCGATAATAATTTCAACGTTTTCCGATAGAGCGCAGTTATCTGATATCAGAAAAAATAAAATAAATAAAATAAATAAATAATTAAAATTGCGTAAGTTGTTAAAAAATGCAATACAATAGCTTTACCGCGGCAGTCCCCGAGTGCCACACGTATTTTATTTACTAGCCCACCATCCGATCAAAAGGGAAAGTATTGTAAACGTGCTAAAAAATCGGAATGAAGACAAAAATATGCATTTTAAGCCCCACTGAGACGAATAAGACCTAATACAGATTAAAGTCTGTCTGTGTGTCGGTCTGTCTGTGTGTCTGCCAAAGCACCCAAACGCTTAATCCGAGCTGAAATTTGGTATATAGGCATCATTTGGTCATGGCAAGGGTTAAAACTTCGTAATTAAAATCGGGCGCTCCACCAGGGTCGCACTAGTCATATATTATCCCCAAAATATTGGACTTAGAGACTTAAAATTTGATACACAGATACCTTGTTGTACCAAAATAAAATTGTGATTTTTTTGTTTAAATATCCATAGAACTAATAATATTAAAATTCCGCAATGCATTTTAATCAAATATTAACGCTGAGCCGCTCGAGGCCAGCCGAGAAACGAACCGCGCCGCCTGAGGTGTCCTAATGAAACGCAACCTCCTTTGACCGCAGGCTGAGAAAGGACGCTCGTCGATCTTATTTATTAAATTAGTATTCAGATGAAATCAGTCCTTTGCTACTTTCTGGGAAAGTCTTGGGGTGCCCCACCCTTTTTTTTATTAATTTTCATCGATATATTTTTTCATTCCGTTTATTCGTTTATTTTGATTACATCGTGAAAACGTCGACTATAATCTGCTCAATCAGGATTACAATTTTATGTATATCTATGTACTTACGGACCAAGTTTTAACTCAAAATAACAAAATTCAGGAACCAATATTTATTTTCGATGTAATTACGATTACGACATAGAGCACTACGATAATAATAATTCGTTTTAATTATTTTAAATCCGTAATTTCAAGAAAGCATCGAGATTAAAATTCTGTATTATTGTGTTTATTGTAACTTTTTTATACATATCTATATCTATCCTATCTATATATAGCCTAATTTTAAATATTCTGGAACCAACAAAAAAAAATACATATAATTATAATACTCTAAGCTAATTGTATTAGTTTTTACGACAATCAATGCAATGTAGAAAACCCAATCTGGAATTATTATATTTAAAATCTTTCACCAATCTTTCAAAAAATAATGAATGCTGTGTTAAAATATAAAATCAAAATCAGATAAAATAAATTTGAATACAACATAAAATTGTGAATAGAAAAATATATATTTTAATCCGAACAGGTCTTGTCCGAATGCCAATCCAATGCCGAATTAGCCCAGTGAAATAAGGAATTTTAAGGAAAAATAACGCCTCGATTCAGTTTTTCGCCTATATCACTAAATTTAGCAATATCTGAATTATGCCTATGTTAAAAAATTATCTTATAAAATTCTCTACACAAAATGATATGTCACTTACCCTAATAACAAAGCCACAAATATTTGACTATCTAGTATGATAATTCGGTTGTTATAGGGCTCAAAGTAAAGCGCGGCGGAATCAAACTTTTCTTCCCCTCCCTCCGACACCCGGTGGCAACCAATGGCTCCCGAGTTAAATCCACTCAAGAGAACTTAAGAAATAAATATGCCAAATAGGAGGCTTTAATAACAAAAGTCAGGGTTCCCATAACAAAAGTCAGGGGAGAGAGAGAGAGAGAGAGAGAGAGAGAGAGAGAGAGAGAGAGAGAGAGAGAGAGAGAGAGAGAGAGAGAGAGAGAGAGAGAGAGAGAGAGAGAGAGAGAGAGAGAGAGAGAGAGAGAGAGAGAGAGAGAGAGAGAGAGAGAGAGAGAGAGAGAGAGAGAGAGAGAGAGCTGTATTGATAGACTGAGCCCCACTGATGTAAGTCCAGGAGCAGGATTAATACCTAGATTAACCTGGGAACCACGGACACTAATGCTGTTTATAGAATTAAGTATGTAGAAATTATCAATCCATTATATTCATCTACAAAAGCTCAAATGGCCCGTTGGCATAGTGGCTAGGTCGCCTGATCTTACATTGTAAGTTTCCGGTTTGGATTCCCAGATGGGTCACTTTATTCCATTGGGATAAAATTAACGGAATTGCGTTTTCGATTCGGTCGACCGAACGCCATAATAAGACACAATTACACACATATTACACAGACGCAATACATATTGTCGTATGATAAAAACCCGCCCATTGTCAAATTTCACAATATAGAGTAAAAACCAGCAAACAAATCGTTTTTCTAAAAAATCGCATTAAAGAATAAACCGAGAGCGCAACGCCGAAAATAACGAATTCCGAATGCACCCTTAGATATGTCGAAACGCCCCCCCTCGGGCAATAATTTCAAGGAAAACGTTTTGCGTCACCGCAGAGGAAACGCCGAACAGAAGTTTGAAATTGAAAAAGTGCTTTGTTATTTCGTAGCGGATACCGTCTTCCCTCCCAACTTGTTTCGGAAGCTGGGGATAAATTTAAAAGTTGCTCAATTTAACGGCTCCACTCTATAAAATATATACGGTCGTGTCTAGTTTATGGCATGCGGCAACGTCCCACGCAATTATGTCGAACGTTCGAAAGGATGTGATAGTGAAAGATTAGCTTTTAAAAGTTCTGTTAATATTACTCGGTCTATTCCGCTTGTTATGCAAATGACGTAGTGGAAGATGGGGATAACAAGTTTTAACAGATTTTAAGTAGTTACCTTTGAATTAAGAAATGAAGTATCTGCTCCCTGTTTTATTGTTACAGCGGATTCACTAAACCACTTTGAATAATAAAATAAGCTAGATGGTTGTAATCCCTACTCCATATATAGTCAAAATCATTTTCTATGACTAACTATTTTTTGTAAATTTTAAATTGTAAACACAATTATAATGAAGTTTATTATTATATATTTATATAAAGTATTTTAAAAATTATTTAAACAGGTAAAATACCTAAGTAGGTACGAGTATAAATGAAAAATATAGTTTGTTAAAATATAAAAACCAATAGTCAGTTATAAAATACTGAAAGTAAAAATATTACAAATATTAAATTACAACAATACAAATAGTCAAATCAAATTTTAATTCTTTCTATAATCCATCTCCGATTATCATAATTTAAATTGGCGATTTAAAAATATTTTAATAAAAGTAGTCATGATAGATTACGATATTGAATACTGGCAAAATCTGATATTAAATTGGGTTCTTAATTAGAATAACCTGGACCCTTTTCTTTAATTAATAAACTATACGTATTAATCGTCTCCAAGACCCATGACGCACAATGGATATTACGTGTATTATAAAATGGTGATACTAATATTCGATTGTACTTGATGTCAACTGTCAAACGTCACAAAATAATAGAACTTTTAAATCTTTGAATTGAACATGACTAGTGCGACCCTGGTGGACCGATTTCAACCACAATTTTTTCAACTCTTGCCATAACCAAATGGTTCCTGCATGCCAATCGGAATAAGCGTTTGGACTATCGTAGAGGAATATACACAGACCGACCGACACATAGACAGACTTCGTCTCAGAGGCTCAAAATGGACAATTCCGTCATCATCTAAAAAAAAAATAACGCGTTCACAACACTTATTGGACTGAGAAATTAAAAATAGGAAACAGAAATATAATCGTTAAGTACACAAATAAAAGTCAATCAAATTAAATACTACGCAGTTCTCGCCACATTAACTAATGTACTCGCATTTCAACTGATTGTGGTAAACAAATACATGAAATTTATTAAAAGATTCACAAGATAATCGAAGTTACATTTCAAATTATTATATGGCATTTTATCTTAATTCCTAAAGTAAATACCTATAATGAAATCCACATTGAACGGTATCGATTCGTTGACATAGTTTCACGTACACAAACACTATTGTTTACATACTCAACTACGGCAACACACGAGGTAATTCTCCCTAAACAAAACAACGGCTGTTTACGCTAAAATCAAAGCCGCAATCCGGCCACATTAAAGTACAGGGTGCTCGATATGGACGCCATGTTCCGGTGTCCTAGGAGAGGTTGGCGGGGAAAATTTATAGCGAATGATAAAGTGAAACACAAACCGGTCTCCACATAAACGCGTTTTATCTTCCTTTGTTGGCGCGCGTTCAAACATATTCGCCGATTAAGAGGGGATGATTTAGCGCCCTCTCTCCAAATTACACAATGAATGGCGAAAGCGTATTAAATAACACTATACGACGACGCGTCGGATTAGCGGACCGTTTATTTTACTTGAAGCTGTAAAATGAGAACGGTAACGGACTAACACAAGAGACAATTGGGAAGACGTATATCGCTATAACTTACGAGTAATACGAATATAGTCAATAATAAATTCAATAAGAGTAGTGTTTGGCGTGCGGTAGCATCCCACGCGATTATGTCGAACGTTCGAAAGGATGTGATAGTGAAAGATTAGATATTTAAAAGTTCTGTTATTGTCACTCGGACCTTCTTCTCCTTCTTCCTAGACTCTGTCCCATTTACTTTGGAGTCAGCCTTCCTTGCCCTTCTCCTAAACTTAGCACGTGTCTCTTCCTTGCCCTTCCCCTTCTCCATCTTGTACTGTGTCGACGTCGAGTTGAGCTTCTCTCGGGTCTTTTTAAACCGTCGTTAACCATATCGCATGACCGCTGGCAAGCTAATACCACCGATTGGTGGTTTTTCTGTTGTAATAATTCGCAGTCGGTCAGATCTCCGTGTTTAATGCAGTTATGCAATTATATGCATTAAAAGTCACATTCCTTGAATAAGCCACCGTTGTATATTACTATGCGTGCACAACCACCCCCTACAAATAGGATCATGAGGGTTGAAAACATGCCACCGAGAGTTTTATTCTCATATTTTAGACAAAAATTTAACAAAAAAGTGCAGCCGCCATGTTTTGGTGAAACTTGGAACGGGCTGTCGTTATTGAATGTATATACAAAATTTCTGGTCTGTGCTGTTGACCGTTGAGGAGTCCCCTAGTCGGTAGCCAACCCTGGTGTAGAATTAGGTCATCGGAACTGAACCAACATGCAAAATTTTCAACTTTTAATGATAATATTTGAGGAGTTCCTTCAATTCCTTATGATCCTATCATCAGTATAGGTTTTTGATAAAAATGGAACCAAACTGGAAGTATATCCATTCAAATAAAAAAAGAATTTTCCAAATCGGTTCATAAATGACGGTGTTCTGAGGTAACAAATATAACAAAATACAACCGAATTGATAACCTTATCCTTTTTTTGAAGTTGGTTAAATATCATAACGTATCTGTAACGAAAAATATGCCTATATTAATTATTAAAGTCGCACGACAGTAAATAGAAGCATATTGCTGTCGATTCGCTTAAACAGTGTTTCATCGAGTCGGAAATCATAACGATGTACTCGTGCTACATCTACCAAAATTTTACGTTCGCTCTTAAACATACCTACATCGGAGGTTCCGGCGAATAGTGATTTTCCTCATTACGTGAGTTAAACTTTACCTACATCTTAATCGGCACCAGCTTAGCAAAGTGCAAAATAGCTTCTTTCATTAAAGCCTCTGTTCTAATAATAAGGTCTATGTGCAAACAAAAAGTCTTGTTCAGAATCTATACAAAAAAATAATAGTCAATAGGTCAATATAAAAATCTAATATAGGACATTTAGATACTACTGAATCAATATTTCAAGAGTATAATGCTGTGAAATAAATGGAAATATTCTGATATTTGACATTTGCCAAAGGGCATAATTTTATTATAATTTTTATTGACAGAGGCTGTATTACTAAAATTTACCCTAAATAGGTTTTGACATTTTTAGTTTAGGATTACAGATTTTAATGAGCCATGATATCAAATTATTGCTAAGGTTATTATGATTATTTACATTGCTCTCTTTATTTAATTAGAAATTATTATAATTTCATTATTTTCTAATAATGTATCATTCTCATACCGATTAAAAATTATTTAAATTAATTTATATACTCACAACTATCAATATAGTTAAATTTCCATAATTACATTATTGGGAATATTAGATACAATGACGCCTCATTGTTTAGGAATGGCTGCCTTTAACCTACCGGACCCGAATGAAATTTTATTGTATTGTTTTTTGTTCCACGATTTATAATAAGGCTTAATAAAATTATTAAATCCACAGTTAACAATAGAAAACCGCTACCTAGAATTAGCAACATAAACCTACTACTTTAAGGAATTGTAATTCAAAAAATTTACTTTATCGGCTTTTCTTTTAGAACAGTCCTCTCTTCTTTAAAGGCTACTTTAGGAGAACGGAAATCGAGCTGGTTAGAATGATCTTAATGTTCCTTTGCTATAAAAGTTCAAATAAAGATTTTCTTGCTATTCACAACATTTATAATTATGTAAATACCTAAATAAGTAAGGTTTTCTTTTGGTATTATTATTCACTACTACTTATATAAATAAATAAAATTCATGAAATTTAACGTGCCAACTATAAATTAATATATTTTGTTTCATTTAACGCATTTCTATTTCCAGAAAGCTTGCTTATCAGTGTTTTTTTTGCCTATTTCCAAGACGAGACTATAAATCTTTTGTTTTAATAATATGCTTAACTTTATTGTAATGTTGAAATAACTGCCTAATTTATTTCTATTTATTTTATTTAAAAAAAAAACAAAAAGATAATGAATAATATTTATAGTTAGGAATGTGTATATCCGTCTCTCATGTCAATAATGGAAAATAAATATTCAAAGCACCTCGTCGCAGTTGATTTCAAACCACTTGAGGTGATCACTTCATTTTTATAGAGTGCTCAAGCACGCGATCTGCGGGTGGGGCGCGGTGCAATTCAAAGACAGGCAATTCGTACGATAACGGCTCGCGTGTGGGCCTCAGCAGTAATTCTAGTAAAACAGAGTTAATCTTTATTGGCCGTTGGATTCGGCCGCGTTCCGCCCCGTTTCATGGCCCCTACAGACTAACGAATTAATTTAAAGTGTGTACATAAGTTTCGCCACTATCCGGGCTTTTTCCCGCGCGGGAGCGGGCGGCGGCCGCACTACGGCGAATGCACGCACATACACCGGCGCGCGGCGCCATAAAGGGATAGTAGCGGGATGTGCTACAGTTTCAACCCTCACATGGGGGTTTGGTAATATTTACTACGTATGGTCAACGTTTAAACGGAAGAATTTAAAAGTCTCTTCTTCTTCTGGTATCATGTCTGCTACCGAAAGTTTCTTCTCATATTGGCTATAATCTCGCGAGTCTTTATTATGCTGATATATTTATGTTCTAAATGGTTGACTGTAATATATCGCTATAGCGATAAGTCCGCCATTTGTGCATAAATTGTATTTTTTATAAAACCAGTGTAATATTTATTAAGATATGTTTTTATAGTACAATAAGGTTATTCTATTCTATTCTATTCTATTCTATTCTTGCTCAAATTATTTAAAACATCTTCATTCCTGACAATCCAGCGTATACCTACCTAAAATCCTCCTATAGGCCCATATGTCGAAGGCTTTAAACTTTCTAAGCGTGTATCGGGAGATTCCTGAAGTTAGGGCTGTCAACCCACCTGGTATGAGTCGCTAATATTGAAACTGTAGCTGAAAAATATATAAATAAAGTTGATTTATATTCTTATAATAGGCTTCTGCCTTAGTACTAAATAACTAATTTGACAGTAATATAAAATCGAAGACTATCGCGGTTGTTTGACATTATAAATAGAATAGAAAACGAATTTATCGCGTGAAATTTGTAGCACCCGACGTTTCGGTGACGTTGCAGCCGCCGTTGTCCAGGGTAGACTGTCTACCCTGGAAAACAGAGGCTGCAACGTCACCGAAACGTCGGATGCTACAAATTTCACGCGGTAAATTCGTTTTCTATCCTATTTATAATTAGACAATAATTGTGGAGAATAAATAATCCTAAAATTTACTAATTCTAATATATTTTAATTTCCAAAGGAGACTTCCAAACTGCATTTTTATTTGAATTCCTAAAAAAAATCTAAAAAAACTTAAATGGCAATGAAAATTATAATTAATCAAAATTATGATGACTTCGTAAAATTAGAAATAGCAATATTTGAATTACATATATTATTATGAGATGTGAAAGCAAAAAATAAGTATATATTTTTTTATTACTTGCAAATCTTGTTATTTTTATATTGATTGTTCCACGTTTTCGAGCAAGAGATATATATTGCGGATGATATTTCATTCACAGAGCTTGAATCAACGGAGGAACTGACCCGTTGGTTTCTGAAGTGGCTTGCAGGAATAACTTACTTATCCGTCAACGACTGCATAATGCGATCGATGGTGTATGACGCACGGAATACTGCAATATTACTTCTATAGACACACCCTATCAGTGGAATATCCGACGTTTACTTGGTAAGATTTATTTAGTTCTGCAAGGTGATTATGTTACCCTTCTAGTAAAGTTGAATCTCAGATAATCGGGATAGTTAACCACCACCGCCAGATAATCGGTATTATCCGGGATGCTTCAATGTAATTCAAGCCAGGCTAGTTATTCTCCCTAGGCTGGGCTAGTTAGTTTCATTATGTAGTTATTAACGGCGCGAAGTTTTCGCTTATGTTTTCAACTGGTTAATAATTTTCCTACAACTAAGCAAATTCATGATATTGACGATATTATAAATTTCACATTATTATTATATATATATATATATATATATATATATATATATATATATATATATATATATATATATATATATATATATATATATATATATATATATATATATATATATATATATATATATATATATATATATATATATATATATATATATATATATATATATATATATATATATATATATATATATATTTATTAATAAATATATTTAATTCTACTTGTATAGGTATCTATGTATATGGATGAATATATCGTAAAACGTAACAAAAACCATTGGTGATGCACATGGTATAAGTTTTCTACATATACTTAATATAAAACATGTTAATATACATTTGGTATATATGCGTAACGGTAACATAAGGTCACTGCATGAATTGAATTATTTTTCCGCACAATTTTGCAGTGACGCTATTTAAAATACGATCGGAGTCACCACATGATGTACTACACGTCAACTCTGTCGTTTAAGTGTACCTATAACTTTTCACTTTCACCCCGTAGTTAAAATTTCTTGAATTTTATAAAGTTTAGAGATTAGGATATAATGTATTTCCGATAAGTTAAAGGAGTGCTAAACCCGTCAGAAGAACCTACCTATTAATTAAAGCATTCTAGATAAGGCGGGAGAGAGGCACAAAGAAGAGGAAGAATATCCGCAGAATTATTTTTATTTTTCTCCGAAACTTCATACATCCTGAGTACCTACTTGTTCGAAGAGACCTAAAGAAGAGGAAGAATATCCGCAGAATTATTTTTATTTTCCTCCGAAACTTTATACATCCTGAGTACTTGGTCTATCTTCTTCGAAGATAATCGACAACCACTTCCTACAACAGCCCCCTTCGGTGGACTTTCCCATAGTAATTCACCAGCCTGACGTCACCAAACATGACGATTCAATATAATGGCGATTTACTGCGTAGCATAAATTATAATCTTCGAACATTATCACCGGTTTTAATTATTTTAATTTTTATTTTAAACAACATGATTTACAGACGAATCGCTATGTTATCCGGTATACAGTACAATAAAACGTGCAGGAAAAACAAGTTGAACCCATAGCCGTTGGCCCATCGCATACCTAACTGAGCAAAAACGCCCGTATCTAGGGATGCTGATATTTAACTTAGCATATTGCGAGCTGACAGGTATGACATTCGTTATATAATTATTATTGGAATAAAGTTCAAAACATTCATTCTTGCATAATACAAATACAACCACACAAAGAGTTATACCAAGAAACAAAAAAAATAGTAGTAAGAAATTATTATTAAACCCAACACCAATATATAGTAATAATATAGTACAATGAATACATATTTAAAATAAATATACATACTAATATAAAATACTAATATACACAAAAAGTACACAAATACATTAAATTGAAATACCTCTAGTCTTAAACCTCACATATACGTCTATTATATTTATAAATTAAAAACATCTAAGTATTTGCTTTTTATTTAATAATTTACCTAATCAAAAAATCTGTTAAAAATACATAAATGTGTTAAAAATAAATTATGTGTTAAAAATACATATATCACGTAATAAGACAACTTGTCGATATTTTTCCACGTTCTTCTTGTCGACTTCCTTTATCTTCTACCGTACCCCAATC
The DNA here is from genome assembly GCA_944548615.1 of Micropterix aruncella. Classification (NCBI taxonomy): domain Eukaryota; kingdom Metazoa; phylum Arthropoda; class Insecta; order Lepidoptera; family Micropterigidae; genus Micropterix; species Micropterix aruncella. The sequence continues at coordinate 32,269,040 of OX155953.1, read as the reverse complement.
TGCATGGATAATCATGAGTTGTCCCTTATAGCAGGCCAAGCCGTCGCTTACGCAGCCTCTATCTTATGTAAATTCAGAGGTAGATAACTTTGACTTTATAGCAGATCGTGGCCTTTTTTTGAGGAAACTGTATCCTCATAACATTTCAAAAATAGCAACATATTTATACACACACACACACACAATTTATACACCGTAACATCTCTAACAATTAATTTAGAGTAAATTTAGGTTTTTATTTTAATAACATAATATTTTGTACCTGCATTTATTTTATAATAGTTTTATTATTTAATGATTATTCTGATAATTTATTAATTATTTTGTTTATTTTAGTTTACTTTATTTATTAATTTTATAATTTACTATAATAATTTCTTCAAATATTTTTAATAAAACTAAATTTTGAAATTATACATTTTAATAAATATCATATAAAATTAGCGCTTTCTTTGGAACAGACACTGTATAATTAGGAGTGACGAAAAATCATTATGTAAAATTAATTCCTAAATATTTTTTTCTAATAAATAAAATAAATAAATGTTATAATCGCTTGAGTCAGGTTCCACGATTTCTGACGTCACGTCCAGTCGAGGGTTGAAAACAAAGAAGTCTCATTCCTCGACCTGGATGGAAAATGGCTGCGGCGCGCGTCCGGAACTTCTGTATTATTACGTGTTTATTATACAAAGTTAGTAATTTGGTATATGGTAAATGGCCCTTAATATCGCGACGCAGGCCGGTCGGAATCTCGGTCCGGATACCCGATGGCATATTTGTGTTTCCCTCTTGATACTCACTATTTAGGGGCACTTTGACTCGCCCCCCACCGTAACTACGAAACGTGTAATTAAGGACCCGCGAGGTACTGCTACTTCTAGTATACGCCGACGAATTCCGCTACAAACTGAAATTAATTACTTCTGATATAACCGCAAACGGATGCGAAGCGGGCGTACAGACGGAGATCGTTAACGACAAATTACAGGGGAAAAATTAATGAGGATGGAGTTGGACATAACATTGTTTGATTATTTATTTCCATTCTTTATCGTGAAATTTCTTATAACGCAAACCGATAATCGCCGAATTAGCGTGTTTCTTACTGATTTTTGGAGTTTACTTCTTAAGAATCGATTTCATTTAAAGCCCCCAGTATGAGAATTCGATGGATAGTAAAATCAAACCTTAAAAAAGGGTTACATTTAATGTCAGTAAAGTTCGGCAACTGAAAAGAGTGCTTAATGCCCAACAGGAGACCATACCTTCAATGAAATTTTCCAGCTTCAGAGCCTACACATACTGAACATACATTTGTCGAATGATCAAATGAGACAGATATCAAGATGAAATGAGACAGATATCGAAAGAAAATAATAATAATAATAATTCTTTATTGACCACAACGGGTACAAATGGCGGGCTTATCGCCATAAACGGCAATATCCTCCAGCCAACCAGCAGGTAGTGATTACGTTTGTTCGTGGCAGAACATTTTTTTTTATTTTTTCATTGACTTCAAAGAATACATATTCAAACACATACATACACATACACATACACATACATATATACATGCAATACATAAAGTGTATAATAGTATAAATGATACATAATATCCATATTATACATATGGTAATTTTGGGAGAGATGGACCAGCGGGAGAGACGGACCACCTAAATTTCTCCCAAACTCAAGTTATGTTTTTAAATACTGGGAACACTGAAATGGTCCTATCGAAGCAGCTGCAAATTGTACAGAATTAGACGGCCGTATTTTGTTTTGTTTTCTAGAAAAACTGTGAAAAATGCTTACACAGTGTCAGTTTTTTATGCTTGCAGTCATAACAAAGCTATGTAGCGAATATTGAATTTGTATGATTAAAATTAGCATTACTGTACTTGCATGTTCTCAAAGCGGCAATATAGCCTAAAAAAATTGATAAAGATTCATGCCTTTAGTGTGAGGGGCTGAACCGTCTGTCCTCACGATATAGACGAGATGGCCCAAATATATTGCTAATGAAATAGACCACTTTAAATTTGTTTTTTTTTAAATTTTGGTAGTTGTTTGAGTTTTGTGTATTTGTTGATGTTTAATTTTCGAATTGTCAGAAATGCGTTTAACCTAAGTGAGTTTAAAAGTGGCTTTTAGAGGAAAATGGACTAAGGTTGTTCTAACCAATGCTGTTAAGGCTTCTGAAAGACGGAATGGGAATGAGTAAAGCCGCAAAAACATTTGGAACATAAAATCACGTTTAAGCGGACCTTAAAGAATAAAAATTTATCCAAAGTATTATTTAGTTTTTTCTAGATCAATCTCATCTAAGTATGTGGTCCAACTCACCCATAAATGTGGGAGAGATGGACGGAGGCTACCTTTTCTTTTGAATCTAAAATTCAACGTTAACAGTCGTTTTGCTATATATATTTTATAAATTGTAGAGTACTAATAGCATATTCAGATGATACCATAAACGTGTGTTTTACTCAATCACAAAAAAAAAAAATTGGGCCCAAAAAAAAAAGTGGTCCATCTCTCCTCAACTTACCCTATACATAATAAATAAAAATAAAAAAATATATACGTAGGATCAGCTTATATTATTTTGAGAGCAGATATAGCTTCAGCCGGGAGCGAAACGCACTCGAACTAACGGTATCCCGTATATTGGAAGGCAGGTTATTCCATAATCTTACTGCATATACAGCAAAGGAATAGGTGAAGAAAGCTGTGTCTATAATAATAGGTGAAAATAATTCTGTGCGATGGTACATTTGCCCGAAGGTACACGACTTGCCCTTATTCGTACCTCACAACTATTGCACGTTAGGTATATGTTACGTAACTACGTAACATATACTATATGGTATAGGCTAAGCTTCGTGGTTTTTTGCTGGACCCACTCAGCGCAGCGGCGTTGTTTCAGCAGCCGCGTTGGAAATTTCGCCTGGAACCGCGCGCGGAACGTAAATTGCGCAACTTTGAAAATTTATCCCTACCATTCCCGGGGGCAAGTTTGTTAGAAAACTGCTCGTGCCGTGAAAATAAAACGATGCCCCTTTTTCAATGGGGAAGTTGCGGCTGAATGGCGTTGTCCCTCGCGGTGACATGCACCAGATTGGACGAGCGCGCCCGGCCACATGCCGCACGACGCCGGCTAAACTGCCGATGCGCTAAATGACGGGCAATTTGCTCTGCGATCATCAGCTGACATTTACTTAAACGTGCAACATAAAGCAACCAAAAAGTATCCCTATTGAAACCAATCGTGGTTTCAACTCAAGAGCAACTTACCTAAATAATAATAAAATAAATAAAACTCAAGAGCTCAAGATCAAGGAATCCGGGTCACCAACAAACGTATGAATATCGTATGAATTGATATAAATTATAATAATGTGATTTATATTTTTACCGTGTCGTTTATTCGTTTATTTTGAATAAGGGGGGAGTCTGGTTTAGAAGGACAAAAAAACATTTTTTCTATGTTTTTTTTTTAAATTAAAAGTTGAAATCGGATCATGAATCTTTTCTATCAGTTTGATTAACATTTAAAAAATAGCAGTTTAATTTGTTATTTTTTAGCAATTGTTTACCATCTTATCTGTTTACCAACTAGTCTGTTATAATATAGTAATCATATGATTACTATATTATAACAGACTATTGTATTATATCATATTATGTATAATAAATATTATTATCCTATTATACTTCTATTTTGCTCTATCAAAGTAACCTTATTAACAAGTTATTTAATTATTACTTTCCTTACCCTTATATTATTATTAGCTTTATTATATTTTTTTCTACTATCATCGTGTTCATGTTATTTCTGATAATTTGTAATGCGAGCATTGCAAACTGTTTATAGTATAGTAAATGTGTTTGGTTTGTATATGTATTTAAAATACTAGTATTATATATTTACTATCTGTAAGTTTACCATAAAATAAAATAAAAACTCTAAGGCGAAATCGGCCCCAATTCAGCGCGACTATATGATTTTTCAGAACATGGTTGACTGTGATCCGACCTGCGTAGCTTGTCTCTCCGGTGCGTATTGAGCTGTTAGTGTAGTATATAAATTGTTTTATTTTACACTAGCTGTTGTCCGTGTCTTCGTTTCGCGTAAAGTTTTGAATTAATTTATTAATTTAGGTAGGGGGCGTTTATTTGCCTTTTTAGATGCTGCCTTTAGATATATAGTACAAGACGTCCCCCCTCAGATGCACGCTATCTATCTCGTACGCTCGTCTTGTTCCTCGCCACCCGCGTCGCCTTCCGCTGAACGCTGACCTTGCTAGGCCAGCACCTGCCCCCGCTCGCTATGTATTTCGAGACGCTTGCACGAGTTACTAATTTTATTATATCTCTATAACTTTACCACGGCTTACAGTAAATCGCAAATTTTATCTCTATTCAACACCCGTGATAATTGATTAATTTATATCGATAAGGATTCTTGTTTCATTGCTAATGTCTTTAACAAACACTGCCTGCTTATTTTTCCAATTTTGTTGAGACATAAAATCAGTTATTCTAGCTTAAATAAAACGTTGGATACATGCTGTCGCCAACTTTTTATAGATCTCTTTTGAGATATCGTTTTTGACATATATAGTATTTACATATATCAAACCGTTTGAGCAGCGCAACTCACCAACTTATAAAGCAACTCACCAGCTGATTTTTCTCCAACTTCATTAACAAATATCGTTATTTCGTATTGAAACCAAATATGTATCACAATAAAATACAGCCTATACTGTACGATAATGGAGCTTTCCATTAGTAAAATAATTTTTGAAATCAGATGAGTAGATTCGTAGATTACCCTACATACAAACTTACAAACTTACAAACACGACTTCTTTATAATATTAGTATAAATAGCCAAATGGATTGTCTTAAGAGGGCCCTTTCCGCTCGACTCTCTATACAAACGCCCGTAATCGATTGCGACTTTAATACGCATTTTAATATTGAGATTTGAGTTCATTTGAGATCACTAAAGTTAAAACTAAGATTATGTAGTGCTAAAACTTCGAAATTTCTATCAACATCCTAGTTATTAGCCCTAAAAAAGCGTAAATTTTTCCTCAATTTCACCTTAGTTTGGCGAGCCGTAATCTACCTTACAAATAATGAAAACTAAAAACTATTTCGAGGCAATCCTCGTACTTGTAAAGAAGATTAAAAATAATTTTAGCTGAAGGTTCTAATGATAACGGTTTGGTCAAAAACATTTGATTCCTGGAACAAGAATTTACAAGAGCAGTCGGTTTGTTTCCGTTTGAATACCTTGCTATCTCTTTCGTCGTCCTACAAAGCGCTATCTCTTTCGTCGTTCTATCTCTCTCGTCGTTCTATCTCTTTCGTCGTTGCTATCTCTTTCGTCGTTCTACAGTCCCTCTCTTTTCAACAATGGGTGAGATGAAACAGCAAGCTTTTAGGACCATGCGCGGGTCGCAGTTGCGGCGTCCGTACAGGGCCACCTTAATGCTTATCCATCGTGCGATTGATGTAAAAGATTCATGGTCCGATTTCAACTTTAAGTTTTTTTTAAAAAACATTGTTTTTATTGGGCTTCTTAACCAGCCTTTCCCCCTTAAGGCCATATTAGAACAAGTGAATCTATTAAAAGGAATAAAAAACACGACTTCCATTACTAACAGTGAATTACTGTTTTTATAATTATTTTTATTACGGTTTATTTTCTTAATATTTCTGGTTCTGGTTTTCTAAACGAATGTCTAACAGCCTGTATCGGGCATACAAAATACACTGTTTGACGACATTTGACAAATAAACTATTTTGCAATATTAATACAAATATAATGGTATAAAATATTACACATAACAATTTATATATACAAGTTATAAAAGGCTTAGTTATATAAGAAATAAGTATAAATACAGTGAGAAAAATATTGGATTAATTCTTACATTACCATTTGTTATTACGGTTTTATAAAGAAAAGCGATGTTTTAATCGTAATTTTGTTGAAACTCCATTACTGGATTATATGTATTAATATTTTCCTAACGGTTAATACGGAAATCAAAGTATACTGCAGTTTCAACATGATTTATGTGTCCGACTATAACCGTACGTATATTACTACATGCTGTTATTTTAGAAGCGAAATCCCAAGGTCGCGACGTAATAATATAACATTATGTTTTAACATTACGTCACGGTAACCTTTCGTCACGCCAACACCGTTAAGCGTCATGTTAATTCATACGTATGAACCCCAGTCCCAGTTGTATACTCAATCCTTATTGAAACATACGCATTTCCGTGTATTAAATGACATAATTAAATAACATAACGTTTTATCATTACGACACGATAACTACTTTCACACCAACACCGTTACACATCATGGTTATTCATACGTATGAACCACAGTCCGAGTTACATACATACTCCTTATTGAAACATGCGTATTTTCGTGTATTACATCGTTGTATTTTACTCAGTGTACATACACGAAATCAATGCCGCAAATACTGATATATTGGGTCCTTACCTATGTAATTGCTGTTTTTTCAGACTGGCCATTTTAAACTTAGATAAATTGGATTTGAGTTTAAGTTTCAAATTCAACAAAAAAATTATTCAAAGCCATGTTATTATTTTTAAAAATCAGATGTTTATTTGTCCCTCCGGCTTGTTTTTGCTCAAATATTTTGTTTGTGCAACCATGGTAAAGTTGAATATTTGCATAATTTTCAAATATGAGATCCTGTGCCGGTGTTTTCTATTACAGCTTATCGCAGTATGGATGCATAGTTACTGTAAATGTGTACTGTTAATAACTGCAAACAATGCTGGAGAAGCTCGTGTTTAAATAACCGAGCATGGTCAATCGCTTATCGCCACTACTTTTGTGAGACAATGTATAACCACATATTTCACTACAAACAGTCGCAAGGTTGCAGGAGTTGCGGGTGGAGACTTTTGGTCACCCAACATACTTGCCAGAACCTGCTCGAATAGTTTTTTTTTTCAGAATTTATATATTTTTTACAAGGGAAAAATATCATTTTTGATGAGTCGGTGGAAAACGCCTTCAAAGTATTGATTGGTTCCTGTCCACTAGAGTTCTACAGCAGAGTAATAAAGCAACTCCCATTAAAATGACAAATCTGCATAGATAATAGGGGTCAATATTTCAATTAATTAAATATATATTTTTCATACAAAGTTTTTGGCCTTAAATTTCCTTTATATATCAGCAACTTCGTAGGTAAGGACCCAATACTAACACCTATGTATATTGTCTCCTCTCCTCCGGACCAGAGATTAAGATAACGCGAATTGTCCTTTTGTGCGGCCGAAAATACAAAATGAATGGGCAATAAAGCGAAAGTTCGTCCTAATTGAGTGGAGTTCTCTATCCCATCGGATAGAGTGCGAGGCGATGATATCGCCACAGCGCGGCGCGGAGGCGACCCGCCGGATTCCTATTAGACAAAAGATTGTATGTAGTGCAAGGCACATACATATATCGGTCCGCACAGCCTTCAGTGAGAGCAGTTTATCTCGACACGGATCGCTCTTCCTCCTCTTCACCTCTTCCTCTCTTCCCCTACCCACGGGTACAACCCTCGCCGTACCTTGCCGCCAGTGGCGTGCATGGAATTTGGATTTGATGTGGACATCCAACAGGCAACATTCGGTATGGCAAGAGTTAAAAAGTATTAGTTGTAGTTAAAATCAGTCCACCAGAGGGTGCGCTAGTAGTGCTTCAATGTCGACGTATTGTAGTTAGAGACTTAAAATTGGGTACACAGATGCCTTGTTGGGCCGAACTAACTTTGTCGAATATCTCGCATACAGGCGACGCATAAACATTTAAATTCCGCCATATTTAAGAAAATACTACATTTTTTTTGGGAAAAAAATATGTTTTATAAATAATATTTTATATTACCATTTTATACCACGGAAAATACTACAACTATACTACAAAATAGCGTGCGGGGAGGGTAAGTTGGCTGGAGGGGGTGGGGGGGGGTTTGCCTACTTGCCGTAGAAGTCGGGATGACGCAACCCATTTTTTTTTAGGGAGAAGGAAGATTCCTCCGAAATCAAAAAAAGCTTAAAGGAAAACGTAGACCATTTTATGTTAATAAATAAATTACTAACATTTTGATTGGTTTTATAATCACGTTTTTATAATCTTCCAGCTAGGTACATAAGTGGCTTTTATTACTTTATTTATTCATCAAAGTATCATCGTAAAATCATAATTTCATAAACATCGTAATATCATAATTAACTGGATATCACAATATGTTAGACAAAATCAGTGACACCAAAACGTGGCTGTATTAAGCGTTCTTCTTGGCATCGCTTTAACTAACTGCATAGATTAAAACGTAACATTTTAAAACGCCTCGATAATCAAACTTTTTAAAATAGCCGCTGTGACCGTATCACCGGCGGGTTCTTATAATAGCGCCTAATCTTGAATCCGCATATTTTAGCTACTGATGAAGACCTTGCATAATGTAGCATTAAATAGTATATAATGTAGTATTAAATAAATGATATTTCATTGGTAGTCGATTGAAAAAGTTTAAATTTATTTAGTTTAATTATTTTTTAATTTCTAGACAAAGGAAAGAGAGAAACGGAGTATAGGACTATCCATTTTCATTTTGGCTTCTAACTGTCGACTGAATATGTCTATGTTTTTAATTTTAGATGTCGTTAAAAATGCAAACCGAATTAATAAAGACAATAGGCGCGATTGCGTTTCTTTGTGAACTAAAACTGAAATTAGTTCAAGCGACCGTGATAGAGCAATACGTAAGAGCGAAATAGGAAACGAACGATCGTCGATAAAATCCACCTGTCGAACTTATATTCGTCCGAATAAATTTGAGCACATTTCGTGCGGTGTTAGATTCAGGTGCTTTATTTTTGGTGTATAGTTTTAATACGAAAAATAGACAACCGTTCCTTTCAAATTGAGCTCTAGCGTATTGCCCTGTTTCGTTCACACGAACTAATTTCCGAGTTTAGTTCGCGAAGAAACGCAATAGATCCTAATAAAACCATTGTTTAAAATTTAAATCATAATGGAACAGGGTAACATTGAAAATTAAAAATCAATTCAGAAAGCAATTGTCAACGTCTTCTACCACTTCGCTTTTAATAAAACTCGGCAGTGACACAGCGAAGACACGAATCTGCATCGGTCGCTATCGCTTCAGAAGCAGTGTCTATTGATCAGCGTATATGCCTCTATTGCGTGAACATGACACAAAGGATACTAATGAAATGCTTTACAATGAAATGTATACAAGAAGGAATAATGTAAGTGAATATGTGACTACCAAGTACATGTAGTAAGTACCTCTACCGCAGCGAGCGCTGACTTCGTCACTTCTACTATGTGACTTATCTAGAACCGTCTCGCAGGTGCCAGGCATGACAAAGACCGTGGGTGGACGATCGCGCAAATTGCATATAATAATAAATATATATGTACCAAGATTTAGCGACTAGATAGGCAGTCTTTGTGCCATGCACGCCACTGTTTGCCTAGGCCGTAAAGTCGTAAAAGATGTTTGTTTGGGTTGTAGGATCAAGGGTCGCTGGGGCTAATATTTTTATCTAAAGATACGAGTCATTCGCAGGTTAGTGCCGTTAAATGAACGCCCGATAGGGCGGTCGTTCGCTACTCGAACCCCGAGGCAGAGGCGGACTTAAGGATCTGGGTCTGATGATAACTAAGCTGCAGTGCGTAAGAGTCTACTAACGTTCTTCTGCTCATTTTGTAGTGTAGCGAAGCTACGTGTATATAAATTCATCCCTATCATCCCCACTAACGCACCCCTATCATCAGAAGGAAAAAGTCACAGGTGTAAGGAGTCAAAAAATGGAACGTATGATGCTAAAAACCACTTAAAAGAAACAACAAAAAACACAATTTCCTTTTCCAGAATCAACGCACTTGCATATACGCAGTGCGTATCAAATCAAAACATGATAATTGGAAACGTAATAATTTCGGAAATATCACAAAGAATAGCACTTCGAAATACGCGGCAGTCAATCTGGTTCCAGAACTAGTTTTAGAATTAGATCCAGATTTATGAAACGCCTTTGCAGTTTGGTGAAATCAACAGAAATCACCAAAAAATCAACGTCACTAAATTGGTCGAAGATGCCTCCGAAAATCATCAAATGTATTTTCAAAAACACCGAACTTTTAATACTGAACTGACTAACGCTAACTGAATGAATGCAAGTAATAAATGGCAGTAGATACAAATGTTGCATTTTCTGAATAAATGCGAAAACGAAATAACTTCTTAGACGATTTTCACCCGACTCACATTATCTATATTCAGAATGCGTATATACGATAAATAACTATACTACATAAACCAATAATATAGCAAATTCATAAAATTTCACGATTTTGAGACTCTTTTATATAAAGTCTGTGATAATTTAAAAAAAATTAAAAAACGAATAGTAGGAGTTCATTTCCATTCTATATTAATTCAAAAAAATAGATAACCTTTGTCGGAGACTCAGTCGTATTGGGATACGTGAAACGCAGAGGGCAGTAGAGCACACCAATGACGTAACCAGCACATTGTATCACGTAATCTACTGTATAAAATAGAGTAGATTATATATCTCTACTCTACCACATGTTATGTGGTATTGCTCTCGGGTTTTTAGGCGTACCCTAGCTGCTATTGGTGAATGCTGATAGGCTAGTCTCATCTTCTACCTCCATTGCAGTCCCTAACTGTTGGCTCCCGAGATGACCCGGGGCGCTCGAGCCCGCTGCACTCGTAGATGGTTGGGGCTATTGCTCTTGTCTAAATCTATCGGGCTCCCAAAGGAGACGGATACGTACCGACGCGCCGTAGGGGTGGGCGAGGAATGACGTAATCCGTCTTACTACATTTGGTTCCTAATAGTTCGTGCAGTTTAGGCCTGATGGTCTGTCTAGGTTTTCTTAGGTCGGCTTGACCCACGGGTCAGATCCCATCCGGTAGCCTCCTCGAAGAGGGATTCAACCTGGGAGGGCCGTTATGAGCCATGCCTGTGGCTTTCGTAAACAATTGGGGTCGGAGTTGCCGAACCGGAAGAACACCTCGGGTGGAACTGGGTGGTTTTTGAATCATACGGCGAATAACCAGGGAAGACTGGAAACGTACTATTCCTATGCAGCGGGAATTGTTGACCTGATGTTAGAGCCATATTTGAAATGATCTATTGGCCACCCGATCCCATATGGTATTGACGGACACAGAGTGATACGGCCTGCGATAACTTCGAACTGAATTACCGCTAACATCAGGTAGAAGCCGCAGAAGCGACTTCGAATCTGTGACCAGATTGGAGGATGGAGTAATCCATCCAAATCTGTCAGTAAGGGATCGAGGTTCACCCGCTGGATCCTCTTCCTAGTGCCTCGCTGTAAATGGTTGGTCTCTTGGGGGTTTGACAATGGAGATAGACAGTGGACTGTCCTTTGTCAGCTAAAGTCTTTCAGGTTTACTCCATAGGAGATAACACCTAATGCCGCTAAAACTTTCTGGAGTGACGGATTCACCCGTTGCTTTTTGACCCTTGCAGTTGTCTTACTACCCAAGACTCTTGACGCCATCTACGTATTAAAATCGGTGCGCCATATCCAAGCGATCACCAATTTCTGAAACAAATTACACATTTGTTCGAAATAAAAGTCCTTTCACATCAAATTACATAAATCATTGTTAAAATGTTGGTCACGTTTATTATTATAGAGTTCAGCAACCATTCTTATGAGACCCACCAAATTAGCATATATGTATATTGGGCCCGATTGCGTTTCTTTGTGAACTAAAACTGAATTTAGTTCAAGCGAACGAGATAGAGCAATAGGTTAGAGCGGAATATAAAACGAACAATCGTCGATAAAAACTACCTGTCTGTATAAATTTGAACACATTTCGCCCAGTATTAAATTCAGATGCTTTATCTTTTGTGGGAAGTTTTAATGCAAAAATTTGACAACCGTGTATTTCACATTCCGCTCTAGCGTATTGCCCTGTCTCGTTCACACGAACTAATTTCCGATTTTAGTTCACATAGAAACGCAATCGATCCAATCATGATTCTAATGTCCTAATGTCCTAATGTCTGCTGGAAGCCCTGCACGACATTTCTATATATATATACCTACCTGTGTACTCGTAGATTCGTCCCTGTTGAAAGCGTATCTCGGCCAGGCCACTGAAAAGCTTGGGACAAAGGAATCTTTGCGGACTTATTAAAGTAAGTGTTATAACCCTACTTCCATCCAACGCTGCTACCTGTTTGTAACTAAACCTTCGAGGATAACGTTCTGTGATATTTGATATCCCTGTTGAGGAATATTACGCGTAAGGGAAAACTGACTTTAGCAGGAACTCGTCACATCCTTAACCAAAATCGTGCAACCATATTCGAGGTACATCAAACGGAATAATATTAGTCCTCAGTGATTACACCAATTTTGCTAAAAAGTGGAATATTAATTATTTTACACTTTTTATCTAAACGGAAACATCTGTTAGTTAAAAAAAAGTTATGTGACTACGATGTCCGTCCGTCCGTCCTTGCTGGCACTTGGATCTCAGAAACTATACGTCCTAGAATGAAGCTAGAGAAAAATGGTTGACGGCAATGATTTTACCGCGTGAAGTTTGTAGCACCCGATATTTCGGCGATGTTGCAACTGCCGTTGTCCAAGGTAGACTGAAGTGCTTTCAATTGTCATTAGTTGTTTTACTAGTAGGCGGCAAACTGCTGCTTTTCTTCGCAGATTATAACGGTGGTGAGCGAAGGGTTCGGGGCGCGTGAATTTTTGAAATCCGCCGTGCACACAACTATTACTGTATCTTGTGTTTCATGTTTACGGACAATAGAAACATTTTAAGGAGAGAGCTACATGTAGTAAACTATTTGAAACCGTCGTATATATTGAAGTTCGGTGTTGTTCTTATTTCAATGGCTTGCCGGATCATGCGGGAAAGTATTATTATTATTAGGATAGCAAAAAATGATTTCGAAACTGTAAACTGTTAGTTCCGCTGTCCGCTCCGCGGGCCGCAAAAAGTAAAGTCGCGGGCTGCTTGAAGCCCGCGGGCCTCGTGTTGGACAGCCCTGATTTATATAATCTAAAAAAAATATTATATAATTTAAAAATCTGCTCCCCCTCATTACAGAAAAAAAAATATTAAAGTATTTTTTTGGATTTCAAATAGCATCATTAAAAGACAATATCCTATGGAATATTTTTTTGTACCCACATATACACCCCTTAGTTTAAAAAAAATCCTGCGGTAAAGTACAGTGGCTCGGGCACATGCAATAACTATATGAGCGCCCGCGCACTAAGCAGCCTGGCTGTCCCATTCAGCTTTTTTTCTCGTCAAGTATTGAGTGAATTTCAGGTAACTTTCACTTTTATAAATATACCAAAGTCCAGCTAGCATGTTCAACACTGGAACACCGGGATGGGCCCTTTCCATTTTATATTTGTATTAATCCTTGATCCACGATTAAACAATGCTACGAGGAGTCACCGGGAATCTGTATATCAAGGGATTGTAGTGACTTATGATGATGATTTATGTAACATTTAATAAACAAACATTTTCAATTCCAAGAGACGGTTGACGTAATTAAACAGGTGAAGAAATAATAATTTATAAACGAGTCTTTCACACGGGGCAGTTTTGTAATTATATAGAAAACAGCGTCTTTCACGATCATCAGTTTTTATTCACGTGAAATTTACCCCACCTGCAGCAATTCTACTGATATATAAGCACGTACAATTAGCATATTTATTCACTGTCAACGTTATCTTATGGTAAGCCATCTCTCCTTAACTTCTCTTTGATAATTAAATGGTATAAATATTAAACACTGTGTTTATCTACAGCATGTGCTCGCCTAGGACACAAAGTTGGAACGACACAAAGTTGGAACTCTGATCATCGATAACTCACGATATTAGAGAAACGCGCACAGGATGTAGTCATGGGGAATAACAGCCGTAAGTATAATACGAATCCGTTTTTAATGCTGCCAGCCATTGTGACCTCCTTCGGCAGCCTACTTAATTATAAACCTAATTCGAGAGGGTTGATCTTGATCTCTGTGTTATGATTTACAGTATCGTTTCGCGTTTTTTCGATATGCAGACGCGTAATTTTCCGAACGGCCCACTTAGGCCTGATATGATTTTAATGGGGGGGCCCTCCCGATATCGAGATCCCGCAAATGAATTATGTTCGTTATGTAAAGTGAAGGCGGGGCCCGTTGATAAGGAAGAAACGATAAATTTACATTGAAATCGTGCGCGGGCAAAACAAAACCCCATTATGGCACGGTAGGAAGTGTTCGCTCTGCCTTCAAGTGTTTCACTAGCGGCGGGCATTGTGCCGCCGCCACGCCCACCCGAGGGTTCAATTACTATCAAATGGAATTTACCGCCGCGCTGAAACACACTATGTAATTAACATATTTTCTCTATTTCGTGTTACCGAAATAACTACAACTTAACAATAACAGACAGTGACTAGTATTCAATTTTGAGCAAATTTCCTATTCATCTCATAATTTTATACTTAAACGACCGACTCGTATTCCGTTTTCCGCAGGCTTAAACTAAGCTAGTGCTAGAAATTAGATACTTAAGCACCTTCGCTATTTTGTTGGTATTCCGTTTCGTCAAAATTAGGTAGCGGTCCTAAATCTTAAAATTTTCCGATTTGTCTATGGCCGTTCCAAAGCGGGGTCTTAACTTTGACAGATCGTTGACTCGCTTAATTAATATTAATAAGACACTTCATTTTCTTCCTTCTCAAATTAGTTCCGAGCAAGATCAGTTTTAACAATCTCAGTTTTAATGTAATCGTACCCAAAATGTGTTTGATGTTGTTTTTGGGACCTTATAAAATCTCTATATGAAGTCTTGGAAGGAAATACTAAAGTTGTATATTGTATAGGTGTTCTAAAGGTTCCTTTTTAGTATATTTCATAGGGCCTGAATTAGGTATTAAAAAAGACAGAGTAAGGGGCAGTTGTCGTTTCTGTGAGAATACATTATTATGGCGGCTCGGTAGCTGACATTATGCAGAAGCCTTTATAAATAAACAGAGTCAGTGATTTCTTTCGGTACGCAAAACTCGATTTTCCGTAAAAGGATCTAAAAAAAAATAAACCACAAATCTTATTTCACAAGGAAGCAATTAATCGGGTAATCTAATTCGTATAGTCATTCGCAAACAAATGATTTCAAGCGCTTATTCCTTTGTTACATTTTGATAGTATTCTCTCATTTATTTCTGGCATATGAGAGAAATAAAAGAAGAAGATTTTCTACTGATCATGTACATTGTCCCGTCAATACGCCTTTCGCATCTAGAACTAATCAAAACATTTTCTACGGAATCATCGCATGAAATCCTAATAACTGGTGTTAAATTAAGTTGCCAAACTTCTGTTTTTTTAAGTATTTTTAAAATTATTAATCATTGTATTGAAAAGTGACTTGATCTCAGGGAAACATACGCCATTTAATTTGTGGTTTATTGTATAAAAGGCAGAAATATATAATTTTTTCTAATAATTATATTTAAGGTATTACCCATATTTCTTATAATTGCTATAATCTACATTTTAGTTATTATAAAACTTTATTAAAAATCACATTAAAAAAATGCTCCTCAAAAAATATAATAGCTCTCTAGGGTTAAAAGAAATCAAAATGCTATCTAGACTTTCTCTAAAGTATGCAATAATAACAGTAATTTGATGTTCTAGTCTAATTCAAAAACCTTGTTTTTTCTATAAATATTTTCTGCAAAAGTTTCTGCAGATTTTATTTAATATTATCGCTTTAAGAAAATGATCGTCAAAAATGGAATGTTTAGATTATCATAGAAGTTCAGCAACATTATCTCTCTAGGATTAAAAGACATCAAAACCCTCTTTGGACTTTTATCAAAGTATTACATTAATAACAGTAATTTGATTTCTGTAAATATTTTCTTCAGACGTTTCTGCAGATTTCATTTTATGTTATCGTATTATTATTATTTTTATTATTTATTCCGTAGCCGACGAATGGGGAGGGGTTCGTCCTCGCAGCCTATACGCTGCTGTCGGTGTCGCTGGATCTAGTACTCCATTCACGATTCGCTTCCATTCTTGACGATTTTTTGCCAAGGCTCGATCATCCCTAGTCGATGTGCATTATGAAAATACGCATCAAGAAATGGTTAGATTATCATAGAAGTTAAGAAACGTTATCTATCTGGGGTTTAAAAAAATCAAAACCCTCTCTTGATTTTTTCTAAAGAATGCAATAATAACAATAATTTAATTCTCTCTCTAACTCATAAACCTTGTTTTTCTGTAAATATTTTCTTCAAACGTTTCTGCAGATTTTATTTTATATTACCGCATTAAGAAAATGCTCGACTAAAATCGAATTGTTAGCTTATAATAGAATTTCAAAAACGTTTGCTATTAAGGGTTAAAAGAAATCATCAAAACGCTCTCTTGACTTTCTCCAATGTATACAAAATTGACAGTAATTTAATGCTTTAGTCTAATTCAAAAACTTTGTTTTTTTCTGTAAATGTTTTCTTCAAACGTTTCTGCAGATTTTATTTTATATTTTATTTTTGTATATGCAATGTATACAATGGTTTATATACAATTATACAATGTATATATTTTGTCAATTGTATGCAATTGTATCAATTGTAAACATTGTATATAATATTATATACATTGGTACAATGTATACAATTGATACAATGTATACAATGTATACAATGATCAATGTATACAAAAGTGCACTAAGTTCCCTGTAAATATTTCGTTATTAACATAGCGATATTCTACGAAGCCTAAGTTATGAGAAGGGAAATGTTTATCAATCCTCACACTCGATGGCTGGAGGCTTTAGCGCTGACAGTTTTCACTGCGATCTACTATTTTCCGCTCCCTTTCTCCACCCCTATTTCACCCCTATCCACTCCTCCACTCGCCCATTGCTCCCTCGCCCTCTCATCCGGCAACCCACGTGATTCTAGGGGTGGAATAATTTAGAAAGTTATCGATGCGGTGAAACGCTCGTTTGATAATCGTTTCACAGGCGATTCATATGCAATTTCGCAGTTTGCGGAGAGCAAAGTATTTTTTTACTTCTTGGTTTTTTTATGGGGTGAATCTTCGAACGGTGATATTTATTCTTTAAGTTTGAACAAGTAAACATTATGTAATGTTTTTTTCAGTATCGACCATATTACTCCCTCAAATTAAAAAAAGGGAGTCGATTTTAACTTTTTACTCATTTTACTTTCTCATATGGTCAAATAACTAGACTACCAAAACGGGTAAACCTTTAGAATCGTAGAAAATTATTCAGGTAACGCTGGGATTATTTGTTGGAAAAGGTGGCCTTCAACCTGCGGGCTGCAACTAGCGTCATGAAAACCACCCCAACAGAGGGATTAAAGGTGGCACTCTGCTGCCCGCCTCTGGACAAACTCATAATTAATTCCGCCAGACTTACAGCATACAGACTGAAGTATTTGAGCAAGTGGAAACGAGGCGGGTCCAGTCATCCTGAGCTAAATCTTCTTCACAAAAGTCCATTCACCCTGACACAGGATCGACTACTTAAAAAAATGTTGGTAGAGAAGTCCTATAAAATCCTAATCCCCACCAGGGAAGACTGGAAGAATCCGCATTGCCTCCAAAGCCACAACGCGGACGCCTGGTTTACTGACGGATCAGGAACTAATGGACGTTTCAGGATAGGCATGTACGGACCCAAAACCAACCACAGAATCAGCATCCCCCCTTGGACAATATGCGATGGTTTTCCAAGCCGATGTACTTGCCATATTGGAAGGCATTAAACTCCAGAGTCGACTTGAGGTAAAAAATAGGAAAACCCTTATCTGGTCTGACAGCAGAGCGGCATTGGATGCTCTGGCTAAACCCACCACAGAATCTTCTGTGGTCTGGGACTGTATGCAAGAGCTCCACAAATTGGGAAAAGCTAACAAAATCGCCTTAATATGAATACAGGGCCAACAAGGCATACCCGGCAACGAAGATGCCGACAGACTGGCAAAACTGGGCACACTGAAATGCCCAGTGGATCCAGTTGCTGAGGTTCCCTTCGCTATAGGTAAGAAAATCATCAAAGACTGCTTGGAGTAGGAACATCGGGAATCCTGGAAACAGAGCCAAGGATGCCGCCAGGCAAAAGCCATGATGGAGCAACCCCTTCCAAAGAAAACCAAGACCCTACTTGACATGAGCAAGAAGAACCTTAGAATCACTATCGGTCTCCTCACCGGACACACGACCCTTAGGGCAAAACTATTTAACCTTGGTTTGACCGAGAGCAAGGACTGGCGAATGTGTGGCGAAGAACGTGAAAACAGCATACGCATCGTTGGTCGCTGCCCAGGCCTCGCCGCAAAAAGAGACAGTTTAGTGGGACGAGCCTTTCTCGAACCCAGCGATCTATCCAATTTGAAGGTCAGTGATCTGCATGGGCTGGTAAGCAGTACCGGGCTACTAGCAGACCACTGACCCAACCACAAAGTGGGTAGTTACAAAAGATCTTATACATCCAGGTGACATTAAAGGCTGGAAACAAGCCCCCCACTCCGTTTACCACTACTACTAGAAGTATAATTAAGGCGATGCCGGAGCTACAACATATGTGTAACAATTACCACATGAATAATTTCGGCTGTCAACTAAAACTGGCGAACCCGTCACCTCAGGAAGTTTTAGCAATGTTTGATCATTCTACACTTCCGTGAGATGAGCGTAGAAGGCTTAGGATGAAACAGTCCACTGTCTAGTTACGCCACTCGCCCGCAATAAGCCAACGCTTTACAGCGAGAAACCGGGTTTGCAACCAGCGAGGCCGACACTCGCACCCTTACTTCCAGTACAGCCAGATTTCTCCGGCCTCCCGACTGAAACAAAGCCGCTTCCAGACTCCCCAGATAATGTTATCAGTCGGAATGCAGAGTCGATTGGATGACGCCACACGGTGCGCAAACCATCCAGGAGAACCCGAAGGGCGATTCCCAAGGGAACTGGTCCGCATACACAGAGTCTTACCCGGGCTCGCACTTTTGCGTGAAGGCTACCGAATAAGTGTTGACCTGTGAGTTGGGCTCACACTAACACATGGGTCATAGTGGCTCAACTGCACGCGGCCCATTAGCTCCATGACAAATGAATAGAGAAAAATGAATAGAATAGAATATTTACATATATAAAGGGGTCCAAATATTATTCACCTGAATATGGTTTGTTAAGAATTTTCCCGGAATAAGTTAGGAAATGTGTATTTTATTTTATGTTCAATATATAAATTTCTTGACAAAATATAAAGCTTTAAAATAGGATTCCGTAAAAACGAAAAACGTATACAAATTTACCAAAAAAATACTGCAGATGTGAACTAGGAAGTTGGGTTATATATTAAACTAGATATGTAAGTGTTTAGATGAGAAGTAAAAGAAAGTCGCCTTAAGAAGTACCTCACTGATAGAACGTTTTACTCAGTTCAGGAAAATTACCCTTGTCCTGACTAAAATCAATAGGGTTAATGCTATTCTTTGTAACGTGTTACATTATCTCTGTGTATTTTGTTGCGTTTTTTATTGTTTTACATCTTCGTATTTGCTAAAATTTCCTAAAGTTGAATATTGTTATGTTTGTATGTCTTGTAGTTCCTATGTTTTTTTTTTAAGTTTCTTTTAATTTTTTATAATTTGTATACCATTATAAATAAAATGAATACGAAATTACGTCAGAAGAATTATTTTATCCTGCTGTCTGAAAGAACCTAATGACTGCCAAACGTAATGACGTACATGTCTGAAGAATATTAATTCAATTCTTTATTATATTAGCAAACGAAAAATGCTAAGGTTCAAATGGTTGAGGATTTAAACTTGAAAACAAATAAAAATATGAGCACAATGACCTTACTCATATTTTATTCTTCAGATATTAAGATATAAATTACATATTGCTATGATAGATGATAGAGGTAATCGATTTTTTTATGCAGTAACGTTGCAGTAAATTACCTCCCTACGTAACGCCACGAGAAGACGTCTGCAACTCGCTGATAAGGCCCGCCCGCGCTGATTTTATACGCTACAAATTGAGGTTTATTGATATGGAATGTCTGAGGGACATTGCAACAAACACATTGAAATGTTGTTTACGGTTCGCTTTTCGGCTGTATTGCTATTGCCGCGTTGCCTAAGTACCGGATTGGCGATATTGGCAATCAAGTCTAGCCAAAGCTCTCAGTATCAATAGGATTTATGATTCGAGTGTGAAATGGCGTATCCTCAATAACGTAGAGGTGATTCGATGTTGATCATGATTCAATGATTTTAAATATAAATTTTAAATTATCGGGCTAAAAAAACTTTGTAGATAACTCGACAATGATGTGACAATGACATGACAATGGTGACATAGCCGGGAATCGTACCCGGAACCTTACAATGAAAGGTCGTCTGATCCTATATTGTAAGGCTCTGGGTTCGATTTCCGACTGCGTCACCGTTTTCCTTTGGGATAAAATCAACGGAATTGCTTTTCAATTCTGTCGGTCGAATGCAATAACAAGACACACACACACATTGTACACGCAAACATACAAATAAACACTTCATAGTATTGTGGGTTGCGAGAGATGGTGGGTTGCAAACAAATACTTATCATAGAAAAAATATTAAATATGAATTAGAATTCTTAAGACATTACCTACAGCTCTTGCTTATGACACATTTCGACATTCTCAACGGATTTTTAATGAAAAATGTCATAATCTGAATATTCAATAAAGATTCTCGTTTTTATTAACAATAGATTGAGTAACAAAAGGGTCTTAGAATCCTGGAAATAATACATCTCTTTCGATGGTAAGTTCTTTGTAAATGTCTTTAGTAACTTACGGGTTTAAAACAATTTTAAATGATAAGTAAAATTAAAACAATTCTAATATAATCTGAAAACTGAAAACTCTAGATTTGATTGAGAAAACTGATAACTCTAGAGTTGATTGAGTAAACTAATAACTCTGATAACTCTAGAGTAACCTGAATACTGATAACTCCATAGAGATTTTTATCGAATAGTCGATAAAAACAGATGTAATCAGTTAAATCGTAGATGAAAATCAAAATAATTTGAAAATCTGATGCTAATTAACTATCCCGCTTTTTATAGCCTATTTACCTAGAAATTATTACCTAATTACCTAGAAACAGCCATGAAAAATATGATAAACAGGTAAAGGGAAAGTATGATACAGTGTATCAACTATATTTGTTATGCTATCTACAGGTGCATAAGTGCATGATCACTACATAGTATAAAACAAAGTCGCTTTCTCTGTCCCTATGTCCCTTTGTATGCTTAAATCTTTGAAACTACGCAACAGATTTTGATGCGGTTTTTTTTAATAGATAGAGTGATTCAAGAGGAAGGTTTATATGTATAATAACATCCATTAAATAGTGGAGAAGTACTGCTATTTTTGAGGTTTCTAATGTGATGTCGAAAATAATTACATTTTTTCCGCTTACATTGCAAACGCAGGCTGAACCCTACGAGTTTTATCAAAATAATGTACTAAGTATTGTACACATTGTAAAGGTCTACAGAAAAGTCCGTGATGGTATATGTCTATCTCTTATGTATAACCCACAATAACTTTTTTTTGTCATTTACTTTTTACGACAAATAATGGCTAATTTTCGAAGCGATTTTAACCAATACAGCATTAATCCTTAACCAATTAAATACCTTGAATACATTGTTCATTTAATATAGATCTATATGGCCCTGTACACCGTATGATTTAAGTGAATATTTTCGAAGATATTACAGATTTAAAAATTGCGGGACGTAGCGTTTGCGGCGGTACCGGCCGGCCGCCCGGTGCGGCAAGAGCGTGCCTATAAATAGCGCGTCTGAGGCCGCGGTTTTCCCTATAGCACTTTGAATTTAGCAGCGATCGGACGCGTTTATTATATCGGAGCTCTCCAGCGAGGAAAATAGCAATACTTAGGTAATAAAAACGTGCTTTTCAGCGCGACAACGTATCAGTAATTATAAGTAAGTTACGATAAATAATTGTATGATAGTAATATGAAATCGAAGACTATCGCGGTTGTTTGACATTATAAATAGGATAGAAAACGAATTTACCGCGTGAAATTTGTAGGACCCGACGTTTCGGTGACGTTGCAGCCGCCGTTGTCTAGGGTAAACTGAAGAGCTGTCAGTCCGTTGTTTTGCGGGTAGGCCGCAAACCGCTGCCGCCACTGCGTAGGTTATAACGGTGGTGGGGGGCCGGGCTCGGAGCGCGGGAATTTTTAAAATCCGTCTTGCACACAACACTCACTGTATCCTGTTTTACGTCTTTGCGTTCGGCGTTCGGCGGCGGGAACATTTTAAGAAGAACGCCGAACGCAAAGACGTAAAACAGGATACAGTGAGTGTTGTGTGCAAGACGGATTTTAAAAATTCCCGCGCTCCGAGCCCGGCCCCCCACCACCGTTATAACCTACGCAGTGGCGGCAGCGGTTTGCGGCCTACCCGCAAAACAACGGACTGACAGCTCTTCAGTTTACCCTAGACAACGGCGGCTGCAACGTCACCGAAACGTCGGGTCCTACAAATTTCACGCGGTAAATTCGTTTTCTATCCTATTTATAATGTATGATAGTAGTTTTAAAATATAAATTATATTCTATTCTAAGGTTAATTTTTAAATCGCACTTATAGCAATTATAAGTACCTACATAAGGTGAGATAAGATTAGATTAAATAAAACCATAATTTATGGATTGCAATTTTCTATTAAGATCTTGATTAAAATTTACAGTTAGATCAATTTAATATTAGGGAAATTATTTTCAAAAATCGTGATTTAAGGTGAGATATGTAAGTTCAGAAAAAGTACTTAATAGAATAGGTATCTTTTGTTGTTGATGATTGTTGATTATCTTTTGTTTTTAGTCGCACGAATAGCAAATTATTTTTTATAATTAAAATCGTTGTTTAAGTTGAGGTATTTCAGTAAAAAAAAAAAGAACTGAATAGAATAGGTATCTTTTGTTTTTTATGATTGCTGATTATCTTTTGTTTCTAAATGGTAAGAATTTAGATATTTTTTACTGCGGCACATACTAATAATATGGCAATTTGTGCATATGTAATCATACATATAGAACTGAGTAAATTTGTACAGAAATTATAAAGTCATGTCTGGAAGACGTCGTCGTTCGAACATAGGTCGTAGTACAGTGAATGCCAGAAGAGTACGTTCAGCAAGAGATGAAGAATCGTCAACGGAACGTGAGGCTCGCCTCAGTCAGGCTCGGGATAGATATAGAGCTGAGAGAGAGAGAGAATCTTCAGTAGAGCGTGAGGTTCACCGCAGCCGAGATAGGGAAAGACATCGAATACAGAGAGCCAGAGAATCATCAGCACGAGTTACTAATTCATGGGTGAATAAAGAAAATTCTGCCATGAATTACGATCCTTCGATTTCTTACAAGGACGATCGTATAGTATCAATAGGTACTATGTCAGTAGTGTGTGAACATTGCTTGGCATTGAAATTCAAGGACGAATCGAAAGGCATGTGTTGCTTACAAGGAAAAGTCAAATTAGAAGAAGTTCTCCCTCCACCTGAACCACTTCACTCTCTTCTTACGGGTGATCATCAGAAATCCAAGCAATTCATGCGCAATATACGCCGTTATAATAACGCATTTCAAATGACCTCTTTTAAGAGTAAGCAAGTCGTTGAGCGTGGGTTCATGCCTACATTTAAAATTCAAGGGCAAGTGTACCACTTAGTTGGGAGCTTGCTACCACTTCGACCCGATGATCACAAATTTCTGCAAATATATTTTATTGCAGATCCAGATACACAAGCATCTACGCGGTGTACAAGTGTTGCTCCTGACTTTAATGTCGTAATCCATGCAAATAAAGTTCCTGTTGGAGAACACAGAGGACGATACAATGCACCTTCCACGAGTGAAGTAGCAGTGGTGATAGCTGGACAGCAATTTGATAAAAGAGATATTGTATTGCATAGTCGTGATGATAATTTGCAATTAATTTCAGAGTTACACAGATCTTACGACAGCTTACAATATCCTTTGATGCTATGTCGTGGAGAAAATGGTTATGCCATTAATATTTCTCAAGTTGACCCAATCGGTGGTACACCTCTGCGTAAAACAGTGTCATGTATGAACTACTATTGCTACCGTATAATGACAAGACGTAACAATTTCAATACTTTGCTTAGATATGGAATGTTAACAAACCAATACTTGGTAGATCAATATGCGAAAATTGAATCTGAGAGATTGGCCTACATCCGTAATAATCAAACTAAATTGAGAGCTGAAAATTACGTTCATCTTCAGGATGCTTTACAGGCGAATGAACACCGCAACGGCATTGGGCAGTTGGTTATACTACCTTCATCATTCACATGTGGACCCCGATATTTACACGAAAAATCGTAAGACGCCATGACTTACGTAAGAAATTACGGCAAACCTGATTTATTTATAACTGCAACATGTAACCCAAATTGGCCGGAAATCAAAGAAAATATTAACACCAATTTAACTCCACAAGACAGATACGATATAGTTAACAGAGTCTTCCATTTAAAAGTACAGAAACTCCTGCACCTCATTAACAAGTCTCATATATTCGGTCCGCCGCGCTGTCATATGTACACAATAGAATGGCAGAAACGTGGCTTGCCACATGTACACCTGTTGGTGTGGTTAGTGAACAAAATTAGACCAAACCAAATTGACAGGGTTATTTCAGCTGAATTACCGGATAAAGATGAAGATCCTATCCTGTACGAAATCGTAAAGAAACATATGGTACACGGCCCTTGCGGGACTTTAAACCCGAATTCTCCATGTATGCGAGATTCTAAATGCAGCAAAAAAATTCCGAAGTCGTTCCAAACTCAAACAAGTACTAGCGATGACGGATATCCCAAATATCGTCGACGATCGCCAGAACAGGGTGGGCAAAATGCTACCGTCCGAAACCATGATATTGATAACCGATGGATCGTTCCCTATAATCCGCTCCTTTTGAAAATTTTTGATGCCCACATCAACGTAGAGTTGTGCAATTCAATAAAGTCAATTCAATATGTTACTAAGTACATTAATAAAGGCAGTGATCAAGCCACTTTCAGCATACAATCACCAAATGAAGTGGAAAAATATCAGTCTGGACGTTACATCTGCAGCTCTGAAGCTGTATGGGGGATTTTATCATTCGAAGTGCACGACCGGGCTCCCACAATTGTCCACCTTGCAGTTCATTTAGAAAATGGACAAAGAGTATATTTCACAGAGAACAATATACAAGAAATTAAAAATTCCCGCCCTCCGAGCCCGGCCCCCCACCACCGTTATAACCTACGCAGTGGCGGCAGCGGTTTGCGGCCTACCCGCAAAACAACGGACTGACAGGTCTTCAGTCTACCCTAGACAACGGCGGCTGCAACGTCACCGAAACGTCGGGTCCTACAAATTTCACGCGGTAAATTCGTTTTCTGTCCTATTTATAATATACAAGAAGTTGTTAATAACCCGCGGGATACAACATTGACAGCATTCTTCAAGTTATGTGCTCAAGATGATTTCGCGAAAACACTGACGTATGACAGAGTTCCAGGTTACTATACATGGAACCAGAGTTCTAAAACTTTTCAACGGCGAAAACAAGGTACTGCGGTTGATGGTTTCCCCGGAGTAAAAAAAACGGATGCTTTTGGCAGAGTCTACGTGTTTCATCCCAACAACAGCGAATGCTTTTATCTGACAATGTTATTGCATATTGTAAAAGGCCCGACATCCTTTGCACACCTAAGAACTGTACAAGGTGTTGTTTACAATACTTATCAAGCAGCATGCAAAGCTATGGGGCTCTTGGAAGACGATTCTCACTGGGAAAACACATTATCAGAAGCAGCTGTTTGTAGTTCAGCTACATCATTAAGATATTTATTTGCCGTCATAGTAGTGTTTTGTCAAGTAACTGATTCTGTTAATCTATGGAATAAATTTCAAGAAAATATGGCCAGTGATATTCTGATTCGGCGACGGCGAGGGTTAAACTCAGATGATGTACAATATGATCAAAACATATTTGACGAAGCATTATTGGAATTGAACAAAGTAGTGCAATTACTTTCGGGTAAATCGATCAAGGATTTTGGGCTGCCGATGCCAGCTAATGCTACTAACTCAGATTTAACTAACAGTGCCGAATACACAAGAGAAACATCATACGATCAAACGAGACATTTACAAAATATAGCTCAAGATGAACCACGATTAAACATCGATCAGAAAAAAGTATTCACTGCATTACTATCAACAATTGATAACAATGAAGGGAAATTGTTTTCCTTGATGCCCCAGGAGGTACAGGAAAAACATTTTTAATCAATCTGCTTTTAAAAAAAGTGAGATCTATCGGAAAAATTGCGTTAGCTGTTGCGTCATCCGGCATTGCCGCTACGCTTTTGGAAGGAGGCCGAACCGCACACTCCACATTCAAGCTCCCGCTGAAAATCGCCACCGATGATAATAACAGCGTCTGTAGTGTTTCTAAACAGAGCAATACAGGAAAATTGATGCGTGACTGCTCATTAATAGTCTGGGACGAAGCTACCATGTCAAACAAGACGTCTGTGGAAGCACTGGATAGGACAATGCGCGATTTGCGCAACAAAAATTCACCTATGGGTGGATGTACAATTCTGTTCTCAGGAGATTTCCGTCAAATCCTACCAGTTGTGACTCGAGGAACACGTGCAGACGAAATAAATGTTTGCCTAAAAAGATCCAACCTTTGGCCACATGTCAATAAATTAAAGCTTAAAACTAATATGAGGGTTTCGTCATCTTCACGTGAGAACAGGCTATTTCCAGAGATGCTGCTAAAAGTTGGCAATGGAGAGTTAACACAAAGTGAGGGAAGGATTGACCTAGAAAACCTTTGCGTTTTGATAGACAACATCCAAGAGTTAGTCAACAATGTCTATCCTGACATTGATAACATAAGTTATAAGACAATATCTTGGTTTAAAGAAAGAGCGATTCTGTCACCAACTAACGAACAAGTAGATAAAGTAAATAACTTGATTCTTTCAAAGATTGATGCGCCGACGAAAATATACTACTCGGTCGATACTGTTCTCGATTTGGAAGAAGCTGTTCATTTTCCTACAGAATTTCTAAACTCTTTGAACCCGTCTGGACTCCCTCCTCACAAAATGGTGTTGAAAGTAGGTTGTCCTGTTATTTTATTAAGAAACCTGAATCCACCTAAACTTTGCAATGGCACGCGTTTGCTGGTAAAATCATTGAAAACTTTCATAATAGAGTGTACAATACTCACAGGATGTGGTACCGGAGAAGATGTATTGATTCCCCGAATCCCTCTGATGCCATCGGATTTACCCTTCCAATTTAAACGTTTACAGTTTCCGGTAAAGACATCTTTTGCAATGACCATTAATAAATCGCAGGGTCAAACCTTCAACGTTGCAGGCTTAGATTTGAGCGTTGACTGTTTTTCACATGGACAACTGTATGTCGCTCTTTCAAGAGTGACCTCCAGAGAAAACATGTTTGTATTGTCTAATGACAAGAAAGCTGTGAACGTTGTTTATAAAGACATTCTGTAATATGTTGTAAAAATAAAATAAATAGTTAAAAATGTAAAAAGTAAATAAGTAAAAATGTAGTGTATAAATTTAGATATTCCAAAGATAGCAGGAAATCTTCATGGTATAGGGAAAGGGGGATTGTTTTACTCCAAATTTAACGCGTGCGGGCCACGGGCAGTAATGAATAAATCAAAACTACTGGATCGATTTTAATCACATAGGCTATATATTTTATACCCGTGCGAAGCCAGAGCGGGCCGCTATGTTTTTATATACAACGTTCACAGTTTTTCTGTACTGTATTTAGTATCAGCATTGCACCCGTGCGAAGCCGGGGCGGGTCGCTAGTATTGAATATTTCATGCCATTTTTGGGAATAAAGCATTATGGTATGTTTTTTATTGGCTGCTATACAATTCAAATTAATAGTAACATAAAAGTAATGAGTATAATTGTATAAGATGTATTTATTAGCCTGTATAAGATGTATTTATTACCCTGCGCTGACGTTTAAATTGTAGTTTCTCTTAGAGAACGCAAAGAAGAAGATAACATCACAGCAAAAATACAGCGTTTCAGGAAAACGACGATTACCCCGAAACTGCTATATGGATCTTATAAAGAAGACTTGTTTTATATTCCTGTTGAAATTTGCTATTAGATAAGTGTAACGTCGTTTTGTAAAGCAATAAGGATTATTCAGAATTATCTGTCAAAGTTGTGGTACAGAAAAAAACTGCCTTGTCCAACATTTCTATGTTTTTCTGGAAATAAATTACCCTATGCAAGAAATTGTGAATACTTTTATAATAATTATAATATGCTTCATTCAACCTATGACTTCGTTTTACTTATACCCATACAAAAATAAAAAAATATTCGGTGTTGAAAAGCAGCCGACAGCAACCAGCCGCGTCGAATGGCGATCTTCAATCATAGACTAAAAAATGGCGACTGTATGAAAAATAATGATCCAACGAGTTAACGACAGAGAATCTTCTCCTCTGTTCGCACATACCACAGGCCGTATGATTTATGTGAGGTATCAAGAGTAAATAATTGGACAACTTCGGCGCCAATCTCGCTGGGACAGATGTCCCCTTTGCCGCTCTACGGTAATTTCAATTGTGGGACAATTGTCCCGTTTGCCGCTCAAGGGGTTAAAAAGGTATTCGTATAATTTGAGGAACGGCTTATTACTTCATTGGTAACATCCGTTTTTATTGCGTCTGGGACAATTTTACAAAATATCAGTGAGTCGAGTATTTTTTTTGAAAAATGTTTTCAAATCTATATTCGTATTTTTGTTAAAAAATAAATGAAAATTTTGAATAGGTATTTTTTGCACTCACAGGGTGTTTTTCTTGCGGAAAGCTCGAAAGTTTAACAAAAACATACTTATTTTTAGTAAAATACTAAAAATAAATAATTACGAAATTATTTTACAGGGTAATAAAATCAAGATGGCAGTAGGAGATATAAAATTATCTACATACCTCGAATATGAGAAACAATAACTAAATTTTCAAGAAATACCGTTGAAATCACTATTATTCAGTAATTAATGAATTGATTTTATAGGTCTTGTAGAAAGAAACATCCGAGCAAAATGGCAGTTAATTTGCTATTGAGATAGAGCGGTCTATGGCTTTCCTAGAATATATTTCATTATGGTATATATTGAAACCATTGATTATATAGCGTACAATCAAAAGCGTATAATAATTTGGCAACGATTATTTTACTACAAAACGCTATTTGTAGATGTCAGTCATAGTTCAAAAATTGATTTAATTACTATTATGATATAACGTTCAATTGGTGTATAACAGAACAGCGAATTGCGTAATATAACAGAAAAGCGGCGCAGTGTAGATGACGCTCTACACACGCATATATCGTATTCATTAATATTATAATAAAAAATGAATATTGACATCATAGCTCTTATTATTTTAATATTTTTTACATAAAGATGACAATTTTAATTTGGTATGCAGGTTTCATTACGTAATAATTACGCACTTTAACTTTCAAATAGACTAATAAATAGCATTCTATTTCTCCATATTATTTCTTTGATGTACTCAGATTTTATAAAAAAGGGCGATAGATGGCACTAATAGTTAATTTTATTATCCTTTTAAAAAAACATTATTTATCAATGGTATTGCCCAAATAAATTGTTATTAGTTTGGCCAGCAATGCTATTAGCGCCACCTGCACTTCGCTGTTTTAGAAGGGTTGCCAAATCGTAATATGGAGTTGAGCAATGTAATACAATATATCAGCGATTTTCAACCAGTGAGCCGTGATCCCCTGGGGGGTCGCGAAGCTACTTCCGGGGGGTTGCAGGCTGTATAAAAATAATAATCGAAAATATTGCAAAATATTCATTTATATAATATGCAAAAATTTACATCTTCGGAAAAGAAAAATATTTAATTTGTATTTTGCTATTGCATTCGAAAACTTTATGTTGATCTAATATGAAAACATTTTGAATGTCCACATATTAGTCTCTAATTAAATTAATTTATTCATACATTTTTTAAGTGTTTGGGGATAGCCTAAGAGAGGTCGTATAGAAGTTATTTTTTCCTTACCAAAAAGAGGCCAAACAAGCACAAAACCCATATAAGAAACGTTGAATATAGTTTAAAATTGATTAAAAGATATGTAAATGCGTTCAGATTAATTCTCAGCTATGTAAAGGAGTAATTTAAAGCAATTTGACTTATATTTTTCGCCATATATTGTCATATATTTAATCATATTTTAGTCTTTTTTTTTTGTATAAAGGTTTACTCAGCTTTTCTTATATAACGAGCGAGTAATGGTTCTCGATATTATTCTATTAGCGCTTATTCAGCTATGTTATACAGCTTTTAGCTGTATAAGCCTTTAATTCGAATAAGGGTGGTATAATCGCTATAAAGCATACTTTTTTATAACCATTTTAAAACCGACAGCCGTAAGGTACTCGAATAAATAACCTCTAGAGAACATACAAAACAAAAGCTACTACATTACCCTTACTACACCAAAGGCTTTATATTTATTACAAGACCCGCCCTTATACGGATTATAGTCACATGGAAGTGCAGTTATTGATTTACAAAGAGTTTAAGCTATATAGTTGTCACTAGGTCCACACTTACGCAGCTTATAGATGATGTTGCAGATGCTAATCAAAACATTAAATCAGATAAGCAAATCGACCATTTTTTCATGAATCTTTATAACCAATTTTTTTTATTATATTTTTAAATGCATTTTAAGTCATAAAACAAACTTATTAAAGGTAAATCCTATTACATAGTATGTGTGATAGTATTTTTTTTACTGCGAAAAAATAAAATTAATTTACAAAATAAAAATATACCACTATGAATTAAAATCGAGGTAAAATATTAATATTTTGAAGGCGCATTAGAAATTCGTTAGAAATGCTACTTAATATTGTCGATGAAATGATGTCCGCAAGATAATTTGGTGAATTACAATACAATAATTTTAAAGTCAATAAAATACAATATATTAAAAGCCATTAGGAATTCTATGTTTGCGACTGCAAATGATAATGCAGCTTCCTTTAGTTACCATTCTATATCATTTCAAGGCAACACCCGACTAGAAGGTGTAATAAAGTATTAATTAATTGGAGATACGTTTATAGCCGCTGGCTATATAAGAGTGCCACATCATGCCCTATAAGTGCTTTATAAGCGCTTATTCAGCTTTCTTATACCACTGAAAGTAGCCGTTATGCCACTATTCAGCTAAAAGCCATATAAAATGCGCCTAATCCGGTGGCATTAACATTGTATAAACGTTGATATGACTGCTATATTATCAGTTCATGTGACTAAAAGCCGTAGCGATAATGTTGCCGTGACCTTTATATAGCCAATTTGTGCTACTTGGGGGTAGCAATCTAAAAAAGGTTGAAAAACACTACAATATAAATAGGATAGAAAACGAATTTACCGCGTGAAATTTATAGCACCCGACGTTTCGGTGACGTTGCAGCCGCAGTTGTCTAGGGTAGACTGAAGAGCTGTCAATCCGTTGTTTTGCGGGTAGGCCGCATACCGCTGCCGCCGCTGCGTAGGTTATAACGGTGGTGGGGGGCCGGGCTCGGAGCGCGGGAATTTTGAATATCCGTCTTGCACACAACACTCACTGTATCCTGTTTTACGTCTTTGCGTTCGGCGCTCGGCGGCGGGAACATTTTAAGAAGAGGGTTCCACGTAGAAGAGAGTTTGTAGCCGTCGTCTCTATTGAAGTTCTTCTTATTTCAATGGCTTCCCGGATCATGCGAGGAAAGTAGAATTGTTCCTTGGATAGAACAATGGGATTTTGAAACTGTATCCAGTGGTTACTTCCGCTATCCAATATATGCTCGCAGATCGCCGATTTTTCTCGCTGAACGTTTTTAACAGCTTTGATGCGTTCTGTCAGTCGCGTGGCTATGGGCCGTTTCGTTTGTCCAACCTATTCCTTTTTTATCCTTTTTATAATGTCAAACAACCGCGATAGTCTTCGATTTTATAACACTACAATATATCAATGACGAAACTGAAAAATTATAATCCTAGCCAACTTTATATTAAATACTCCTACGTGAGCCGTCTTTACAAATTAATCAACCACACAGAACTTTATAATACACATTCAACGGCAACTATATCAAATGCACTCGTTGAAAAATTGCAGAACAAAATAATAGAAGCAAGTTGGCAAAGAAAGTTGGTCGATGGTGAGCGGCTCGTGGCTCGCGGCGGCCATCCAAGCTTGCTAATTGCGCTTTCATGTTATCCGTCTGACTCAAGTTGGTAACGTTTACACATTTATGGGTTCGTTGCATTCGTCGAGCAAATATAGCAGACAGGGCAATTGCCACTCCAACCAACCAACCATTGTGCGAGAACACAGCAAACCGCCATATGTAATTTACCGCTGTTTATAATTAGGTCATTAATTGTAAATGGTGCGAGTATTTTAATGACGCTACACTATGCTGAAATTTCAAATAACGCAATGGTATCATTTTAAAATTAGCTAAATGTGGACCAGACACCGTACATCGAGTATATTGTATCTCTAGTCAGCGCAGAGCATTCCTGCCTGCTCTAATGCCGCTTCGGACGCTCCTGGGTGGTTTGCGCACCGTACAGTGTTCATTCCGACTGACAGCCGGGGGAGACTGTAAACATTTTTGTTTCCTATAGAGCGGGAGTATTTGTTAACCCTACGGAAACTCCTTTTGAAACGACCATTCGGCTACCCGATACGGGGTGAAGAGTCGGGCAAAGGATGCCTTGGTTCGCGATAGATTCGGTAGACACCGTATCACCGCTACGTAAAGAAGAGGATCGCGTAAGCGACCTCGATCCTGTAACCAGTCGGGAGGCCGGTGAAATCTGGCCTTAACTGGTAGCGAGGGCGCTTGGTCTGCCAGCTGGGTTTAAATACCCGGTGTCGGGCGGTAAGGGTTAGGCTCTCGCGGGCTAATCGGCTGTGCTAGAGAGTGGATTGTCATTGTCTAAGTCTTCTACGCTTATCCCACAGCTGAAAGAACGATCAAATATCGTTATACGAGCCTGGAGTGACAGGTTCGTTTGTTGTAGGCGACACCGCCCAACTGCTCTAATGCCCGGTAGCGAATGTTTTCTCGCAGCTTGGGCCACAAGATCCAATGTGTTCACGGATCGGCCCAACTACGACTCAGCTGCTATTCAGGAGCCTTGCCATGTGACGGACTACCCTGGGAAGGACTCTCGCGTCTCAGGCCTCGCGGCTGGTGGAACGGTTTTCCTAAAGGATTACTTTCTGGCGCTACTGGACGGTTTGCGCACCGTGCGACGTCAATCAATCGGTTGTGCGATATGACTGAAGGAGAGTGGGGACTGTAAAAATATACTGTCTCCTAAGCAGCGGGGGTGCATGTTGAGCTGTTGTCATCCCACTCTTGAAACGAACTACATATATCCAGTGCGGCATTACGGGGAAAGGACGCTCAAGTCCGCGATTAATTTTATTTAAATTACCGCTGTAATACATACAACAGGTAGAGGCCGTGCGGCGTGCAAGCGACTTTGTTCTTGTAACTAGTCGGGAGGAGAGAGGTATCCTAAAGAGTATTTCCAGACGGAGATATCCTGCCAAATCTAGTAGCCAGGGGACGAGGTGGCCCCATTGGGTTACTTCCTAGTGCCTCGCCGTAAGGCTTTGGCCTCTGGCGGGTTCGTGGCTGGATGGTAGATTTATATTGTTCCAAATTCTTCTACGATCACCTCACGGGAGAGAGAACGATCATTATCGTTAAAACTTTCTGAGGTGAAGGATTCGCCAATTGTAGTGGACATCGCTAGCCCTGCTCGCTTGTCAATGATTATAATGGGTGAAAAGGATCAAAAATGTATAGCGAAAAATGTTTGTCTGATCATTTTTTGGAATTATAAATGCCATCTACATGTTGCGTTTCGTATTAAAATTCTGATAGCCGAATAGTAGTACGACGTTGAGCAATCTAATACGCAGGTTCCGTCCAGCTTGGGTCTCACAACCTGTTTTTTATTTTGGATGGGCTCAAGTAACGGTTCAACTCTTATCCGATAGCCATCTTTGAATATGGGCTAACCTGGAAAAGACTCTTTGAACCCTGCTACAGCTATGTCGTGGACAAGTGGGATAGGATCCAATCTGTGAACGTACCGTGCGTTTGCATACCGTGCGGTTGCCAATCGACTGTGCACCCCGGCAATTAACCAAGGGGGGCCAGAGAAGTACGTTTTCTAAGAAGCGAGGTGGTTATAGTCCTGATGTCAGCTACCTTTGAAACGATCCGTTTGCCATACGATGCCGTGTGATATTGACGGGCAAAGGGCGCTATGGTCCGCGATAAATTCGAACTGAATTATCGCTAACATCTCGTAGTGACCGCGCAAGCGATTTCGAATCTATGACCAGACTGGAGGGCAGAGAAATCCGTTCAAATCTGATAGTGAGCGCTTGAGGTCAGACCCCTGGATTCACTTCCTAATGTCACACGACAAGGCGTTGGACCCTCGCTGACATTGGCGTAGTTAGACAGACGGTGGAACGTGTTCTCCCTGAGTCTCAGCGTTCACTTAATAATCTAATACCTTTATAACTTTCTGGGGTGGCAATTCGCCCGTAGTTGTCAGCAACTAAGTGTTCCAAAACCAGGTAAAAGATTTTCGCAACAGATGCTATTTGAACAGTACGATATTTTATGAAAGTAATATATGTATTATGTTTGAAATTATGACTAATTTATGCATGGGCCTTGTTGTCTGACGACTATTGAACTTCAGGTTTTTTAATATCACATGAGCATATCATGAAGGCACTCACCCATCATTTTACTGACCACGACCATGCTTAGCTTTGGTGATCTGAGGGAAACCTTCATTTAAACCTTTATATTTAAACCTTTAATGCGAAATACGTGTCCCAATAACTTCATAATTATTTTATAATTTGTCAAACACGAATAATTTATAAATTATATTTTTTTCATGTTATTGAGACATCAAAATCGTAATATTAGCAATAAAAATATTGTTTTAAAATATGCCGTATTTGTTCAAAATATCGCAAATGACTAACGAACATTGGTGATTTTAAATAAATAAATGAAATATTAATTGTGACTATTAAATTTGTTTATTTTTTTCAGTAGATTTTTTAGTACGTATCATTTTTGAGATAAATAATCAAATTTTGGAAAAACCTGTAACTTTGCATCTTTATGAATTGCAATTACACTTATATCCCGTCAATTTATACAAAATCTATTGAACCAATTTTCACAAACCATGATATACATGGTATTTACTTCGCCCTTTACCAATTTTATATATCAAAAACCTTCATACTATACCGCAAAGCTTTTTTTTGGTAGTAGTCTTTTCTCATAAAAAAGATACAAATTACATGTCACAGTTCCCCACTAAGGCTAGTGCCTTTTTAGTGGGTAACTAACAATAATGTGTTCATATCTGACTTATATTATCTATTACCTATTAGACTTATATTATCTATTATAATATGTTTTACGTTAAATAGATGTATTGACTTCCTAACCTAACCTAAACTAACCTTTATTTCCTATAATAACTAGCCGGATATACACTAATAAATATTTACAGTAAATAAACGATTTTCCACTAAATTCATATACCTACTTTCTAACCTAACTTAACATAACCTAACCTATATTAATTATCATGGTTTACACTAAATATGTGTACTTACTTTGTTTAATTAAACGATTTAAATAATAAATGATTACATTAATAAAATGATTTACACTAGATATATATTCTTATTCCCTAAAATAACCTAACTTATCCTAACTAGCTTGATTTACCCTCATTATATGCACTTATTTCTAAATTGTTATGCTTATGCTAATTTAGTCTAATAGAATTTTTACTTGTTATTATAGTTATGCTAATTAAAGATTTTATATATTTATGCTAATTTATACCAATAGACTTTTAAATTTTTCCTTTATAGTATTTATATTAGACATATATCATTTTAATTATTTTAATTAGCTCTCCTGCTTAAGTTATTATTTAGATTGCTTAGTAGTTTAGGTTTATTTTTTTTTAAGTAAGTATTTGCTGATTCAGTTGTCTAATTTCATTGAAAAGTGATTGATTAATTTTGGAACAATTAATTCAAGAGTTCCATCGCCGTAATAATTGTTTTGCTTGTTATATTTTTAAAACCCATTTTCACGTAGCCGAGTTCTGTGCACATGATTGACAGGTATTCGTAACGAACCGTTTTCGCTGTTGTCAAGAAGAATCCTATACCATACGAACACACCTGCAGGCAAGACATTAATAGAGGAGTAGATTTATGTGTAATTATTGTGCATACTTTGTATTAAGCCTTTTGGTGCCATTTGTTTCAGTAATGGTCCTCAAATGGTTAACGTGGTTAGAGACGTTACTCATTTTACTCACATTTTGTTTCACCAATCCAATTCGTTACAACTGTTTGCTCGGCAAGTCTCGCAGAGCGAGCGCCTGTGATCCGTGTTTCCATAGGAAATATCACGTACCAAAATATTGCTAAATTCAGTTACAATGCAGCGAGCAAACAATAGCGAAAATCTCCAGCGAATCGTACACAATTTGCTGAGCTCGGTATTAACCGACTAAGCACGCGTACATCCCGCTCTGGGGGTCGATTTACGGCTATTATATTGCCACATTATATTTCAGTTAAATCGCTTTACCAGCCTGAAAATCCCGAAGAATTTATGCGCAATAATTGAATTTAGCTGCCGAGCCGCGTGTCGCTATCATCCCAGCTAGTTTTCATAATGTAGCTTATTTAATTAATGTAGCTTGTTTATTGCCTAATACTAGTGTTTTTCTCTTCTTCCGGGTATTGTCGATGTGATATCTAAAATAAGGAAAACTTGTATAATATAACATGTACAATGAACATTTTAAATACTTTTATTTTCCGTTTCGACTGACCACGAAAAAATAAGTGTAATGTATTCAGGGTTCATCTATGTGAGTTTTCCGTTTCTTTTTATTATTTATTTATTTATTTATTTATTTAAGAATCTATCCACCGAATGGCAAAACCTTTTGCTTATTTGATTCTGCTACCCAACTGGTACTAGCCCGTTCTAGGGTGAATAGAAAATTCCACCATAACTTCCACCGTACGAATTGTTATTCCATTATTACTTCTAAACGCTTAAACCGATTTATAAGTGTGTTATTGGTAGAACCCGAAGCCATAGGATACTTTAACTGTTCAAATATCAAGAAAGTAGTTGTCTAAATGCCCAAATGTTCAAATGTCAATAAATTAACATAAATATATCTTGTTTAGTGTCAAATGAAATATCTGATTGAGAAACTTCCGTAAATATAGATCTATCTATATGGATATCTACAAACTACAAGAATTTCACAAAAAGACCGTAATGAAAATATTTATAAATACAAAGTTCACTTTCTGTACCGGCAGTGGTGTTTTTTATTCTTTTTAATATATTTTCTAGTTTACTATTTGATTGTTATTTCCCGGGCCACCAACCGAACAGTAGGGAATTTTTGTCCAAGCGCATTTATTTTTAGATATAAAGAAATAAATATCCATTTGGGAGAGGGATGTCTTAATCGTCTCAGGGGTCCCCCTGAGACGATTAAGACCATTTCCGATTGAAGTATCTCTTTGCGTGTGTGTGTCTGTCTGTAATATCTGTATTCCTCCATGATAGGGCCCAAACGCTTAATCCGATGGAGCTGAAATTTGGAATGCAGGCACTATCTGATCATGGCAAGAGTTCAAAAGGTTGTGGTTGAAATCGGTCCACCAAGGGGCGCACTAGTCATATTTCAATCTCGAAATATTGAACAAATAGAGTTGAAATTTTTTATATAGGTTCATTGTTGGGCCGAAATCTTATTGGATTTTCGAGTCCTTGAGGAAAGTATAGTGTTTGTATAACCGTTTTTTTTTTTTATGAAATTTCACGTTTGATTTAATTTTTAATTTCAGGTTTTGATTTCAGTCTGTTGAGATTATGCCAGGTGGTATAGGGAAGGTGGGACCCCAATGCTATCTCTTCATTTAAGTCCTCGCCAAGTGTAACCCTCCATTGAGTGATGTGGTTTGAAGATTGACTGCCTTGGTGCGGATCAAGAATGACTTTCGCTATTTGAGGTGATTGTGGTGTCTTTCTTGCCCATTCAGCGGATGTCCTAAGTGATCTATCACATTTAGGCGTTCAGAATCATGTAGGAAATCACGCTCCATGCAGATGAGCCGATAAAACGTTTAGATGCTAGTAGGTTGGAGGCAGCTGGAGAGCATTTGAGGACCGTTTTCTGTAAATGATACATCGGCAATAAACTTTTTTACTGGATGATCATTTTTATTCATAAAACGTTTTCTAAGAATTACATTTAAATTCAACAAATAATTGTAAGTTCTCAAGTCAGATATCAAGAAATCTTAACCCATACTGATAATTGGGAATACCAATCTTCTTCAACACTCATAGATATAAAGGTGCAAGTTTTTATCAAAATGATACTTTTCCAGTTCATGTATGGCTTTGACAAAATCTTTCATGGTAATTTCAACATTGGCAATTTTATAATAATTAGTTCCTCGACTATAGAAGACAAATGACTTGTATAAGAGTCGACTTGTAAGGTATCTTAATAGGGTTTCTTTATTATTTTCTTCTAATATGTCTGTGTATTAACACCTTCGCTAATATCATTAAAAAAACTCACATGACACATAATCAAGGATTATCTATGAATGACTTATCACTTGGAAAACTTACATTTTCCGCCTGCTAAAAAAAGGTTCCTATATCGTTATCTAGAAATTTCTTTTCGCTGGTGTCTTTGGCTCCGAGAAGAGTACATGAAACCAAAAGAAACTCATTTTTGAAAATAAACCTGATGTATCACTCCGAGAAAACGGGCCTCATTTTGACAGCATCGTTCACAGCAGTGTCGACCATTTTTGCGATTGTTGATCCACTTCTCACTGGAGCGGCATATTCCGCTATAAAATTACATAGTTCTGAGTGTACCTGCTGGCTCCCCATATACTACAAGTTAGTTTCTTGACAATGCTATTTCTAAAACATACTTTCTGTTTCGTGATTCGGCAATAAGCTTTGTTAGAGGACGGCCAATGGTCACTCCTAGATATATCACATATTAATATGGAATTTTCTATTTGACAATACGTGTGCACAATATAAGCGTTGTGACACGATTGCTGTTTTCCCCGATAAATTCGCATTACACTTTAATTAAACAACAATACACGCACGCATAAGATGCATGCAGCGCCATCTTGATGCAATTCACAAGCTTTGCAAGCTAGGACGGTCATATACGACATACGACTATCGTAGTATCTACAAGCGTACACTTGACACCGAATCCACTGTCGCCTAGTCGATTTCCACAATTAAATCTTGTATTCAGTTATGAAAATGGATTTTAGGAAAAAGAATAATTTTAATTAAGTCGGTAAAAATAAAGAAAGATCAAATTATAAACCAGGATGCTAGGAAAATTAATACAATAATTTATTTGGGTATTATACAATTTTTAATACACAAAATCAAGATGAAGACTGGTAATTAAATCCCGTACGTAAAAACGCGGACACTTAGCCACATTAAATCAGATCCGCTTAACTAGAAATTAAATCTAGTATTTTATAAAAATATAGTAACAATTATTCAAATTAATAAAATAAATGAAAATTAGGCGACCGAAAGCGTAAACGAGTCGAGTAAGCAATCAGTATGGAAGCGGTATAATTAGACGGCCATGTTTCCGGCTCTTCTTTTTTTTTTGAATTCGCAATTCAGCTGGTGCGGTCGATATTAATTGAGAATCCCGTGGTACTCGAATTGGATAAATTAACCCGGTGAGTTTTGAAGCGGTTGTTCGATATTAGATACAAGATGAATCCTTATCCGTTCGGGTGGGAAGGGATGGATTGAAGAGTGAGCCGACTCCCTAGGATTGGGCAAACTGACTCCTCATTTTCCTTTCCTCCCACTTATTGCTCCTATGTAATTACAGGGATTCTCCTAGCGGATTAATCTTCTCCGTTGGACCATTCTCCCGCCGATCTACCTACCGCGTCGCAAGACGGTCGACCGCGGCCAACGTGAACATCATCGCACGTACGAGAGTGCCCCCCGTCGCATGTACATCACCCGCCGTTTCCCGTAGGAAAGCAAGGCGTAGACCGGGAAGAGGAAGAACGGGGATCGGCCAGCCGAAGAGAAACGCGACTCCGTCGAAGATCGCCACATCCTACATACCCGTGTCCCCACGTGCTTCAATCCAATAATTCTTTTTAAAATCCAATACTTTGTAAGACGACCCTGGATAAGGATCGCATGTCTTTTGCTCTACTTTTAATGATTCTAGTGAAGTAATCTCTCATTTTACTCTTATTATATTCTAGTAATGGTAATCTAAATGATCACTGTTATATTCTCGTAGGTGGGACTAAGATCCCAATAAATCGAATTCTAATAAAAACAAGTGACTTTTACTAAGGTGATTCTAATTTCTACAGGTTACTATAGATTCCATAGGTCTCCAAAGGTATCCCCCAACTATCTATGTCACAGCGTATATTAAAGAATTTCATAAAGATATAAAATGTCTAAATATATCCAATTCTATTTCATTTCCCTAAAGGCCGTCGAAACGCAATCGGTCGACTGAAAGTCGTAAAGCAATCCTTATAGATTTCCCCTCTATATCTCAATCCGTATATAAAACTTTA
Organism: Micropterix aruncella; assembly: GCA_944548615.1. Taxonomy (NCBI): domain Eukaryota; kingdom Metazoa; phylum Arthropoda; class Insecta; order Lepidoptera; family Micropterigidae; genus Micropterix; species Micropterix aruncella. The sequence goes on along the minus strand of OX155953.1, from coordinate 32,227,851 downwards.
GCGTTTCTTCCGTATTTTGAGTGCTGAAATGCTCCCATTTTTAAACAAGATACTTCAGGAATATTTCTCTTGAGGATCGATTTTATACTTGTAGACATATTCAAAATACATACCATCATATATCAGTCGTAAAAGAATACTCGATTTTCATGTTATTATATAAACGACGAGAATGAACTGAACGCGGAATTTTCATGAAGAGAATTTCAGTCGGCGTTCAGTTGCTCGTTCAGAGAAAATGCTTTACATAAAACTTTATGGTATAAGAGTAATGCATCGGTTTATGCTATTTCTAATGAATTTTTCTCGAAACTGATAACGACTCTATTATACAATAATATGAATTACATACATTATTCCAAATGCTGAATTTTTCATATAGTCTTATTTACTAAGATTTTGAAAAATTACTAAGATCTTGAAAAAGTAATTACTCATCATACTGCACTCCCGCTTTAAAGGCTACACAACTCGAAAAATATAATTATTCGAGGAGAGCCGATTTAAGTTTGCCAAAAATTAGCCAACGAAAACCAAGCTTTCTGGTGCCAAGGTATTGATTACCGATTTTATTAATAGCTGGAGATGAAATCTTGAGAGCTGCTTCAATCCCTTTATTTTAGATCTCCAATCGTTATTTTTTAGATGATTTCTATAGTTTTTTGCAGTAACTGAAACACTGGACGTCCACCTTCCCATCATCTTCCAATGTTTCTTTTTGGCAAATGACCAGGGAAAATTATTGAAAAATTGTGCACGGAAAGGACTAAGAACCCAAAATCGTGATCCAGGTTGATTTCGAGAGTCAATTTCAGGTAAATCCACTACGAAATCATGAAAAATCAAGAGGAAGGAATATCTTGGGTACCATCGCGAGTGTAATAAACGTAGAAAATTGACCAAGAAATATTTTGATATAATATGTATAAATCTTATTTTATTTTATATTTTATCATAATTAACTTATTGACATGTCACTATTTGTATTTAATAATAAAACTTTTGTTATTTTTATATTTGCTTTAAATGATTGTGTTTATTTTAACTATACATGCGGTAATATGTTAATATACCGCAAGTATATAAATATGGAATTTGTAAAATAAATAATAGTGATATACCTAAATTTGATGTACCTAATTTTATAACTTATATACAACATGAACTTTAATTACCCGGTACGAGTGATGTAAAAAAATACGAAAAATCAGTGAGAGAAAAAACTTTTTATAATAAATTGTGATAAAAAATGTAAACAAATGTTTTTTTTATACGAAGTATTCACGTTTCTGAAAATGAACATAAAAAGCACTGAGTACGCAACGCCATCTATCGGTAGGTAAAATACCGCGAATATTGTTTATTGGAGATATTTTACCTACTACTCTATGGCGCGGGGCGCTCAACGCTTGACAAACTTTTACTCAAGTTCAAGTTAAGTTGTTCAAAAAAATAGGTAAGAAAAACTTCTTTTAGGCCTTTTAAACAAAAAAAAATATAGTTGCTTACTAGCTCATACTAATTAATCCAATTAAAGGACGCCGGTTAATTTACCTAATTTATTTATTTTAAATCGCCCGAGGCGCATAGGGGGAAGGGAGGGGCTCTACTTACTCTCCAAATCTGCTCCTTTGTCGGAGTGTCTCGACTCCACTAAGAGTGTGGCATCACCAAGAAAAGGTTGAATACCACTGTTCTAAAATAAAGGTAGCGTGATTCTTTGAACCTCAACCATCTGCAATAAGTACACTGAAACAAATATAACCCTGTAATACACAGAAAAAAGCATGTTTCAAAAGGGATTACTTATATAACATATACTGTGGTCCGTACGTATGTATCAACATGACGCGTAACGGTGTAGTTACCATGTCACGGGCATAGTTATTACCCCGCACACTCATTGCGGTGCTCAATGAGATTTTGCTTTTACCATGACAACATGTTATTACATCACTTACAAGAATCATGTTCAAGCTACATTATACCGTTATTTTCGTTTTACCTGTACGGCGCATGGGGAAACATATAATCGAGTAATGGAGTTTCAACAAAATTCATTGTAAATCAACAAAATTACGATTAGAACGTCATTGTTCGGTATAAAACCGCAATAATAAAACGACACTGTAGGAAGAAATTCAATATTTTTCTCAGTGTAAGAGGCTAGGTGGACTTTTTCGATTCATTTTAATTACTATTATTACTATTATTAATTCCACGCATGTTATTCTACTTCTTTCCTACTGAGGTCCCAATCGATGTACATTTCGTCGGCGGCACACCTCGCAATGGTGCCGCTTGAAGATCGCACCGGATATTTTAAATTGCCATAGTATTTTATTTCCACTTCAACGCCACCTTATTTGAAACTTTGCCAACGAATGCGGAATCGCGAGTGAACGCATTTATATGGAGATCGTCTGCTATTTCGCTTTATCATTCGCTTTAAATCGTTCAGCTAAACCGCGTTTCACACTGCGTTCGGGGTTACTAGAATGAACAAAGAAACTAAGGCTATGAGGCAGCGGAATAGCGTATAGGACGATACAAGTCCCATGAGGAATATAATGCAATGCAATCAATAATTAAAATAACATTATAGATATATTTTCATTGTTAGTTTGTTTCTCCTCTTTATTGTGAAATTTCACAATGGCGGGTTAATTATCATACCAGAATTTGTTAAAACCAATCCTACTATGAATTGTTTATACAGTGTATCCTGCGATGAAGTGCACACAAAATAAGGTGGAAGTAGACCTCATTCCATCGTTAAAGATAACATTAAAAAAAAAGATATTATTACTGTAATTTTAGGAGTTTAAAAAAAACTTTATTAAGAATTGTATGTGTAAAAACTTTGATATCTTTTAAATTACTACATGTACTTCCTACATGAACTTTTAATTCATAACCGCGAGATAGCCAGAATTCCAATTGCGACCAGATTACTCCAGTCTCTCGATTGGTTACGAGTTCGAGGTCGCTTGCGCGGTCCTCTCCCTTACGAAGCGGTGAAACGGTGTATCCCGAATCTATCGCGGACCACGGCATCCTTTGCCCGGCTGTTCACCCAGGATCGGATAGCCGATGGTCGTTTCAAAAGCAGTTGCCGTAAGGTCCGCAACCACCCCCGCTTTATAGGAAACAGTACTGCTTCCAGACTCCCCCGACTGTTGGTCAGAGTGCGCAATCGATTGGCTTATGCCGCACGGTGCGCAGGCCGTCCAGGAGCGCCAGAAGGTTGATTCCCAGGGGAAACTAACGATAAAGCCAGAGTCCTACCCAGGCTCGCACTTCATGCGTGGAGGCCGTCGGATAGGTGTTGACCCGTGAGTGTGACCAACCCTGAACAGAATGGGTCATCGTGGCCAACTCAGCAAGTTTCCATTAACCCCCTGTGTTCCTGCAGTTCGCTTGACGGCATGCATTCCTCTCTTCATATCATGTATAACGTCTGGGGGTAATTTCAACATATCTCGTAAGTAAAGTGTTACTCCACGAATATAAGTTCTGTGATTCATAGATAAGAAATAAGGTAAAATTTGTCGTGTAGTCAATAAATGTAATTTATATGTATAACTTCTGTCGGTCGTAACTGAATTTAAAAGAATTTTTATCATTTGACAGTAATTATTTAACTAGGTATTTAAGTAAACTTTCCACTAATGTTGTATTTTCTTCTATCTGCAGCTTTTTAAACACTGAGCAGCGTGCTTGACCTTGGCTCTTTCACTAAATAATTTGTTTTATTACAAAATAAACACGACTGTTCGTTTGGCCTTTTATTTTCCAATTAACCACTGCTAACGATATTTCTAACGTTTTTCAACAAAACGCGCTTTAAAAAAGTCACTCAAAAATAACGAAAATCGTTTTTTTTATCGGTATACAACAAACACCGCTTTATAAAGCCACGTTTTTGCGTTGATAGACGCAGAAGCACACTAAACATCAGAGCGCGCTATGCTTACCAGAGGGTCGAAGAGCAGGTGGGAAGGGAGCGAAAATGGACCATCACAGCTGGCAGCAAAATTTGTTTTTTTATTGTTTGGGGTCTTAGGTATAAGAATCCGAGCATAGTTGCCGGTACTCACGTTTTGCATATTTAACTACCTCCAGCGCACGGTCTAAATAGAAACATTTATCAACTTTAATTTCAAACGCTTCGTATAAAAATACCCGATTTGTGATATCAGTCACTAATTGAAGTCATGGTATTAGACCTGAAACCTTAAAAAATACATTTTATAGCGTCAATAGTTATAACATTTACAGTAATTTATCTAGTGGCTGCATATTTTACCTACTAGCCTGGAACCCGCATAGTTTTACTACTATAGTTTAATGCTCGAATAGGAAAAGAAGTTTATCAAAGAAGCGATACGAAATAGAAAGTCGCATTGAAGACTATTACATATTAGTATATCCAGAAAAAAACTTTCGTCATATTGCCTTATCTCAAACCAGTTTAAGCATTCGTATTTCAAAGGCATGCATATTATCTGGGCCGCCCCAATAAGGCCTCCATCCTACTTATCCGCGAATCCAATATTAGAGGTGCTCCGGAAGGCAAACATAAGACGCATCGCAACGGCGTTATGCCCTACGTCAAAGAAATGCTGAATAATTGAGGATCAGTCAAAGGAATCTACCTTCGCAGCCCGATGAAAAATGAAACTAGCTTAGCCCATTCATGCCCAAAACTATTTTGTCATTTCGATTTTTGTTATTTTCAGATATGTTTTTGTTGATAGGTCCCTATAACAGTATTGACTACTTTCAGTAAATATTTTTTTTGTATTTAACTAGGTATTTCAGTTAAGGTGCCTGATCCGCCTAAAACACAAAAAAGAGATTTAGTACAAGTCTCTGCTGTATATTTGCCTGATGTATCATTTTCGAAACACTGAAGTTATAAGGACATTATAGGTATTTATACATTATAGGTATTTATACATTAATATTAGCTTATTCTAAAAACATGAATAAGTCCATAATTTACCAAAATTTACTACAAAACTATGATACTTATAAACTAAGTGCAAAGTTTTACTCAACTATAATTACTTACTTTTTTTCGGGAGGTATGATTTTTGCACGACGCGATCAAAACTTGTACCGCTTACTATTTCAATCAATACTGTCAATACTGCTAAAACTTCATTGCTAATAGGGAATAGTTCCGTACTCTTGCGATAGATGGCAGATTTTTGGATTTTACTGAACTTACAAAGTATTTCCGATGCTTTTACAAAAATATTAATTCTTGTTTCGTTTGTGAATCTCTGGGAATATATGGGTTAGAGGGTAGAAATGTTTTATAGAAAACAGAAAATACGCGGTTTAAATTCTGAATTGGATAATTGTCCTTGGTATGTCCAAATATTTTCAAAAAGCTTTTGTGATTAAAAATGTGAAATACCTAATAAAAATAACCTTATTTTTTTAACATACTTATAGAAGATACTGTAAATGCAATCAAGATTTTTAAAAAAAGGTTGAGGAATGACCGAGAACCATAAAAAAACCATTTTTAACAAATAAAATTTTAACCTCAATAGTGTCCCGACAAAGGGGCTACTTTATTTATAACGCAGGATTGCCGTGAGTCTGGTGAATATCTGGTGAACTTATTGGTGAACTTATTGTGAATAACTTGTGAACTTATTGTGTTTTGGAATGAGTGCTGCTCGGTCAGGCCTACTTAAATCTAGCTTAGAGATTAACTTATACTACTTTTGATACACATATATGCGAGGTATTGGCACAAACAATCTTTAATTCAAATTCGACATAGTCTTTAGTGCATAGCGGGCGAAGAAATTGTCATATATAAAATAAAGTTCATAGCCAGAGTCAGAGTCAGACCAGTTCATGTTCTTAAATATTAACTAGTCAGACATTAAATAAATAAATAGTTAAAATTAAATAGTCAGACAGTTCATGTTCTTAACTACTTCATGTTCTTAAATATTAATTACTTTTTTATATTTTTCTTATGAATTTTTCTTTCTTTTAATCCTTATAATTTTATTTTCCTCATTATTTTACTTTTAAATTTATACTATTTGTAAAACAATATTTAACTGGTTGTTATGTTCCATTTAATGCCGAATTTATAATTGAATTGATTTTTTTTTAAAGATCACGTTTAAGGCAATTTAATTTTATGATCATGTTATTAAAGCTTTTAGATAATGTATTTTAATATTAGAGACCTGTCCATACTAGAGCGGGCCAGTTCCAATTGGGTGATATAATCAAATAAGCTTAAGGTAAAGGATTTTGTAAGCAATAACAATGTTTTATAGTAATTATATCTTAAAGAAATAAATAAATAAATAAGTAAAATAAATTAGCATTTGCAAGAGAATGCCTCAGACAGCATGGGTCTGCATAAAATACCGTTGTATTTTAACTGATTAGAGGGGTACGATAATGCGATACGATCTTTCCGATATTGTTTACCGCGACTTTAGAGAAAGTTTGCTTGCAATTTAACTGGAATGGAAAGTATCGATATTAATGGAGAGAGATTACAAAAACATTATATCCGAAAAAAGTCATAGACGCAGTGGAAACCATTGCATGTTTTAATTGGAGATGTGTTTTCCACATTGTCAAAATGGATCATAGTCGGGGGACCAGAAAAACAGTCGACCAGGCATGGATATGAAACCACGAGACCATCCAACTCTATGCTAGTTGGATGATGTCAGGCGACACTAAATACGAGACTGCATGAGAAGGGCTCAAGATTGGGATAGGCCTATATCCAGGAATGGATCATACAAATGCTGTGATGATGATGATGGACCGTGGAGAGATGAGGCGTGTCGAAACGCCGAAATAACTTCGATTCCAGATTATCGACTTATTCAACATGAACACTAAATTCAAAGAGCGCATGTACCTTAACTTAATCGACAATGCGACACAGATATTTCAAATTATATATTTATGTTTTAGACAACTATTTGGTTTTTATTTTTTATTTTATTTTTAGGATTTTAATTTACATGTAATATATTTTTTTACATATTTATTTTATTACCATTGCATTAAATTATTTTGTTACATGATTTAGGAACGGTAATTTAATTTTGTTTTTCCTTTGACCTACATTTCAAAAAAAAAAAGAAAAACTAAAAATATTATTAACTTTTTGTGTTCTAAATATTTTTCTTTATATAGACAGTATTATATTTTTCGCATGGTTTGTACTGCATAGAGATAATATATCAACACCCATTCCTTACTTTTTCTTTTCTTTCTCCCAATCCCTATTGTAGGAAATAGTATATTGGAGACAATACAATGAATCATAGGCCAAAAATTTATTTATTCGATGTAATTGTATTATTTATTGCAGAGTTGTATGTTTTCCTTAATAAATGAACAAATACATATATTACCTGGCTTCCCTTTGAATAGCCACAAACAGCCTCATTAACGCGATACATTGCCAGATGTTAACCTTTTGAGGGCAATAAGCTTTGCGGAAAATTTTGATACACGAAACTGTTGACGGGGGATGTAAAGAATATGTATGTCAAGTTTTGTGAAAATTGGTTCAATAGATTTTGTATAAATTGATTTGACATAATTGTCCCTGTGGTCCATATAAATGCAAAGTTGCAACTTTTTCCAAAATTTTATAATTTAATTATTTAACTCAGAAATCATATGTATGTACCTACATAATAAAACCTACTAAACAAAAAAAAAACAAAAATTGCTTTCAATTATGTTTCTATTTAAAATCGCCAGAGTTCTTGATCATCTGCTATATTTTCAAAGAAAAATGACGGTATACTTCTCAACAATACTTTTTTTCCTGCTAATATTAAGATTCTGAGGTCTTAACAACTTGGAAAAATGCAATTTATAAATTATTCGTACTTGATCATATATCAAATGATTTTAAAATTATTGGACACAATGACCCATGATCCTTAAAGAGTTAAAATAAACCATTACTACAAATATTTAGTATAAAAGTTCATCTAAAAATCCTAGTCACCTATCAATTAGAATGTAGAAATAGATAATACAGAAGTACTACGAGACCGAGCAAACCCGCTGAAGTATTACGCTTGGCCGCCTGAGCCTAAATTGTCGGAGCAAATTAAATATGTGACGCACGAAGGTTCAATTAATTTGCAATGCAAATTGTGTCCTCTCCTTCGGCTAACACTCCTCCTGAACTTAATGCTTGTCTAGATGTGCTACCGGCGCGGCGGATCCCGTACATGGGTGCCCGCGTCGCCTCGTATAATGCCTACTTAAGTATGACTTCCGCATAGCGGCACGCGAGAATGTTGTCGAGAGGTCGCTATTTTCACTTTTAGGCCGAGGCGTAGGTTTGCAATGCAATGCAAAAAGATGAAGTAATGCTAAATATAATACGAATAGGGTGAAAGTGGGTAGAGGGAAAGAAAAAGCCAAATATTTCCTGTGAAAGGCAAATTTAATATTTTTTAATTTAATTGAATTAGAAACAAACACTTTCACATAAGGTTTAATAATTGTATTGTAACTTACAGACGAACAGCCAATGGTTTCGTGTATTATATTCTTATGGCTACGGTTTTGTTTAAATTTTAACTTTCCCAACAAAAAAAAAAGTTACGTATACGTTTACATATATAGTATATAAATATACTCTGCAGCAATAAATCTGGGTCACCATGCTAACTTATTCAAATAAAATTTATTTTATTGCAAATTTAATACTACCCAAATACAATTACATAAATGTTTTCGTTGCTGTAAATGCCATCATAAAAGCTAAAAATTAAATATATTAAAAACAATAAAAAACACTACTGCTGATACAGAAAGTGAACTAATGTATTTATAATTATTTTCATTCAGTTTTTTGTGGTTTTAAAATATTTGTGATTTATGTATTTAGCAATATAGACGTATATTTTCGGAATGTACTCAATCAGACCTTTTATTTGACACTAAACACGATATATTTAAGTTGATTTATTGACATTTGAACATTTAGATAACTACTTAATATTTGGAAGGTAACGTATGACGTATCAAAATAAAATATATGGTTTTTTGAAAATCGAACCACAAAACTACTGCATTGTTTTGCTTTGTTTCTATTCTATCACAAAAAAAGATATAGGAATCGTTGCTGTTATTTAATAATTATAATTATTGTGGTATTTTTGTACATCCCTTACACGTAACAGTGTCACATCTTAGTTTTCGAGATATTTTAAGGTTTCCATATGTTGTTGACATGGATTCAATGCTTCCGAGTGTAGGAAAAGTCTTGTTTCCGAGTAAAATTTAGAATTCGACTTTTCATCGGATATCCACGTTTTAAACGTCCTAGGAATGCAGAATATTTATTTCCTAAAAATATCTATCTGTGTGTGTGGTTTTGTATATTTGTGGCTGTTTGCCTATACCCAATGTATCTCAAAACTAGTAAATTACTATACTATGCTAAAATACGTACTAATATCCTTCTAATTCCGAGGCTTGGAAAGCTGATGTTTATAACAATATCTTTAATATTTATATATCTTTGATAACAATATATTATATATTTTATAATAATATCGGCCATATTGTTATAAAATACTGGCCTTTCCAACATTTCCAAAAAACATAAATTCGTTAAAACTGATCCTAGAGAAATTAAGAAATCTTACTTAGAATTCTGAGGGCATAGCCTGCAACTCTTGTTTACATCACTTTTCGTCATATTCAGGGAGTATTGAATTTTTAAAAAAGAATGCTTTATAACTCCGTTATTATTATTGCTAGAATAGAATAAAGTATCTTAGTATCTTGACAATAATGTCACTAACGTTGTTGTAAGTCATCTCTTAATATCTTCGACGGGGCCCCGGCCAAATAGCACTTATTCCAAATTACTAAACGTCCACGTACCGATGTTGTCGCGCTTATTTTTTTGCATCCACCTGAAATAAGCTCAGCAAATATCTAAGGGTTGGGTTTTAGGAGAAATGTAATCTCCTATATAAAATAGAGTTCCTGGATACAAAATAATAATACAAAACTCTTTATATTAAATATAAAAGGCTCGCTTATTGCCTTGCGGAAATGTCTATCAGCTAGCATATAGCTTAAGTTTATAATATATTTATTACATTCCTTCCATTCCTCTCTTCTAGTGCACTCTTAAAATCAGTCTGACTCCAGAAATACTTTTAGAGCATCATTCTTTTGCGTATGTCACAATACTTCACCGTGCAATATCATTTAATAAAAATAATCGCTAATCTGCCCTAGTTTTTAATGTTAAAATATATAATTAAATATTAAAATAGTATATTGATTCGCTATCATAATTTATTTATTGATTATAACATGCTACCGGTGCAGCCGTTCGCGTCTGGAGAGCTCTGTCTAGATGTTGATGTGGGTCGACTAGTTGTATATTTTAACTCTGCAGAGAGTACAAACACAGAAAGGCATAGCTGAGCACAAAGAGGGGACAGGGGTGTCGCGGTCGATCATTTTTTTATTAATATATAATAATAATATGGTATTGTTGGGGATAACGTACGTTACAACAAAATTGGTTTGTGGAGCTCTTCCACAAATTTAAGTTGTTCATCAAGCCATGGAAAGAGCTATGTTCTGAATCTCTGTACGGGATATGATCCGGAACATAGAAATTCACCCGAGAACCAAAATGGTGGGCTCAGAAGAAGCTGAAATTGCAATGGGTCCGTCACATATTCCGAAGAACCTTCAACCGTTGGCTAAGAATTGAGATCACGTACCGGGAAATAAAGTATAGGAAGCGCTTCAACTTGGTGGTCTGGTGATTTGAGAAAGATCGGAACCGGTCAGGGTGGCGAGCCTTAGGAGAGGCCTACATCAAGCAGTGGAACAACATAGGCTGAGAATAATAAACAAGATAAAAACAGATTTACCACGTGTTTACTAAGTTTGTATCACCCGACGTTTCTGCGATATTGCAACCGCCGTTGTCCAGGATAGACTGAAGTCGTCATCGGGGTAATCGGTAAATTGCTGATATCTTATTACGCAGATCATAATGGTGGGAGAAGGGGGGGGGGAGTATTTTGAAAATCTGCAATGCACACAACACTTCCTGGAAATTATTTCGCAGTGATTTTCAGCCATGAACGACTTTCAAGGGCTTAATTGCACTTTTTCTTCTATTCGTGAGCATTAGCATGACTGATTTCTCCAAACTTTGGTGTAGGATTCGGTATTGCGAGCTGTTTATTTTGAATTTTAGGGCCACGTTCTGTTTCCAGAAGTCATAACGATATGCAGTAGCTATTCACGATAGTGGTTATTCGCCACTAAGCCTCTTATTTATGCCGTTTTGTCTATGGAATATATGCTACACTTAACTGCCAGTGCTATGAAGAGAAAATAAATTAGGAGAGTAATAAATGACGTAACATAGCGCATCGGCTATGTTACGTCATTTATTTCTTTTGTTTCTTATGACGCCCAAAAAATAAAAATTGCTAGTACATGTTATTATGAATCGTTAATATGTTTATGTATTATGTTTATATAGATCTTAAAGAATGATGTATCAATCACTTTTTTTTAATTCTACGAATTTGAGTAATTTTTAATTTTGGTATACCTAGCTATGACTTAACCCTTTCACGGGCATCGCAAACTACTCCAAACGTGAGCAAAGTGAGCATTGAAAGTGAATAAAAGTAGGCTGACGAGAATATTTGCAAGGAAATTAAAAAGCCTAGAGACAAGTTTTTCAGACGTGGCAAAATATTTGCCTAAAAATATGTATATGGCCATTATGTTGCCAGTATCTGAAAACATTGCACAGTGGAACCAAACATCATCAGCAAGACTATTTTCTGACATAGAATCATCTGAGATTTCTAATATTTTGACTATGTGTTTTGTACTTAGGGTTTCGTTTTTTTTTTAGGTTTTAGCATCTGAAACAATTAAGAAATGTACGTAAGCACCGGCAAAAGTTTGGCCAGTTTCCGGGTATCGGCAATTATTTGTCAGGTTATTTGCAATTATTTAGCTAGTTCACGGGCATTGGCCACTTTAATTATTTTTGTCAAAAAACCACTAGAAAAATCGACCAACTCAGTATAGTAAAAAAATATACGGGAACAAAGATAAACATTTGTAATCATTTTCGCTCGGACATTCCTCGGAATTTAATGGATTTTCACGGAGCGCGGCAAAAACGGACCACATCTACGCAATGTTTTTTTTCAAATGACAAGATGGCAGACCTAGTCAGATGTATGGTTTTGATTTTTTTGTATTGGCGAAAGATGGAGCTAAGATTAATGAGCCTAATTTGTGGTTATTAAGGATAAACTTTAAAATGGTACTTGATAATAACAACTGGAAACTATTTGCCTTTATGAATGAAAGGGTTAAAACTAAGGCGCCCAATATCAAACACTATATTAGTATTTTGTTAAATCTTTGTAGCTCCGAAAAATAGTTATATAGATTTAAATGGCAAACGAAACCTCACGATGTGCGCAATTATAGAAAGTACGCAATTATAGAAACAGTACGCAATTATAGAAAGACGTTAAAAAACTAAATGCTACTATCCTTGTTAAATATCTGAGTACAATACTATAATAAAAACATCGTAGGGTCTATAGTAAATCGGGAGGGAGGGATTCTATCGAAAATATACCAAATATATACGCGCAATATCGATACCTATATCTAATAAATGTTTCTTCAAAAACTTCAACAGATAAAGAGAGAGTAATAGTTTATATCTCTATTTACTATTTTAGCAGTACATTTTCTTTTAAAAACTAATTAATCAATTAAAAACAATAAATTGTAAGGAATTTAAAAAAAATCAGTTAGTATTTTAAAACTTCATAAAAACCTATTAGCTGCTGCCTCTCACTTTTTCACGGCCCGGTGGCATAGTGGTTAGGTCGCCTGATCTTACATTATAAGGTCCCGGGTTTGATTCCCGGCTGGGTCACCATTTTCCGTTGGGATCAAATTAACGGAATTGCATTTTCAATTCTGTCGATGGAATGCAGTAACAAGACACACACTTACACACATGTTACACGCACACATACATATAACACGTCATAGTAGGGTTGGTTGAAAGAGATTGGCATATGACAATAAACCCGCCCATTGTGACATTTCACAATAAAGAGTATAAACAAACAAACTTTTATTTAGTTTGAGTATTTCCAATGGCAAATTTCCATATCATTTCAAAATAGCTAAAATTATCACTATTCATTAAAAAGGTAACAAGATTAATATGGAAAACTCCACATAAGTTACACCTACTAATATATAACTTACTTTTAAACATAATAAAACCAGGCCAACAACATTTATTAACCAATATATTGTAGAGACTAAATCACATTATTGTTGTAGAGACTACTTCACATTATTGTAATTCAATTTACATCACCACATATTCAAATACCGCGCCAAGCTTGCAAATTAATGTTGCCATACGCGACGATGTAATATGAACGTCGAGGGTGGAATTATTGCCAGCGCAAATAACACGTGAACATAGCGAACAAACCGTTCGCTTAAACCGTCGTAATAAAGTCTTCAACCTGAGAGCACACTGTCTTTCACTGCAACCGACTGTGCCCTATCGCGGGAACAAAGAGTTATCCTAAGTGAATTGAATTAATAACTCGTATGGACCCGAAAGAGCTCGTACAAGTGTTAGAATATAATTCTCCCAGAAATTCGGGTCGACAAAAATAGCTATGTCAAAATGTACAAATTTGCTTAATGAAATATAAATACTACTACAAAATACCTATATCAATTTCCTGAGATCTAAATAAATCTTTCGACTACCTGCAAATAGATATTATCATTAAAAAACTAGAGCATTACAGTATGAGAGGCATTGCTAAGGATCTCATTAATTTCAATTTATGAAATAGAAAGCAGTGCTTTGAACTCGTTTATCTTGAATATTTACATCATAGAGAAAACTGCGTCATTTATTATGGAAATAGTGTCAATGAGTATTCCGCAAGGGGCTTTTTCTATTTATACTATGCAAAATTATCCATCAAGTAGAGGTAGCGCAGAATCTGATAATTAAAATTATCAACCGTATAGATACCCTTTCTAAAAACTTTTTGCAGAGTTCAGTGTACTTGAAGTAGGGCAACTTTATTTTTTTTTAAAATCCCACACAACAAGCACACCGAACACGGCGATTTTTGGCAGATATGATAGACGACCGTCGAACGAAAACATCTTTTGGTCAGAGGCATCTTATAAATATAGGCCCCAGGATATACAACAAATTGGATGAGACGATAAGGATCATATACAGTAAAGACCAATTTAAAAATCGATGTCAGATTCGGCTTCTGAAATAAGGTCGGCATATTAGCAAACACATATTTGACTTTCTTATGTAGATATATTTAATTCAAATAACTTATATTATTATTATTATTTTGTTAAATCGCTGTTCTTGTGTTTTTGTACTTTCTTTAAATCAATTATCTTAAAAATATATATTTTAACTTGTAACATGGACATTTTATGTATGATTGTATCCTCTGACTATTTCAATTTAATCCTTTAACTATTTATTGCGATATTATTTTTCCTTTTATTACGATTCATTATTGTTATTATTTATTTATTTTGTATTTATTACGATATTATATTATTATTATTATTCAATTCGATTATTTAACTGTTATTTTTCCATCCGTAATGATTATTTACCTTTTTCGCTAGTTAATAAAATTCTTAGACCACCTATTGTATTGAGCAATGTAGGGTGGGTATGTTTTAAACATGGAGATAAAGATGACTTAGTTGTTAGATTAGTAATTAACTTGTACCTACAGTGTTTATCATTATTATTAAATTTTTAATATTTTTTGATGCCAAATAAAAAATGTTTAAAATTAAGTAGTCATAAGTATGCACGAGCCACTCTTTACTTGGTACGCTTGCCTTAGTATGGACCTGCCTAGTTAGGCGGCGTTGATTTGAAAAAAATGTGGTATACTGTGCTCTATATTTTGCTACTATTTAAAATGAAGCCTCTAGTGTTAATGTTACAATATAATGGAGATTTTTAAAAAATGCTTTTCTTCAAATAAATAAAAATTACCTAAATGCAGCCGAAACTCAGAGTAGTATTATTCAATTCGCCGATTATACCAGTTGTATCATTCTGACTGTAATGTTTTAATTCCTGTATATAAATCTATTGCCATATTATTAGAAATAATTCGTGGATTAAGGCCAATAAAGTGTACTGTAATATGTCTAAGACCACACTGCTTAATTTATCTAACTACAGTCGTGAGATACAGAATGGGTAAACGAGTGTCGGTTCCTGTCCAGTTCCTTGGTTTGATTTTGTACATCAAACTAACCAAGATTTTTATTTTTTATAGATTTATGCTGTTCCATGAATAAACATGTTTTTGAATGTATAGGATTTTACAGATATACAGCAGGCTGGTTTACGTGTGAAACTAGGTTAAAATTCATATACACCTTTTATTCATTTACGCATTTGTTACTGGAAAAAAACTGAATATCCGAAAGTTAACCCAGAAAGCGTTATTATTTGCATACCAAGGCTTAAATAAAAAAATATATTTTAGATGACTTTCAAATCAGTTTTTTGTGTAAAATAACTTTTCGTACAAAATAATCTCCTGATATACAAAAGTATATTTTTTTATCAAAAAATGTTTCTTTCGTTTAGTTGACTGTACTTACAGAATCACTCCTAGGAATGAGACACATGTTTACTAAATGAAGATCCATATTACAATACCCATAAATCTACGAGGAATACTTACTCTCCTAATTTGATTCTTATTACTTATAATTATTTATACTGCTTACAACGTAAATTTAATTCATGTAGGTTCAGCGCAACCCCAACATTGGTCTGTGATTTCTCATATATATCTTTTCTCAGCATGATGGTCTTGACATTTCCTCATAGCTTTCTCGTAAGATACTTTATCACGCCTAGGTGTGCGGGTTTTTTTAAGCTTGCTACTTCTGTTGCTTAAATCTCAGGAATATACTGTATTCTCTAACATTATAAAATATTTCTGAGGCGGAACGCCCCCGCGGTGTTGTTCCACCTGGGCCCGCCATTACATTGATTGTGTTCCGTGCCCCCGACTTCTTCTACCGAGTCGCACACTAGGTTCATCATAAAACAGGCAAAGCTTTAGCTCGATAGCGATGGCTTTAGCTCGAAATCGAAATTTATATTGCTTTCAACACATGTACAAATTTCTTGAATTAAAAAATATCCTTGAATTGGTCATTTAAAATAATATACTACGCTAAATATCAATATGTAAGGACAAACGTTATTCTGGGATTGGTAGGCCTACTGTGAGACTTAATATTCTATACAAATTTGTAGATTTTATTATATTCGAAAAGCCTAAAATGTATTCTTCTCGAAGCGAAAATACTACATAATAGGCAAATGTACACTGAGAAAAAAGCCATTTGGTCGAAACGGAAAAATATCGTTACGTCATTCGTTAGTATCAGTAGAATGATAAAATACCCGTTTTTTTTGTAAAATAAAAGGCGCAACTTTATTTTTATGAGTTTTATAAAACTCGAAATGACAAAATCAAAGTCCTATTCATGATTATGGGCATGTAATAGTAAACGTTTTCACATAACATTGGGAATTCACGAAGACCTAACCGGACGCTGTCATGATAAGGTAGTGACGTCACAATCGTATTGGGAAGTACTGGAGGGTTAATGGGAACTTTCCTAACAACGCCTTGCTAACCTAAAAAACATCAGGAACGGAACAACAAAACGCTCTTATTATGATTACCGATCAAATATTTGTGGCATTGCCTCAAAAATAATCGATTCGTAATGATATTATATCAAGATGTCGTCAAGATAATCAAGATTCGTAATGATATAATATCAGTAATTTAACGGCCACTATTTATCATGCCTTCCTGATGTTTTATTAGTTCTTACTGAAACTGTATTGGTGTATCATGTCAAAATCCCTGTATTGAAATAACGGTCTATCTAGTTAACATGACGGCACTATATTTTGTCGAGTCGTCATGACAACTTTGAAGTTCAATACCGTTAATATAACAGGTGTCGTAGTTCCACTGCTTCCCGCTAGGGCACGCTGAGGCGACATTTTGACAACCGGGTGAACGATTCCGTGGCGATGCCGCGCAAATGCCGCCATTGTTAACAAATATTGCTACGTGTACAGTGATTGCTATGTACTGCCATTATTATATTATCTTTGTGTACTGCAACCGTGCTGCAAACTTCGTCGAACAATTTATTCCAACACAATGGACCAGTACACCACTGATCTACTGGTAAAATGGGGTTTGCTGGATTATGTTAACGCATTTGCTGGTAAGTTGGCTATATTTTTAACCTGAGTTGCCCACTGCGATCCGTTGAAACCGTTGAATGATCGTTTTTAGGCTAATTTAAAATAAAAGTGGCGTGTGTTTTGTGGCGTTTTTCGTGCATTTTTCACCGAAATGGTTTTATACAAATAACGGACCTTTCTGGCAACGGAATGTCATTAAAACACTGAATTCGATAACAATGACAGATGAGAGCGCCTAGTATTCTGTTATTTAATTTTATTTGATTCCGTGACATTAATTTAATTGGTAGGCAATGTCCTAATGGTATGTTGTGCACATTGTAGCTGCTCGCATCGACTGCATGACCCTGCAAATGCTTGGCCGGGAAGACATAGAAAAATTGATCGGTCCCGTTGGAGACCAATTGAGACTCAAAGCCAATTTAGACCTGTGGAAACAGGAAATGACAGTGGCAGGAAACAGCATGGTTAGTGTTCCTATCTTAATTCTGTTATTAGGGTTATGCTCGCTATCTAGGGATGCATTCCGTTTCGTGCACAGACCGCACATCATAAAGACATCCCCCGGCACGACATACGTAGACATTTCCCTCCAAATTGGCACAATCTTTCCCAAAGAATCACCGGGACATTTCTATGCGCCGTACCTATCAGCGACTGTCTACCAGACTAAAAGAAATGCTTCTGGAATATTGTATAATGCGTACAATACAAGGAAGAAGCACCTTCGATCACTAGGCGCATTGCTACCTATGCGTCGAGCGCGGTCCAAGTCGTCCACCAGCCAGCAATCCTCCGACACTGCCACTGAGTTGGCTATACCTTCATGCGGTGCGTTGCTGTGTCAAGACAATGGTAGGGTATTTTTCTGCCTTGTATATGAATTTGTACCTTGTCATGTGCCTAGATATTAAATGAATTTCATGCTTCTCCAATATCTTCCAGACAGTATAATACAATTGTTTTCCAAATCACAAACAGCAAATTTGGCTGAATTAATTAAAAATACCTCAAAATAATGAAAAATTATATATGTCTTCTTACCCACCATATTTCTTTAAATAGATCGTTATTACGTCTATTCCATACTTATGTCTCCAAAAAGAATCAACCTGAAATTGTGAAAATATACACTTTTGTTCTTTCTCACAGGTGACTCGCAGTTAGTGGAAGAACAATTAAAAATTCTGGAGAGCCCCGACCCTGGACCTTGGCAGTCGATTGAGGAGGCTTGGACCGCAACACTTCCAGCGAGACTTCGCTACCTCTATCACGAGAAGGGGTCTTTGGCAGACTATTTCAATCGGTTCCCCATCCTGAAGTCTACGAAAGGCTACCAATTGCTCCTTCAGGACTTTGAAAAGCTTTACCCAGCGAATGGCGATGGGCTGACAGTCTTCCTCGGCAGCACTAAACACATCGTGGAGCTTGCCTTCTCCAAGGCCCAATCAACCAAGGACGGTTACCTTAAGAAGACCATCCAGGAGTACATCGGGACTATTGATTGTAAGTTACATATTATTCATCTTTGCATTTTTTTATATAAAGGCAGCAATGTCACTGTTAAACAATAAGAATTGTTTGTTAATAAAATAGAACATGCATGTAAGGGTGTAATGGGCCAAAATCATGATACTACTTGGAAATGGTGATGTCATATGATTTGTGCTGCGTTGGTTCCGGCACGTAAAAAACATACACGTAGGACCACTACATTTCGTCCCGTACTTATCGTAAGAGGCGAATGAGGGATTCGTTGTTCATGATTACATGCTAACATTTAGGTCGCCTTCCTTACTAACTAGGTATGGTTGTGTTAATTCCACAACCATACCTAGTTAGTAAGGAAGTTTATTCCATATGGGTTGTTACCACCGCGCTGAATGAACGGTGGTCGAAGCGGCAATGATAATTTTCCGTGTTTTATAGCCGTGCAATAAAAAAAAGGTCCTGGCATGGCACCTAGTTCCTATGCGGTGCGAAGGGTATCACGACAGTAGGTCTGGTAGTAGAAATCAAGTCAAGTTCCATAAAAAAAAATGTATAGTAATAATCTAAATTATCACCGCCACATCAGCTTCAGTTTTGCAATGCTCCCTTACTAAACAATGGCCTAAATTTTGTTCTAGCAAGCATCGAGGAGTCTGAAGCAAATGCGAGCCTGTTACTTCTGACCTACATAATCAACATTACTCCTGTGCGAAGGCGTAAGGAAGCGTGGAAGGCTTCCCGATGCGAGTTCCGTGATGGTTTCATTACACACATTCCAGCTGAAGGTGACATCCTGGCGGTACTTGCAGAACGCCGTAATAAATTAGCAAAGGTTGGAGCAACTTTTCAACCATTCATTGTTTATTGTGGTAACTGAAAGGTTGCTGGGTCATAGAATCTACAGTGACACCTCGGAACAGCTGAAATATTTGATATCAGAATTTAATCAATTATATTGTAAATTGACAAAGGAACCTCTAAAACCTAAATTCCATTTCTTAACCCACTATCCAGCAATGCTAATGAAATTTGGGCCCTTGTGTCATATGTGGACAATGAGGTTTGAAGCTAAACATAGGATATCGAAAATAGCTTCTAGAGCCTCTTCTAGCAGAGTAAATATCTGTAAAACACTAGCGATAAAAAATCAGCTCATGTTAAATCATTTATTTTTAACTCGGACGCTCGGTTCTACCCAGGGAATTGGAAAAAAAATATGTTTTACCTTTAACTAGTGCTGCTAACTTCGACTTAGGTACTAATGTGATGGCAAAACATTCTGTTAGCTGGGTAAAAGTGAATGGGGTTACATTCAAAACAAATGATCTTGTCACTATAGATATAAATGAGGAAACATCACTACCTCTGTTTGCTTCAATTGAAACTATCTTGTTAACTAAAAATGATGACATATATTTTCACTGCTTATTATTTAAAACATTATCATTTGATGAACATTATCAGGCGTATGAAGTTCTTCGGACTAAGCAGTTCCGCTGTTTTTCTTATGCCGATGTTCTTGGCGCTCGTCCAAATACCATGACGTTGATGAGAAATTTAACTTATTTCGTAACGACCAGATGGCTCCTAGATTGATCAGTTTTAACTTAATACACTCTAATAATATGATTTGTCAAACCCTACAACCTAATAAAAATATACCCTAACAAAGTCATGAACTGATCTTGAATATGAAGAGAAAAAATGCACACCTGGATTTTCATCGGAAGCAGGAATCGAACATGCGACCTCTGGATTGATGCACCATATGCTCTGACCCCTGAGCTATCCCGACGACACACCGCGGCGTTCAAATATTCTGTTCTTCTAATCGTAACATGCCTCCTATGTCTACTAGATAGTGTAGACTTCGCGCATTAATTATACGCAAGGCATTAATTACACTACACTTTATTGCTGTCATATTTGGTATCGGACACTAGAGTCAAGCCCGGATTTTACTTTATAATTGTATGTTTTAGTGGCTACGCCATCATCAATGTTATTTGATGTCTTACGCAGGCTTAATGCGTTATGTCAACACCATCTAAGAGACATAGGAGGCAAGTTACGCTTAGAAGATGGACAGAATTTATGAACGACGTGGTGTGTCGTCGAGATTCAGTGGTCAGAGCACTTAACCTGCAATCCAGGTCGCGGTTCGATTCCTGCTTCCGATGAAAATCCAGATGTACATTTTATCAATTTATTTTCAAGATCTAGTTAATATACTCCTAATGTAGGTTTATTTCGATGATGGTGTAACCATTAAAATATACAAATATTAAGTCATGAATTGAATTTGTGGCGTGTATATATGTATTAAAATATGTACATTTAGGCTGAGGGTTGCGAGCGAGGTACTATGTTGGTAACACTATCCCACTGTGTTGTGTTGTATATAAATATTTCATTCCTTGCCAAGGCTTCGATTTTAAACATGAGTAAAAGAAGACAGCTCCATCTTGCGACCCTTGTACTGAAGATAGTACGCAATAAACAGCCGCAGTATCTCTACTCTCTCATGACCTGGTACCGTAACCGACAGGCCTTTTAACACGGGCGCGAGAAAAACTGGCGATAATTCCCAAACACAAAATCACAAATTTTCTAACTATTCTGCGGTTGTATGGAATCGGTTGGGTATGGCATTGCGATCGAAGTCAATTGGAATATTCAAGGACCAGTATAAGAATATGTTATTTAAAAGAGTGTTAGAAGTCAAAGATTTTTCGATTTGTTAAGAATGGTTATTCGTTAACTTAACTATTATTTTAATTTTGACTTGAATTTTATCTATGCCTATTTCTTAATATTTTTATAGTGATATTTGTTGTTGATAATTTTGATTTTAATTTATTCTTTGACTTATTTGATATTATTTTAATTTATTTACATTAAAAGATTGTACCAATAAATAGGTGTATCCTGAAAAGTAGGTTGAGATATCCTGAGGATACCTCTAATTTGTAGGATTTGTAGTCTTATTACATAGTCTTCGATTTGAAATGTTGTGTTTTTTTCTCTATTTTTTGTATCGACAGCTGCGAATTAAAAATAAATATGTACCTAGTAATAAATATGTAGTAAATAAGAATTATTTTAACATTGAATGTAAGTACATATTAATGTTAAGTTAATTATACTTAAGCATATTAACCTGTACCTTTAATTAAATAAATTGAAATTAAAATTTAATATTTCTGTGGTTTCATTCATATTAGTTAGTTGGTAGAGGCATTAAATCATATTGTCTTTATTATTAAACTAAGGCTGAGTTGCACCATCTCTAGTTAATGTTAAAGTTATGGTTAAAATATATCCTCTCTCTTTATTTTTTGCCTAAAGTTGAAAGAATATAATAAGCATAACGTTAACATTTACTAGACATAGTGGAATTCAGTCTTGTTATTTTCTTTTCAATTTTTTTAGCTTACTTCCTGGAAACTGCATGCTGTGCCTATACTAAAATCATAATTGGTCCATAATGATGTGACTTCCACTCAGGTGATTCTGCAGCTAGTCAAAGTTATGTTCTGATTTTGAAGTTCAAACTTCAAGATTAAGAACTTTAACATTTGACTAGCTTCAGGATCACTTTGTGATTGGATCATTATGAACCTAATTTTGTTTCGGTAAGGCACGATAAAATCGTGTGCGGTTTCAACAGGAAATAATGATGATGTATGATTAAATGGACTTATAAAGTATCAGTACGAAAGATACAGATAACAGTATTCGGTTGATAAATCATCAGGAAAAGCACTAAGACATAATAGTAAAGTAATAAAAAAGATCTACTAATTCATGATAAAATATCAGGTTATATTCATGAATCATCCTACTTCCTGATAATACATCAGGTTGGATTGAAAGTGTAATGGGCAATGTTCGAGAGAATCAAGAGGATCGTAAGTATAACTTATCAGGAACAGTGATAGTGTGCTAGGGCACAACTAATCATATAACAGTTCTAGCATCAACGATTTATGAGGATTTTTTTCGTTAGCGTCAGTATTGTCATGTTAAATTATCAGGATAGAAGAGAAATTTACAAGGATTGTAGTGAAACTTTAGACAAACTTATCGATACTTTATCGTGACATAATGTAGTTTCCTAAGTTAATAACCGTCTTCCGACTGACGATTTATGAGGTCTTCCGGTTACATTGATGACGTCATTAATTTTTGACGCCACACCTCTCACAAGACAGGTAATGATAAATTAATATGACCGCTTTTCCTGTTATTTAATGCGTAAGGACTGTGGGTCTGTTTTAAAGAGGAATACCCCTTTATTTATTCGGAATTCATCTTAAAACTGAGGTGCATTTTTCTCAGTGTATCATTTAAAAACTGCGTTAAATTTCAATCGCTCGTACCTACACATTGTTCCCCGCTAAGAACACAAGAACGGCGCAGGTAACACAATGAGTCTGATTGCGTTTCTTTGTGAACTAAAACTGAAGTTAGTTCAAGCGAACGAGATAGAGCAATACGTTAGAGCGGAATATGAAACGAACGATCATCGATAAAAACTACCTGTCAAACTTTCCGAATAAATTTGAAGACATTTCGTGCGGTGTTAGATTCAAATACTTTATCTTTTGTGGGTAGTTTTAATGAGAAAAAGTGACAACCGTTCATTTCACATTCCGCTCTAGCGTATTGCCCTGTCACGTTCACGCGAAATAATTTCTGATTTTAGTGCACGAAGAAACCCAATCGAGCCCAATATATAGCAGGTGCTGACAGGTGCGTAGGAGATTTACATTAGTGGATAATACCGTTATTATTACCTTTCTCCAAGAGTAATAAATATTTTAGGAAAATACTTTGATATTTCAGGACTGATACAGATGGTGTTTAAATAATGACTCATTCAGTGGTTAATTACTAAAGGACGAACGGAAACTGAATATATTCTTAGGACATTCCAAAAAAAAAACAATTATTACGCATAATTTACACATTTTGATTTATTACATATTTTTTTTCGATTTCTTTTATTATTTAATTTTCAGTCTTTTTTTTATTTTGTGATTATTATTTTGTAAGTTTTGTTTTAATAGTTATTTTTGATGATTTTGTTTGTAACTAATAAAATAGAAAACATTTTTTTCATAAAATTATATTTTAAATTGCTTTAAAATTGGAATCTTTCTTGGAACAGGCACTGCCTAGTTAGGAGCGATGAATAGTCATTGTGTTTTAATGATTCCTATGAACTTTGCTATATAAATGAAAAACAAAAAAAAACAAACGCAATAATTAGTTTGTGTAGCTCAACGGAATCGCTCACAAGACCAAACTGCCATGGCATAATAGCAAAGTTACTAATAATAGCAAGCCCTTGTCTAGAACTAGGTAAGTGTAGTCAGACCAAGTCATGCGTAACAGGCTTCAAGTAGCTCGCGAGTCATAGCAGCGCTTCCCTGCCTGCTCTGTTACCCGGCTCGATGAGGCAACAGGAGAAAAATGCAAAAAAAAATGTCTTGAAAGTTGCCAAAACATGTTTTCCCGATCTTTATTTTTCAAAAGTTCGATATTTCATGAAAATACAATATTTTCAGGAGCACGATATTTTATCAAAGTTAAATATTTTTGAAAATTACTATATTTTATTATAAGACGATATTTGCTAAAATCTACAGATGGAAACCTAAAATAAATCAGTTCTCCTCATTGACGATTAAACTTATTGTCAAAATATTATTTGAAATCAGAAAAGGCAAGGCTAAAATTATGATTTCAAAATTTGTATGCCAACTCCAATTACTAGCTTACATAGGTAGGTAAACGCAAATCAAATAATTTATTCCAATTAATAAATTAAACTTATTGGCGAAAAGATATTTAAAGTAGAGCAATGCGTTCACGAGTTATCGTGAGCAGAAAATATTTCAAAGATGTTCATTTGTATAGCAGCTCCCATTTCTAACTAAAGCATGGAACCCTAAATCTAATCATGTCTTTACATTCTCGTCTAAAACCTATTGGTGAAATATTTCTTTTAAATCAGACAAAGCATGACTAAAAATGTTATATCCTAGTTGTTTTTTTATATGACTGGCAGCTCCAATTTCTCTTTTATATATGGAAAGTTATTCTATTCTGTTTTTCCCATTGACGAATTAAACTTATTTTCGAAAGAATTTTTAAAATTGGACAACGCGTTCTCGAGTCATCGTGCGTCCAGGCACCCACTCACAACGTATGTTTGCCTTCTATATAGGCTTCGCAAAGCTTCGCTTTGCTCCACTAATATTAAAAGGATCAAACTATTCCAACAATAATTGTAGAATCAATTAAAGAATCTACAAAAAAAATGTCGTGTTCGCTTTCTCTTTTACTTGCTTGCTTTCTTGTTAGTGCAATTTTCCATGTTTAATTATTGGTAAACTAGTGCACATATAGGAGGTATAAAATTGTATATAGATACGTTTCAACATAAAGTTTTTTCTTCTATTGTATCTACATACTAGGGGTGTCAATTACAATGGGCCAACCTGTCACCGCAGAGAGTTATAATAGTTATAGATTCGGGTCGTCGGATCTCACATGGAGTAAGCGTGAAAGACTTGTCAGATTAAAGCAATCCACTGTCTAACTACAGAGACAAGCCCATAAGAGTCTAAGGCCTAAAACCCCGAGTCACGGGGAAGAAGAACCAGCGGGGTAACCTTGCTCCCTTACTACCAGATTTGGTCGGATTTGTCCATACTCCAGTCTGTTCGTAGGCAACGGTCAACAGCACAGAAACGAATTTTCGTATACGCGTTGAATTATTTGGCTCGGGACAGAGCATTTTAATAAAAGCTTGTTTTTGAGAATGTGTTTTAACTATTACCTTATTTGCTTTTATAGTCGGAGTACTGCTACCCTTCCTCGTAATTTACTGATGAAACAGAATGTATCTGAAGAATTAAATCTCATACTGTGCGGCAGTTTCACTGCGGAAAATAGAAGAGATTGTTCCCCCCCTGATCCCACCCCCCTGTGTCTGTCTCTGTCTCCTCCTCGGATGCCCCTCCTGCTTCATCCACTTTCGATAATACCGGCGACATCTGGTCCGCCAAGATACAGCCGAGAGGAGCTTAAAAAGCGCCGGAGTCATTCGGAAGTTTTAAGATCTACGTCGGAGTATTGAAAACTTCCACATTCATTATTCGCGCTCCGGCTGCGCTTTCTCTTTCGGCATTACGGACGATAGTCAGCCCGCCCTCCTCTATTCGAATTGAAAAGTGAGCCTTATAATTTTCTCAACAAAGGTATAAAAGTACTACGCAAAATGCTATCGTATCATAATTTCTAAAACCCAAACTACATGCAAACACTTCATAAATACACAAAGACCCATGTATACATACAATATATATACACATGTATACATCTAGATCCATAATAATAGACAACATTATAACAAAGAAAAAACTGACTCCAATTTTTATTATAAGTGGAGCAGTCTTATCATGGTGATACTTAGAACGAGCTGTCATAATTGAATGCGTATACCAAATTTTGTGTCTGTGCTGTTGACCGTTAAGGATTCATTCAAGGCTGTCGTAATTGAATGAATATACTAAATTTTGTGTCTGTGCTGTTGACCGTTGAGGAGTCCCCTCGTCGGGAGCCAACCCTGGGTGCAGCAGTTATGTTATGGTAAAACTTAGGACGGGCTACCATAACTGGGCTACCATAAGTATACAAAATTTCGTGTCTGTGCATGTAATTTTGTAAATTTGTAAACATGTACATTTTCAACTGCACATGATAATATTTCAGTTCTCTCAAATCCTCATGGATCCCATCATCAGAACAAATTTTTTTTAAAAATGCGACCAAATTGGAAGTATGTCCTTTCAAATATAAAAAGATTTTCAGAAAGAGTTCTGAGGTAACAAACCATAAAAAAGATACAACCGAATTGATAACCTCTTCCTTTTTTTTAAGTCGGTTAAAAATTAAATTCTGTTTGTTGGTAATCGCATATTAGGTTGAACGGCTGAACCTATTTGGCTATTTTTTAAAATGTACGTCATAGTCCAAATAACTTCCTAATGGAAAAAAAACTACCTGGAAAATTGGAAAATTTGGGAAAAACTGAAAGTGCTTTTTTCCTACTCACGATTCGGACGATGGATATCCGTTATTCTTTATTTGAACAGGAACTACATATTAGGTTCATTCTTTTTTTTGTTTTGATCGCTATACTCTCGGAATGGAAGTATTTCAATCAAATGTATCCAATTGAAAAAAAAATCTGGAAGATCCGGAAAAACTCTTTCCAGCCTAAATTGAAGTAAAATTACATTTTTCTTTTTTTGTGTTGATTCGCGATCTGTCAAACCAATGTTTATTCTATTTATTCTTCTAGTTATTCTATTTATATTACAATTTGTGAGTACGTAAACATTACACTAGTGAAAATACCATAGGTTTATTAATGAATAAACTGTAGAAAAAAGTCGTTTGTGTCACCCCAAGACTTTGCCGGTAAGTAGACAAGCCCCCCCCCCCCCCCCCCCCTCATCCCAATATTCCTACGCGCGCCAATTAGTAGTATATTAGTAGTATTTTCCGTGCTATTAAAATAGTATTTTTCCAAAAATGATGTAGTATTTTCTTAAATACGCCAGACTTTCATTTTTTTGCGTCGCTTGTATACAAGATATTCCAACCGAAACTTCACAAAGTGATTTAAATCCAATAAGGCACCTGTGTACCATTCAAGTCACCAACTGCAATATTTCGAGATTGAAGTATCGCTCTAGCGCGCTCTCTGGTGAACCGATTTCATCTACGATTTTCAATTCTTGCCATGACCGAATGATTACTTCATGCCAAATCTCAGCTCAATCGGACGATGTTTAGGCACTATCGTGGAAGAATACATCGGGCGGCGCGGTTCGTTTCTCGGCAAAGAGCAGGATTTTTTTAAAACGAATATTCAGGTAAAATCAGTCCTTTGCTACTTTTCGGGAAAGTCTTGGGGTAACACAACTGATTCCTTTTTATTTTACAGAATTCCTTTTTATTTTACAGGGGACAGAAAAAACAATATATTAAAAATATTGTCAGGTTATCATATTATTATTAGTAAAACTATATCATATATTGTTGTTTTATATACCAGAATTTTCAAAATTTCTCGAATTTGGTATCATGTTGATCTAGAATTGGCCACTTAAATAAATATATTTTTTGAATTAACACTAAACGTACCGATATTTGTATATACCTATTCATATCATAATGGGTCAAACGACCCCTTTATTAAAAGTTATATATTTTACGATGTATTTTACGATGTATTTTTACACTAAAACAGATAATTATTTATTCATTTAATTTTCGGGAAACATACAGCGCTTCATTGTTTATGAATAATTATCTTAATACAGTGTTTCGCTGGCCGATTAATGGTTTCCTACATTATTTTCTTATAAGGTAAATCGAAAATTTCATTGCACTAAATTAAATTAAATTGCCATCGAACTAAAAATATCGATATCTTCGAATCGACTATTATATGTAGTCACCAAGCGGTGCATAATAGAGTTTTGGGCGTAACTAGTACTCACACAAGGGATTTCGAACGTTTGAGGAGAGCGAACCCTTCGTGGCGGAACCAACAGTGACAGTTTCTTCACCAAATGAGGGTTATTAATTTCGTTATGTATTATTTTATGCAATAAAATTGCGAAAAGTATACCAGTTGGTACAATTTAGTGTACGAATAAAATATTTTTTTTCAAATAACGATGACAAATTGTATATTTATTAAAGTAAAAAAATAATAATGAAGTACATAAAAATAAGATGGATAAAATAAAATAAATATTGTGCAAATTTTATTTATGTTTACAGCATATTTTGCAAATTATTTCTAGTACTGAATTCTGAACACTTTTCTTTACTTTTACACACACTTATACTGTATGCTGAACACTTTTGACTCAATAAATAGCACTGTAACCTTACATGTTCAAAGTATAATTCTCGCTCAGAGTAGAGTGCAATTTCTAATTATTTTATCGCCCAATACATATGGTGCAATACACTAAAACAGATGATGCAATAGCACAAAAAATATGTAAGGTCGTGTCAACCTCAGTGATGGATTTTGTGAAGGTCACCAGTCCACCGCTGTACATAATAAAAACATCGATGTTGTGCGCCGTATGATCGAAACAGGCAGGTATGTGACATGACATACCTTGAGATTCGGACATCCTTAAGCATAGGCATGTCAGGTACAATGAATACTTCACTAACATATGGCTGTGAGAAAACTGTCATCGCGGTGGATCCTATACAATTTGACGAGGCTCAAAAATCGGGAAGCGTCAGTTAGTGCAATGCTATGCTATGCTATTCAGTACTATGCTATGTTTACCACATCCAACGAAGGGCGTCAAATTTGGTGTGGAATATAGTAACGGATGACAAAACATGGATTTAGGGCTACGACCCCGAAGCAAAGCAGCAATCTGGGAATTTGGGTCTTCCAAGATGAGTCGAATCCAACCAACGTGGCGCGCGTGCAAAGTGCAGCCAGGCGAATGATCGTTTACTTTTTATAAAAATTAGGCAGGTGCCTACTGTTGCTTTGGAGGGTGAGCATACCCTGAATGCCGATTGGTAAACAGCCATTTGCTTTCCTCATCTAATTGACGAACTCCGTCAACGCAATCATAGACGATGCATCATCCGCTACGGTCAGACATAGACCTCCCTCAAATTGCGAGGACTATGGCAAAAAACAGTAAGCTCTTTCGCTCCCTTTCTTTCATTTTTAGGTGATTACCCAGTCTACTAGAATTATCACAGTACTAAGTCGCTTACGCAGCCCATTATCTGGTGTTAGAGCCAAATTTGACGTTGACCTGTGGCGCCCTATGCCCACGTTAACCACCGAGTTTGGGTGGCCATCATATATTTTTTATGGATCATGACCGCTTTCTTAGGATACATATGTTTCCAGACTTTTGTTTATGTTTTGTTATGTTTCCAGGAGTTTGGAAACGCCATTGGCCGGATTCAACGATACCTATGAGTACGGAAGTTATGTCTACCCTGGACCTATCCGAGTGAACCGCCTAAGGGAACCGTCCTGGACAGACTTAACTTCCGCAACTATAAGTGCGTAAGTTAAGTCTGCCCAAGACCCACCCGAGGGAACTTAACCGTAGATGCACTACAACTTACGCATGCAAGTGCAGGCAAAATTCACAGAGGCCTTCTTTCAAAATCTTCGAGAAGGCTATCGGGTGGGAGCTGCTCCACTCATTGAGCCGACCAATGAATATGCCATCATGGTCCAAGCTGCTAGGAGCAGTTCGACCCCTGTTAAGTACGTTCAGTAGACTCGAGATGCCAATTGTTAATAGCAAACCCTCCACAACAGGAAGTTATAAAGACTGTAATTTTTTTACACCCTGGAGTTAACACAAAGACTTTGGTGGCGACACACCTGCCAGAGGACAAACCGAACCGCGAAGCACTGTAAAATGCCACCGTACTGGGTGGTATTTTACAGTGCTTCGCACCCTGGTTCTCAGATTTCGACGAGTTACTCGAACCTCGAATATGATCGCGGATTGGAAGTTATTTGGGCTGTATCTACCTAACGTTAGCGTTAATGGCTACTGAATAGGAGCTGAATCGTGAGTTGGACCGACCCAAAAACACAATGGATGTTATGGATAGCACAAGCTGCACGAAACCGTTCGCTAACAAAGAGACCATCACTAACAAATTGCAGCTTCTGGATGCATCACCACTTCGAGCATACCTTAAGAAAGATCTTATATTTCCTATCGTTAGGAAAAAAAAGCTAGCCTGAGCTGAGCTTCTTTCATTATAAAAAAATAATAGCAAGCTATGAATCCCATCCGCGGTTCCTTTGTTTCCAAAGAATTTTTCCTTCATATTTCCGCCGCATCGCCCGCATCGAAGCAACGGCTCTGCGGCTACTATTCCCGGAGCTATTATTTAAGTTCTTACGTTCACTTGATACCGCCGGGCGAAAACAATGGGCGGCCGGTTCGTGACGGGATGTTTGCTGCAGGAACGAATCGCTCCCGAGGACGGGAGACGCGACGCCTGCCGCGGACGGCTGCGAGACAGAACGGAACGCTCGCCGGAACTTTATTGATAACGCGGACGGGCGATTCGCAATACCTGCTTTCGGACGGGGATAACTTCGCCAAGAAAACGCCCGCGGCATAGCGGTGGCCAACATGTGGACTAGGCGAAACCATTGCCGTCTCGCTTAGTCTTCTATATAATAATAATAACACAGTACAATCTCGAAAAACCGAACTTGAAGGGGATATTTTTAAAAAAATCGCTATACCAAAGCATTCATAAAATCGAAGTTCGCTAAATCGAGTCTTAACCCTTTGAGGACCATACGCCTGGCGGTAGAGTATGGAAATTTTAGATACATAAAACTATTAAAGGGCGATATAAATAACTTATATGTCAACTTTTGTGAAAATTGGTTCAATACATTTTGTATAAATTGATGGGACATAGGTGTCACTGTGGTATATAGATATGCAAAGTTAGAGCTTTCTCCAAATTTTGATTATTTTTTATTTACTTTAACTACTAAACCATACGTTCTAAAAATAAGTACAAAAAAAATTAAATAGAAAAATTAGTTATATAAAAATTGCTATCTAAAAAAAATGCAATATATTTTTAATCAGTACTTTTTTTGATAATATTATAGCTGAAGCCTACTATGAAGTGTTATATGTATGTGTGCGTGTAACATGTGTGTAAGTGTGTGTCTTGTTATAGCATTCGATCGACAGAATTAAAAATGCAATTCCGTTAATTTGATCCCAACGGAAAATGGTGACCCAGCCGGGAATCGAACCCGGGACCTTACAATGTAAGATCAGGCGACCTAACCACTATGCCACCGGGCCGTGCGTTTATAGAATTTCCGTGGTATTAAAATGGTAATTTGCCAATATCATATAGTATTTTTTTAAATATGTAATTAGGAAATTAAGTAATATTTGTGTCGATGACAGATATTCCAACCGAACGACGACGACGGCCCAACGACGCATCTGTGTACCGAATTTCAAGTCTTTAAGTCAAATATTTCGAGATTGAAGTATGACTATCGCGCTCTCTGGTGGACCGATTTCAATCAGAATCTCTCAACTCTTGCCTTGACAAATTATGCCTGCCGCCAAATTTAAGCTCAATCGGATGAGGCGTTTGGTATTTTCGACCCCGTTCGAGTGATGAAATTCGTATAATCATATCGTGGCACGGAATCCCAGACCAGAATCACAGTTATAGTCAAGTGACGACAATCGTGTTTAGTATCGTAGCTTCAGAATCCGGGGGCTGATTACTCATCGATTGCTGAAATTTCTCGTTAGAAATACACACACAGAGACACACACACAGACATACAGGCACACAGCAGACTTCAATCTGGAAATGGTCCCAATCATCTCGTTGGGGGAGGGGGGTGGGGGGGGGTCAAAAATATATATCCATTTTAATCTCAATAAAAATGCTCGTTCACAATACTTTCCCTAACCGTTAGTTGGTCGGGAAAGTAAACGTTAGAAAATATATATAATTAAAAATATACATATCAAAACATAATATTCTACTTACAGATCACCTTCCAGTTTCCATATTTACAGATTCATATTTCTAGATCTATCCTTATAGTATTTAGTAAAATATTTGAAAAGATAATTTATGGTCTAGTCCATTTCGTACCGCTATTTGTAGTCCTCTTTCCTCGATTCAGCATGGCTTCATGAGCAAGGGCTCCGTAGTTATTAACTGCGTCAATTCACCAATGATTTTTTTACAATAAGAGGTGTACGAAAGCCGATTTCGTATGTACCGGTATTTCAGGGGCGATTGACAGAGTTAATCACTTCATGCTTCTGCAAAAATTAATTAACTAAGACACGGAGATCTGTTCAGATTGTTCACGTCTTTTATTTATAATCGTCAATCGGCTCTCTTAGTAGGTGGATTTAAGTCCAACTTCATAAAGATTCCTTCAGGTGTACGACAAAGATAGCAAATAGAGTTGTCAACTACAACGGGCGAACCCGTCACCCTAGGAAGTTTTAACGATTAGTCGTTGTATCTCCCGTGAAGTGAGCGCAGTAGAGTTGAACAAAACAGTGCACCGTCAAGCTCCGCCATATGCCCGTAAGAGGCCAACGCCTTAACCGTGAGATAACCAGGTGTGTTACCCAGCAGGCTTACACTCACGCCCTTACTTCCAATTGCGACCAGATTACTCCGGTCTCTCGATTGGTTGCGAGTTCGAGGTCGCTTGCGCGGTCTTCTTTCTTATGAAGCAGTGAAACGGTGTATACCGAATCTATCGCGGACCACGGCATCCTTTGCCAGGCTGTTCACCCAGGATCGGGTAGCTGATAGTAGTTTCAAGAGCAGTCGCCAACAAAGATAGCACCCTAGTCAGCAATTATTTAATTTTTCACCTCTGGGATGCCTTTACTACTATTTGTTGGTTTTATCTGTTGTTAGAATTTGCAGCAGCCGATCTCCGAATATATGCATTTATCGGTTCTATTTACCGTCCACTGCTGTTAAATATCGCTTGTCATAAAATAAACCACCGTTAAATATTGGAATGCGTGCACTAATACCCCCTACAAACAAAATGTTGAGGTTTGAAAACATGCCGTCGTGAGTTTCTTTTTCATGGCTTGCTTTCGAAGGGTTAAATTGATTATATCGGCTACCATTTCAAATCATCTTAGTTGACCTTATATATTGATAATACGAAAGTATATTCGGCTTTCTCCGACTTCACAGATTATTTAGACTTGCATGCTGACTTTTGCATGAAAATTTTAAAAAACCATACAATCACAAAATTGGTTTCGATCACATAATGGAAACCAATTATGTACGAGAGCTTGGGTTGCTTCTTAATTCCAAAATAAAATTCGAACAACATATCGAATATATTACCACCCGTGCTTTCAATTCACTTCGATTCCTCTTATGGACATACAAACTCTTCTCTAATACATCACTAGTTGTCTCGGAGACGGGTTTCCCGGTAGCGATCACCAAATCCTTAGGTTTAATGGTTGACAGCACGCTCCAGACGAACGCTCCTATAGATACACTTTGCTACAAGTTGAAGCGTGTGAGTTACGTCTTAAATCGCCTCCGATCTCTCTAAAATAGTGATGCTACCAAATGTGCAAGCGTACTGTCATACGGCGTAAAGTTTTGTGGCTGTGCTGCTAATCGAGATCGAGTCGTAGTCATGCGTAAACGAGCCATGCGAGATATTTGGGGTCTTCCATAAGATACCTATGACAGAAAACTCTTCCTAGTTCTAAAGATACTATTCATGCCACCCAATTAAGGAAGCTGATACTAAGAACTATCTGAGAACATTTCTGATTCAAAACCATTTTATAATATAAAAAATTTACGAATGCTAAATTATTCATTATATTAATAGTTATAAAGAGATAATCCGTTTTGCTACTTTTACAAAACCTATGTTATTGAATTGACCATTGTATTAATATTAGATTTATCTTATATATAATAAAAAAATAATTAAAAAAAATAATAACATATACGTCAAAATAACAAAAATGTTGCGTAATATGAAGTGAATATTGCGTATAATGTAATTTCGTAATACGAATAAATAACTATGAGTAGGACTATGAATTCAACATCGGGTACCTATGATCTCTGCAATAATATGGTCAATAAGAAAATCAAGGAATAAATAATGTGCTGGAAGTGAGATATGCACATTTTTGAGAAACAAAGAATATGCATTGTGTTCTCCCCATACAAAGTTAAAGGTTTTATATGAGCGAGTTCCAATTTGGAACCCACAATGTATTGTGGTTTCGTCGAACAGGTTTCAGCTAGTTATATATTATCCATTTGTACCAAATTCTACAGCGATATACAGGCATTCGCACTAGAAATTCCTGAAATCGACCCAATTTGGTATCTACTAAGTATTGCTATTTGTATATTAGTAATGCTAACCTGTGTGCACGGCCCCGCCCATTATTGATCGATCAACCGTGAAAACGTAATTTTTGACCAGATTGTCATCAATTTGAAATTGATAATGCATAGCTTAGAAATTTCTTTACGAAAATTGTAATTTTTTGCTGATTGTTTTAATACTAAAGACATCGTAATTGCTTCTATAGAATCGAATCGCATGAGAAATTAATTACGTATGGAGATCGACACGTTGGATATCCTTAACTCCGTTTTCGGCTTCATATGTAATGATTTTCTGCCTAATACTGGCAGAGCCTCGTCGAGTAAAATCATCTGGCTAACAAGGTATTTTAAGTCTTGTCTCTTTTAGTATACACGGTTGTTGAAAGACCATTTCCACCTAGCCCAGAATAGATCGCTGCAATTCATAATAAAAGTTTTAGAGAACTAGAGCGAGCACAAGGAAAAAAATGTCATTGTGGGGATCGTCGTGGCAGAGAGAGAAGTTGTGCGATAACAGTTAGATACGATTGTCGGCGGAATTAACTTCGATAATAAAATACTCGCCGGTCGGACAGCGATTGAGATAAAACCGACTCGAACTTTTTACTGGTCGATAAAGAGACGTCACTAATTCTTGAGATAGCAGACTAATTACCCAGTGGGCATAAAGTAATATCGTTATTTTTAGCTGCAGGGGTCGAATCAAGAAATTTCATATCAAACGATTGTTTTAATTTGTTGAGGGAAAGGGATGAAGATGTTTAGACTCGATTGAGCTGGATCTTTACTATATTTTAACCTTAATAAATACAATTAATATAATATTCAGATATATGAGGTCAAAACCTTAGACAACAACACTTGAGACTAGTTAACAATTAGTTGATTTATCTAAAAATAAATTTACATTATGTTGTTATTATAATATGTTGTTTAATTTACTGGGATAAAAGATGTTTAGCTTCAAAACATCAAATAAAAATATATTAAAACCAGATAAAATAATATAATGTTAATGCGGGGTTTTTTTATATAATACAATAACTCAATTAGATAGGCATTCCTACACTTGGATACGTCACAAAATTAAATGCTAAAAATGTAGTTATTAAAAACATAACTATCACGATAGTTGTCATTGTTGTAATATTATATTCAATATTACCTACATACAAATAAACAAAATATACTAATGGGATTTAAAAGTCAGGGAGAATAATATATTAAATTAAAAATGCAATTCTATGTAGAATAATCAAATTAAATTTATTTTATTGTCAATCCAGCAATATGCCTTCGTAATTTTTTTTTAATTAATTGATGTATAATACATTAAATGGAAATTAGAATTTCAGCTATCATAATACCAGTATGTTTAAAACTTTACAAATTTCACTAATCATCAACGTGGAAAATAAATTCAGAATTTTCAAACTCACATAAATTGGGTTTCTTACCAAATTATTTACAATTATCTTTAAATTGGTCCTCTCCAAGGCTTTACATTTACTCTGGAATCCTATTATAGTAAACCAATTTTTTAAGAATAAAACTGTATTGCACTTTGTTAAGTCGCTGTCGGTTTATGTGGAGATTGGATTTATTCCTAGTATCATGATGATGAAAATCACTATATAATGGAACTTCTGCTAGGTATCTACGAGCGTACGTGATATTTTGGTAGATGTAAGAAGAAAATAGTCATGATTCCTGATTCTACGAATAAACTGCGTACCGCTCTTTTTTGGAGGAGAAAAATTCTTATGGAATTTGTGGCCATTTCCCATTTCAAACAGTAGGCCATACGTTATTATGGAGTGGAAATATGCAAAATAAACGGATTTAGCTGCTTCAAAATCGCATAAATTTCTTATCTTTCCAATGACGAATATGGCACATAATAGGGCGAATATGGCAATGTCTCAGTCCACTTATGAGGGCCATTCTACACAGCGTCTTCCAGTTCGTGGTCGTTATTCGAGATCCTCGTTTTCAAAACGGTTGTCGGTTCTGCGAACTATGTACATGACCTGCTTATTGCCTTTCCAAGAAGCTGATTTTACGAGCTATGTCAGTGACCTTAGTTCTCCTGCAGATTTCCTAGTTTTGGATCTTATCACTCAGTAATAATACTCCAAACATAGCTCACTCCATGGCTCGTTGTTTGATTTTGAGTTTGTGTATGAGGCCAATAGTAAGAAATACAAACAAATATAGCTCTTGATAACTAAATAAGCGACTAGGTAGAGTTTATTGTTTATTCTATCACAAAATTGTTGTTTATAATTTTGTATGTAATTAAATCCCAAATTTACCCCTTTTCGGTATTTTTTACGAGAGACTTTAATGTTTTGTTATACGGAAAAAATATATGAAACATGCAAAATAGTATACTTGACGAATGAAGACAGTTATTCAGACTTTATTTTAGTACTAAATTAAATACCAGAGCATTGAAGATTTTGAAAATAAATGACATTAATGCTTACCAGCTCCAATGATTTCTTAAATGCTTAGTGGAAAATGGGGTTATGGGTAACGAAACTATAATACTGTTTCTTTTTATATGTGTGATCTTCTCAACAGGAAACCGAACTATTTCCATGATCTATGTCCTGCACCCAGTCAGAATATTTGTTTTTGTACCTTTGTACATTTGTACTAAAAAAGTAAGAGAACAAAATTATATGCCTCTTTGTGGACGTGCAAAAGGGCCATGGTAAAAATCTAGAGGTTGAAACCAAGGGTCGCCTTACGGATCTACAGGGCAGTACTGTGGCCTAGACTAACCTATGCTGCAATAGTCTGGTGGTTCAGGGTGAAAAAGCTCGAGACAAAAAATATGCTCAAGAGCCTTCAAGGTTTCATATTAAATTTCAGATATTTTCTCAGGTAGTATGTCACCCTGAATGTTAGTGCGTCCGGGTATTTGAAATTCTTAGTAGATTAATTGGGAGGCCAAGAACGGTTCGTTCAATTTGACAGTTTTGATTCCAAAATATACAACTCAATCTGACGTTAATCTCAATCTGGTTCCAACAACCAAATCTGTTAATAACCAAACCTGAAACCATTATTATTGAACTTATTTGTTGTAAATCTGGGTAAAAGTATCATCAGCACATTGCCTAATGTTTCATTATGATGTGAAATTATTTGTATCCACTGGACGTGCTGACGCCTGCAAGCTTTTCTATCATCAATATCGATACAGTTTATGCACACTCAAATAATGCATACAGCAATAACAGATATCAATGAAGTAAGAAAAATCGACCCTGCAACAGCACCGGCGATATATATAGACAGACAAATGGAAACCCAACAACTTCCTGTCACGAAGCGCTACGAAAGAACGATTTAACCCTCTCCACCCCCCCCCTCCCCCTCCCCCAGTATCTGGCGTGTACGACTTTCCATCTCAGGTAGGGATGAAGTGATGTGTTGGGACACAATACTCATCGAACACGAAACTGGTGACCCGACGAAACAGTAGGACGATGAGAGTCCGCACAACCTGAACTGAAACATCGAGCACGCCGCTAGACACTCTAGACGCCCAACGAACCCTCAGGGATAGCTGGAATATCGTCAACCCTACCACCTTCTGCAACAACACACGCGAAACTTATATCCTTATTCTGGAAAGGGTTTAGAAGTGTTTCTTTGAGATTTGTGTACTTCATTCAGTCGAATATTATACATTTCTATATACGTCTGTAATTATCACAAATTTTGATATATCTGTCTTAGAAGATAAAAACTAACCATTTTCTATAATATATTTATTCTGATTCAAGGCATCATTTATAACACGAGCTTGCTACCTATGGTAGAATTTTTGTTCCCAAAAATTATCTTCGTTCTCGATCGCACAGTCTTTCGCAGAGCCAATTACTGACCGTACGGGGAGGAACTTATGGACAAGAGCTTTGTAGCGCTTGATATCACTAGATTTTTCACCGCCAACACTCATCATTGAAAATTTTAGGTTATCAATTATTTATTCTTACCTGATAGCTAGTATTTAATACGATATTCTACATATTTTACATAATAATTTCGCTTTGGGGCAGTGACTCCCATCAGGTTGTCTGCGGACCACCAGAGATCCGTGAGAACTAAATCTAGGTCAGCGAAACTATGTTCATGATCATGTGGTAAAAATCCATAGATAACGAACACAGCGAAGGCGCTTTCACTTCCCGCCGACCGTCGCAGTTATTCAAACGTTCGAGAAATCAAGTGATGATGTTTGTGTAGCTCAGAGCAACTGTATCAGCTCCAGAATTACCTAATTTGTAAAAAAATACAAGCTCAAAAATTACAGTAATTTATATTAATAGTATTAATGTACGATTTAATTTGAATAAAATTAAAAAATAAAATTGATTTTTAAATTCTTGTAGTTTTTTATTTTAAACCTTAAAGGATAGAAAACGAATTTACCGCTTGAAATTTGTAGCACCTGACGTTTCCGTGACGTTGCAGCCGCCGTTGTCTAGGGTAAATTCGTTTTCTATCCTATTTATAATGT
This sequence comes from Micropterix aruncella, assembly GCA_944548615.1. Taxonomy (NCBI): domain Eukaryota; kingdom Metazoa; phylum Arthropoda; class Insecta; order Lepidoptera; family Micropterigidae; genus Micropterix; species Micropterix aruncella. Next base: position 32,188,387 of record OX155953.1, on the reverse strand, counting down.
CAAACAACCGCGATAGTCTTCGATCTTAAAGGTCCTGTACCGAACAAGAAGGACTTAGTGGTCCATGGTAAAAAAAAATACTGGCAACCACTGTGTTAAAGCTTCAATATTCAACACATTGGTTTCCAGTAATATTAATTAGTAATGACTGAAATAATTAAATAAATAATAATTAATTGTAAACTTGTTAACGACTCGAGAGGCTACTTGTACATGATATCGTATTAAGGTGGTATCATTAGAGTTAACGATACATTGTAAAATAACCCCAACCTCTCATTAATTTTATATTGCGACTATTATTACTAGACTAGACGCATAGGGATTGTTAATAATATTAAGTGCTCCAATATATATTACAGACACAATAGAGGTTCGTCTGTATTTTAGTCACGTAGTCTCAGATGTTTTCACTGTAGCAAACTTAATTATACATCATATTCAGATCCCTCATTTCGCATAATAAATTGTACCCAACGCGTACAGTAGTAAATCAAATTTGTCAGGGGTTGCTGAAGTAATAATATACCTTCCTAGTAAATCATCCTACGAATTCGACGTATTTGATCATGAAAGTGCAATAAGATCGAGAATAATAGGAATTAGTTAGAGTTAAAAATCAGTAGTTGCATTCAAGCTACATAACCCTAAACACTGCTGTTATATTGAACAGTCGCAGAAATCTTTACAAAAACATTAACAGAAATATAACGATACACGGAAATGCGCATGTTTCAACAAGGATTACGCATATAACGCAGACTGAGGTCCATACGTATGAATTAACATGACACCTAACGGTGTTGGCGTGACGGTAGTTACCGTGAAGTTAAAACATAATGTTATTTAATTACTTCGCGACCTTGAGATCCCGCTTCTAACAAGGCAGCATATAGTAGTATACGTACGGTTATAGTCGGACGCATAAATCATGTTGAAACTACAGTATACTTTTATTTCCGTATTAACCGTAAGGAAAATGTTGATACACATTATCGAGGAATGGAGTTTCGACAAAATTCCGTGTAATGCAATTAAGTTACTTTTAACACATTGCTATTCTGTATAAAATCGTAATAACAAAATGGTAATTTAAAAATAAATACAATATTTTTGTCAGAGTATTTTAAAGGGGTCCTCGATCTAAATTACCCTTTTCAGGCTAAAAATATTATACAACGTCAAAAAGGATGGTGGATAATATTTACGTATCCAAATGTGGAAGCCGCTCTTTATTTAATAAGAGGCTTATTAAAATGTTATTTGTGTTTTTGGCTTACATGTATATTTGCCTATTTTGTTGTGCCTTTAAAAGTCTTTTTTCCCTTCTCTCGCTAACCTAATCTAAAAAGGGTCCGGCAACACTGGAAATTTCGCTACCTCAACCTTTTTCAGTCGGATCTCATTTCGGAAACAAAGATAGGAATGACTCCCAAATAGGCTAAAGGAAAGATAAATGCTATTATCTATAAATAGGATAAATCGAATTGGCAGCGTGAAGTTTGCAGCACCTGATATTTCGGCAATGCTGCAACCGCTGTTTCTGCTGGCTTCGTGTGACCCGTTTTCGTTGAACAGCTTGGCTTCATGTTTCGAGAGGGAGTCAACATCAAAAAGATCTCTTCGACTTCCCAAAACCAGACACCAATTATAGGTTTAGAGTGTCACTCTAAGAGATGTTCAGGTCAAATAATAGTATTTTTGGTAAATGCGATTTATTAAAAAATAAATAACAGCTCAATGACATTATGCACCACATGGGAGGTGAACTCTTTCCACTCATCTGTACCGCATATCAATATCGACATATGTACCTATTTTTTTTATTTAATAATAAATCAGATAATAGGAGTTGCTATACCTGGTAGTCAAATTTTTTTAAAAAATACAACTAAAATATTTATGATATACGAATATGTACCTGGATTATAAGGTATGTAAATTTATATGAAGGTTAAACTTTCAAGTGCATATTGGGCCCGATTGCGTTTCTTTGTGAACTAAACCTAAAATTAGTCCAAGCGAATTGTAAAATTAGACAGAACAATACGCTAGAGCGGAATATGAAACGAACGATCGTCGATAAATACTACCTGTCGAACTTATCCTCGTCCGAATAAATTCGATCATATTTCGTGCGGTGTAAAATTTGACCTTGGCGAGCAGTTTTAATACGAAAAAGTGACAACCGGTCGTCTCACATTGCGCTCTAGCGTACTGCCCGTCTCGTTCACACGGACTACTTTCCGATTTTAGTTCACGTAGAAACACAATCGAGCCCGTTGTCTGCGTTATATAGTTAACTTGCTGACCCGACAGACGTTGTCTTGTCCAAATTTCAATAAATTTGTTTGTGATGGCTTTGTGAATATGTGAAAAGCTATTGGAATGTAAACAACGTAAAAAATCGGATTTGTCACCCCAAAACTTTCCCGGTAATAGAACCCCCCCCCCCCCCCAACTCTGCCCATCTCCCCAAGTCGTCCTTAACCCCCAACCCCGCCCTCCTCCCCAACCCACCGCCCACCCTAACGCCCCCAACTCCACTCCCTAACTCCCCCCAACACCCCCTTACAAACTCATGTTCATCACTTCTAAGTACGAGTCTATGACGGCTTTCCTGTATGTAATTTTTGTATCATGTCAAATCTGCTCCGCGTTGATTTATTTTCTTTATGTAGTTTCAGAAATGTAAGGTCCGAATTTCCTCGCTGCAGCACGTCTACAGAAACCTGTATGCGGTAACGTTTTTGAAAAAAAAAAAATGGCAGAGGAACTTGAGGTCTACTAAGCAAGAGCTGTAAAGAAACTGGCTAACAAATTACGCCTAAAATCTAGTAAAAAGATAAATACAATACTGCAATCTAATAGCATTTCTTTAACATTTTAGAAGGCCTTTTGAAATGTATTGATTTGACAGTGTAATGTTTTCATGTAATATCTTTGCAAGTGACCCATTATATTAACTACTAGATAACCCGGTGAACTTCGTACCACCTAAAATTGATTTGATTGTAACTCTTCATAAGCGCTTATTGATCCTGATGAACCTTCCAAATCCAATTCATTGAAATCTATAATATAACAGAATCATGTACGGTATGAGTTTTTCGACTTTCGGCTTTTTCGATTTTTTCAACTTCTCCGTCTTTTTCGACTTTTTCGCATTTTTCGACTTCTTGGACTTTTTCGACTTTTGCGACTTTTCCGACTTTTTCGACTTTTCCGACATTTTCGACTATTTCGACGTTTGCGACTTTTTTTACTTTTTCGACTTTTTGACATTTCGACTTTTTGAAATTTTACGCAATCGCACGGAATGAATAAGAGTTATGGATGGCGCAGCTATTAAACAATAGGATCGCCGCGAACGCCAACTATTGAAAGTTGCCCATTTCCCAAAATGACCGATTTCGATTTTTTCGATTTTCAGTTGTTTCTTTTAATTTTTCCTAAATATTTTTTTTTGTAAACCACCCCTGAATCAAGGAAACAAAACAAAAAATCATAATTCAAATCGGTCTAGTCATTTTCGAGATCTTGCGAGACTAACGCACGGCGATTCATTTTTATATATAAGAAGATGTATGTGTATGCACATTGTATGTAACTAGGTATGTGTCTTAGGTCGTTATTACCCCGACTAATAAGTTGTTTATATTATACGTTAAATAAAGGGGAGCGCATCTTATAACGAGACGCTTGACGTCGTCGTCTTCGCATCGCGTCGTTGTCTGCAATACAGCTATTATCAAATTAGAGAATAGAGCACAGTTGAAACACCTTGAATAAAGAGTCTTAAGAAAACTTAAAAATTTACAACTTCAATTATTCAACAGCAAATTCCTAATATTGATTTATGATGTTGCAATATTTATAACGCAGTATTTTCTCATCACAAAACATTTATTTATTTATTTATTTATTGTCTTTATTCACTTATTACTAATCAACATAACAGTAAAACCAAGGCATTGAGAAGTAAAATTAATAAAGATATTACCATAACTATACAAATAGAATGACACTTATAATACTAGCTATCATGTAAGAATAAATAATTAATAGCTTGCAATTTAAACAAGTGGGGGTTGGCGGTAAAAATATCAAAATCTGGTGCCATCGAGTGAATTTCATTTAAGCGCCGCAAAGCACGCGCCAACAAGTTCCACCTCGTAAGGTTAGTGCGCGAGAACGGCTCCGCGAAAAGATGGTGCGATCGAGCACGGAGATAATTATTTGGTATGAATAGATCCACCTTGGCTAGTAAGCTAGGGTTATCAGTTTTACCACGAATTAGATTGAAAATATAGGACATGGTCAGCATTTCTCTTCTGAGACAGAGAGAATTATAGCCAACCATGCCTGTGATAAATGCAGTCGGATACAAAAATGGATAATTTCCGTACTGCTTGAAGTACAGAAATCTCAAAAAACACTTCTGTACCTTTTCCAGCATGAGGGTATAAGTATCTTCATGTGGATTCCAAATAGCTGCATTCGTTTCCATGCGACTTCTAACAATCGAGTTGTACAACGTGCGCATAACCCGAATATTATTGAAGTGCTTGGATTGCCGTATCACAAACCCTAGAAGCTTGAAAGAAGTTGTAGATAGTTGTCTAATATGTTCCTTGAAGTTTAACTTGGGGTCGAAAAAAACTCCCAAGTCCTTGACTTCAGTAACTCTGGAAAGCACACATCCAGCGATGGAGTAATCATACATCAGATGATCAGGCGATCTTGTGTATGTCATCACTGCACATTTGTTAATATTGAAGTGAAGGTTACGAGCTTGGCTCCATGCATAAACTGCATCAATATCACGCTGGAAGAGCTCGCAGGCCTCAGCACTTCCAGTTGATAAAAACAATTTGACGTCATCAGCAAACATTAGACAACGTGCAGATGTGACTACTTTACTCAGATTATTAACAAATAAGTTGAATAACAAAGGCCCCAAGTTTGATCCTTGGCTAACCCCCGATTGAGTGTTGTATAGTTTGGATTCAAAATTGCCAAATTTAACGAATTGCTGGCGGCCCCCCAAGTAATCTGCGAAAAGTTTCAACAGTTTACTCGAGAATCCAGCAGCAGCCAGTTCTCGGAGTAACGCATCGTTGTCGACTCTGTCAAAGGCCTTCTTGAAATCCAAATACACGACATCCACTTGTCCCCTTGAGGTGCTATCCAACTCACCAGTAACATAATCTGTAAAAACGGATAGGTTGGTAGTTGTGGAACGATTAGGACGGAACCCGTGTTAGGCATCCGATAGTGTACCGCATAGTTGGGTATAAATTTCTCGATGGAGAATGGTCTCGAAAAGCTTGGGAAAGGCTGATAAGACTGCAATCGGCCTGTAATTATCAACCTGCACCTTATCGCCACTTTTTTGTACTGGAGCTACTCTAGATATCTTCCACTTATAGGGGTATACTGCAGATTCCAACGATCTGTTAAATATATGCATCAGGGGTTGTATAAAAGACTCACAACATGCTTTAATAACATAAGGAGGATCTCCATCAGGTCCAATAGTGCGGACTGATTTCAGCTTGCGTATTGCAAACCGAATATCATCTTTAGTGACACTGCGGACGTTGACGCATGAAGAATTTGCGTCACTCGACATAATAGTCGCTTCAGCGGCGACAGCGTCTAAGGCCGGTATGTTCGGTAGAAACACTGATGAGAAGTAATTCGCAAAAACATCAGCGGCTGCAGCACCCGAATATGTAGCCTCATTATAGACCACATTCTGGGGTACCCCACCAGCAGTTCGCTGACTACGAACATATTCCCAAAAGCGTGAACTATCTTCTAGGATAGACGTCTCAATATTGTGCATGTACAAATTGAAAGAGTCTTTTATTTTGTGCTTAACTCTACGCCGTAAAGTTTCGAAAAGCTGCCTGTGAAACTGAGAACCAGTCCAGAGAGAACCAGAGAAACATGGGCAGGACTGTGTTAAAAGAGACTATTTTTCCTCTTGATTTTCTGAAGTTTCTATCGGGCGTGGTAATATCATACTTTTTATAAATAACATACTCTCAGAATTTATCGTAATATCATAAAATATTGTACTGATCAAAAATATCTTACTTTCGTTAAATACCTTAATTAACCAAAATAGGTTACTGTGTCAAACTATTACGCTTTCATAAAATATAGTACTTTTAAAAAATATATAATTCGATAAAATATGTGACTTGGAGAAAAAGCTTTCTCCTTGGTAACCCCAATCACAGCCGCTTGGTAAGCAAACCAAGCATCAGAGCAGGCTGGGACGCACTTTGCTGACTCGCGATCTATTGCGAAGCCTGTTACACGATACAAAGTCTGGCGTACGTTTGCCAAGTATTTATATAAATTTCATACGGTTTTATCGTAGAAAGGTAACAAAAATGTCAAGAAAATCTGAAATATCTGAATGTTAGTGTAGTTGAAATCCAACGCTGTTGGTTTATTTTGGAGTGGTGTAAATATTGTGTATTTGTAAATGTTGCTCTCTTGTTCGACAAAATCTAATCTGGTTAGTTGCAATAGATCATCTTCGTTATATCTGCGATATTGTAATAATATTTCAAAAACAGTTGACCTCTGAATCCAATATCTGCGTATGTGCAAGAAATTTGAACTTTAATTAATATAATACAAATACCAAGTTTACTCGGATAGATCAGTTGTTGAAATTTATATTGAATCGTACTGTCTGACTGCGTAGCTGCAGCGGTACTTAGGATGTTATCCTGATCGGGAATCCAGCGCGGCAGCGGTTACAAACTGTATGAAGACTATTGCATATTCGATGAGCTGAGGTAAGCGGTGCGGAGACGGAAAAAAGCAGTAGCAGTCGTGGACTCATGTACGAAGTAATGATGTACAATATATATTTACAGTAGACCGATTAGGCACAAATAACTGGAGAAAAGCTGTTTCATGTTGAATAACATCGCTATAAGTATTCACATTAGAACATTAATAAATAACGTTTGAATATCTCTTCTCAGTTTCTCAGTTTCTCCCTCGAAAATTGTAGAATTCGGTCGGCCTCTATCGGATACCTAAGAAGTGTGTCGCCTGCAAACGCCGTAATTAAGGCTGTGAAATAGCTTACAGTTCTGGCGGGGAGCAAATTGGAAGCAGAAATTGGCAAACATCGTGGCGTAGGCTATTATTGGCCAGCGCCTGCTAATAGGCGCTATGTAGCTTCGAGGTGAGAATTAATTTTCAATAGCTTGCAAATAATCCGGCCTGATAAATATTAGCTAAATAACGGGAAAGTGTATTATACCAAAATTTAGCTTTTCATGTTTTCTAGGATAGTATAAGATTTAAGCATTTTAAGGAGGATATTCAGCTAGGTTTAGAAACACAAACCCTAAGTTTTTTGGATACGTAGGATATGGTAGGTCAGTAATAGGTACTTCCTTAATCAGTTTATAGTACAGCCTCAAAGCTAAATGTATAGCATAAATAGGATATAAACGAATTTAGCGCGTGAAATTTGTAGCACCCGACGTTTCGGTGACGTTGCAGCCGCAGTTGACGGCGGCTGCAACATCACCGAAACGTCGGGTGCTACACATTTCAAGCGGTAAATTCATTTATATCCTATTTATAATATCAAACAACCGCGATAGTCTTCGATTTTATAAATGTATAGTATTATTGTCCATACAAAGTCTTCATAATAAGCTTTTATTTACTTTGCAATGTTTTTTAGTATGTATGTTAGTATGTTAGTTTGTTGAGGTCAATCTTGCAAGCTGAATTAGAACCACATTCTCTTATCCCACGTAGTTGAAATTTTACGTGTTGGTTCAGTTCCGATGATAATGCATTTTTATAGTCAGCATGACCTGTATAAATAGGATAGAAAACGAATTTACCGCGTGAAATTTGTAGGACCCGACGTTTCGGTGACGTTGCAACCGCCGTTGTCTAGGGTAGACTGAAGAGCTGTCAGTCCGTTGTTTTGCGGGTAGGCCGCAAACCGCTGCCGCCACTGCGTAGAGCTGCTGACATGGAAACCCTCTTTCCTCTCTATTTCAAATGGCGGTCATTTTGTAAGAAGAGCTACTCAGGGAAATAAGGAGCTTCCGAACTTAAATAAAACAATCAAAGCATTTTTTAAATAACGCAGTGTTCTATGAAACCACTATGTGGAAACAAAGAATCACGTTATGACGTGATAAACGTACTTATTCAATAGAATCAGAAGTAATAAACTCTTTATTTGCACTTAATAAGTATACAAAAAAGGCGAGCTTATTGCCACATGGCAATGTCTTACAGCTAACCTAAACATAGTGGTACATGCGCGCATTGTGAAAATAAAGATTATTACATAACATACAGACAAGTGGAAGAATTTAAGACTAATAATGCCCGAGGAGAGGAAATTGGGAGAGGAACAGGAGAGAAAGGGAAGAACTGGTTACTTCTTAGAAAGGTAGTAATCCTTAAGGTGAGTCTTAAACGATGGTAAAGAAGGCGAGTTTCGTATACTTGCTCGGAGATCGTTCCAGAGTCTTGCACCATGGACACAGAAAGAATAGGAAAGCTATTCGGAAATGTTTTAAGTCTCAATATGAAACACGGAGGCAGAGATGACGAGAGAACAACATCGAAATTACTTTAACTCTACGTGCTGTGAATTAACTATTTAAGTTTAATTAAATTTAATTAAAAAATGCTTCTGCTACCTACATATGTTAAGAAAGTAGCTATTTCAGCGCATATTTAAGAAAATTGCTAGAAAGACGCTTGAGAAAATATAATTTTAGAAATTTAATATTATTTTATTTGCAACAAAATGGTCATGATATTAGAGTAAATTAGTAGTGACTATGGGTGAAACTTGAGTTTTGTAAAATTATGATTTTTGTAAAATTAATTTAAAAAAGATGTTTTTTAAAAAAATCAGATTACTTTCTTATTATTACTAAAATGAGGTACAATTTTTGAAAATCTCTTTCTTTCTGTTTTCTCTATAGAATAAAATTGTTTTTTTTCAGTTTACTAATTCTTTTTGGAAGAAACCAAAATGGCTGTTAACTTGGGACATGTAGTACGAGTATTGAAATATATTTGTATTTGTCTTCATTAGTAAATTAGTTATGACGCCTTAGGTGAGTGAGGCCCCGGTTGCGAGCCGCTGAGAATAGCAGCAATGACTGCACTTTTGATTACATATATGGTCAAATATTTTATTTGAATAGTTTACTTTCAACTTATACATGACTTGCTCAATAAAATAACATCAAAATAAGTATATGGTCTTACTTAATCTCGAGTGCGAGTTAAAAGCCCATAAGAAGATAATTCGCCATTGAAACGATGCCAGTAAACTTTAAATGCGGAAGTTAGTCGACTGTTTTTGCAGCATCGCGTCGCTTCCGCATAAACAACGGCTGGAGATTAGTATGCTGCTCGAGACTACGCCCGAGAATGCTACTCGCTTGATCCGATATAAGAACGTACTCGTTTGTCAATAAGCCTTTTCTCTGTCGTCGAAATTCCCCCGGCTTTTAATATTAAGTCATTGAGACGAAATTTCCGACAAAGTTTCAAAGAACTCAGGGCAAATGATAAGTAAGCTCTTATTGCGTTGGAAAGTTTGAATTGCCGCTTCAGATATTACATAGAAGCACCCTGAGAGCAACCGTTAAAACGAAAAGTGAGTTGAAAGTTGGTATTTTCGTTTTTATAATTCGATACGGTCGGCGTTTCGTGAAGTTAATGCTTTCGCAAAGCTTGCTATTACTGACATTGCGTGAAAGATAACGAACGGCGGTTTGAGAAAAAATACGCTGTGTAAATCTGGAATGTAAGCCAAGGTAAATATAAGTTTTATAGTAAACACACCTTTTTAAAAATAATCATTTTTTACAATGCTCTGTCCCGAGCCAACCCGAGGTGCAGCCGCCATGTCATAGTGGAACTTAAAACGGGCTATCATAATTGAATGCTATACAGAATTGTGTGTTTGTGCTAGTGACCGTTGAGGAGTCCCCTCGTATGAAGCCAACCCTGTGTACAGCAGCCCTGTCGCGATGAAACTTACAACGGGCTATCATAATTGAAGGCGTATACAAACTATCGTTTCTGTGCTGTGGACCGTTGAGGAGTCCCATTGTCGGGAGCCAAACCTGGGTGCAGCAGCCATGTCATGGTGAAATTTAGAACGGGCTATCATAATTTAATGCCTATTCACAATTGCGTGTCTGTGCTGCTGAACGTGGAAGAGTGTCCTTGTAAAAGAGTGTCCTCGTATCCTATCCCGTTCCTGGTTGTAGAACCAGGTCATGCTATAAAATCGAAGACTATCGCGGTTGTTTGACATTATAAATAGGATAGATAAATTTAATTAAACTTAAATAGTTAATTCACAGCACGTAGAGTTAAAGTAATTTCGATGTTGTTCTCTCGTCATCTCTGCCTCCGTGTTTCATATTGAGACTTAAAACATTTCCGAATAGCTTTCCTATTCTTTCTGTGTCCATGGTGCAAGACTCTGGAACGATCTCCCAGCAAGTATACGAAACTCGCCTTCTTTACCATCGTTTAAGACTCACCTTAAGGATTACTACCTTTCTAAGAAGTAACCAGTTCTTCCCTTTCTCTCCTGTTCCTCTCCCAATTTCCTCTCCTCGGGCATTATTAGTCTTAAATTCTTCCACTTGTCTGTATGTTATGTAATAATCTTTATTTTCACAATGCGCGCATGTACCACTATGTTTAGGTTAGCTGTAAGACATTGCCATGTGGCAATAAGCTCGCCTTTTTTGTATACTTATTAAGTGCAAATAAAGAGTTTATTACTTCTGATTCTATTGAATAAGTACGTTTATCACGTCATAACGTGATTCTTTGTTTCCACATAGTGGTTTCATAGAACACTGCGTTATTTAAAAAATGCTTTGATTGTCTTATTTAAGTTCGGAAGCTCCTTATTTCCCTGAGTAGCTCTTCTTACAAAATGACCGCCATTTGAAATAGAGAGGAAAGAGGGTTTCCATGTCAGCAGCCCTATCCCATAACAATATACCATAGGAAAAATTCTATATAACTAACTGAAATAGACTAATAGTGCCGTTGCCACTTCAGTCAGTTGCCTGATATTCCTCACAGCTAAAGCCGCAGAACTAAGTCTACTAGTTAAATTACTATATAAAGGCCCCATTGCAAATTGAATCTATGACTGTGGCAGCTTTATGGGATCAGTAGAACCTATAATCGGGTATCGTCGGTCTGAATTCCATCCCTTTATTTAATCTTTTATTTACCTTACAATGTTTGTTAGTTTATTAGTTTGTTTAGGTCAAATTTTGCAATCTAAATTAAAACCAGGTCTTTTTATCCTATGAAGTTAAAATTATACATGTTTGTTCATTTATCCCAGGATCGGCTCCCGACAGTGATACTTTTCTACGGTCATCAGCACAGACACACAATTTGTATACGCATTAAATTATGATAGCTTGTTATAAATTTTAACATAATATGGCTGCTGCACCCAGGGTTGGCTGCCGACGGGGGGGTTTCGTCAACGGTCAGCAGCACAGAAACGACATGTTGTATACGCATTCAATTATGATAGCCCGTTAGAAGTTTCACCGCGATAGGGCTGCCGCACCCAGGGTTGGCTTCCAATGAGGGGGCTCCTCAACGGTCGACAGCACAGAAACGAAATGTTGTATACGCATTCAATTATGAGAGCCCGTTCTAAGTTTCACCGTGAGTAAGTTGCACCCAGGGTTGTGTTCCAATGAAGAGACTCCTCAATGGTCAACAGCACAAACACGAAATTATGTATAGTATTTAATTATGATAGCAATTATCAAGTTCCACTATGACATGGCTTTTGCACCCAGGGTTGGCTCGGGACAAAGCATTTAAATAAAAGTTTGTTTTAAAAATGTGTTTTTACTACTATCATATATATTTTGGAATTGGACGGTGTGGTTGTGACCTTATTCGCTCTAAGTTATATGTTTTTAAAGGGGTCTGTCCACCACTCTTATTGACTTGCCGTTAGATGGCCGCAAGGGTTGAAAACGTGCATTTTTTAAATTAAGATGACTAATTATCGTAGCTAGTCTATATTGTCATTACTGCTATGTCATTACTGCTAATAGGTCACTACTGCTAATATATTGTATTTACTATATTGTCATAACTGCTAATAGGAATTATTTATATAAATCCAACGTTTACCTATGTGTAGGTACACTTAAGTCTAGTGTTTTAAAACTAACTGAATTTCCTACTTAAAAAGGCGTCCATCTTATACAAAAATTGACGATAAAACACAAAAGTTACGGAAAAATATTCGATATTTTATGATCTAACTCAGCGGTTCCCGAACTTGGTTCCGCGAGATTTTGGTAGGGGTTCCGCGAATTTTGTTCTCGACAACATTTATTTTATTTTATTTATTTATTTATTTACAAAAAAAGACTAACGAATTATTTTTACAGAATGATTTTGCGCCACTCCTAATTAGGCAGTACCAGTTCCAAAGAAAACGCCAATTTTATATGACATTATTTTATATTTTAAAGTTTAGTTTCATAAAAAGACGTTAATAAAGTGTTACAGTTAAATTAAAAATTTAAAAATAAAATAAAATAAACAACGTAATCAATAAATAATAGAAGTAGTAGAAAATATTTATAAAATAAAATTTAAGAACAAAATATAATATTACAAAAATAAAAATCTGAAGACACTCTTCTTAATTTATATTTATATGGTTAATTTTAGACATATGGTTAATTTATATTGTTAGAGATATGAGGGTGAGTAAATTATAATATAACATGTTCATTAATTGAAAACATCATCCGCTGTCTTGCATTCGACTGAGAGATGAATACGCTTCAGTAGCTGGAAAAGCTAATATCATGTTTAGATGCGAAAAATCATATTTGTAAGTAGACTGAATATTTTCCCGGATTTAAGAGTTAAATACGATACAATACAATACAATCACTACTCCAGTAGATAGGCATTCCTTCACTTGGATGCGTCACAAAATTAAATGCTAAAAATTTAATTATTAAAAACATAAATATTGTGATAGTTGTCATGGCTATAATATTATATTCAATATTACATACATACAAATAATCAAAATATACTAATGTGATTTAAGTCAGGGAGAATAATACACTGACTGATGTAGATACAGCAAGAATAGTATACTTTAGTTACTTTCATAGCATTATGTCCTATGGGATTCTTCTCTGGGGAAGCTGTGCGGACATCAATAACATCTTTATACTACAGAAACGTGCTGTAAGAGCTATATATAAACTTGGTCCTCGAGTTTCACTTAGAGAAAAATTCAAAGAGATAAATATTCTTACTGTTGCATCACAATATATATACGAAAATCTGTTGTATGTCCACAATATTGACAAGTTTAAAAAAAAAAGCGACACTCATAATGTTAATACTAGACATAAGCATAACCTTGTTGTACGTGCTACTCGTCTCCACAAAATAAGCAATTCTTTTTTGGGACAATGTATACGCTTCTATAACAAACTTCCTCATACTATTAGAGAACTATCTGTAAATAAGTTTAAAGCTACCGTCAAAGCAAAATTGTATAAAAAAGCATACTATACAATATCTGATTATGTAAATGACAAAACGGCTTGGGAGTAAGGCTTGGACGCATCATAAGAACATAAATTAAAAATTATATTTAATTGTGTCTATATGAATAAAGAACATTTTGATTTTGATTTTTGATTTTGATTAAAATAGGAATTCAAATTCTATGTAGAATAATGAAAGAAAATTTATTTTATTTTCAATCCAACAATATGCCTTGATTAAAATGAATAGATGTATAATAAATTATATATAAATTAGAATATCAGCTATCATAATACCATTACGTTTAAAACTTTACACATTTCATCAACATGGAAAATAAACTCAGAATTTTCAAATTCCTTTATACCATAAATTGGGTTTCTTACCAAATTATTTATAATTATCTTTTTATATTGGTCATCTACAAGGCTTTTCATTTGCTCTGGAATGTTATTATAGTAGGAAAAATTTTGGTGAATAAAACTGCATAAAACCGAATTTCAAGGCAGAATATTGAAACAATAGAATATTGGCACAATTCCATGATTCTATTATAATTTGTCTCGTTGTTTTGTTGATAATTGTTGACTGGTTGACTGTAAGATATCGCTATAGCGATAAGTCCGCCGTTTGTGCATAAATTGTCTTTTTTATAAAACCAGCGTTATATTCATTAAGTTATGTTTTTAGAGCACAGTAAAGTTATTCTATTCTATTCTATTCTATATAATTGCTACTAAGAGTTTTCTTGCACATGCATCAAAATTCAGCCAGTGATACAAATCTATGTTATGGTGTGGTTGTGGTGTCTCGCATGGTACTCGATTCAACGTCCTAAACTTATAAGTATGGCATAAATAATTACAAGACGTCGTTTCCACTATTTTCATTCGCTTTACTTTGTCCCGAGAGGCTTAAGCAAGGGAGATTTCGAAATGATATTTGAGTGGTAAAAAAAAATATTTTTAGCTTGTGGTGGGGATTTACACACACATTTACATTTACATAGAGCAGGGTTTACTATAGAGTTATACCATTACTATAGAGCGGATTACTGTAGAGCGGCGCATATTTACATGTATATTTACATTTATATAAATTTATATACATTTTGTATATATTTTGCCGTAGGCAACCAGAATTGGTCGCCTCACATTCGTGGGATCAATTTTCACAAAACTTGACATACATATATATTATCTACATCGCCTTGTAATAGTCTTATGTATCAAAAAATTTCATACTATACCGCAAGGCTTATGGCCCTTAAACAGCTTAAGCAACACTGGCCCCGATTGCGTTTCTTCGTGAACGAAAATAGAAACTTGAGCAATACTTTAGTACAAAATATGAAATGAACTATCGTCGATTTTTTCGCACCAAAACTACCTATCAAACTTATAGGCGCCCGAATAAGTTTTAACACATTTCGTGCGGTATTAGATTGAGCTGCTTTATCTTCGATATGTAGTTTTAATGCAGAAAAGGTACAACCGTTCACTTCACATTCCGCTCTGACTAACTACATGAACTAATTTCCTATTTTAGTTCAAGAGAAACGCAATCGAGCCCACTGTTTACCTATAATAAAATTAAAATAAATTGTTTAATATCTGTTTATGATATGCGTTGTACGATTCGGAAAGCTTTAAGGAAGATACGGAAGAAAAGCTCTTAACGTCACGAGCGGCCGCGCGCCACTTTTCAAGCGGCCGCCCCCGCGTCGAGCCGCGCAATTCGCCGAAAGCATTGTTCGCCGAAGAACAGCGCTCACATTCAGTCAACACAATATGCCGCGGAAAAACTGCCTACAAATGGATGGCATGCCTGTAATTGACAGCGGAGTGCGTTCGATCGAGTAAAAGTTTCGTCCGCGCGCGCGAGGCGCGAGGTGCGTGAGCGGGGGCGAAATTTACGAGCCGCACTCGGCCGTTCCGCGAACGACGAATGGCCGCGACAGCGACGCCGAACGACTTTGTCGCCGATTTATTTTCCCGATAACTTCGCCGAGGGAGACGTGCGACCGGTAAGTATGAGTAACGCCGGAGCAATTAAATTTTTATACATCTCGAGACTCGCGGAGGCTATAAACCCATGATGGAAAGCAGCCCCGACGACATGAAGGGGAGTTATAATAGTATGCCTACATTGCAACGATAATAGCTAAACGAGTAAGAGACTTCCTTCCCCTATTGATTAAATAGCGTAAATATTGCTCAACATCACACTACGATTTGGAAACCAGTAATTTACTACGAAATGCAACAATCAATGGGACTCATAGTACATAAAATTGAGTATTATTTTCAATGTGGCGAATTTTGTAGTCTCTTTGGCTACGTAACGATAAAATTTGGTTGCACATCAGAACACCGTTGACTACGTAACAACCAATATTGGCGGCTTGCTCCCGGAGCGCATAGTAATATTATTTTCTAATTCGAACGCATCATAAAATCCATACCAAAATCTTATTATTACCGTAGATACATAGACAGCCGCTAGAATAATTTGGCGCGTCATTTCGCTGATATTTATGGTAAAATTCAGTTGTCAAACATCATCATTTTTTTTTTTGAGAAATCATCAAAAATTTTATTGGTTTTTATGAGACAATATCTAAATATTTTTGTTTGTAAATAAGCAAAACGAAATATTACCTTTGATAGAGAATCTAATAAAGATAAAGATAGTATTTAAAATTTTTAAATAGCGTTCCGTATTTTTCTGTTAGACAAGTACAAGTTAGAAATGCCGAGGATTTTTCACTTTTTCGACATTCTCATATTTATTCATAATTATCTAATTGTTTTACAAAATGATATTTTAATATTGTATATACGAAATTTCAATGCAATTATTGTACAGTTAATATTTTTATGATTGCTATAGCAGTTCCATAATTATAGTACTTCTTGTCGAGCGCGGCGGTATTGCAAGAAATTCCAATAAATTGCCGCGGTCTGCCATGAAATTATGCCGCTACTCGAAGGAATAACATTATGACGGCGCACTGTAGATGGTGCGACCGGAGAAATCTGGTCACAATTGGTAGTAAGGGCGCGAGGGTCGGGCCCGCCAGGTAATCATTACTGGCTATCTCGCGGTAAGGCGTTGGTCTCTTACGGGTTGTGGCGTAGCTTGACGGCGGATTGTTTTTGTCCAAAGTCTTCTACGCTCACTCCAGGGAGATAGACCGACTAATCGTTACGTGGTGACGGGTTCGCCCGTTGTAGTCGACAACTCAAGTTGTAGATGGTGCAGTGCTGCACTGCAAAATAACAATATCATAACAAACAAATTTTTAAATCATAGCTATTATAGGCACTATTTTATTATTATTTACAAAATAATGTCATTTTTTTATTTGGTATATAGGTTTCAATACGTATATTAAAGTTTTTATAAGTTGCGTACTTTATAGTTCACTTTTAAAGTACGCACTTTTATAGTTACGCACTTTTTTATAGTTCATATAGAATAATAATGGCATTCTATCTCTCTGTATTATTTCTGTGATGTAACCATCCTATATAAAAAAAAGTAGCTGTAACCTATATAAGCTGCAAACCACTGTTTAAAAATGAGTTTTTGCTAACGTTCATATCCATATACATCTTGGAAACCTGCAAATGTGTAAGAAACCACGATCAGTATTTCAAAATAAACAATGTTGAACACGGCTATAATACGAGAAATAAACATGAGATCCAAGCACCAACGCCAAATTTAACTTAATTTAAAAATTGAATGTTCTACATATCTGTGCTCAATAATTTAAGCAAAGTCATGGAAAAAATTGTAGCCAAACAACTGACACACCATCTTGAACAAAACGGTATTCTATCAGACGGTCAGTACGGCTTTAGACCAGGTTGAGGAACGTCTGAAGCAATCTTGGCTATCACAAAGTATGTGACAGAAAATATTGATGCAAATAAGCGATGTCTAGGAATTTTTCTTGACCTGGCTAAAGCATTCGATACGTTCCACATGACAAACTATTAGAAAAGTTAACACAACTTGGTTTTGGTGACACCGAGATAAGTTGGTTTACTAGCTATATTACGGGAAGATCACAAAGAGTGAAAATTGACGATGTCATAAGTGATGGCTTGCCAAGCAACTACGGTGTTCCCCAGGGAAGTACGTTGGGGCCTTTACTTTTTCTCATGTACATCAACAACTTTTGTCAACTGGAAATAACTGGCTCTGTTCTGTCATTCGCTGATGATACGGTGTTACTTTTCCAAGCAGACACATGGGAGTTAGTATTCGGCCAAGCAGAGACTGGATTAAAAGCAGCCCATCGATGGCTAGACAAAAACTTGCTAACACTCAATAGGGAAAAGACAAAGTATTTGACCTTTAGTATCGACAGGAGGCAGCAGCCATCACCTGAATTGCAACTAATACTGCACGAATGCAATTATGATAACTACTGCAACTGCCACCCATTGGAAAAAGCATGTCAAATAAAATACCTAGGAATCACTATTGACAATAACCTAAAATGGTATGACCATGTTGACATCACAGCGTCAAGAATGAGAAAACTAATGTATGTCTTTAAAAATATTCGAAACGTCTTTGAAATCAATGTCTTGAGGACGATATATTACGCGTTAGCTCAATCTCTGCTAATATACGGACAACTAGGCTGGGGTGGTATGGCCAAAACAAATCTGGATCCTCTGATAAAGGCCCAAAAGGCCTTGATTAGGGTTATAGCCAGGAAGCCATATCGCTACTCCAGTGACCAGCTCTACAGGGATTTTATGGTGTTGGATGCAAGACAGCTATACGTACGGCAGGTCTTGATATACTACAGGAAAGAACTCCAACGGGACAACAGCAAGCCGACCAGTAACGCCCATAGACACGACACTAGACATAAAGACAGACATATACAACCAAAAATGAGAACGACCTTTGGACAAAGACACTATATTTACCTAGCGAAAAAACTCCATAACATATTTACCACGCAATTAGGCCAAGCTACAATCATTCAAAATGACGCTCACTACAAAAGACTGGTAACATTATGGTTGTTACACTCGACGAGGGAGCACTGTGAGTCGTTAGTAACTAACGTTATTAAATAGGTGCACAGATGACTTATATTATTATTGTTATTATTATCTCATTAGCCTCATAACTGTATTCATATATCTCCCATATATATTATATCTCATTTAATTTAATAAAGATTTTTTGTGTTATACAATATACACTTGTAGGATTTCCCAAGATTACATAAATTACCTATACACCCGGCAGATGAACGCAGTACTAAATATCACCTCAATACAGGCTCTGCCTAGTGAGGTGATAAAATCCCGCCGAAGCCGCACCTTTAGTAAATTTCCAGGGTTCACATTTTGTATGTACGACTAAATCATGTAAAATATACTATAGGAAATTAATTCATGTAATACTAGGGATAAATAAAATAAATAAATAAATAAACTCAATAAAAATCTGTAACCACCTACCTGCAAATATTAAAGAGTTAAAGCGGGAAGGGTTTACTACATCATTGAAGAAATGGCTTATCGAAAAATGCTTTTACACGTTAAATGAATATTTCTCCTATTACAATATTTCTCCTAATACATTTTTTACAATAATTCGATTTGGAAGATTTATAATTATATAAATTTCCTTTATATATGCGGATTTTTGGTTATTCCTTGTTTTTTTTTCTTATTTCTTTTTTTATGTTATTAGTGGATTATTTTTTTATTATTTTTTCTACTGTTAGTGCTACTTATTTAATCCAGTCTGTTTCGATTATTTCATTTTGTATTTTTTTTAAATGTTATTTCAGGCCATTCAATGAATATTACGAATTTTAATATGGAAATATTGTTAGTACTTTGTATATATGTATTTAATTTTATTGTAATAATGTTGTTTGCTAGATATTTTAGGTAAAATATCGAATAATGCTATTAATAAATTGGTTATTACTAAACTTAGAAAATAAGTAAAATTGTCAATCTGTTGCGATAACAGGGAATTATGAGAGACAAAATCTGCTATATTAACACCATAAATGTAACACCATATTTAAGACAATAAATATAATTCATTTCATTTCAATGCGATAGAAGGCACTAATAATTGAATGTTATTATTTTTACATTTTTACAGAATGTTATTATTTTATCAATCAGTCTTTAAATTAAAAAAAACCGTCCATTATCAATGTTCTCAGCGCCACCTGCGTTTCGGCGGCGAAGAAAGATTTCCAAATCAGTCTATGAAGTCTAATTACATATTTATTTATTTCAAACCAGTTGATAGGAGTTCCTATACTTGGTTAAGTCAAAAGTAATGAAAATAACAAGTATAATATTTAAATAAATACCTATATGAACGTCAGTATTGCAAGGTATGAACGTTGAACATCCAAGCGCAGATTTTCTATGTAGAGGAAACAACATTTTCCAATATTTTCAATCAAAATTCTTAAGTAATTTCGTAAAATTTTCTATCTAATTTTCTATATAATCCTAGGTACTAAATAATCAAATAAATATTGGATAATTTCCCAAATTATCATACGGGAAGATATTTTAAAGAAAAAACACAAATACAAACAAATCAGTAATAATAATTATTGTCAATAGCCAATAGTTTGAAGAAGAAGAAAAAAACGCAATTGTAAAATAGTCAATAATAGAAAGAATAAGGAATAATAATAGTCAAGTAGGTCAATAGAGCTGCGAAAAATTGATGTTGTCGAAATCCTCAATGCTATAATTGGGGTTTTTAGTCAAAATACCCTGTACCTTTTTCTTAAAGTGAACCTCCCCAAGGCCCCTGATGTGTAATGGAAGTTTGTTGTAGAATAAGTAAGATTGGCAGAGAAAGCTATTCCGAACCTTACTCAGACGCACCTTAAAATGACGCAAGTCCTCTTTATTTCGCGTATTATGCGAATGAATATTTGAGTTAGTTGATTTAGTCTCGATATTTTTTCTCATATACATGATGTTTTGGTATATATACACGGCGTACAAAGTCATGATACCTGATTCGATGAAGTACTGCTTGCAAGATGTTAGCGAAGATTTTGAGAACAGATTTCTAATCGCTCGTTTTTGTAGGCGAAAGATCCTTATAACATTTGCCGCCATTCCTCAGAACATGAGGCCATAACTTAACAGGGAATGGAAATAGGCAAAGTAGACAGATTTGGAAGCTTCAAAGCCACATAACAATTTGATTTTTTTATGGCAAATGTGGCACTACTTAATTTTTTGCTCAGTTCTTCTAGGTGAGTCGACCATTGCAGATTGCTATCAATATGAATGCCTAGAAATTTCGTATGATCAACATTTTCTAATACTTTATCACCATAGCTAATACTGAAGATATTATTTTGGGACGGCCGAAGAGAGAAATTGATGGAGTTTGATTTAGATGCATTAAGAGACAATTGATTTAATTGGAACCAAGTACCAAGTTTTTCCATGGTTACGTCAATTCGCTTAACTAGTTGTTCATGATTTGCATCGCTGAAAATTAGTGAGGTATCATCTGCGTACAGTACAATTTCATCGTTATCAGATAACACGCAATCTGGTATATCATTAATGTATACAAGAAAAAGAAAGGGTCCCAGAATGGAACCTTGCGGTACCCCTTTAGTAATTTTTTGGTGATCGCTCAAGCTGTTTTGGACTTTAGTGACTTGCGTCCGTCCTTGTAGGTAGGATTGTATTAGGCTTAGAACTGTATCTCTAATGCCGTAGTGCTCGAGCTTCTGAAGCAAAATAAGGTGATCGACGCAATCAAAGGCCTTGGATAGGTCACAAAAAATGCCACAAGTTTTATTCGACTTATCGATGCTAGATAATAGTTTTTCCATCAGGCCTGCAATTCCATCTATGGTGGATAGTGACTTGCGGAACCCAAATTGCTTTGGCGTAAGGATGTTGTGTTCGGCAAAAAAGGTACTTAGCCTCTGAAGAATTAATTTTTCAAATATCTTGCTAAAAGATGGCAAAAGTGATATTGGCCGGTAGTTGTTTATGTCTTCCCGGGGTCCCTTTTTATGGATAGGAATCACTTTTGCCATCTTCATTTTAGGTGGGAAAATTCCAGAGCCAATACATTTATTGAATAAAGAAGACAGATGTTCGGCCACCGGGACAATACTGCTCTTCATTATTCTTGTCGAAATAGACCAGAGGTCGGTAGAGTCCTTGATTTTTATAGAATTACCTATTTTTATAATTTCTTGTGGCGTCGTATACATAAATTTTAAAGTCGCCTTATTTCTATTGCAATAGCTTGATAGAAGGTCAGAAGAAGTTTGGGTCATCTCAAATAAGCTAATATTGTCAACTTTTGGAATGCTGAATTGGTCGTTAAAGAGCTCTGCAACTGCACTAGCGTCAGATATTGTTTGACTGTTTGAATTTAACCTAATCACATTTTCTGTAGACGAACTCCTACGACACTCTTTGCTTATAATATTCCAGACAGCTTTGATTTTATTTTCCGACCGTTCAATGGAGGATTTTAGATATAATTGTTTTGCCTTCCAGACAACTTTTTTATGTCTTCTTATAGGTATGTATATGTTTTAAAAATTCGACGTCACATTTTCCTTTTTTTAGTTGATGTAATTCAAACATCCGTGATCTAGAGACCTTAATACCTGAAGTCGCCCAGTCGTTAAATGTTTTTTTCAGTTTTGGGTATTTTTTTTTTAGGGGAATCGTTGCATCAAGGGATGTTAGATACCACCTTAAAAAGTTTTCATATGACTCATTTGCATCATTGCTTACATCGGGGGAATTAGCCATCAAAGCTGCCTGGAAGTTAATAAGCCCATTTTCGGTAAGTTTTCGTTTAACATAAACTTCTCGGCCAACTCTGCATTTATTGTACCATTTGACACTCACCATTTGGCCGTCGTGGTCCGAGAAACCGCAGTTTATACGGTTGACTGCAATAACCTCACAGTTTGAAAATAAGTTGTCAATGCAACTGCTACTGTTTAAAGTAATGCGTGTAGGAAAATTTATAATTTTGTACATGTTATAGGTGAGGCAAAGATCAATTACAGCATCACAAGTTGCAGATTTTTCCAAGAAGTTTACATTAAAGTCACCTGCTAAAATTAAAGAAGAGGCTTCTAGATCAACTTTATCTAGAGCTACTTCGAGGATACTTAAAAATTTTTGAAAATCTGCACTTGGACTTCTATAAAAGCATATATAACAATGCTTCCACATTTCGTGGTATATATTAAATAACTGAATAATTTCTATTTTTTACTAGCTTTTATTTACTTTGCAATGTTTGACAGTATGTTAATTTGTTTAGGTCAAATCTTGCAATCAGAATTAGAACCACTTCATCTTATCCTATGAAGTTATTTTTTTTTCATATTGGTTCAGTTCCGATGACAATGCATTTTTATGGTAAACATGACCTGATTCTGCACCCAGGACTGCCCCCCAAAGAGGGGACTCCTCAATGGTCAATAGCACAGACATGACATTTTGTATAGGCATTCAATTATTACAGCCCGTTATAAGTTTTATCGTGACATGGCTGCTGAGCCCAGGGTTGGCTCCCGACAAGGGGACTCCTCAACGGTCAACAGCACAATCACGAAATTTTGTATACGTATTTAATTATGTTAGCCCGTTCTAAGTTTGACCATGACATGACTGCTGCGCCCAGGTTTGGCTCCCGACAAGGGGACTCCTCAACGGTCAACAGCACAGACACGACATTTTGTGTATGTATTCAATTATGTGTAACCAGTTCTAAATTCCACTATGACATGGCTGCTGCACCCAGGGTTGGCTCGGGACAGAGCATTTTAAAAAAACTTGTTTTTAGAAAGGTGTTTTTACTACTAACTTATATATCCATAAAGTAAAAGAAGTCTATAAGTGACTGGCACGTTGGAGAATCTCAGCCAGTGCATTCACATTACAAAATATCAGTATTGCTCTTCGGATGGACGTTTGACCAGTCAATTTTAGTTTTATTTCTATTTTATTTTTTTCTGCAACCAAACAGAACTACATACATTGCAATAAAAACGTATTTAAAAGTGACGAAAATCCATTAATGTGATTTCGAATATAAAGTATACAAAATAAACGCAATATATTTTTTTATTGTTTCCGTTTAAGAATGGGGGGAATCAGGATGGGAAGTGAGGTGAAAGGAAGAGACAAAATAGATTTAAAAAAATGTTATGTATACGTACATAAATATATTTATATTTAATTTAAGGTATGCTATATAGGTATTATAATGAGTATACTTGAGATAAAATTCTGTCCATGAACTAAATTAAATGAAATATAATATGTTTAAACGTGTAATGGAAATATGTATAATATGTATATAAGATCATCTAACTGAGAGAAAGCGTCCTATCACATACCAATTATGTGAAATATGTACTGGGACGGATAACCATTTCCCATGGAAAGACCACATCAAAAACAAAATCATTTAATCATTAAATGAGTCATTTTTTAAGAAGCACCGGTCTCAGTCTTGGAATATCAAAGTGTTTTTATAAAACGTTAATTAATCTCTGGGCAACGACGTATATTTTTATTTTAGATATAATAATAGTTCTCGATGTACATAAAAAACTATCAATCCTGGTTTCGTATTCGTCTGATTTTCTGTTATGCTGCCTGTCCAAGGGCAGACTTATCCCACGATTTCAGAATCTCAAAATCCATATGCACTTAGTTTATACAATTATTTTAACTAGCTGCAATGCAGTGGTTGGCGTTATTACTTTGCCGGCAGAGGGAACGAGTTGTTATGTGTGTGTGTGTGTACTGTGTATGTGTGTATTCCTCCTTGATATCGCCCAAACGCTTCATCCGATTGTGCTGAAATTCGGCATGAAGGCATCATTTGGTAAGAGAAAATAGTTGAAAAGTTTGTTGTTAAATTCTTTCTATCAGAGGGCGCGCTGGTCATATTTCAATATTGAGATGTTGGACTTGAAGAATTGAAATTCGGTAGACAGATGCGCCATTAGGCCAAAAACCATATGGTGAAATTTTGTTTAAAATATCTCTCATACAAGAAAATCAAATAATAGTATGTAAAGTGCGCCATATATCAATTAAATAGAAAGAGCGCCGAAATTCGAACTCGAAGGCTTACGGCGAGCTGCGTTTGTTTGATTTTTAAATTGAATGAGATGACTCGCGTTCGAAATTTAAATTTTCATTACGTTGTGTCGTATATTAATAGAAATTTTCGCCAGCCACTCATCGACTTTATTCATGAAACGAATATTCAGATGAAATAAGTCCCTGGCTACTTGCCGGAAAAGTCTTGGGGTGAAAACCGTTCGGGCGCCCCGTTGCCTCACTCCGGCGGTGCCGCTCTGTCGCGGAGCGTCGAGCATCGAAACGGCTCTTGTAAAGCGGGGCGATTTATTTGCAGGGCAAATAAATACAGGACGCGGATGTGTAACGATTGCTCCGTACAAACAAGAACGCTCTGCTTTGTTAATGAACAAATGCGATAAAATATGTATCACATAAATCTTTCAATTCCCGCCTGGTGAGACTGCAGCGCACGCTCTATGTCGTCTTGTTTTGCCTTGTTCAAACAGGGAAGATAGTTTATGTTTCTAATTGTATTATCTCCGTGTATCCGCATCTTCATCACTGAAGAAAACATGTCGCTTTTAAACTTATTATGTATTTATTTATATATTTATGAATGAATTTATTTATACATTTATGAATGTATGAAAGCTGTACTCAGATTGTCACAACCAGGCACTTAAAACATTTAATTTTGTTTATGTAAAGTAGCAAAAATATCTAAACCCAACTCTTTAATCCATGTCGTACTGGAAATATTTATTTTCTTATTTAAGCATTAATTACTATAAAACATTGATTTGCTTAAAAAAATAACAGGAACCGAATGGCAAAACCTTAACCTTTTGCTTATTTGATTCTGTCACCCAACTTGGACTAGCCCGTTCTAGGGTGGACAGGACTCTAATATTACAATCCAGTTTGCTTAATTGCTTGATTGCTTACAAATGTACAAGTTTTAGTAAAAAGTTAATAACACTAAATTGCCCTAAAGTGTGGTCTTCAAAAAAATTATAATAATAGTAAAAATAATAATAAAATAATAAAAGATAATATAATAAATAAAATGCAATTCCATTGTATAATCGGCAATAATATAAAATTCGATTAAATAATATAAATAATATATTTTGTAAAATAAACCAGTTATTTAACCTAGATAAATAGGGTTTGCTGTGTAACTAGTGTTTATTACATGACGTTATTTGAATCAACAGTTGAACTAAAATCAAAACATAAGTAGTAAAAACAAACCAAAACAGCCAGAAGGTAAAAACGGCATCACATGAAAACAGAAAAGACCCAACGTATAATGTAGATATGACAACGGCACAATCGCCAAATCTTACCTGTCACCCATTACACTGAGTGTACATGTGTCTGTCTTGCATATTTACTGTATCTCTTTCATCCATAAACTCGTTTAGTCAACCCCAAAGAAAAACAAAGGAATTTCGACGAGCCAGGCGCCGAATCTTATCTGACACCCGCTCAATGATTATTTATCTCTATCTTACTTATCGGCTGCTTCTTTTTGATACTTTAACTAATTTACTGTTTAAGTTTCGGAATAAAATAAAGGTACTTACTCGGTACTATGCAGTTATTTTTACTGCAGTTATTTTGATATTGCATAAAGTTTGTGATATTTTCTAGATATTTTATGGTTAATTTATCGTTTCGTTCAAATAAAACGAAATAAATAAGTTATTTTACTGAAAAATTGTATTTATTGCATAAGAAATAAGAAATAAGAAATAGGAAAAAAATATTTTCAAAAACCCGATCTGGGTATAGAAATTACATATAACAAAAAAAAGTATTTCTACAAATGAAATTACATTACAAATTATAAAAAAGTGTATAAAAAACTAATATTTTAAAAAAACATAGAAATTAAAAAATAACAAAGACATAAAAACTAGAAAAATAAAAATAAACAGAAATAATGAAAAACATAGAGAATCAGCAATTCAATAACGAAAATATATGAAAACTAGAAAAATAGAAAGCATCCAAAAAGTTCTACATTTAATAAGGATCAAACTATCAATCAACAATCAAGAAATAGAAAAATGCATCGACTCTTCAAAGAACAAAAAATTAACTGGTCTCGATGATATACCTGTTAGCGTAATTAGCGTAATTAAAAACATAATTTGTAATTTCAACACCCTTTTCAGCCACGTATTTCAGCTTAGCTGCTATAGATTGAAGTTTCACACTTGTAATATACTTTCTGTAATTTGCGTTAGTATATGTGGCAAAGTGGGTAATTCCGTAAACTCTGGCAAAGTTTGTTTAAACACTTCTGTTTGTTGTCCTTTTTCATAATTTTACAACACATGCGAAATATTAAATTTACATGAAATAACGGAAGAACTTACTTGTATAGTGACAAATTAAAAAAAACAATAATAACAAAACATCATTTTTAAAAATCGATAAAATCAATAGGTAGCTACTTTTATATATGCTGTTTTTAAATTACTGTTGAATAATGTAATATGAAAGGAATATAGTTAGAAAATGAATCCATGCATATCTATATAAAACTGTCATTTAAATGGGTAGTGTTTAAAAATCAATTACCAGAACTCGATTAGATCATAGAAAAAATGGCCTATTAAATTAGCATCTCTGTATTTTTAAGTTATTGCATAGCTTTTATCGCGGGCCTAGGCCAGCGCGGAGACGAAATGAAGAAATTTCTTAACGAAAATTAATGATTTTAAAGTGATAATTACGTCTAAACGAGTACTGCTTACGATTCGAAAAAAATATATGTGAAAGAAGAACATTTTCCTAATATTATTAGCTTTGAATATTTTAGATTTTGTTTATATTACATAGTGTAATTAATTCGGGAAATTAGGTCTAACCGAACACAAAAACGACTACTACGCAAATACTATCAGGCGTATTATTATGAAACCTGCACCATTTTAAAGATAATTTAATTATCTATCTTTTTATATACGATTTTTTTCGAATAATCCGTTTTTTTGCTTTATCGAATAAAAAAATCGTGCGCGGCGCTCTATCGGAAGACGTTTAAATTATTCCGAATCATTTGCTTTCGCAGCCGCAAATGATTCGGAATAATTTCAACGTTTTCCGATAGAGTGCAGTTATCTGATATTAGAAAAAATAAAATAAACAAAATAAATAAATAATTATAATTGCATAAGTTGTTAAAAATGCTATGCAATAGCTTTACCACGGCAGTCCCCGAGTGCCACACGTATTATTTTTTTCAATGTTACGTCCTCCAGCTGTTTAACCACTGGAATGCTAATACCACCTATCGGTGGTTTTCAGTTTTAATAAATATTATTTATTATTATTATTTAATCCGTAGCCGGCGATTGGGGAGGGGGTCGCCCTCGCAGCCAATACGCTGCTGTCGGTGCCGCTGGACCTCGTACTCTATACACGATTCGCTTCCATTCTTGACGATTTTTTGCCAAGTCTCGAGCATCCCTAGCCAATAATCGTTGATTCTTAAAGTCATTTTTGATGTTTAAGCCAGGTTTTCTTCGGTGTCGATCGCTGAATTCTCCATTCTGTCGGACGGTCTCGCCAAATAAGTTTTAATAAGTAGCGAGCGGCCGATCTCTATATTAATGCAATTATGAAATTACATGTGGTAAAAGTCGCCTTGATTGAATAAGCCACCATTATATATAAGTATGCCTGCATTAACTAACGCCCCCTAAAAAAACGAGGGTCGAAAACATGCCATAATGATTTTCATTCCCATGGCTGGCCCTCAAAGGGTTAATAGTGATAGTGAGTGATAGTGAGTTTTGTTCTTTTGCCAGTCTTATTCGGGGTATGCATAAAAAGGACCTACTACGGGTATGGCGAGAATGAATATCAGAATTAATTGCAGTTCCTGTCAGGTGCTGCCTGTCATACTTTAAGCACTGGTATATAAACGCCGAATAACTTGTCCTCCTTATCCCACTCATACTTTTACTTAACCCTAGAAAGATAGTCTTAGTAAAATTGATGCAATTGTGAGCGAAGTATTGCTCTATCTTTCCAAATTTAGCTTATTTCGCCCCGTGTATTTCAGACATCACCCTCGTCACTTAGATCTACAGCTAGATGTCGCTAAGGCAACAGCAAATTTGAAATATTTCCGTAAAATCGAAAAAAAATATGTCAGGAGCATAGCATAGATATATACCAAAGCTGCTTTAAACTGATCTAAGAAAAACTCATGCGTATAGTAAATAGAGTCTGATTTACTTTAAGTATATACATGTATATACATGTATATTTCCAGAATGTACTCAATCAGACCTTTTATTTGACACTAAACGCGATGTAGTTATGTTAATTTATAGACAATTGGATATTTAGACAACTACTTACTTTATATTTGGATAGTCAATGTTTGCTATGATAATTTGATGAAATAGCAATTATAACAATACCACACACTTCTAAATCGGTTTAAGCGTTTAGGAGTTATGGTGGTATAACAACAGACTTTCATCATTAATACATTCCGGATTATTTCCGATTTCAATTGCGTAGTTTTATAATTTTATAAAATGTTGGATTGTAAAAAAATACGCAAGAAGCAAAAACGGTTATTTAAAATTAGTAGGGGTCGCCGCACGTACCCTATGACACTCGGGAGGACAAAACGATTTTAACAATATGAAACACTTCCAAATCGGTTCAAGCGTTTAGGAATTATGGTGGAATAAAGAAAAGGAAAACATACATACATAAATAATGAACACATAACACTTTTTGGGCAGTCGTGTAAAAATAATACCCGTTTCATTTTTCATATTAATTATACGGAAACACTTAAAATTAAGTTAATGATAATCATGTGCCATTTACGTATGATTATCTTTTATTTATTATCATTCTAGGGTTAAACTTTTAAAGCGAAATCTCTAATTAATTGATGACGGCCGAAGCGGCAGAAGAGTTATATTCCCGGAAGCACGCATATCAGCGTGAGGGAATTTCGTCAAATTCTCGCCCGGAATATCTGATGTGTAACACCCTGAGGGTACCATAAAGTACTATTTTACAGGCGACCCATTTCTCGGAGAGGCGGCGCGGCGGCCCGGAAGAAATAAAACTTTCCAACTCGTGATAATGTTCCACGCCTCGCCGGCCTCGCCCTCTCCCCTCGCCCCGGCCTATCGCTGCCCGCGTCGGCCTTCCCTGGCCTTCCCTGGCCTACCATGGCCTACCCTCCCGCAGCGGTCGCGACGGATTAAACCGCCATTTTTATTTTCGGGCTTTTGCGGGAAATCAACAACGTCACGGATTATTGCTTTTCAACCGGGCGAAAGTTGAAAGTTTTAGGGCGCTGGGAAAAGTTAACTTTGGCGGAACGGTTTCCGACGATTAAAAGACCGCTTCGGAGATGGCGCGGATGCTGAAAACCTCTTTAATAAGGCCGTACTTCTTTACCGAGTCGCCTGTTATATTTTTTGGTATTTTTTTTTTGTCATTGAGTTATAAGAATAATCTATTAGTCTGTTAGCCAGTTATTCATTTAAATTACGCTCTTTTAGTTTTCGAAAATGAATGAGGGATCTGATTGAATAAAAAAAAAAAATACGTGTGGCACTCGGGGACTGCCGCGGTAAAGCTATTGCATAGCATTTTTAACAACTTATGCAATTATAATTATTTATTTATTTTATTTTTTCTGATATCAGATAACTGCGCTCTATCGGAAAACGTTGAAATTATTCCAATTCATTTGCGGCTGCGGTAGCAAATGATTCGGAATAATTTAAACGTCTTCCGATAGAGCGCCGCGCACGAATTTGTTATTCGATAAAGTAAAAAAAACGGATTATTCGAAAAAAATCGTAGATAAAAAGATAGATAATTAAATTATCTTTAAAATGGTGCAGGTTTCATAATAATACGCCAGATAGTATTTGCGTAGTAGTCGTTTTTGTGTTCGGTTAGACCTAATTTCACAATTTTTTTACACTATGTAATATAAACAAAATCTAAAATATTTAAAGCTAAGAATATTAGAAAAATGTTCTTTGTTTAACATATATTTTTTTCGAATCGTAAGCAGTACTCGTTTAGACGTAATTATCAGTTTAAAATCATTAATTTTCGTTAAGAAATTTCTTCATTCGGTCGCCGCGCTGGCAGGCCCGCGATAAAAGCTATGCAATAGCTTAAAAAGTTACAAGTAAAGTCACTGTATCTTCAATACTTATCAGCCCAGAACAGACACAAAATCTAGTGACTAATAAAAACCAAGCAAATCCTATATAATCTGCTTCACAACAAAAATGTTGTAAAAATATTATTATTTATAAGATTTTTGTGTCAAAATATATTACTTATAATGGATAATTTGATTTAAAAAAATAAAAGCAAATAGGGGAATGCTTTGAAATTCATGTTAAATCAATATGAATTTTGGAACAAAATTTAAAAATAATTTTATAGAGCGTAGCCGCGTTTAAACTCTGGTCCCTAATAGATCACTGAAGATGAGGAGCTTCGGACGTGGTCATTAGTTGGATGGGTGAACTCCTGAGTACTGCCACGTGATGTTATAAAAGCCGGCCGTCTGATAAACAATTTGTCAATAGACATTAAGGTGGGCCGTTACGGATGAAGGTATAAAAACATTTTTAAAAACCCGCTATATGTGTGTTCTGATACAGTCAAATAAAGCGTGGGCCCGAAAAAATACGATTTTTAAAACGCTATTGCATTGGTAGGGAATGCGGGAGCGGTACGCGGGAGGTGGGGATAAGTAGTTCGATTCTCGGAAATTTAGTAGAAACTAGCGTTTCATGGGTGCGCAGCGTACGTTCTGTGTAAAATAGTACTACAAAAAAGGCGATTATGCACTAATAATCAGCGTTTATTTCGATCCGACTTCAGATTACATGACCTAAATCAGTGTACAAGTAAAAAAAATATTAGTTTGTGGGTCAGAACATTTCAATCTACTGGTTTGGCTCTCAATCAGAAACAACTAATGAATTTAGAAATTTCTTCGAGAATCAGCGGCCAGCGGCCAGACCGTAAATTACGACTAAAACACAACCGTGTTACGTAGATTTCTATTCCCACAACTGTAAGAATTTGAAAATAATACCCATGCGACATGGTTTCAATAAGACGGCGCGACATGCCATACGTCGTAAGCGAGATGTATTCTGGGGAACTCATTTAGCGCCGATGGGATGTTCGATGGCCTCGCAGGAGTCCAGATCTGACTGCGCCTGGCCGTTATGTGGAGATACATAATAAAATAAAGTTTACTTTCACAATCCAATCACGATTGCCCATCTGAAAACAGCCGCTATTTCACGCACAGTGTGTCAGCGAGTTTCTAACAATTTGTGGAGCAGATTTAAATAGTGTTTGCAGCGAGATGGCTCACACCTGAGTGATGTTATTTCTAAAAATTAAATTTCCCAGATTTCCATTTTAAATTAAATATATTATTATGTTTGTGTACTATATTTAGTTTTTAAGCTATTGCATAGCTTTTACCGCGGGCCTAGGCCAGCGCGGCGACCGAATGAAGAAATTTCCTAACGAAAATTAATGATTTTAAACTGATAATTACGCCTAAACGAGTACTGCTTGCGATTCGAAAAAAATATATGTTAAACAAGAACATTTTTCTAATATTCTTAGCTTTGAATATTTTAGATTTTATTTCTATTACATAGTGTAATTAATTTGTAAAATTAGGTCTAACCGAACACAAAAACGACTACTACGCAAATACTATCTGGCGTATGATTATGAAACCTGCACCATTTGAAAGATAATTTAATTATCTATCTTTTTATCTACGATTTTTTTCGAATAATCCGTTTTTTTTGCTTTATCGAATAAAAAATTCGTGCGCGGCGCTCTATCGGAAGACGTTTAAATTATTCCGAATCATTTGCTTTCACAGCCGCAAATGATTCGGTATAATTTCAACGTTTTCCGATAGAGCGCAGTTATCTGATATCATAAAAAATAAAATAAATAAATAATTATAATTGCATAAGTTGTTAAAAATGCTATGCAATAGCTTTACCGCGGCAGTCCCCGAGTGCCACACGTATTTTTTTTTAGCATTTTTTTCAAATAAGCCAATTTTTTATGGCCTTTAGAATCTGTGAAGTTATGTGATGAAATCATTTCTCTGAGAACTATTAATTATTATAATAGAAATAAAATGTCCACTTATTTTTGCATCAAAAATGCAAAAAATCCTCATCCACTTTACGCCGCTGCTCGCATATATCCTAATTAGTATAAAACTAACATAATTTCATGATAATATAAGTAACAACAAAACTAACCGTGACAGTATTTTCCATTTTAAAATGTTGGCTTTGTTGAGATGCCCTCTTAAGCACCTCCGATAATATTCGTTTTAGCTAACAACTTGTGGTGAGTTATTTCATAATCCATTTTAGTAAAGATTTTTTGTGATTGCTCTTCGATTTTGTATAGTAAAAGCAGCGATGAAATAAAGGACAAAATTCCTTTACATTCCCAAAAGTATAAGTACAAAGTGTGATGAAATCGATTCTAAGAATGCTATATCGTATGAAAGCGCTGACTGGTTCGCGAGAATGATAGGCAACCTCCGTTTCGCTCTGTTTTTCCTCTGCGACCGGATGCATCCCCGATGCAATATTGACGTCGTTTTCGTGTGTTTCTTCTTTTTTCCCGATGTTCTTTCTTATATAGGGCTCCCGCTGTAGTCAAATGCCGCTCGCGCGCCATCCAGCAGATTCATCCAGCATCATGCTGCTAGCCGATTCCTGGTGCTTGTCTGCCGCGCTACTGAATTCCCCGTTGTGCAACCGACGATTTAGTGCGGTTCACTAACTCTTTGTGCGTGTGGAAGTCTCATTCGCCTTTTAATGCTGTCCGTAATAATGACGCTGTGTTACTTACATTTAAATAAATATTAGCTGGAATTGATTAAGGTTAGGTTGATTATGATTATGAAGACTACAGTACACGTAAAGTACACGTACTACAACTGATACACGTAAGGAGTAAAGACACGATTATGAATTTAAAAAAATATATGTGGTCTAAACTTAAGGCATAATTAGACTTTACAGCGCTAATATTTAACATTTCAAATTGCACATTATAAAATCAGATAAATTTAAATTTCAATGGATAGCAATTGATATTAAATTAAAATGAATGTTTAATGTTGACAAATTATGTGGCACATCTTGTAGCTCCATTTTTATTCATTAAAAAATAAGGAGGCTGTGTAGTTGCACGACGGCAAAATCCATGTATTTTAAAAATTTTAACTCTCTTATGAGGTGTGGACTCCTATTTTAAGGAAACACTGCGATAAGCAATAGAATTTTTTGTACTGCAAAAATGCTCATATTTGCAGTGTATAGAATTTTTAAAAATAAGCTCTTTGCGGCTTAGAAATCTTTGCAGCTTATCTTCCAGCAAAAAATACGTTGCGGAAACTATAATAATGACTACGTTTTGAGCTTATATATTTGAGTGCATAATGTATGTATGCTAGACGGTATATTTCTGATGCGGACATTTATTCTCTAGACACTTTTGGTAGGTCCCATTTATGCGCCCATGTGAGGGTCGCTTAATTCTAAAATAGCTACGTATGTTTAGGTTTCTATGTTATGTTAGTATCTCCTCCTCCTGGTGTTTAAATATTACACGATTTAAAATAATTAAATTAATCAGCTAGGAGATGTTGATTAATTAACCATTCTATAGCGTAGCTGAGTTTATGGGATATTACTTTTTAAAACTAGTATATAAAATGTATTATACTAGTTTAAATGACTATTTCAAATTTATTAGTCTCAAAAGAAATAATATTTTGGTAATGTTACTCATATTTATAATAATTTTTTAAAATGTAATGATGATTATTCTGAGCATTCAAATATTGCACTATCCTACAGGTATGTAGGATAGCATATAATTAGGTAGCATATTTTGTAATTAAAATAAAAAATGGATTATTGTCACGTAGAATATAGGACACAGTTGAAGTGGTTAACAATACGCCAAAGAAGAAATCTTCATATACTTGCTTCCCTGTATCGTGTACTCTCCCAATCAACACCCTCCTATTTCCA
Organism: Micropterix aruncella; assembly: GCA_944548615.1. Classification (NCBI taxonomy): domain Eukaryota; kingdom Metazoa; phylum Arthropoda; class Insecta; order Lepidoptera; family Micropterigidae; genus Micropterix; species Micropterix aruncella. The sequence goes on along the minus strand of OX155953.1, from coordinate 32,153,517 downwards.
AGAGCGCTTAAAACCAATAAGTTTCCACGATCGCGTACTTCAGTCAGACTTTAGTCAGCCACATTTCCTTGTAATAATACTAATTTCTACTCCGCAAGACTCTGGAACTATCAGCCAGAAAATATACGGAACTCGTTTTTATTAGAATCATTCAAGGCATTTTAATTAATACAAGAAGTACTATTTTTCTTAGGAGAAACCAGCTATTCCCTTTCTTTCTCCTTCCTCTCCCAATTTCCTTCCTTTGGGTATTCTTAGCTTTAAATATAGTAATTTGTATTTCATGCAGAACATATTTTTTATTAATTATCTTTATTTCTACAACGTGCGCATTGATGAGGTTATTGATAATGGATTAGGCTCTGTGATTATGTTAGTTTTAAGATATTGCCATGTGGCTAATAAGCTTGCTTTTGTATTTATTTTTTTAATGCGAATAAGGAGTTTTGTTATTTTATGATATGTTTATTCCTTAAGAAAGTAAAATAAACGAAAATTTTAAAATTTCCTATTTTTTATTGCTTTTTAATGACAAACCTTATGTTTCGTACACTATGCCCCAGACTTCAGATTCTCGTATTTACCAATATTTATGAGTATGTAATATAATTATATCGGCTGAAGCAGTATCAAGATTCTTTCCCTATTAAATTATAAGGGTATTCACCTTTGTGGTTATATACTGAAGGTGGATTTAAGGGGGAAGAATAGCTCATTAACTTGCCAGCGAAGCCTCATTTTAACTGGCGTCACCAAATAAGTAGAGGGCCGCCGAATTTTTATTTCGATGCCGGAATATAAAATAATTGCCGTTTAATACGTCGATTTTTGTTTACTATATTTCTACTTAAAACTGTGTTTACACAGAAAATACGCATTCCAAATTTCTGACAATAGTTAAGCAAACGGAATAAGAATGGTTTTAACTAGCCGTTATGTTGAAAAACCATTATATTCGATGTAAAAATATATTAAATTTGTTAAATTTTCATATTATAACTTAAGTAAAAAATTGGAAGAAATATAGAAATTTATCCAAAAATAATGTACTTAAACAAAAGCAGCTTATCTGTGGGATCTATATATGTATGTTTCTTTATGCACCAAGATTACCGTTACGCTAGAAAGAGAACACGCCTCAAACGAATTTACGAACTTTCCAGCCGTATAATATGGGTCTGCGCAGAACAAGATTTCATACGTTTTTAAATACTGCAAATAATTAATTCGCAATGTTAATAATTCGGACGCAGATCAAAAAATAAATATTTTTTATCTATTTTAAATACCCACGATCATTGCTATATTAGTTTGCATATAAATGGATAATTATCAATAAACATACCATTGAATATCTGTTATGTATTTTCGGTATTATATTTTTATTATGTCTCGTTATGATTATTAGTTAGTTGTTATTAATTATAACTTATTTGTAATGTTAAATATATTACAAATGTTCGTTAACTTGCCGAATAAGCGTACAATCAAAACTGAAGAGTTGACTGCCTTGGAAAAAAGTCCTGGCTCTTAGTCGGGCCGTATTTCGTAACCCATAAGTTAATGCTCATATCGGCTGTGTTTTTTTTTTAAATATTAATAAATATAATTAATTTGAATGGATATGATTATAGTAAGGCATATATGCGGTAATTGAGAAATTAATTAAATAAATATGTATGGGTCACTTCCGAATAAAAAACCGATCCTCCTGGTATAACATTTTTCTTTATCAAAGTACGTAAACACCCATTTTTTGGTGCCCAAAGAAAAAACTTACAGTGTTTATTACATAGGATTAAACTGTGAGGTATTCAACTGGCAACCAAACACCAGACAACACGCTTATCAACGTTGCGCCAAAATAAAATCCAAAAGTCGGTCGTTTGACGCGTCAACGCGTCAATAACACTTGAGGGGATTAGACACGTTGAGGCGCTGACGCGATGCTGCCTCAAAATAACTGGATAGGTTATCAGCGATTTCACTTCCATTATCCGAACCTATCGTTCTAACTCATTATGTATCACCTAGCGTAGGTTGTTTACATCTAATTAAAAACCTTAACTTTATATGAAGGCATGCTTCTATAAAATTACGCCACCACTGTTACGTTTTTTTTTGTTTCTCCAAAAATTTGCGGTCTGGATGGCCTTATTTTTTATTTGTTGAGTGGGGCTTTTCTAAGGTCTTTATGAGCCTTGTAACACTGCGACCATTGCTGATCTATTGTGCTCGCCACCTACTATAGTTCTGCGCTAAGCCCCGTGTCATTCAAGAACCGCAGCAGGCTTTTGGCGCCAGATTGTTTTACCTCCTCAGGTTGGAGGTAGTGACCACCCAGGTGGTTGTATCTTTTACGCATCAGCGGGCCACACTCGCACATGAGGTGCTGGGGAGTTTCCTCTGCCCCTTGGCAGAACCTGCACATTTTTGTGTCTTTGAGCTTGAGGTTGAACATGTGTTTGTTCAGGCCACAATGCCCCGTGAGCGCCCTTACCAGTATGCGTAGATTGTTCCTATTTAGCGATAGGGCCTCACGGGCCGTCTTACGGTCGTAAGGCTTAATAAGCGCTTTGGAATGATTCAACCCTGGCGTGTTGTTCCAGTGGTTGACGGATTGTTCTAAACACATTTGTTTGAGCATTAGGTTTGCAAGGCTTTTTGGTACGCCACAGCAAGGTTCAGGGCCGTATAACGTTCCCTTTGCTCCCGTCCTAGCAAGTTCGTCGGCTTTTTCATTTCCCCCGATTCCTGCATGGCCGGGAACCCAGCCATGCAGGAATCCGGGATGGCCTTATCGTTTGCCTCTTGTAGATCCTGGTGTGTGATAGAGGTTTAGAGTTGTGGGCAGGATCGGAAGTGATCTTCATCCTGCAGCGTTCCACATATGCATATAGGGTTCTCTGCGTAGCCCCAGCGAACGAGATTAGCTCGGCATCTTGTCACACCCACCCTCAGTCTGTTGAGACTGCGCCAGACGGTGTAGGGGAGATGGGACCCTGGTGCTATCTGGTCATTAACATCCTCGCCAAGTGAAGCCTTCCGTTGAGTTACGCGATTCGATGATTGATTCGATACGCGATTCGATGATGATGGGGCGGATGTTTTCGGCTCAAGAACGACTTTCGCGATTTGAGGCGATTGTGGTGTGACTAATATCCGTAAAGTGGGTGTCTTGGTTCATATGTCACCTTTAGCCGTTCTGAATCAGCCAGGACATCACGACGTATTGCAGGGGGAGCGATGCCGATGATAGAATAAAGCTTTTCGACGAAAGTAGGATTGAGGCAGCCAGACAATTCTTGAAGCATCGTTCACAGCAGTATCGATTATTTTTGCGTATGTTGATGCACTTCAAACTGGAGCAGCATATTTCGCTGCGGAGATGCATAGACCCAGAGCTGGGGTTATGAGTGTAGCTGGGTTGGCTCCCCATGTACTCCCAGTTAGTTTCCTGATGATTCTATTTCTTGAAACCACCTTATGTTTCGTGTTCTGGCAATGAGCTTTGTAAGTTAGAGAGCGGTCGAGGGTTCCTCCCAGGTATTTGGCTGCTTCACAGTTTTGTAGGGTTTCTCCTGTCCATCTGACCGTAATTTTTCTGCTCGCTTGGTGGTTTTTCAAGTAAAAAGCACAAACCTGGGTTTTACTTGGGTTAGGTCTGAGGAGATGAGATTGTCAACGTAGTGGCGACTTATTTCTGCCAGTCTCGAGTGTTTTCCCAGCTTCTTCAAAGGTGTGACATTAAGCAGCCAAGGCTGGAAAAGTGGGCCGGTCGTTCGTGTAGATGTTAAAGAGTAAAGGAGCTAGTACTCTGCCTTGGGGTAGGCCGTTGTTTTGTCTACGCTTCCTGCTGGTTTTCTCACCGAGATGAACAGAGATTATTACGTAGGAATGTTGCGATGGTCAATGTTGATTCATAGTCCTTGGTGAGGTAGTCCTTGGACAGCTTACATAGTAGAAGAATGTGATTTACGGTGCTATATGCCGTTGATAGGTCTATGAAGGTGATTCCAATGATTTCCCTCCTCTGGTATCCGTTTTCAATGTATTCTGAGAGGTTTAGGACTTGTCCGCAGCATGACTTACCAGGGCGGAAACAGCTTGCTCTGATATTAACTTTTCGTCAATACTATCCCTGATCCTGTTGAGGATCATTCTCTCCAGGATTTTGAAGGAGTGGCATAAAAGTGAGATAGGGCCGTAGCTTTTGGCATCTTTGAGATCTTTTCCAGGTTTCAGAATTGCCGTGACCTCTACTATGCGCCAGAGCCTTGGTGTTCGTTTCCATTGGATGAAGTTATTCATCATGTTCAACAGCCATATTTTCGTAAGTGTGCTGAATTGGGCAATTTGATCCATTCGTAAGTCATATGGACCGGCAGCACGGTTTCGTTTAATTGTTTTCAGAGCATTGTTCCAGCTCGTAAGCGTTGAAAGGGTTATGCAGGCAGTTTTCTTCATTAGGTATGTCACGAGTGATTTTCAGCCTGTGCTTCTTCCCCTGGGACTTACCGTTTTCAAGAAGTTGTGGGGCAACTTGTTTTGTATTCACTTCGCTCTAGTTCTGAGGAGCGGCTGTATGGTCTCCGTTCAGGGTCTTCAGGACCCTCCACGCTCTTCTGCTGCTCTACTGCATATCGAGACTTTCTATCATGTCATGCCATTATTATGTCTCTCTCCTGCGATGTGCTGTTGACCGTTGAGGAGTCCCCTCGTCGGGAGCCAACCCAGGGCTCGGCAACCATGTCATTATGAAACGTAGGATATCATAATTGAATACGTATGCAAAATTTTGTTTCTGTGCTGTTGAGAGTTGAGGAGTCCCATCGTTGGGAGCTAACCCTGGGCGCAGCAGCAATGTCATGGTGAAACTTATAACGGGCTGTCATAATTGAATGCGTATACAGAAATTTCGTGTCTGTGCTTTTGACCGTCGAGGAGTCTTCTCCTCGAGAGCCAACCCCGGGCTTAGCAGCCATGTAATGATGAAACTTATAATGGGCTATCATAATTGAATGCGTATACAAAATTTCGTTTCTTCGCTGTTGACCATTGAGGAGTCATTTCGTCCGGAGCCAATCCTGAGTGCAAAATCAGGTCATGCTCACCATAATGATGCATTGTTATCGCAAGACAACCAATAAGTAAAATTTCAACTTCATAGGATAAGTGGAAATAGTTCTAATTCAGTTTGCAAAATGTGACCTACACAAACTAACAAACATTGCAATATAAATAACGCTTGTAAAAATATATTTCACAGGCGTTTCATTTTCCATCCTTTTTCAATGCTCTAACTATAGCCAACAGGCAGCGACAAAAAAAATGCAAGAGTTTTGTAAAACCTGTTACTTTCCGATCAAACGGTATTTTAGCCATAGAATGTTGGGAAACGGTATTTTAGCCAGACTCTGGGAGACCTGGCGCTGGCCTACTAGGAAAGGTGTGATTTTAATTAGTCTCCGCAACTACCCCAACTACCTGGACCTCCGAATCTTACCTTTTACTTGTATAATAATCAAGCCCTATAGAATAATTTTCATTGCCAGCTAATTTCCATCTAAAGCGTGTGATTATTGTCAAGTATGTTATCAACTCTACAGACAAGTTCTATAGCGCTTGCATTCACTAGGATTTATGACCTGCTACAAATTTACTTTCTGGTTTAAAATTTATTGTTCACGGAAGTGCAAGTCTATTGTTTTGGGTGCATTGTTTTGACGAGGTTAAATTCCGTGTGAGGCTTGAATATATGCAAGTACGGAGGGTTTATTGTATATAGTTTCCTGTGTAGCCGATGAATTTATCTGATCTGCAGTCCCAAGTAACAACAATATATTAGGCATGTTTTCTAAATTTTGATTTATTTAATTTTTGGGCATACTACATTATATAACAGATTTGTTTATTTATTTATTTCAAATATTATTCAGGCTAATCCAATTCGCCCAATTCGCTTTACAGACTAATCCAATTTACTCTTGAATATTAAATATAGAGTATACAAGTCCATAATTACTAACTTAAAAATAATTGGAACTGCTGACCTTAAAAAATAAAACAAGTAGATATTATATAATAAAAGGAATAAAAAACACGACTGCCGCTAGAAAAAGTGAACTACCGTATTTAAAATTATTTTTATTTAAGAGTTTTTATGAATCTTTGTGGTTTATATATTTATCCATATAGATACATATATATTTTCAGAATGTACTTAATCAGACCTTTCAGTTGACATGAAACATGATATATTAGTGTTGATTTATTGATATTTAAAGATTAGGACATTTAGACAATTATTTACTTGATACTTTGATAGTTAAGTTATCTTATGACACTCAGGATGACATAACGATTCTAACAATATTACATTCTTCTAAATCGGTTTCAGCCTTTAGAAGTTTTAGTGGAATAATGGAACGAAAGCATACATAGATGACCCCTGAACACATTACACTCCTCTTTTGTTGGGCAGTTAGTGAAAATACATGTTTACGATAAAAATGGTATAGCGGGGAGTTGTATTTTTAACTGCCAAAGGAAAATACAAATGATGTCTATCTCACTGTTTAAGGAATTAAGGATAGCTCTAACTCTACCCACTGGTCTACAAAAATATTTGTATTAGGGTACGGTACATTAAGTAATGGATGCAATCTCCTCATTTTGTTGGTTTATTGGTGCGTACAATTCAAATGTACAGTATATCTATCATAATATATTAGCGACAAAATAGTTGTACGTGTAGCTGCATTTAAACTTAGATATCTAAAGTTTCAAATAATACATATGCACTAAATCTGCAAATTTACTACGTTATAACTCTTTATATCTATGTGTATCTGGCTAAACGCCGACATTTACGACGTCCTCATTTTAATCATCTATTTGTGGATTTAATTATGATTTGTGAATTACGTTTGCAACATACTATCGGTTAATATGAGCAAAAGATCGCGTTTGTTGATACAACTAGCTTTTTGAGGAAAAGTAATGTTTTCGTGAAATGACTACGCGAAAATTGGACCATACTGAAATACTTGTGTATGTCGTTGTTATAATCTACATTAGAGAATTCCTCATCGTATGTATACCACTCGTGACACAGCCTTACTTAAAGGTTTTAATTTATATTGGATTTTTATTATAAAATTTTTGTTATAGCTAGTATATAATAATATATTTAGTTTAACTGAAAAGAAATATACTTTTAACTGCAATTTGCTAAATATCAAGACAGTCTACATCATAAACATACTCTTATATTTATTGGCAATTAATCATTAAAAGTCATTTTGAAATAATTCGTTTCCATATATCTAAATATATTGCGTATGGTTGTGCTCGTAAAAACTACTAATGTTTTTGATTGCAAAACTAGAAAAGTAATCGGTCGATTGATTTGAAATTTAAAATACGTTGCATTCTTACAAGCACGTGTTTTTATAGTCCAAAAATTAAAATTTAACACAATATTGCATTAGAATACGCGCGTCAAAAGGCTGCCTGCGCCGATGAAATCTTCGGTGCGCTTTGACATCGGTGCTTTTGGCATTCATTTGATATCAGACTGAGCCACAGCGAAGCGTGGCCGGGTTAAAAAAGTAATATCGGAAATATAATATTTGCTTATTTGTCGTTAAAGGGCTGGCTCACCTTAACAATTCACCTTGCATACGGAAGCATTTCGGCACCTTGCATACGCCCCGTTTTACATTTCATACCAGGCGCAGTAAGCACTACCATATTATTTTTTTTTGGCGCTGCGCGCATGTATTGTATCAATAGTGTTTCGATGTGGCGTTCCTTACAAAAGCGACGGAAACATTTCAAAGAAATTGATGAAAAAGTGGATATATAAAACACAACAAAAAATGGGAAACCCGTATAATATAAAAGAACCGATAAATCAAGTTCGATACTTCGGTAACCTCCTACTCCCAGTCCCTATACAACGGTTAGAGATACTTTTTTGACTGTGTTTAATCTATACTTTAATATACTTACGGAAATAGAACCTGTCTAATCTTAACTATATCCAAGGATCTTAATTTCCTTATGTTTATATACATTATTTCTATATAAACCACAACACATATACAAACTAATCTGACTTCTTAAACGCATGATTGAGCGGGCGAAGTGCGTCACCTTGCCTTTTTGGATAAGCTTGGAATGTTACAAAAATGTGCGATTATTATAAACAAAACCTGCTACCTCCATTATTGCTACCTGCATGCTACCTGCATGCAAGAAAAAGTCAATATTTTTAGGCGTAGCCAAAATCCTAGCGTCAGAATAGAAATTGTTTATATATATTTAAATAATGGTTTATTACATGTATTTTGAGATAATTTTTTTATTAACATACAGACTCAAACGTAAGAGCACTAAAAAAAAGAAATTTACGATCCAGAAAATACGTTTTATGGGTCTGAACCCAGGCTATATAGCGTATGAATTAAATGTAAATACTTATTTTTCTAATGTGCTCAGTACAGTGCAAGCGAGCCCGTATTACAAGTCAATTATGTGATAAGGCGAGCCCACCTCCTGATTCCTATGGGAGTGCCTCGGTAGCAGCAAAATGAAAAAATATAAGTTATAATATATATTTTAACCAAATATTTAAACCGCAGGTTATATCCTAGAAATGGGATACCTCCCTTTTACCGTATTGGTGGCCGTCGCACTGCTAAACAGCTAGAGGACGTAAAAGGCCGAATTTGAGGGCTATGACTTTTCAAATATTGTGTCTAATTAAACGACTATAAAAACTAGAGATTTATTATGTGGTTGGTTTATTTGGTCCTAAATTTGTACTTTTAGTTGGGCAAGGCGTAGCTTTATTTTGATTATATAACATTTTACTACGAGTTTAATATTACGATGAATAACTTTTACTACGTATCTTTACGAATTATTGACTTTTTCAATTATAAGGCTTCTATGTTGATTATTTCTTCAAAATCCAAAATCCAAAATCTTCACAGAAATACAAACTCGGAAGATTTTGGAATAAACATTAACGGATTAAACCTAAATCACCTAAGATCCGCCAACGACATTGTGATATTCGTTGAGAGACCAGACACATTACAAACTATATTACAACAACTAGATTACGAAAGCAGAAAAGCAGGTCTATCCATGAATCCAACGAAGACCAAAGTAATGACGAATGCATTAAAGGAAGACATAGAAATAGGACAAGAGATTACCGAATATGTAGATGAATATATATATTTAGGACAGATAATATCGATAAAAGACCAAAACTCAAAAGAAATCGATAGAAGGATAAGCAACACTTGGAAACGGTACTGGTCACTAAAAGAGATAGTTAAAAATGAAACGATACACATGTCAGTAAAAAGTAAACTTTATAATACATGCATTTTTCCATGTTTTACTTACGGGTGTCAAACTTGGCCTGCCACGAACAAAAACAACCAAAAACGTATAGTATGCCAACGAAACATGGAGCGAAGCATGCTGGACATAAGGCTACAGGACAGGTGGACGACCTCAAAAATAAGGAAAATAACAAAGGTGAACGATGTTTTGAACAAAATTAGAAAACTAAAATTGAACTGGACTGGTCACATCATGAGAACGAACAAAGAAAAATTGACGAAGGACGTAATGAAATGGTATCCTAGAAATGGGAAAAGACAAAAAGGACGTCAAATTAAAAGATGAGAAGATGACTTACCGAAAGGATGGAGAAGGTTGGCTTGGGACAGAGATGAATGGAAGAAAATGGGGGAAGCCTACGTCGAAGGACAACCTGATCAAAAACCTGGCTGCTGAAGAATATGATACCTTATTTAAAAATTATATTAAAAATTAATAAAATATATTGTTTTATCACAGGCATGGGTAAATACGGTCATCGAATAAAGGTTTTTATTACTATTATTAATATTATTATGTTGATTATTTATATCTTTTAGTTAAATTAAGGACTACCCATGTATGTTAATTAAAGAGTAGTAACGAAGCTTAATACCTAACATAATTATGTATTTTTCAGCCGTCAATTGGCACGACGAAAATGCAAATGTAAATATACTACTGTAATACCTCCTGCATATTACTACTGTACTACTGTAATACCTCCTGCAGGAAGGTATGTTTAAATGAATGTTAATATTCTAAAAGGAAAATAATTTGTTCTAATAGAAATTATTTCATCGGTGTTTTAACTCTCCTGAACATTTTATCACATGGCATAAACGACTACATTTTTCATACTAGAGACGTTTTTCATACAGAAGGAGCCTTTCCAAGGATTGTACACATTTTCGACTATCTAGATTGCGACCATGAACAATCGGGTGTCCCTGGAAATGAAGAGTCTAAACTCACCGTCCAATCCTTCTACCTCCGGGCCAGAGGACACTGTGACAAGATGTCAAGCCAATCGTCCGCTGGGGCTACACGGCGAATCCAACATATGACTGTGGAACGCTGTAGACCACCTCCTATACTGCCCGAAGCTGTCAACCCCCATCCCACATCAGGACTTACAAGAGACAAACAACTAGAGCTGTCGACTACAACGGGCGAACCCGTCTTTTTAGGAAGTTTTAGAGATATTAGATCATTCTGTCTCCCGTGAGAGGTGAGCGTAGAAGACTTGAGACGAAAACAGTCCACCGCCTAGTTAAGCAACACGCCCGTAAGAAGCTAACGCCTTAACGCGAGATAGCCAGGTTAATTAACCATTGGGCCCACACTTGCGCCCTTACTACCAGTTACAACCATATTACTCCGGTCTCCCGACTGGTTACAGATTTGAGGTCGCTTGCGCTATCCTCTCCCTTACGTAGCGGTGATACGGTGTCTACCGAATCTATCGCGGACCGCGTCATCCCTTTCCCGGCTCTTTACCCGGTGTCGGGTAGCTGATTGGTCGTTTCACGAGCAGTTGCCATAAAGTGAACAACTACCCTCTCTATAGGAGACAGTACTGTTTCCAGACTCTCCCGGTCGTTGGTCAGAATGCACAATCGATTGGATGACTAGGCACAATCGATTGGTTGACTACTAGGGAAAACTGGTCCGCAAGCCAGAGCTCTACCCTGGCTCGCACTTTTTAGTGGAGGCCGGCGAATGGGCCGTGAGTATGACCGACCCTAAACACATGAATCTCAGTGGCTAAACTGCAACAGGGCCCATTAGCTCCACAAAAGACGAACAACAAGACCATTTAGGTCGCATATTTTTGGCGAGACATGTTCTAACCTGGCCCGGACACGTTAACTAATTAACTATACTTAGGACAGCCGCGATGTTTGAATTGTGTCTTTTTTTTTTGGTGTTTCACCCTAGAATACTATTATTAACTTATTACCATATTACTAATGATCGCCTGGCAGGCTACATTTGGAATAAAACAAAAAAATCTACTAATATTTTATTAAAACTTTACAAACTTAGATGGAAAAAACAGGCAAGCCTCTACCTATTCTAAATAATAACACAAAATCATTATAAAACCCCTGCTTCAGTCTTAAAATCAGCCCTAAATATAACATCACACATTACTTATTTTAGTAATTCAACCTTTAAAATATATATTTTTTAATTTAGTAAGTCTTTACCTCTATTTTGGTATCAAAATGAAAATATAATGTAGTAACTATAATGTGCATCAATAAAAACTATCCTATTCATCATATTTTCTACTACAGACTAAATAAAATTCAGACATTTATTTTTGTCACAGGAATAACAATTTGGATCGATGTTCCAGGCAATGATTTTGCTCTCACCATTACGTCGCCCGGCTACATTAGGTTGACGCGAAAGCACGACTCGATACGTCTCGGTAATTTCAAAAATACCGGAAAAATGGACCGCGGCTGGCCTCTCAGACGATGATGGCCTCATAGTATTCTAGGGTTAATTTTATTATATATGGCTGAACGACTCGTTTTAACGAGAGTATTCCGCCGGCCTCTATCGACATGTCATATGGCGCTCGCGCCTGCGGCGCCCGTCGCGTTACTGACGGCGACGGGCGACTCGAGCGTCTTCCCGGCAAAATGGCTAAATTGGGATTCGCCGAATGTAAACCATTTTCGGGCCGTGAGCTTGTTTCCACAAATTACCGACATCGTAAGCAGAAAAGCCGAATGACGATAATTTCATTTAATGAAAGTGAAAATGCCGACTTGAGGGAAAAGTGTCCGGAGCAGGGGAGGAGGATAATGTCAATAATTACACCGCCTCGCGGCGGCGGCGGCGCACAGTAAAACGTTTCAAACTAAACGTTTGTTAAAAAACGCAAATAAGTCGAAAATGTTTGTTTTTGTTGGACTGTTTATGTGCTTCGGGAGCTAATGGGCCGAGTGCAGTTGAGCCACTATGACCCATGTGTTATAGTCGGCCTAACTCACAGGTCAACACATATCCGGTAGCCTCCACGCAGAAGTGCGAGCCCGGGTAGGACTCTGTGACTGCGGGCCAGTTTCCCTGGGTTTCGACAAGCGACCTCCGACCCGTAACCAGTCGAAATACAGGAAAAATCTGGTTGTAACTGGAAGTAAAGGCACGAGTGTCGGCCAGCTGGTTGCAAACCCAGATTATCGTTGTAAGGCGTTGGCTTTTTACGGGTGATCGGCGTAACTATACAGTAAACTGTTTCGTCTTAAGTCTTTTACGCTCACCTCACGGGAGAGAGAACAATCAAATATTGTTAAAACTTCCTGAGGTGACGGGTTCACCCGTTGTTGACAGCTCAAGTTCATGTGTTATAGTAATGATTTGGTTACCAAACGTTTAGTTTCAAATTAAACTTCGGTTAAGTAGGGCAAATACTTCCAAAATATTTTATTTTTTTATAATATAGACTGATGATGTTATAGTTATGATATAGGTCTAATGATTGCGCACATCTTGAGTTGTACAGGCAATATTTGTCTTATCTATTCTGCCCAACCCACGGTTTAACTCCCATTCGGTAGCCTCCTCGAAGAGGCACATAACCTGTCAGGGCCGCTGCAAGCTCTACCTGCGGTTATGACCTGTAGTTAAAGGTGGTTGGAATCAGGCTTACGAACACCTAGGGCGAAACAGTGCTGTTGATGCACTGGTCGGTTTGCTAGATACGCTGCCCATCCGGCGAATAACCGGAGAAGTCTTCAAAATCATGCTTCTTAAACAGCGGGGGGTAGTTGTCGACCTGACGTCATCTATCCTTAAAGGATCCGTCGGCCACCTAATCCTGAGTGACCTTGACGGGTAGAGGGCGCCTCGGTTCGTAATAAGTTTAAACTGAATTACGCCTTAAGTCAGGTAGAAGCCGCGCAAGCTGCTTTAAATATTTGCCCAGACTGGTGGACGGAGAAATCTGGCCAAATCTGGTAGTGACGACGTGATCTCCTGTAAGTCGTCTCAAAAGAGGTTTATTTCAGTTTATTCAATATGAAATAATACTTTCGGATTTTGTATGAATGCGACGCTATAGCCACCTATACGGCTTAAGAGCAGTATCGCGTTTGTAGATTTTAGTCTGCGGTTTAGATAATTCGCAGAAATATATAATAATATTTTTCTTTACCGTTTTTCTCTTGACACAACCGTGGCACTCCAGTGGGACTCCGAAAGAGAGCTTGCGTTAAAACAGGGGTGCCTAGCAAGGCGGACTCATTTGCACTTTTATTAGCGTATTAGAAATTTAAACATTTGCGTTTAATGTATGCGCAATGTATACTGGGCTCAGACAGATTTGTATCTAATTTTAGTGGCATACAACGGCATTTTCTGAATTGTAAATTTATTTAATTTTTTGCTTATGAATTTGTATGTTTCGCTGAAAAAATCTCGCTGGTTTACTTTGAATAACTAGGTAACAGATTTATACGGAATTTAGTCCATGCTGTTATGTCGCTAATGTCGAAACTTGGAACTGTTAATTATGACTTAGCTTGTATGAAAAGAAACACTGTGCGGCGTAGCCGAGAAAACGGATATGTTAGCGTTATACGCTGCGAAGCTTTGAGCCTTGATGATGCAAGCAAATTTCATTGCCTCTTCGAAGCGCCACGCAGGCCACCTCAGTTTGCTGCCATTGCTCCTGAGATTTGTCATCACTTTTAACAACTTTATAATTAATATAGACAGTGCGATATAATTTCTCTTGAAGCTCTAGGGTAAAAATAATATCTTAAGTTTATCAGTTATGATCTGTACTCGCGGCGCCATCTACGTTAAAGTTACTGTGTTGTATAGATATTTGTTGTGTATATTTGGGAGGTAATGGGCCCAGTGCATTTGGGTTATTATGATATATGTATTAGGGTGGATCCAACACAAAAGTCTGAACCCATCTGGTAGACTTCATGTAGAAGTTCGAGCCCGGGTAGAACTATGTGCCATGTGCCATTGGGAATCATCCTTCGGGCGAGAACAAATATATAATATTTCAAACAGTAAATTATTGGTATGGGTGAAAAAACCCATTTAATTATTTTGAAATGGTAGTTAACATCAAAGTAATTTTTATCAAAGCAATTCACTCACCAAAGCAAATCAGCGATTCAAATCATCAAGCCAGTAATAGTATTAGTCTTTGTAAAACCTTCCAGTAATTTTATTTTCCTAACGTCTACTAGAAGGCCATTTAGACAAATGCCTTTTACGGAGAATGAATGATTTGATTGAAGGTAGATGTTCACTTCCAGATGGCACAGTGGTTGGTTAGGTCGCTATGATACATTGTAAATTCCGGGTTTGATTTTTTGCTGGGTCACCAGCGTTGTGATAAAATTAACGAATTTGCATTTCAATTCTATCGAATGCAATAAAACAACACCCACTTACACATGTTACACGCAAACATGAATATAAACACTTCATAGTAGAGTTGATTGTACGGGATTGTTGCATGACGAAAAGCCCGCCCATTGTGTAATTTCACTATAAAGAGTAGAAACAAACAAACAAACAAACATGTGTTTGAGGATGGACAATGTTGGTATATCGTGTAAGTGTCACCCAAAGGTGGAAGCTTTCTTATTTTGTAACAAATAACAAAATAACAAAAATCGGTTCTGTTACTCCGAGAATTTCTCGGCAGGCAGACCAGCCAACCCCACCCCCAACCCAATAACCCCCCTGCCAAATCCCCCTTCGCCAAGCCCCCAACCATGATCTCCCCTTTCGTCTCCCGCCTCCGCCCGCATGATCGCAAATTTAGTTTATACATATGTAGTATTTAGTATATTAGTATTAAAATGACTACTTTTTAATTTGATGTAGTAGGTACTTTCCTAAATACGGCGAAATTTAAAAATTAGGTGTGTCTTGTATCATATATATACCATAAAAAAAAGTTTCGGCCCGACAACGTATCTGTGTACCGAATTTTAAGTGTTTAGTCCAATATTTCGAGATAGAACAGTACGACTACGTACGAATAAACAGTACGAATAAAAGTACGACTAGTCGCCCCCTGGTAGACCGATTTCAACCACAATATTGCCATTATCAAATAATGTCTTTTCGACTCTTGCCATTATCAAATGATGCCTGCATGTCAAATTTCAGCTTAATCGGAAGAAGCATTCGGACGCTATCGTGGAGGAAAACACACACACACCCACACAGAGACTCACAGCCACACAGAAGTTTGTCCACAATACTTTATCTCTGCCGAAAAAATAAAAGAGTCTAACATCTGACGATAAAAAGGTAACAAAAAGAAGAAGACGACCGCAACGCAAAATATTTCATTATTGATCCCGCCTACGCAAGAGAGTCGGTTCTTCCAAGTTTCCCGACGAATGAGGAATGTGCCTCCCTGAACTTTAAAGACAAATGAATCCGAGTTCAATGCTTTAATGGTTCATTAAGAACGTGAAATATGGTTGCCACTTAAATGCCTCACCTAAGATATCCAACTTTAGATTATTCTCTCGTAGCAGAGAACGAATGGAAAGCGTTTTAAAATGTATTGCAAGCCTTGCCTGATTTATGCTGCGCGATGGATATAATTTATTAGGGGACGTGTTAATTGCTGGAAGTTCATTAAGTGAGAAAGGAAAATTAAATATTTCGGACTGTATTCAGAATGTTTATTGCGTAGATTTCAATGAAAATAGACGTTTTCTCTTTCCTCGTAAATTGCTTCGGTCTGGCGGCGTGTGGCATCCGCCATCGATCGTCCTTCCATGATGTGTTTTATGAGCGATAAATGTTGTAAACTCTGGAACCGGTTTCAAAAGTGAGCTGATGTCGGGGTGTTAGATATGTTCATATATGACGTGGGGAAAATGCATTGACCTCAACGTCAACAACCGAGCCGAGGAAGATGGTGGTGAGTTGGCTACTGTCTAAAGGTAGATGAAAAAGAATCTAATAAAGTACTCGTTTAAATATCCAAGATGCTTAAAAATATGTCAATATTTTATCTTTTGCTCAACCTATCTTTTTTTATTTATTTGAAACCAGTTGATAGGAGTTCGTATACTTGGTAGTTAAAATATGCCACAATTATTATTTTAATATGAATATGAACCAGAATTACAAAATTTATCTAAATTGTACTCGAATATGTATATACTTTCCTACATTAGAGGGTATACATTAAAAACAATTTCACAAATTATCATATGTTTTATCGTGCATATAGTGCTAATAATCAATCAGAATTACTTGATAATTTCACAAATTATAGACAGTAATAAAAACGGTAAAAAAATATACAAATGTTGACAAATAAATAATGATAATAATAGTCAATCGTCTATAGTAAGAATAAAAAATCACAATTATGCACTTGCGAGCAACTAAATCGACTCACCCCCTCAGTTCGGATAAAAACTAGTTTTTTTCTAAAATGACTAACTGTATGTACATCAAATATATACTTTTATGAAAGCATAATTATTTAGCTTTCTAATGACACCTTTTTAATAAATATCGGTTCAGAACTTTTAAAAATAATAATAACTGAACGGAAGTATTGGAAAGTACGCTATTCGTCGCAAAAAGTTTCCGCGTCTTAATCACTCATAAATTCCCCCGGAACAGGTTTATTTTTAAAACTCACTTATCAGTAGTTGACGTGAAAAAATCTCCGTAAGCCAAACTCATTATTATCGTAAAAGTATGGATACTACACCAAAAAAGACCGCTAAGGGCATTGCTTTATTGCAGAAGGGCCTTAGTCAACGTGCAGTTGCTCGTCAAGTGGAATTTAGTCAGTCTGCCGTCTCAAGAGTAAAAAGGAGGTTTTAACAAACTGGTACCATCAATCGGAGACCAAATAGCAGCCGGTCCCGATGCCCTTCTGAGAGAGACGACCGTTACATCGCTTCGACGTTACTGCAGAATCGCGACCTCGCTGGCGTTAATGTACAGCAGGAGCTGAGACAAGTTCAAGGGGTAGCTGTCAGTCAGTGAACGATCAGAAGACGCTTAAAATATCCAACCTCGTTCCAAAAAGACCTGTCACAGGCCTGAAATTGATCTCACGCCACCAGCAAGCGCGCCTTTAATTTTCTCGAGAGGACGTCAGTTGGAGCATATAGCAATGGCGGTCAGTTTTATTTACTGACGAAAGCAGAATATCTCTGTATCGAAGTCACAGAATAGGCTGGGTCTCCAGGCGTCCAGGTGAGTGATTTTCGCAGTGCTGCTTCGCTGAAACAGTCTCTACGGCGGCGTTTCCTGCATGATGTGGGCTGGCATTTCTTTAGATGGAAGGTCCAACCTCGTTTTCGTGCCAGGGGAGGGTCGGAGAGAAGGCCTGAATGCTGAATGCTATATCAAAGTATTCTCCTGGATCATGTCATACCGTATGAAGGATTTATTGGAAAAAACTCTGTGTTAATACACGATAATGCACGGTGTCACACGCGCGTATCACTCGCCGATTCTTAGATGAAGTTGGTTTGAAGACGATAGACTGGCCAGATCTCAGTCCAGACATGAATCCCATCGAGAATTTGTGAGACGAGCTGAAACGAAGAGTCCGAGCCAGAAATCCGGCAACTTCTAATATCGAGGAGCTCAAGACAGCGTTGTTAGAGAAATGGGATGGTATTCCTCAAGACTTGACCAAAAATCTGATCAGGACGTTGAGGAATTGCACGCGAGCTGTCATCTGGGCAAGGGGGGGTAACACTTAATATAAATTTATTTAACGTTCCTTCTTAGGTTTGCATGTTCCGTTTTAATTTAATTTTAAGTATCTCCAGTTTTCTACTCCTGAACATCCATTTGACTCCCCTTTTTAAATATTATTTAATTTTTTAAAAAAACCTAAGCGGATTTTAATGATTAAGATATTAACAGACAGCTAACAAAACAAGGGTTTTAAAAAATATATAATTGTATAGATCTACTTAACCATTTCTGAAAAAAATAAGTTTTGTTTCGCACTGAGAGGGTGAGTCGATTTAGTTGCTCGCAAGTGTATAATAGGCAATATTAGAAAGAATAAAAATAAAAATAAAATACAAACAGAGCTGCCATAGAATTCACCGACCGAAATCGGGCCCATCATATGTAATTACTACACTTCTGGGAGGTGAACGGTGGATTCCGGACTAACGATAATAAAATGGAATAAAGATAATAAAATGTCGAAATGGTCAAAAACGATATTGTCAAAATTCCTGATGCCATAAAATGGATTTTTAATTAAAATACTTCTATGCTTTTAGTCCTTATTATATTGTTGATATGCCAACCATTATCATCCATTATTATCATTTATTAAAGCTGTTATTTTTGGTAATACCTTCAAATTGTGATGTAATTAAATTATATAATAATTCAAAGTAACTTAAATTATTATTGACTATTAACTTCAAAATATTTTTTTTATTATTTAGCACGCAAAATTATTGAATAAGTAATTATTCAAACTTTAAATTATTAATAACGGATGGTCATAGCCATCTTGAATCCTCAAACACCACCGTATCAAAACCTCCTACATAATTGATGTTCGACCTGGTAACGTCGAAGTGCTTGCGTTTCTGATATTTGAATTTCTGTTTTGTTACGATCTCTTTGTAAGGGGTTTGATATGAAAAAGTAATGATGTTTTTGGTATTCATTTTAAGTATGTCTTTTCATCGTAACTTTCCATTCCTGACTCTTTCTTGAGCGCATTTCACGGAGCGTTGATTCCTTTGACATTTCCTACTGATAGTTAGGAAAATATTTGTGAATTTGTAGCTCCGCTACAATATTATAATTTTCAAATTTAATTTAAAGAGAAATATAGAAACCTTCCTTCATTCCGGTTGTAGCCAGTATTTTTCATTTCAGTATTACCTATCTGAGTGTTGTGTTGAGTGGTAGTCTCCTGAGATGTTTAGTGAGGATTTTAAGGGCAGCACCGGTCGAAGCCTGTTTATTGGTACTATAGAAGCTACAAGAACTCCCCACATATCAGCCACCCCATGGGCTAAGAGGAGATAATTAATAATTTTATCTTCCTCTCGGCTTTAATGAGGTTGACACTATGTGGACACTTTGAGTCAATCAAAATGTCCGCAGTAACGATCGAAAATTCAATATGTTCCAAGTCTTTGAATTGGGTTCTTAAAATTAATATGCTGGACCTTTTTATTAAATTGATTGTCTCCATAACCTCTCACCCACAAGGAAATATTATCTAAGCAACAGAAGTCCAACGAATATCCAAAATACAGAAGTCATGTGTTCCACTTCTATACGGAGTAGCGCCAGACACTTCCTGTAGGCCTCTCTTCACCAGCTTCACAGAGGGCACAGTCAGCATGTCTATGTAAACTGTGCCCTCTCTGTAGGTATATGCTGGAATGTTGTGAATTTATTAAAAATAATCCCGATATCTATTCCTTACGAAGAGATGTACATTCAAGGGCTACGAGGAATAGAAACCTTATAAACTGTTCCTCAGTGAGGACAGAAATGTGTAGAAAGGGACCTCAGTTCTGTTGTGTTAAATATTTTACCGCTGTTCCCCAAAACATCAAATCAATGCAACAACAAGGATTCAAACAGAGATTAAAGCACTGGCTCAAAAATAAATGCTATAAATGCTATTACAGCGTGAATGACTTTTTAAACGATAATGACAAATAAATAATATCACATATTCTTATTGTAATTCTCAAACATTTTAAACTTTAAACATTTATATTTCATTCTAGATCTGAGAAACCGTAGATAGCCTAATAATTCTAGTTTGACATTTTAATTTAAAAACAAACTGATATTTACTTTATATATAGTAATGGAAATTTACTAAATTTGTAGAGAATAGTTATAGTTAATTTTTTTATATGTCTAAAACGTAATACTTTTCGGATTTGTTTTCCTTCAACTTCCGAAGTGAAAATATATTTAATTCTATAAAAATAAATACTGTACGCCTGATTGGTAAATTGTATAGCACATAAAATAGTACCTATCAATTTTGTACGACCTTCTTACAGTTCACAATAAAGAAATTAGTATTATTAATAATGTATTCATAATTGTGATTTACGGTTTAATATGGCATATTTGTTGTTTATGTATTTTTTTGTAAAGATACATATATATTTTGGGAATGTAATCAATTAGATATTTGATTTGACCCTCAACACGATATATTTATGGTGATTTATTGATAATTGGAAATTTCGACATTTAGACAACTGTTTACTTGATACTTTGTCAGTTACCCTAGTACCCTATGCCAATCGGGATGGCATAACGGTTCTAACAATACAGCGTACCCCTAAATCTGATAGAGCGTTTAGAATTTACAGTGAAATAAAGAAACCGAACACATAGATAGATGACCCCTGTATACATTACACTACTTTTTTTTTTGGGAAGTCGTGTAAAAATTGTCGGATTGATACAGGAAACTATTTTTAACCTTACTTAATCGGGACTGGTTTATTCTGCGTGTTATGCGAATAAACATCCGAGCTTCTTAGAGAAGTACTGGTGTTGTCCTTGCGTATATGAATGAGCCCCTGATATACATTAACAATAACATTGCGTTCAATTATTAAATATTTACCTTACCGTATGGGCAAATGTCTTTTTTTAACCTTACATAGGTCTGACTTTTCCGACGCGAGCTCTTCATAGATATATAAATATACCAGAGCGAAAAGCGTAACGTGGAATTTCTTCCGATCACAGAAAACATCAATACAGGATAAAATATTACGTGTGAGCAAAAGAGGTAGCCGGGGTAGTAGGAGGCGCTATCTGAAGATATTTCGCCATTTTCCGTCGAATACCTTCGTTGAAGTGTAAGCGAGCGGCGCAATCGACGCAGAAAAATACCCCGAGGGCGTCGAGTCGTGGCGATAAGCGGACACGGACCGACGAAATCGTCCAAGACTACCCGCGCTAGACCGGACGCCGGCAACCGGTTAGTTGAGAACGCACGTTAGTGTAGCTTCACACGTGCCGGCTGAATCCACCCGGCATCGGGCCGGCGCGGCTTTCACACGTAGTCGATTCCTACCGATTTTCTCTGACCCGGGCGGAGGCCCGCAGTGTGGTGCTTTTTGGGAGTTAAGGGCCCTTGCTGAGTTGGCCACGAAGACCCATTCTGTTCACGGTTGGTCACACTCACGGGTCAGCACCCATCCGACGGCCTCCACGCATGAGTGCGAGCCTGGGTAGGACTCTGGCCTTAGTGTTAGTTTCCTTAGGAATCAACTTTCTGGCGCTCCTGGACGGTCTGGGCACCGTACGGCATAAGCCAAGCGATTGCGCATTCTGAGTAACAGTCGAGGGAGTCTGGAAGCAGTACTGTTTCCTATTGAGCGGGGGTGGTTGCGGACCTTACGGCGACTGCTCTTGAAACGACCATCGGCTACCCGATCCTGGGTGAACAGCCGAGCAAAAGATGCCGTGGTCCGCGATAGATTCGGTGTACACCGTTTCACCGCTTCGTAAGGGAGAGGACCGCGTATGCGACTACGAACTCGTAACCAATCCAGAGACTGGAGTGATCTGGTCGCAATTGGAAGTAAGGGCGTGAGTGTAAGCCCGCTGGGTAATACTCCTGGCTATCTCGCGGTTAAGGCGTTGGCCTCTTACGGGTTTGTGGCGAAACTTGACGGTGGACTGTTTTGTCCAAGTCTTCTGCGCTCACTCCAGGAAGATAGAACGACTAATCGTTAAAACTTCCTGAGGTGACGGGCTCGCCCGTTATAGTTGACAACTCTAGTTGTGGTCTTCGCAAGATGTGGCGATGGACCGTAAACAAGTTGTTGCAATGTGGCTCTTTCTGCGACGGCGGCATTGCCGACTCCAGAAAAAGGCATAGGATATATTGGGTGCATCCTGTGATTCAAAAAAGACACCTTGTGGGGGACTTCCTACATTGTTTGGTGAATTAATAGAACATGATCAAAAATTTGTACGTATGTCGTGGTACCATGGTCAACCTGGTAGCTGGCGCCGGACAATCCAGTGAGCGTAGCCAGCAGCCGCCGGGCAGTCACCGCCAGTAGCGGTCGGCCCGGCGCCGGGTGGATTTGACCAGCTCGGCTGAAACGGTAGGTACTTGTCCCTACAACAAAACGCTCACTATCCGGCATCAGGCCGGTGCCGGGTGAATTCACCCGGCACGTGTGAAGCTACACTTAGAATAAGACAGCCCGGATTTAAGGAGGGCAAACCGCAGTGCCTGCCCCGGCTGTCTAATTAAGGGGAAGCCAAATTCTTGTGTTTGAAAAAAAAACCTATTTCACCAATACGCCTAGCATCTAGGGCGCGTCGTAATATCGTTTGTTCATTTGATTTTGGAACACATCCTCACTTGATTTTTTAACTGCCAGGGGAACTCTCGTCGCGTCTAGAAACAATTTTTCTCAAAGACATTAGGACGGGGCTACACGAGCGGAGCCGAATAAACCCGAACGACGGAACGTTAAGCGTCGGTAGGTATTTATGTCCCTGATTAGGTGTGCGGGTAATTAACTTTGGTTTCCTATGATTACAATTACTCTTTCTAGCGTATCACGTAATGATTAGTGGTAATAGATTTTTTCGCTGAAATGAAAGCTCGAAGTGTAAAGCTAAAGAAAGATTTGATGGTAAAATTTCCTAAAAAAAATGTTTATTTAAGGACCTCTTTGTAACTGTAACGTAACCTCTGGCTGTAACTGTAACGTCACATTTAACTGTTCATGTGAGAAGCAATTCTCCCTCAAGTCGATTCCTGCCGCCTTCAGTGACTTACTGATGACGCCTACCCTTGGGACTTACTGATGATCATAGCAACGCATCATTTATTTGTACCACGAGTCAACAGACCTACTCCATGTTGGCCCCTTCGAATGATTTAAGTAGTGTCTGATGACTGCAGCCTTGTTGCTCTTGGAGGGTCAGAATGGCTCGCTCGCACAGCCAGTTCATAGATTTCTGCTTAATATCAGCGATACCAGGGTATATTCTGGGTGTAAGTTTTGCGAGGGTCATCCTTACTATCCTTGCCCTGCAGGGATGGTCATTTTTCCCTTTTTCACCAAATACTCCCACAAATACCAAAATATAGTAATTGTAATTGAGCGTATTTCGAACAATTTTAGCAATATTTTTTATATATTTCCGTTTGTAATTTATTCTATTACCAATCATTTCAGTGTAGTCCACGTACATACAAACCAGTTGCTAACTTCGACTCCCGACAGTTTTCACTGTCCCTTTGTTTACTCTCCATTTCGCCTGGTTTGGCAGTTTTGATAGGTCTATTATCCAAGTGTAAACACCTTGAAAAATTCCTTCACGTATTTTAATTAAAAATTAAATTAAAACAATCCTAATAAAAGCGTTTAAAAGAGCTTTGGTTACTATCAGACACGAAAATAAAGGATAAAATTGAGCACTTTAACAAGTAACCAGAGATACAAAGATTATTTATTGGCACCTGACTTATGAAGTTTACGTTCTATAATAGAAGTTTTAGATTTACAGTTTTAGATTTACATTTTAGAAGTTTTTTTATTACATTTATTAAATCGATCTATCAACGATCTATTCTAAGTAGTTTTGAAATTTCATAATAGTATATATTAAAGCAGTAAATTGTCGATAGTTGTAATTATAAATGTAATATTTTAGAAACGAGTGAGTACTAAAAAAACAAGTTTTTTCTGTAAGCAGTAAGCATGTCAATATTGCTTTTCCCTGCTGGGTTTCGTTACTAGACACCACCTGATTAGTATTAGCAAGCAATGTCTCTTTGAAAATCTTCGAAACATTTTTTTATTATTCTAATGTAATGTTGTTCAGTGTATCAAACGATGTTTACTAAATTTTATCTACACCATGATTTTTTTTTTACTTTGTTCATTCTTGGAAACAAGACTTTTGTTCATTCTTGGAAACAAGATAAATTACAAGGGGCTAAGTCGGGCGAATGGGGGGGGGGGGGCAGAAACATTTGCCATGACGTTTTTTTATCAGAATGTTTTTAATTTACTGTATAGCTAGGTGAGTTCTCGTTGCGATTGCAGAAATGAACCTGAACGCGAATCACACATCAAACAACCAAAAGCCACATACGACGAAAATATTACCACATCACAGTCAATTGTGGTTATCGGACAAAAACTGTAGTCGTCGATTGATATGTTTTTTTAAATATTTTTGTATGTATATGTATGTATGTACGGATGTATGTATATGTATATTTATGTGTATATGTTTATGTATGTGAGCTGTATTGTTACTTTTATTTAATATTACAATGGTTGGCTGTAAGAAATCGCAAAACGATAAGCCCGCCGTTTGTACTAAGTTAAAATAGAATTTAAGTTCTCTTTACCAATGTAATTATTTTCTTTTTAGTACAATAAAGGTTTTTTTCATTTTCATATGTCTTTATTGCCTACAGTTGAAATCGATCGCAATGTCATCTAGCATTCCAGAGTTGTTAAAATAATTGGGTTTACTCATCTACCATTATCTTTTATATCGGGGAAAACCACTGATATCAGTAATCACAGCCTGCGGCGGTTGCAAAACTGTCTACCGGCTAATGTCAATGAGACCTTTGAGCAAATACTTTTTGTAACAGTTGTCGATTATTCGGACATTATTATACAACCCCCCCCCCCCCCCTCTCCTTTCCCCTTCACCCGACTCCTAGCTTGTCTTCATATACCTACCATCCCTCCCTTTGATGTTGTTTGTCATATGTTATTAATTTCTGTCAATTATTTTTTTGGTTTATTATATAACTGAACTGATTTATAATGGCCACTACAACACAAAAAGTCACTTGTGTCACTACAAGACTTTCCCGGCAAGTAGCAAAGGAATAATGTCTTCTGATATTATGATAGAATGTGATTTCGATACAATATTAAAAATATTTTTAAGTACAATATTTCGATATTGAAATGTGACTATTGCGCCTTCTGGTGAACCGAATTCAACCACAGCAATTTAAAATCTTACCATGACCAAATCATGCCTGCATGTTAAATTTTTGCTTAATCGGTTTATGGGTTTGGGCGCTATCGTAGAGGAATACACAGGGATAATACCTAATAATAATAATAATTAAACGCTTTATTTGCTTAAACAAAAAGACGAGCTTATTGCCTAAAAGCAATATCTTACAGCTAACCTTACACATACGCACAGACAGACTTACAGACACACAGACGCACAGACGCACAGACGATACACAGACGCACAGACAGACAATCGATTGATATTAATGGTCATATATGATTAATTTCTGTCTTATTTTCATTATTTGGTTTATTATGTAACTGTACTCATTTATTATGGCCACTACTTTACAAAAAATCGATAGTGTCTCTGCAAGACTTTTCCCTGCAAGTAGCCAAGGGATTATTTCTTCTGAATATTATGATACAATATGATTTCGGTACAATATTTACAATATTTCTAAGTACAATATTTCGAGATTGAAATATGACTATTGAGCCCCCTGGTGAAACGAATTCAACCACAACTTTATCAATTCTTACCATGACCAATTCATAACTGCTTGTTAATCGGTTTAAGAATTTGGTCGCTATCGTGGAGGAATACACACGGACACACTGACACACAGTTAGACACTCAGGCAGACTGTCATCTTAAAATAGTTTTAATCATCTCGTGGGGGCTCAAAATTAATGATTCCATCTTCATCTCGAAAAAAACAATTTTCACGTTCACAATAATTCCTTCCTCGTCGGTTGGTGGGCCGGCAAAGTAAAATCACACTCGTTTTTTCAAATTTCAAATTCAAAATTCTTTATTAATCTATAATATTACATATATTTTTAAATTCAACGCCTTCCTAACTAGGCCTCGCCTGTACTAAGGTAGGCTTAATATAAAAGAAGGTAGAGTGGTTTTCGTAACTTGCTGTATTGTCTTTGTATATTATTATGTTAAATTTAAGAAGATAGATATGTCTCCAAAATAATAAAGGGTAATAATATTAAATTTAGGTATATACATATAAATATACACGTACATACATAAATAAATATATACTTTATAGGTAAATATAAAATAATACTATATAAACATATATCTCACAAATCGTGCTCTATTTTATTATATATGTTATTAATGTCTCCGTTTCTTGTCGACCCATAGTCAAAAGTGACTTAGTTAGGTTTTTCTTTACGCCGTAACTAGTCTTAGATTTCAGTCCTGCAGGAAAAACACTATTCATTTTGTTGAGCAGTCGAGGAGCAATATAAGAAAAGTGTTTTTGTGCAAAACTTGTTCTCTTTTTTTGGATTAAGTGCTCTCTGGTTATTGTTACTCGTGTTCCTTTATGGTGTGTTGAATATAGATGATAAATCTCATGATTATAGTAGTAGAGTAGGACTACCTTAGCGTATATATTAATTTAATTTGCCTTCATAAATATTTAGTCACTATAACCCTGGCGGTATAGTCGCAAGATATTGCCACTTGGCAACAGGCTCACCATGTTGTACGTTATTGTGTGAACAATAAAGTTTGACAAACAAACAAACATACAATACAGTGAGAAAATTATTAGATTGATCTTATTACAATTTTTTATTACGGTTTTATGCAGAACTAGCTGTTGCCCGCGGCTTCGCACGCGTTAAATTTGGGTTAAGATAGATCCCTTTATCCCAATCAAGTGGTAAGTTTTTGCGTGTAATATATAAAGGTATCCAACGTCCTTCTCTGTACTTCTGTCAATATGTACTTCATGATGATCAACTAAGTAATTAGGGCGTGAACATTTGACGATCGCGGTGCTTGCGCTACGCATGTTATTGAGACAAATGATGAATTTATAATGAGGTTCTAGCGCCTTCTCGCGTCCGGGAACCGTCACGCGCGACTCAGATTCTATTTTGATTTTTAGGGTTATTTACCCCTTCCCACCCCCTTAGTGATAAATTTTAGAAAAATATGAAACATACATTTGCTTATTTGTTTAATATCATTTAAACCCCTTTTCGCCCCATTAGGGGTTGAATTAAAAAAATACGATATACGTATTTGCCTACATGTTTATTAGAGTATTCCTACAAATTCCATCTAATATCGTTTCTCCATAAAAAAAAAATAACCCCTTTTCACGCCTTTAGTAGTTGAATTGTAAAAAAACACGAAAGACGTATTTGATTATTTGTTGATTAGAGTAATCCTACGAAGTTTCAAAATAAAAAGTCCATCTAATATCGTTTCTCCATAAGAACTTTAAAACCCCATTTTACGCCGTTAGGGGTGAAATTTCAAAAAAATACGAAGTTCATCTAATATTGTTTTCCCATACAAACTTTGAAACCCCTTTCCACCCCTTGAGGGGTTGAATTAAAAAAAAACACGAAAGACCTATTTCCTTATTTGTTTATTAGACTAATCTTACAAAGTTTCAAAATCGTACAAAGTTTTGAATTAAAAAGTCCATCTAATGTCGTTTATCCAAACAAATTTTGAAACACCGTTTCACCCCTTCAGGGGTTGAATTTTTAAAAAACATAAAACACCTATTTGCTTATTAGTTTATTAGAAAAAACTTACAAAGTTTCGAATTAAAAACTTAATCTAATATCGTTTATCCAAAAAAAAATATATACACTGTTTCACCCCTTTAGGTATTGGATATTGATAAAACATGAAACACTTATTTCCCCTTAAATTTATTAGAGTTTCTTTTCCCCCTTAAATTTATTAGAATTTATTCTTACAAAGTTTCGAATTAAAAAGTTCATCAATATCGTTTCTCCATACAAATTGTATACCCCCTTTAACCCATTTAGGGGTTGAATTTTAAAAAACCACGAAGGACGTTTTTTCTTATTTTTTTTATTAGAGTAATCATACAAACATACATACAAAGTTTGGAACCCTGTTTCACCCCTTTAGGGGTTGAATTTTGAAAAACCATGAAACACCTGTTTTCTTATTTGTTTATTAGAGTAATCTTACAAAGTTTCGAATTAAAAAGTACATCTATATCGTCTCTCTATAAAAATTTCGAAACCCCTTTTCGAACCCGTGTTCCATAATTTTGAAAAAATATGGAACACGTGTTTCCTTATTTATTTATTAGAGTAATCTTACAAAGTTTCGCAATAAAAAGTCCATCTAAAATCGTTTATCCATACAAACTTTAAAACCCCGTTTTACCCCTTTAGGGGTGGAATTTTGAAAAACCATAAAACACCTGTTTGTTTATTTCTTTATTAGAGTAATCTTAAAAAGTTTCGAATTAAAAAGTACATCTATAACGATTTTCCATACAAACTTTGAAACCCCTTTTCACCCCTTTAAGGGTTGAATTTAGAAAAATCCGCCCTTAGTGAGTGCCTGCATCCTAAAAGAAACCTATGTTAAAAATTTCAGTTCTCTAGGTTTAAGAGACGGCGACGTAAGGCGATTTGTATCCCAAGACGACGTAATAAAATAAAATGTATTTTTATTTATTTAAAGAAAATCGCATCTATTTTTAAATACAGTAGGGCGGTGTCAACTACAGCGGGCAAAACCGTCACCCCAGGCTGATATAACGATATGTAATCATTCTTTCAGCCGTGGCATGAGCGTAAAAGACAGCAGCCCGTTAGAGTCCGACGCCTTACGGCGAGGCACCGGGAAAGGTAACCAGCGGGCAGCCTCGCCCCCTAACTACCAGTTTTGGTAGAATATCTCCATCTGGAATTAACCTTCAAGATACCTCCGTCCTCCTGACCGATTACGAGTCCGACGTAGTTTACGCGACCTCTAACTGTTGTATTCCAGCGGTAATTCAATTAGAATTTATTTATTTTATTTTATTTTTTATTTTATTTTTTTATTTTATTATTATTAAGGAAACTTTCAGCTATTACAAGAGAAATATCTGAATTTCATTTATAGACTACAATGCCAGTTAAAAGTTTCCACTTAAAGATCGTAAAAATATCGCGGACCTAGGCGTTCTTTGCCCGTAGCTCAAAGTCATTTCAAGAGTGGCATAACAACAGGTCATCATCCACCCCGCTGCTTAGGAGACAATGTATTATCATAGTCTCCAGACTCCTTCAGCAATTAGTCAGAATGCACAACCGATTGGCTTCGCCGAACGGTGCGCAAACCGTCTAGTGGCGCCGGAATGCTTCTTAGTTGGTTCTTAGTTGATATTTTGAGGAAGAAAATGTTCTTTCAATAACAACTAGAAGCAGGGCAGCGATGTTGCATGACGAATAGCATGCGGAAGCTGGTTCCAAAGTCGAGCAGAGTGGACGCTAAATGAGTTTGCGAAAAAAGAAAACTGTTGTAGTGGATGTCTGTGCATCCTACGGGTTAAATATTAGCGTGCATAATTTTCATTTGTCCATTATTCGCTTCATGTTTCGAATTAAACTCTGGTTACGCCGGCTCCAATCGGCTAGTGTGACTATAAATCACGGGGGACGCAGTATCTCTTATGGTAAAAATATCCCATATGGACAGTGAGTGCGCACGGCCTCGCATCCATCTCTGTAGCATATCATAAATTCCCACCTCACAATAGCGGCATTGTTCGATAATGGTCGCATAATTTTCCACCACCCTCGCTCGGTTGAAAATGACCCGTCGAGGCTGTTGTTCGCGTCAAGTGTACTCTTCGGCTGCGTGACGGAAACGCCGTCGCGCTGGCGATATTTCCGCTGGCAATCTTAAATTTCACCTCTCGACCGTTGTTAGCACAATATTCATTTTTAAAAGACTCAGTGACAAAGTTTTGGTTTGAGTTAGTAGCGTCATATCAGCATAATATACTTAAATAATATTTAAAATCCGGTAAGGTAAACATAATGAATTAATTTAAGTAAAACAAATAAATATATTACAACAAACAAATAAATATAACAAAAAAAGAGAACAAGTTTTGCACACAAACACTTTTTTTACATTGCTCCTCGACTGTTCAACAAAATGAATAGTTTTTTTTCTGCAGGACTGAAATCTAGGAATAGTCACGGCGTTAAGAAAAACCTAACTAAGTCACTTTTGACTATGGGTCGACAAGAAACGGAGACATTAATAACATATATATTAAAATAGTGCACGATTTGACGCTTTCTTATTCTATTTCTAACTTCTCAAATGTAACATAATAATATACAAAGATGTATTACAGCTAGTTACGAAAACCACTATACCTTTTTTTTAAATTAAGCCTGCCTTTGTGCAGGCGAGGCCTAGTTAGGATGGCTTTGAATTTTAAAAATACATGTAATATTATAGATAAATAAAGAATTTTGAATTTGAATATTAAAAGGAATAAAAAACGCTACTGTCGTAACAAAAAGTGAACTACTGGGCTCGATTGCGTTTCTTCGTGAACTAAAATCGGAAATTAGTCCGTGTGAACGAGACAGGGCAATACGCTAGAGCGGAATGTGAGATGACCCGTTGTCACCTTTTCGTATTAAAACTGCCCACCAAGGTCAAATCTTACACCGCACGAAATATGCTCGAATTTATTCGGACGAGTATAAGTTCGACAGGTAGTATTTATCGACCATCGTTCGTTTCATATTCCACTCTAACGTATTGCTATGTCTCGTTCGCTTGGACTAATTTTAGTTTTAGTTCACAAAGAAACACAATCGGGCCCACTGTATTTATAATTTAAAAAAATACGTTTTTTATGGTATATTTGTAAGTTATAGATAATAGATAATAGAATAACTTTATTGTGCTATAAAAACATAAATTAATGAATATTACACTGGTTTTATATAAAAGACAATTTATGTACAAATGGCGGACTTATCGATATAGCGATATCTTACAGTGAACCATTTGATAATTCCTAATTTTCACAGTACAA
Organism: Micropterix aruncella; assembly: GCA_944548615.1. Taxonomy (NCBI): domain Eukaryota; kingdom Metazoa; phylum Arthropoda; class Insecta; order Lepidoptera; family Micropterigidae; genus Micropterix; species Micropterix aruncella. The sequence goes on along the minus strand of OX155953.1, from coordinate 32,122,217 downwards.
TACACAAAGAAGTAGTAAAAATAAATTTAAAATAAACTTATAGAAATATATGTCAGTAAGTTATGCTAAGGTTGCCCAGGGAAAGATATAGGAAAGGACAAGGTGAGGTATTTGGTTAGTGGCTGTGTAAAAATAAATGTTTCTTCAACAACTTTATGTCTTGTATTTATCCATATAGATACATATATGATTTCTGAATTTACTCAATCAGACCATTCATTTGACACTAAACACGATGTCTTTATGGTATCTATTGACGTTTGGACATTTGGACATTTAGTCATCTATTTACTTTATATTTAGTCAATTAAGGTACTTTTTGACACTCTGAATGACATAAATATAACACTTCTAAATAGGTTCAAGCGTTTAGAAGTTATGGTTGAATAAAGAAACTGTAGAGAGTTGATTTTTTTTACCTATTATACTACTACTATTTCTTTATGTCTATTTTTATGAATCAATCTTCAAACAGCCCCACCAGTTGGAAACCATTGTAGAGAGTAGATTTTTTTTACTATAATATATCTCTATCTTTAAAATTGCAAGCTATACTTTTGATCCACTTACTTCACTACCGTATCAGCGATAGTGATAATATTACTTTCCAGTGGGATAGGCTTCCAATACCTTGCCTAATAATTTCCCTCTTTGTATTTACTTCCTCAATGAAACAAATCTTCTCCAATTAATAATCCATATATTAAACCAAAATGCATATATTAAACAATTCAAATTATAATTTCATCTATTTTAAATCTACTATTATTGTGAATTATATTTGTAATAATGAGCGCCTAATTCACCACAAAATATTTACAATTTGTTCTTTGAGTTATTTTCGATCGATTATTTGTCGATGACAACAATGGCTGCGTTCAGTCGATTGTTAATAAAAAATAATATTAATAATGATAATGCATGAGTTTAAATTTCCGCCGTGAAATTCGACAATTAGATTCTAATCCCTTATTTATTTAAATATGTTCAATGTCAAATTATATTGAAACATGAATCGTAATGTTTACATACAACACTAAAAATACATATAACCTAACATACTGTCAAACTAGTCGATGGCGTTCCAGTGATATAAATGAATTTAAATGACCGCAGTCGCTAATGCCCGATAAAAACTACGGCCTGGCTATCATCCAGTCCACTGGGTGTCCATATGGTTTTCGTTCTATTATTTCTATTATTACTATTCCCTTCCCGTTTATCTGTGAAACCCCATCGATCAGTCGTAAAAAATCTTAGTACAATCTACAATTTTCCTTATCTTTAAATTTAACCTAACATTCTGTATTATTCGAATGTTTCCTTAACTAGTTTCCAAATTATAAGCACATTTATATAATGGCTGATGTCTAAATCAATGGAGTAGCTAAGCTATCTCTCTTCCAAATTAATGAGTCCTACGAGATGTCAATCTCGTTACAATATCTACGATTCTTGAACCAACAAGGGATGTTAGGTGCTGTCGTTTTTAGTTAACGTGCAAAATCGTATAAATCACGCTTTTACGTTACAACTACTTAACATTTCTAACCATTTCTAAACAAACCACAAAAAACTCGAATATTTATAACCCCAAAAAATATACAACAATGATAATATTGGGTGCTAGCTTCGGCCTAAATAATTAAATAACGCCAGCTTCGGCAAAAATAAACTTACATATTTTTAGTACATCTTTGCCGACAATGACTCTCGGCTATACTTTCCCGTATTTACAGCTGCATTGCACAATTGTGCACTTATAACTAAACGTCAAAATCTTCGATGTGTTGTCGTCTTCCTAGAAATCTGCCACTACTGTTACTGCGACGAATTTCTTATAGAACCGCAGCCGCTTTACGATCGTACTGCTATTATGAGACCCTCACAGCATCCTTGTTGAATGTTTTTCCGTTATTTCGCCGCTATGTTATACACCATCGAAGAACGTTCGCAATGTTGTGAATTGTAATCTGACGTCTTCATTTTGATTCGTCCGCTCCGATATATTTTCGTATTGCAATACGACAAAATCTCGTACTTCAAATTTATTTGGAACGTTGGATTTTTATATGCCAACTCGCATAGCTCTCTCGATTTTACTTGTTTTAGAACTGGATTTTTTTATATTTGTTCGTTTTTTAGTACTTTTTGTAAAATCGCCTCAATGACGAGTGTGATGAAGCGTTTCTGTTATACACGATATCTGAGCACCATATTACGAATTTAATTTAACTGGGCATCGAAATGCTTCATAGCATCCCGATGCCCTCGTTCTCAACTGTTTTTCTCACATCTGAGCACCAGATTTCTATATTTTCTTCCGTAAACTTTGGCAGGTTTGATACTTCCGACTGAAAATTTTTAATGGATGCCGGAAGCACCTCGTCCATCCCTTATATAACACCCCTATCGATGTGACCTTTTTTTACTGATTTAACCCATAACTATTGACTAATCAGTCATTAAACGATCTGATTTATCTATTTTTTTGTTAAATAACGCTCTGACACATTGCCAACAAGCGAATTTCTTAATGATAATTCGTGCTTCTAATTCTACATACGATTTTAAGTATTTATTTTACGAATTATGAGAAAATTGATGTTTCATATTCGGCGGGAAATGTCGTATTTTGACTTGATTTTGCCGCCTTTTCTACGCGTCGTTTCTGCTTTCGAAGCGTCGTCTGCCTACTCGAATATTCTCGTAGGTTCTAGAAACCTTTTATAAGCTTTTCCGTTTCCGTTTCCGTTTTCGAAAGCGAAATAATACAACTATTTTATTTCAATTTTATTTATTGATAGTATTTTTATCTAGTAATTCCTCTATTTTAATTAAGTGTTTCTAAATTTCCTCATTTTAACAATTAAGTTTTATTTTGACTGGCAATTATTTGGTGATAAATTCCTTTGACTTCATTGATTCTGCTTTCTTGCATCGATATCGATTATGTTTCCAATTTCTCTTAATAATAATTTAAATGTTCTTCAAATGACTTTATCAATATTGCTATTAAATTCGCCTATAATTCCTACTATTTAATGAACCCCTTTTATATTTCTTTGAAAAACCTATCGGTCGACTTTTTCAAGACCATAACCATGCTTCTATTGTCTATTTGTCAATTATTAATTTTTACGTAGATTTTTCGTAAAAATCTCAAAATATGCTAATTTCTTGCCAAATACTCCTGATTGTCTATTTTTAAGCCCCTAATGATGTCCTTAACTCTCAAAAACTACCCAAAACCCTTTATTTATGTAACGATGGCACTACGCTCTATAGTTTAGCAACTGTCATTTTTTCATCTGTCAGTTTTAGTTCCTAATTAAATCGCTAGATGTCACTATGATCTTTTTAAGTACAATTTAATTTTAAAAATTCGATTAATCTATTTTGCGTTTTGCTTAGCGCTGCTAAGCGCTCATGTGATGATTTTCAAATCATTACAAAACGGTAAACATACGTAGATGAACCCTGAACACATTACACTCCTTTTTGGTTGGGCAGTCGTGTAATAACCTAAAACTAATCTGATTTTAATTATGAACCACATAAAACTGACTTGATTTTATTTATAAAATATATACCTGTTTTCAATACTTGTTGTATTTTAAGATGGGTTAGGAGGTAGAGATTTAAATTCACGTTTTTTTTGAGAGTGGGTGAAGTTGGACGAATACTTGATGTACTCATAGTTTACTGCAAATAGTGTATGGCTGCTAACAGTTATTCTGCAGTTAAAAAAATATGAACTGCTGGTGAATCTTTGGTCGGCTCAACTCACGCTTAGACTCTCACCCGGTAGCTTCCTCGATGAGGGTGGAACCTGGAAAGAATTCTGTTTCCCCTGGTGCATAATTTCCTCTGGGGTATGGGGTAATTTCCTCTGGGGTATGGGGTATCTTCAGTCGCTACTGGGCGGTTCCCTGCAATCGACTATGCACTCCGGCGAATAACTGGGGGCATCTGGAAACGATCCAACGAGCCAAATATGGTATATAGCGTGCGAGGCCGCCCGCTGGGTTCGCTTTCCAGTGCCTCGCGGTTAGCCGTTGGTCTCTCATGTGCATATTGGCGTTGCTACTGGCGGTGGACTGTTTTCGTCTACCGTCTTACATATGAACTTATCGTTTACATGACGTCTTACATAATGACTTATGTTTATATACGTTTTACATAACGACATATCGTCTTATATAACGACTTATGTTTTCGTCGAACATAACAACTTATCGTTATGTTCAAACCACGGTTGAAAGAAAGATCAATATCATTATGTCGGGTTGGCCTGTAAAAGGTCCAGTGTAATTAGTATACGTAATTTAAGTGTAATAAGAAATGTCAATAGTATGCTATGTATAGTATATATTTTCCTTGTCTTTTTTATCTGTTTATATATTAGCATGACAATTCTTTCAAATGGGAATAACATGAATATGTAACTTTCATGTACCTCATTTTAGTTCTTATTGTTTAATAATAATATTATGAATTTAATATTTAATATGTAGATTACAATGTGTAACGTAACATACTTGATCATATACATACGTTGTTTTTTCCAATTTTGTTTTGATACTTTCTATTATGTGATTATTTTTTGTATAAAGTGCCTAAGATGACTATTAATATTCTTATAATAATTATCTATTTTATATGTATACTCATGTACATGGATTCAGCTCTATTTTTTTTTTGTCTGCCGTGTAAATCCGACTTTAGTCAACGCTATTGTCGAATTAATATTTATGCTTTAATAGTTTTATATCTACATATATTAATATATTACTAGCAACTGACGAATTCTAATATGCGATAAATAGCTTTAATTCATAATTCATGCTCTTATTGTATATTCTGAATGAATAAAGTGAATACTGAATACTGAATTAGTTTTTCTGCTTTTAAACAAGAATTTATGACATTTAGCCTTGTTTTGCCTTTGTTTAAAATGCTTGCCCTGGAATACGTTTTTACTTAGTTGGACGGCATGGAACCATCATCATATATAAGCTTGATGTAACTTGCTGTGGATTTATTAATTTTGAAGTCAAATTGTATTCCTTGTGTATAGCTATTTACTGTCTCAAGTGTACTCTTCGGCCGCATGACAGAAACGCTGCCTCGCTGGCGATATTTCAACGGCATTTTAAGAGAGCGCGAGAACGCCCGCTTCCTTGAAATACACTTCTTGGTCGTTGTTAGAACGGTGATCGCTTTGAAAACTTAGGTAGATGTAAAAAAAATGCTAGCTGGCTTTAGACGTGGCAGTATACAACAGCAAAAGAATGTTGCCTGTTCGAGGATACTGTAGCGTTCCAGAGCTTTAAGTTGACAAAAGATATATGTCCTTGTTATTACCAATATTTCGGATTTTACTGTGTGAACTTTGAAGCACCCGACGTTTCGGCGTTGTTATAACCGCTGTCGTCCAGGGTAGACTAAGGTTAGACTAAGGTGTCTAAAGAGGCCTCAACGATCTAATCACTATTTGAACGACGGTGGCTCGGCGAGAAATGAAACAGTAGCTGTTGATTCGGATTTATTACGCTGCGCCGAAGGCTGGCGTGCGAATGCATACCGTCGCGCAGTTGCGACGGCTGATATATTGAAAGCAGCGCCAATGCTTATGGCAGTGGCGCTCTAAGTATTAACATTTAGATTAATTAACAGTGCTATTACTATACAATTTAAGACGGGGTACGTAACACTGCCCCCCCTAGAGATTTGCTTAGATATTTAAAGTTAATCTCGATACATTGCTTGTGGTAGTTACCACGTATTTAAATTGTGCTACATGCTGTGTTAGTATACATTGAAAAACGCATGTTGTTAGTATGTAAACAATTGTGAAATGCTGTAAAGTTGTAAAATTATGTGTAAAAATATTGAACAATTTTGTAAATAAATTGTTGAATTGCAAAAAAAATTAAAACACATATTTTTTAATAATTAGAGGCTGTAAAAGAGCTTTGTAGAAAGAAACATTTGTTAAGTCATTTTCACAGAATGCAGCCTTGAGCGCGCATTTACTTTCACTAGCACTGCACTAAACCATGGCGTGTTGACCTGGAGTGGCTGCTGCGGTGCTGGAGCTGGTTGTCCCTGGTGGCGGCAGAAGGTGAGGGCTGGCGATTTCCATTCGGACCCACTTCCGGATACCTTGCCGACATCATTGATGGCAAAGGGCGACGAAAATGATGGCTATCAAGATGACTGCGATGATTATGAGTGTGTCTGATAGTCGGTTCGTGTTTTCCATTTTAGTTCCAGCGATAATGACTTCGTCTTTGCTTTGTTGAGATCCCATTTCGCCTTGTAGTTGCAAGAAATTGGAATAATGATACTTGTATAGGAGAAAAGGATCTTTGGCGGCTGGTTCCAAGTTGGTTAGCCCTGGAGCGAAATAGGATTGGTGTTAGGATGGTAAGGTAAAAGGCGGTTACTACTCGCTCGATCTCAGTGATGACTGATTTCCTTTGTCTCTTGGTGTGACGATATAAAATGGTATTTTGAAAAAGTCACGTAGCAGTGATCTCATTCGTCTGAGAATCGGACTTTCTTGACAATCCGTCCGCTGCGCGTGCGATAATGTTCTTTTGCTTTATCGCATTTCTCGCGCGCGGGAACGAAATTTTGCTGGGTGGTCTGACGACTCGTTTGAGTCATTATTTTGTCGCTTGAAACTTTTTGTGTTGTTTCATTTTGCATTTTCTGGTCGCTGCCCTGTGAAATGAAATACGCGGGTTTGACGCGATCAGCTGACATTACTTTGGGTTTTCCTTTTATGGATAATTCGAACGTTTTATTACTTCGTTTTATCACTCGAAAAGGTCCAGAATATGGTTGTTGTAATGGCTTCCTGACCATATCATCTCGCAGGAAAACGTGAGTGCAATCCTTGAGATCTGGATGCACGAAAACGTTGTCTCGGGTGCATTCTCTCGTTGGCTTAGCTGATAGGTCTGATAGGTGTTGTTGAAGTCTTTCGACGAACGTAGAGTCCAACTGCTTGTGTTTGGTTTGCTGAATGAACTCTCCAGGTAAACGTAATTGTTTGCCGAATGTTAATTCTGCTGAGGAGGTTCCTGTGTCCTGTCGAATGGCTGCACGCATACCTAGTAAGACTGTTGGTATTTCGTCGAACCAGTTTGTTGTGTTTTGCCTAGCCATAAGTGCGGCTTTCATTGTGCGATGAGCGCGTTCTATCTTTCCATTTGCTATCGGGTGAAAGCTTGTTGTTGGTAGTTTCTTAATACCAAGAAGGTTTGTTAAATTTCAAAATAGATTGCTTTCGAAATTTGTACCTTGGTCTGTAGGTAGTTATTTTTTCGGGGCATCCGTATCGCGTGATCCAATTATTGTACAGAGCTTTTGCTGTTGTTTCTGCGGTTTGGTCGGGAAGCGGAATCGCCTCGAACCAGTGTGTCGCTCTATCGATAATCGTTAGTAGGAAGCGACAGCCTTGAGAAATTTGTAACGGCCCGACAAAATCGATATGTATGTGATTGAAACGATCAGCTGAATCGAATTTTTCAAGCTGCGGTTTGTTGTGTCGAAATGTTTTCGACTTCTGACAAGGGATGCATGCTTGGGTCCACTCCTTAATTTGCGTGTGCATACGAGGCCAGATGAATCGTTGCGTGATTAATTTCCGGGTGCCACGTATGCCTGGATGTGCGATATTATGGATGATATTGAATGCTGTGCGACGGAATTTCTCAGTAAGAAATGGTCGGATTTGGTCTTTTCCTGTATCACAGATGATAGGTTTGCTGATTCCTGGGAGTGTAATTTTCTTCACTTGCGAGTTGTAGCGGAGGAAATTATTTGCTTCGTCGTTATTCTGCTGTGAGATTGCTAATTCTTCGTAGTTAATCTCGGTGGGGCAATCGATTGCTTCTATGCGAGATAACCAGTCTGCGACGGTATTTTGATCTCCTGGAATGTGTTCGATTTTGTTGCAAAATTGCTAGATATAGTCTAGTTGACGAACCCTACGAGGAATCTCGTTTTTTGCAGACGCGTTCTTGGTGAATGCGTAGATAATCGGTCTGTGATCTGTATGGATAGTGACGTCTTGACCTTCAATGAGTCGACGGAAATGCTTGATTCCTAGGTAAATCGCTAGAAGTTCACGATCGTAAGTCGAGTAATTCCGTTGAGTTACGTTCAGATTTTTGGAGAAAAAACCTAAGGGTTGAATAATTCCATTTATCTTTTGTTGTAAGGCCGCTCCAACACCGGTGTCTGATGCGTCTGTAGCTAGAATTAGCTGTGCTTCAGGTGCTGGGTGAGCGAGTGTGAAGGCATCCTTTATTGCATCCTTACATCCTTGAAACGCTTGAGAAGAGATGTTGTTCCATATGATACGAGTTTTGTCATTTTTCTTTGCTCCAATTAAATATTTATTTAATTCTGCTTGATGTTTAGCAGCGTGTGGAGTGCTTTCTCTGTAGAAATTTATCATGCCGAGGAATCGGCGCAACTGCTGAACGGTATCGGGTCTCTGAAAATCAGATATGACCTGCTGTCGGTCTGCGATTGGCGTAATTCCTTTTTCGTTCACATGATACCCTAAATATTCTACTTCTTTTTTATTAAACTGGCATTTTTTAATGTTGATTGTGATGCCATTTTCGTCCAAACGATGTAAAACCATTTTAACGTGTTTAACCCTTCAGGCCTCGGCCCCTCAGCCGATTGACAAGTTAATGTCCCAAAAAATTTTGTAAAAATTAGTAAAAAAAAAATAATTATGACACTGTATGTCGCACCAAAACATTAATTACTGCCAAAACACTGTACCCATAATAAAAATAAAACATATTAACGTAATAAAACATTATAAAATAAAACAAATTTAATTAAAATAAAATTAAAACGAGGCCGTCACTCTGAATCGTGTTGTGGCCGATATCGGCCAATTGGGGCTCTAGGGGTTAATGTCCTCTTGCGATGAGGATGTCGTCGATATAGCAAAATGCGAATTCTAGACCCTGTAGAACTGCAGTCATGAACCTGGAGAATGTTTGAGCAGAGTTGCGTAGGCTGAATGAACATTTGAGGTACTCAAATAGGCCGAAAGGCGTAATTATTGCAGTTTTTGGAATGTCATCATCATTAATCGGAATTTGGTTAAATGCCCGAACCAAGTCAATTTTTGTAAAAACTGTTTTTCCGTGTAGGATATAAGTGAAATCCTGAAGTCTGCTAATTGGAAATCGATCAGCGACAGTGACGGAATTCAAACGACGGTAATCACCGCACAAGCGGAGGTCGCCATTTTTCTTTTTTACACAATGCAGAGGACTCGCCCACGGGCTTGAGGACGGTCTGCAGATATTTAAGTCGATGAGCTCTTGAATTTCTTTTTTGACTAGTGCATATCTGTCTGGAGGAAGAGGTCGTGCTCTGGCGTAAACAGGAGGTCCAGTTGTCTCAATGAAATGCTTGACGTTGTGCTTAACCTCACTGTTTGGCAGTATGTTCGGTCGTGTGATGTTTGGAAACGATTGTAGGATTTTTATAAAAGGGTCTTCTCCATTAATTAATTTAATGCACGGAGAGCTTGAATTGTCGAGTGATGCGATTGCTGAGACGTTCGTGAGATTGTCTATCAGTCGATGGTGCCCTAAATCTACTAGAATGTTGTATCGCGCTAGAAAGTCGGCTCCTATAATAGCTATCTTAACGTCGGCGATTATAAATTTCCACATGTAAATACGTCGAAGGCCTAGATTCAATCGAAGGGTGCGTTCTCCGAAGGTGCGAATCTCCGTGCCGTTAGCTGCGTATAGCTTAATCGACGTTGGATGTGCTGGATGTTTTCCACGGGGGATGACCGATACGCCAGCTCCAGTATCTATTAGACATTTAATGCCACTAGTTTTGTCAGTTATGTTGAGGCGGTATGATTGAGAACCAGTGACAGCGTTTGCCTCAGTTTGCTGCACTGATTCTAGTTTTCCTTCTTGCCAAAGGTGCAAGGCTCTTGGCATTTTCGTGCGTCGTTGCCAAAACGTTTGTGGAAGAAACAAATGCCCTTATTTGTTTTTGGCTTATCCTCTGCGTTTTGATGGTTTGACCGAGAGTGCGTTCGGGAGCGCGAACGGGAGTGATTTCCTTTTTGGGAATATCTCGGTCTGCCTCGTTCGTACGACTTCATCGACGTGGTTAGTTCGTCGATTTTTTTTGTTAGCTCTGCGATGGTGTGTTCCATTGAGCGTTGTTTGGAAGAGGAACGGTTGTTATGCGATGATGAAGCGGCAACTTCATGAATCTCGTCCGTTCCAGTGGTGTTCTCCAAAATTGTGTCGGCCAGTTTGGCCAGTTCCGGAAGATTGCTCTGGTCCGAAACTGCGAGAATGGAACGCACATGCTTGGGTAGGTGGCCAGCCCACATGATCCGTAAGGCTTCATCATTGACCTTGGCTCCGGCCAAGTCTTTCATTCGTCTAAGAAGCTGCGATGGTTTTTGGTCACCTAGCTGCATATCGCTCAGTAGTTTCTGAAATGAGCGAAGCTCAGAATCTTCATAAACGCTAATGAGTCGATATTTAATCGTTTCATATTTTTCGTCAGTGGGAGGATTTGTAATTATATCGCTGACCTGGCGGAGATCATCGAGTTGAAGTTTCGCAATGATGAGCTGATACTTAACTTCGTCAGTCGCCTTTTGTGGAGCAATAACAGCTTCGAATTGCGCGAAGAACAGTTTGGGTTCAGAACGCCAGAAATCCGGAAGTCTGTTTGCATACGACATGGCTGATAGTCTAGGATCCTCTACTGTATTTGGTTTAGGACTCGCCATTTCAAATAGTTGTTACTCAATAAAAATGTAGAAACTTATGCAGAATGGCAAAAGAAATTAAAAATAAATAATAAAATCTTAGCTTTTTGAAGTCTTGCACGGCTATATGCACGGCTTGTGGGTGCCCGTTGACGTAGAGTGAACGTTGACGTTGGCTTGGTCGTAGTGGTCACGACGCGCGGTGTGTGGCAGAGTCGTCGTCGGCGAGCGGATTGATTTCTCGGAAATTCGCCAAATGAGATAAGCTCGACGATCCAACGGTGATTAGGGTACGTGCGCGATGCGAGAAATCACTGGCTTTATTAAAAGTACAACACTGACTATACTGCTGATGCATTCACTTCCAACTGTTTCGAAACCACCGCCGATTTTTGAGAAATAAGAAAGTCTGAAAACGCAGTTGAAGGTCTTCGAAGGTGCGTAAATTCAAATGTCGGGTCACCAATGTTAGATTGTCGGATCGGCAATGAGGCCTCAACGATCTAATCACTATTTGAACGACGGTGGCTCGGCGAGAAATGAAACAGTGCTGTTGATTCGGATTTATTACGCTGCGCCGAAGGCTGGCGTGCGAATGCATACCGTCGCGCAGTTGCGACGGCTGATATATTGAAAGCAGCGCCAATGCTTATGGCAGTGGCGCACTAAGTATTAACATTAAGATTAATTAACAGTTCTATTACTATACAATTTAAGACGGGGTACGTAACAAAGGCTAAGACGGGAGCAAAGGAAACGTTATACGGCCTTAAACCTTGCTGTGGCGTACCAAAAAGCCTTGCAAACCTAATGCTCAAACAAATATGTTTAGAACAATCCGTCAACAACTGGACCAACACGCCAAGGTTGAATCAATCCAAAGCGCTAATTAAGGCTTACGACCCTTAGACGGGCCGTGAGGCCTTATCGCTAAATAGGAACAATCTACGCATACTGGTGAGGGCGCTCACGGGGCATTGTGGCCTTAATAAACACCTGTACAACCTCAAGCTCCGAAACACAAAAATGTGGAGGTTCTTCCATGGGGCAGAGGAAACTCCCCTGCACCTCATATGCGAGTGTGGCCCGCTGATGCGTAAAAAATACACCCATTTGGGTGGTCATTACCTCCAACCCAAGGAGGTAAAACAATCTGGCGCCAAAAGCCTGTTGCTGTTCTCAAATGACACAAGGTTCAGCGCAGAACTATAGTAGGTGGCTAACACAATAGATCAGCAATGGTCGCAGTATTACAAGGCTCATAAAGACCTTAGAAAAGCCCCACACAAAAAAATTGACTAAGGTGCTCTCCGTTGTCCGCTGTTCCTCTGCGGGTAGGCATTACTGCTACAGTTACTGCGCAGATTGACGCAGAGGTGGGCGCACGGGCTTCGAAATTTCGCCATGCACACAACAATCACTGTATCACTTTGCCCTCAAACCGAGGGTTGTTAACTGTTAAAATGAGGGTGACACGAAGTAGAGAGTTTGAAACCTTCGTCTCTATTAATGTCAGTAGGAAAAATGGATACGGAAAATATCATGGCACAATCACACAATTCATTATAAAACAAACCCAGAAGCCATGCTGCTCTCTAGCATTCTTACTATACCGCAAGGACAGACTAAATAAGTGAGATGCTAGACACTTTCGATATAAAAAGTATCTTGAAACCGAAACAAAGTATAGCTCATTCCTTAAGACTTGTAATAGACTGAACTGAAAGCCACTGCAAACCCCGGGTATATATCAGATCGAGTACAGCTGTGGGTTGGCTTACGTTAGATAATCAAAGCGATCCATAGCGATTCGACTGATAGAAAAAATCAAGGCTGTTAAAAACTATTAGCGAGAGAAATCGGAGATATGCGAACATATTTTGGGACAGTCGAACAAACCACCGGTTGAAGTTTTAAACTCCCACTATTCCAGCTATCCAAAGAATGATTCTATTTTACCCGCGTGATCCGGAAATTCATAGAAATAAGTAGAACTCTTAACTTCAATAGAGGTGAAGGTAAGATCGCCAACTAACGTCGGATGCTTCAAAGATTCGATTCGATTTTAATTTATTGATAATATTCACCTTTCATAATAATTACAGGTGTATATATTTTTTATAATCGTTCACTTTAGTCTAATAGATATGAAGGATTATGGGAACGAACAATCAAAGTCAAGTTTTTGATTTCTTTGGTAATTCCATTTTGAAAATTACTCTTTTTAAATATGTACTGTTAACCAGGATTTGAGTGGAAAAAAAATATTTTGACTATGAACCAAACATAGCTGAGTTTCTGATAAAAAAAAATTAAAAACTTTAAAAATTTATCTCATCTTAAATAAGTTAATAGTAAAAACACCTTTTAATCCTTTTTAGCTTCATGTGACATTTCTGTAACAAACTACTAATCCCCCTAAAATCCCCCTAAATAAGGCACTAAATTCATTTAGTTCATTTGAATCTGTCTAGCACTACTGTACCCTACCATTTAGTATCGAGTAAAAATCATAGATAGCCCAGCGACTTCTGTGAGTTTAAATGTTGCGCGTTGATGAAAGTGATAAATTAGAACTAAGGCAGGTGTTGAATGACTGATAAAAAGATATAAAAAGTGTATACAATTGTGTGGTTTTCGTGGAAACCTGAAGGTAAGAATATAATTTTATCCATTCAAAATCTCGAAGCAAAAGATGGCAAGTTAGGATGTTCTAACATTTACTGGAACTGACTATGGCAAATTCTTGGTTATTATACCAAAGAGTAAGGAAGGCAAAATATCTCATCGGCAAAAAAATATCTTTAGTAGAATGAACCTTAGCCTGAAGCCTAACATCAAGAGTCGAAGGTCTTTAGAAGACAAAATTCAAGCCAAAAAACATAAGGGCCCTGCGCAACATGTTCCTCCATTGGCAGTAAGGCAGGACTAGGTCGATCATTGGCCGATTTGGGTTAAAAAAAGAATACGTTGCAAGATTCCTAAGTGAACTGGCGTTTCACAAACAATTTGCGGAAGATTCAGTATAGCATTATGCTATAATAAACAAAATAATCGTTTCATTTTTTTCCATACAACATAAATGCTTTTTAATACGTTCAAATAAATGTTACAGTAATTTCACATTCCCTTAAATGTCATAAAATGATAATTAATAAATATTTTTGAATTTCTGAGAAATACGTGCCTAAACCTATCTCATTATCTACATTATTTTTTGGTTGAAGATCTTGGGCTACAAAGGGTTAAAAAACGAGCTTTTATTAAAATGCCCTGTCCGAAGCCAACCCTGGATGTAGCAGCTATGTCGTAGTGGAACCTAGAACAGGCTATCAGGCGCTGGAACAGGCGTTAGAAGCCAACCCTGGGCGCAGAAGCCATGTCATGGTGAAATTTAGAACGGGCTATCATAAATGAATGCGTGTACAAAATTGTGTATGTGTGCCATGAAAGATTAGCCTCGTCGGGATCCGATCCCAGTTATAGAATCAGGTCATGCTCACCATTAAAATGCATTGCCATCGGAACTGAACCAACGTGTAAAAGTGTAAAATGTTAACTCCATAGAATAAGAGGAAATTCTCTAATTAAGCTTGCAAGATTTAACCTAAACAAACATACATTGCAAGGTAAATAAAAGCTTGCAAAATAAATTGACGTTAATCATTCTTATCCGTAACCCTTCATTTGTAATAATTCATAACTCCGTGGAGTGAAATATCTGAAATACGTTTATTTTTCAATGAAAATCGTCGTTTTTTAAAACATCAATTCCATAGGTAACTAAATTTAAACTATACCTAATATTTTCATATTAAGTATAGATAAGAAAAATTGACCCTCGCCTCCTTCTGTGTGGACCCTCGTTTGCGAGTAAATAGAGTTAGCCAGCCTTATTCCAACGATCCCCTAACTCAATTTAACGCGTTATCCCTCATGGAGGGATTTTTTAGCTCTGTTATTGGAGCGAATCGTGAAAGTCCCTCCTTTAAGCATATCCAATCGAAAATATTCGCCCGTTGTATTTTTAAGTCCTAGTATATTCGCTCATTTCAATATGGAAAAATGAACCCTTCGGGTGTGATTCCAATTTGCGGTTTAGGGCTATCGTTAAAATGGAGAATGGAAAGCTGCGATGGCGGGTGAAAAGCATACGAAATGTTGTAAATTCTCTTTGGTTTATTTTCCATTTTTATTTCACTCGAATAGTTCATGTTTTGATGGAAAACATTCATTTTGAAAACTCACTTTAACACGTTCATTGCCAAACTGAAAATTTGAATTTTGTGCGGTTGCCAAAGTTATTTATTCTGCATGAAAACTCGTTAGCCGTGACCACGCGATATCGCGTGAACGTCCGTTCGGCGAGGGGACGCGACACGCGATATCGCGTGAAAGGCAATGAACGTGTTAAAGCTATAGTATTTACAGTATTTATTACAGAATATGGTAACGTCAAAGTAAAAGCGAACCCGCTTTTTAACGAGCAAACAAATCATTTCATTACCCTCGATACCTAAATCTTTGAAAAAACACATATTACCCTTATACTTTGGGAGTATATTGCCTCTTCAAAGAGTTTCATATTTGATGATGGTACATTTTTATTAGTAATTTTCTGGGTAAACACAAGCGGATCGCGAAAGGGAATATTTTAAGTGAGAGGAAAATAACGAGACAAGTTAGAATATTTCAATTCAGTAAAAGTTTGAGACAGAATAGAATAGAATAGAATAATTTTATTGTCCTATAAAAACATTACCTATTGAATATTACTTTGGTTTTATAGAAAAAAAATATGCATAAATGGCGGACTTTCCCTTTAGCGATATCTTACAGTCAAGCATTTGATAAACTAATTTCTAAATGTCACCGTACAATACACACATAAGTAGTAAAGTTAAATTTGAATTATACCTATACAAATATAGTCAATAACTTATGGTAAGGTTGCCCAGGGAAGGATAAAGGAGAGGACAAGGTGAGGTATTTGGTTAGTGGCTGTGTAAAAATAAATGGGACTTCAAATCTGTTGAAATTTAGGAGATACTCGAGAATGTGCTCCGCCTAAATTGCATTAATTTTCTATTTCAAATGATTTTGATGAATTTTCTATTTCTGGGAAGGGAATTAGTGTGGTTATTGTGGCTGTCTGGATTGATATTTGGCAATTTGAGAATTCCGGTACATACATGCAGTTATATGTTTCCTTATTAAATTATTCTGTATGTACAAATGATAATAAGTTAAAAATTAAAAATAATTTTTTGTTCATAATATAATTATACTTTTTTATTGTTATTTTTCTCGCGTCGAAATAATTTCCCGACCATGTCTACCGCCACTTCTTCCCTCTTACTGCATCTTAAAATATATAGGCAATCGTCCCCTTTCCTGTCTCTGTCTCCTGCATCGCCTATTTTGAATCACTTGCAAACGATAGTAGTAATCCTTATGCGTCTCCGCAGCGGATTATGCTGCTCCAGTGTGGAGTGCATCAACGCGAAATCAAAAAAATGGTCGATACTGCTGTAAACGATGCTGCAAGGACGATGCTGCCTCAAACCTACTCCCGTCGAAAAGCCTTATCCTATCATCGGCATCGCACGTCGTGATGTCGTGGCTTAGTCAGAACGCCTAAAGGTGACAGATGACCCAAGACACCCACTTCACGGACAGGAGTCACACCACAATCGCCTCAAATCGCGAAAGTCGTTCATGAGCCGAACACATCCGCTCCATGGGAATCAATAATCGAATCGCATAACTCAATGAGGGGTTTAACTTGGCGAGGATGTTAAGGAACAAATAGCACCGGGGTCTCATCTCCTCTACAGCACCTGGCACAATATCAACAGAGGGACTGAGGGAGGGTGTGACAAGATGCCGGGCTAATCTCGTTCGCTGGGCTACACAGAGAACCCTATATCGAACGCTGCAGGATCAAGACCTTCTCCGATCCTGCCCACAACTGTCAACCTCTATCACACACCAGGACCTACAAGAGTCAAACGGTAGAGACATCCAGGCCGCATATTTTTGGAGAGACATGTTCTAAAACGGCCCGGACTCTAAAAAATCCTTAATTTCGATCATCTGAAAACACGCATGATTTTATAATAACATAATCGGGGTTTAAAAATCTATATATATATATATATATATATATATATATATATATATATATATATATATATATATATATATATATATATATATATAGATATATATATATATATATATATATATATATATATATATATATATATATATATATATATATATATATATATATATATATATATATATATATATATATATATATATATATATATATATATATATATATATATATATATATATATATATATATATATATATATATATATATATATATATATATATATATATATATATATATATATATATATATATATATATATATATATATATATATATATATATATATATATATACATTTACTTAACGTACAAATAACCCCTCTTTCCCCTCACCCCCACCCATCCCCTAGCTTGTCCTTAAATCCAATTCCTGCCTTCGATGTTAAGTTAACATATTAGTAATTTCTGGTAATTTCTCTTTAATATGTTTATTATGTACAATAATTGTACTCATTTAATATACCCAATACTTTATGAATATACGCCTGAAGTTAATAACTTTCCAAACATAAGCATTTAGTAGCAATAACCCTGGCGGTCGTAAGATATTGCTGCCTGGCAACAGGCCCACCTGGTTTTACTTTATTATGTGTCCAATAAAGCTTATCAAACAAACAAAACCAATTGAATATAATTAATTTGAACGTTACTTTATTCAGAACAGGAGATTCTAAGTCAGTAAGTGAATTGAGTAACAGACTCAGTGTAGACTTGCTATTTTGCATTGGTGACGTAATACTTTCAGTTGCTATAGACATTTTAAATTTCTCTCTCATACCTGTTTTATTTCCGACTGCTTGGATGAGAGCCTTTTTAATTGCACTCCCAAATGCTCCCACTTTTGCACTACCTAATAAGTTCCGCCCAATGTAAATTCTTCCCGGCTGACCCAAATTCCTAGAAAGCATGCTTTCTTTTTTGCTAATGATACAAACACGATTGTGTTTTATTTTAAATAAATGAAATAATTATTAAATTAATATAGGAACATAATTCGCTTCATATCAGAATGCGAATCGTGTCGTAATTATCTTGTTCCTGTTAGATTGGTTTTCGACCTGGACATAGCATTACCTCTGCCATAGTTAAAGTGAGTCATTTATAAATAAATAAATGTATAAATAAATTTAGAGCTATGGATCTGAAACATCTCATCTTACTTGTATATTTGGACATCAATAGCGCATTCGATACTGTCGACGTCGACCTACATGTTTATTAGCTACAAACACTCAATCTTTCTCATACCGCTATTTATTGACTAAACTCCTATTTCAGAGTAAAGCAGCAAAGCGTAAAAGTAGGCGATCGGATGTCGAACTGGGTTAATCTCGGTGGTATTGTTAGAATTGTTATGTCATCCCGAGAATCATAGGGTACCTTAACTGTCAAAAATATCAAGTAAATAGTTGTCTAAATATCCGAATCTCCGGATGTCAATAAATTAACATAATTATATTGTGTTAAGTGTCAAATTAAACGTCTGATAGGGTACATTCCGAAAATATATATGTATATATGGATAACTACTTAAAAGGACTACGCCGGAGTAAACTCGGGCGGCTATTATGTGCAAAAATTCCCACACCCGAGATAACTCGGGCAAGCTTTAGTTTAAGTTTGCCCGATCTTTTCTGCAGTTGCAGAAAAGATAACTCCCGAATGTTTCGGGCGAAAATAAATACGATTCATGGTGTGTGAAAGCAAGACAAAAAACAGCTACGATGATTCAAATGAGATACCACTCCCGCACTATCTTCCAATCTCTGCAAATCGGGGGACATCACGCGATGTACTGCCCAGTACTGCCCAGTGTTTTGAGCAGTGAGGTTGTGTGTTTTGAACGCTCGTTTTAAATTTTACCACACCCAAGAACAATTTTAATGTTTTATTTTTTTAATTAGGTCATTGCATAAGGTCTTTTAATAAGGCATGATTATTAATATGGATTAAAAAATATGAATATTTTTATGTGAATTTCCTTTATTTCTAAAGCCACACTATGCACCACAATATCAACTTTCAATCCCATTTTGGACCTGAAATGGCTTTTATGAAGGATACATATGTTTAGTAATTGAAATTCATTCAAAACGTGTTTTTATTTCCATTTTTAATTTATTTAATGTTTACTGAAGAGGTTAAATACATAAACCACAAATACTTTATAAAAAAAACGTTATAAAAATAAATACAAATAAATTAGTTTACTTTTTGCAATGGCAGTCATTTTTTTTATTCCTTTAATATATATATATATATATATATATATATATATATATATATATATATATATATATATATATATATATATATATATATATATATATATATATATATATATATATATATATATATATATATATATATATATATATATATATATATATATATATATATATATATATATACTGTTAGATAGGAAATAAACACTGTTTCAATGCACAGTACGAATTTAATCGTATTAATATCGAGGAGCGAGTTACAACGCCGTCAACTATGTTTTATGTCCAATCCGCTAGTCCCGGCATCGTCGTCCGGGCTATCGTATCGACCGGTAATCAGCAATCGACACGACTATCGTACATCATCCTTGTTCATTTTTCAGTTCGTCCTTCAATATATATATATATATATATATATATATATATATATATATATATATATATATATATATATATATATATATATATATATATATATATATATATATATATATATATATATATATATATATATATATATATATATATATATATATATATATATATATATATATATATATATATATATATATATATATATATATATATATATATATATATATATATATATATATATATATATATATATATATATATATATATATATATATATCTACTTGTTATACTGGCTTACAACTCGGCCTGGAATATGGAGGATTGTCTACCTAGACACGCATCCTCTTTGCGCAGTTTCCTCCCTGCCACGATCCCCATGAGCCAAAAACCCTTTCCACGTGCATCCTCCTTCCCATACATCTCATCCGCTAATCTACCGCGATAATTTCCCAGATGTGGCATTGAGGCTGTATATCGCATCGGGGAGCAGTGCTGCGCGTGTTTCGGTGAAGATTACGGGGAAACGCCGGAGCCGGTAAATACGCGTAATTGCTCACGTTCGCTCTCTCATTACAGTGATTACACAGTTCAATCTGCTGACGGCCTCCACCCCCCCCCCCCCCCCCCACCCTTCTCTAATATGCCTCAGCGCTTAAATTAAGTTTAGCCAATTTTGATAATGACTATAACGTCACACGTGCTATTCGCATAATAACTGTGAATCCTGATGATGTAAATCTACTAGTTCAGTCGATATAAGTTTAAAATGAATCATTAATTGAATAGATTCAAGTTAATAGCATCCAACACCAGATCAGTTTTCATTAAGTAATAAAAACAACCTCCTCTAAAAATATTTATCGCCATATTTTTATTATTCTATTTTATATACATAATGCAACTTTGGTTTCTTATATTGTTTTGGTTTAAATGAATATACAACAATATTTTATTTCAGGAATAGTTTAATAAATTCTAGGTATTGGTAGGAATGAAAACAGTTAGAGCTACAAATTATTTTTAATTTTCAATAGAATGGCAGTGTGTGTGATTGGGTAACTCTTGTCAGGTGTTTATTCGATTCCAATTTCTGCTTTATTTATTTATTTATTTGTTTATTTATTTATTTCCCAAAACATAATTAACCTTACAGATGATTCCAAATCGTTAATTATTTTTCTATGCTATTATTCTAGATTATAACTATTATTTCACTATAGACTATTATTATAATTCTACTGTTAATAATATTATTATTACTCTACTCCATTACTATTACTATCATTATTATTCTAATATATAAATTATTATTCTAGACTATAGCAAACAAGACGGAGACATCCGTTAGAGCGTAATATTAAACGATTATACTTACATAGGTATACCTAATGTTTATCTAACCTTTCTTATTATACTAGTTACTCCTTTTTACCAATTTTAATACTACACACTACATATTTATCTAATTACTTGATTGCTAATAAATGCAATTACCGTACCTCTGTATATAAAATTTATTTCTCTGCAAATAAAAAGTTATTTAATATCAAAAGTGTGTTTTAAATCACCGGTAAAACACTGTTTTAAATCACCGTTAATGCTTAGGTGCGTTCTACTTTGACCAATTAGTTTATTTAAACCCCCAATGATCTCCTTCGTGCTGTCAAAATGGTCACTAATAGTCGCTTTTAATTAGTAATCATCTTTCCGCCATACCTTCCACCGCCATACCTTTGGGTTATTATTCAAAAAGTAGGTAAATCCTTGGTTTTTTTCGTTGGATTTCTCAATAACAATACTTGTTTAAAATATACCAGACAAAATATACAGCGGTTTATATAAGCAGTTTTTTATATTGGTTTTTTATAAATTTGTAAATATATATTTTTTACACAATTAAAAAAAAATTAGATAATATAGCACACGTATCACGTACGTTCGTATGGGTAGAGCGGTTAAATGGATTCCTAGGTTATTTTTTTATTTATCATTAAAGAAAAAGAAATAATCACTTGGGCCAAGTGGTTGATTTCCTCGAACCCATAGTCTCGAACATCAGGCCCTCATAACCAAAGTCTAAAGCCCAACTACATAAAAACGGCTTAAAATTGACCAAAGAGATCCTGCTTCTCTACAACTGCACCAGTACTGGTGCATATTCTTCAGATCTTCGGACCAAAGGAACCGTCAACTAGCGGTGTTGCTTCCATAGTTAGTCAGGAAAAAGCCAAAATCTTCGGTATTTTAAACAAAACCTAGAGTATAGAAAGTCGTAGTCAAATGATCAAAATAATGGAAAAGTAGGGTTAAAAATTTCGGGACACCAAAAATTCGGGAGCGCACCAAGCGGCTGGCCCGGACATATCGCGTCAATTTTGACAGGTGCGCTGTGATTGGCTGTTGACGCGAGAAGGATCTGCATACGCTCAAAGAAGCGTTTTAGAGGCATCCACGCAACTAACCGTTGTTAAATAACCAGTGTCCGAAAATGGTTGGTGCAAGACATCAAAATTTAACCGCGGCTGTTAAATTATCAATCGTGGTTATTTAACAGCGATTTGCAGATGTTAACAAGCTGATTGGTGGAAGTCGCCCCCAGCCTGTTAACATTACATACGGCGAGAATGATATATGACGAGAATGCTCGTAGTCTTCTCGAGTTCTGAGTTCGTCTGTTTTGGATTGTGTGCTTGTATCGTTATATTTTCCGTAAACATTTTTCCAAAGGACATTGTTGGTTGTTTGACATTATAAATAGTTTCTATCATATTTATAAGATCTATCACATCCTATCATCTTTATCCTACTGTAAAATAGATCTATCCGAATCTGACGGAGTTTGAAATTATACGACACATACATGTTTATATTCTGGGTGGTAATTACGTAAAACTTTGTAAGCAAGCTTTCAGATTTATTATCTACTCACGTTGCATCATGGTGGTAATAGTGGTAATAGTTATGGAATTATTACGGCGGCGGGCGCTTCCAATCGTAGACGTGATTGCGCAACTTTGTCGTAAGGTGATGTTATAAATCGGCAAGTTTTGGCGCGGCGGGCGCGGGCGGTGGCGAGACGTCCCGCTAATAAGGAGCGAAAACGTTGTAAACTTCCAATTCGATCTGTTTGTCCCGCACGCCGAGCGAGGGATCATCTATTTCAAAACGTGAATCAACAAAGTTGGGCAGTTCGAATTTCGGCGGTGGGTTACGAAACTTTCTAGACGTTTATAACCCCACGAAAGTACAATAAATATCGTGAGGATTTTCACCCATTCCACTTTCACTTGCAATTACGAAGTAATAAGCGAAATATTATTATATTGCTAATATTCGAAATTGTTTGTTTTGAGGTAGTATGTATTGAAAATGAATTGAAATTCAAAGGGCATACCGAACTGATCGGAAGTAGGAGAAAGGACATCAAGAAAACAGGGCGTTTTTCAAAATATCTTTATTTTCGTGAACGCTTGGGACTTCTAACGTATGAGAGTAGATTGGAGCACTTCAGTATAATTTTTTTAAAAGATCGACGCATTATGGCTAATATGGTACTGTTACACAAAGTTATCCATAATATTAAAAACAGTCCATATCTTGTTGAGAACGTGTGCTTTTTCGTACCACCGCGAGTGGTTCACGAGTGGAACATCCCTTTGTCTTCTCATGTCCTTTCACTGCGTTCATACGAGAATTTATTAATACCTCGACATTCATCGACTCTTTCGGGACATTATTTCCCGTGCAGCACTCCTATGGAACTCATTGTCTCCAAGCATACGTCAAGCACTATCAATCCGTATCTCTTACAAAGACCTTTAGACTTACATCTGCTAACACCATTTCTGCAATTTCTAGCTTTTTGACTCGAGCAATATAAGAAATGTGCCTAAAACATTTCTCATCGAGGGCATTTTCGTACAGAAATAACTCAGTCAAGAATATCCCTCTGTCTATTAATAGTTTACAGTTTGTCGATGGCTTTACCGAAAATCCTTTCTCTCAAAAAATCTACTTTATTGGTGTTTTAGTTTCTTCCCCTTTACCGTTACTATTGTGGGAATGATAAGAATCCCTTTACCGCGACTGCGGGGTCTGTATAGAGACTGACCATGCTCGCGTCGAATGGTAATGGCGCCTCTGGCCGGGGAGGGCGCGACGACAGAAGAAAAAAATGTGTGGTGATCGGTTGATGATTTAAGGCGAGTACCTCTCTCAAACAGTGGAAAACCGACATTTTGCTATCAAATTTACGTGACTCCCGCGAACATTTAAATAATAATAAAAATATTAGTCTTGTAGAAAATTTTGCAATATTTTGTACTACGATGTCGAATTTCAATGTACTGATTTTTTTCCTAATAAAAATAAATCAAATCTGAAGTCATCACTTTTTTGTAAATAGCATTTTTCTTGGAATCTATAAGGGTTAGCAACTTGAAACCATGTTGGTAATGAGTACGAAGTAAATGTTCAAAATCTAACATTGCTTTATTTTTAATTATTTTACTTTTTCCATTACAATCTTCCAAAAAAACAAAAAAATGTTTTTTTGTCAAGCGCAATTTTAGTAGAATGGTATGCTACAAAAGCAAAAATGGTCCTTCCGTGTATTGCGACCCGCTCGACATTCCCTTGGCAAGTCTAGTCCGTGCGTGGCAGCTACTGCTGCTGGTGGGTGAGTCAACGTGTTCGAGCTCGCTCGTGGTGTTTACCTGGTATGCGTTCGTAAACGCTACATGATTTATATGACTCCAACAATTACTTCGTGCGTGGCATTTTTTTAGAGCTATCAACTACAACGGGCGAACCCGTCACCTAAGAAAGTTTTACGATATTTTTCTTTTTGTCTCCGGTGAGGTGAGCGCAGAAGACGAAAACAATCCGTCGTCTAGCTACGCCACCTGCTCGTCAAAGGTCAACGCCTTACGGCGAGGCCCCAAGAGAGGTAACCAGTGGGCAGCCTCGCCCCCTGACTACCAGTATCGAAGGATATCTTCGTCTGGAATTAACCTTCAGGATACCTCCTACCTCCTGACTGTATACAGGATCAAGGTCGCTAGCGCGGTTCTCTCCATTATGAAACGGTGATTCAGTGTCAACCGTATCTATTACGGACCACGGCATCCTTTGCCCGGCTTAATCATCCGGTATCGGGTAGCCGAATGGTCGTTTCAAGAGCAGTTGCCCTAAGGTTAACAACCATCCCCGCTCTATAGGGAACATTACTGTTCCCAGACTCCCCCAGCTGTTAGTCAGAGTACACAATCGATTGGCTCACGCGGCATGGTTAGCAAACCATCCAGGAGCGCCCGAAGGTTGACTCCTAGGGGAGACCGGCCCGAAGGCAAGCGTCCTACCCTGGCTCTTATGGCTGAACGAATTGGTCTTCGTGGCCAACTCCAACAGGGCCTATTAGCTCCCCGTACGTGGCAATACCACAGTATACCAGACAGTTGCTTCTCTTAGAACAAAATTGAAATCGAAGCTAGCGACGATATGAGTCCTAAGGGTTCACATATTGCCGCTATATGGGAGCTACTCCGCCGACGCAGATATTCATATTTTCGAGAAATTTGCCAATTTCCAACCCCGCGTAATGTTCGAGTGAGGGCGATCGGCGCGACGTATCCCTCTGCTCACTTCCCTTGCACATTATCCCTGCATCGCCCTGCCGCTCGAAAGTGCGGTTACTGCTTCTAACTCGATTTAACGTGGCAATACTGAGCGATGGAATATTTAAAATGTTTTCTTTCGAAGCAATTGAATAATAACATTGTGACGTTGTTTCTACACTACCAACACTGAGTAAGCAAACTTTTCTAGATAGGATTACCATGTGAATTCATTATTGTCGAAGCGCCGAGGATACCCCTGAGACTTTTTATAATAAACGACTGACCAGAGAGAGAAAGAGAATAACAATAATTAGAAAGTACGCGTATAGTTTGGTCAGTTATCCGACCCGCAATTGCCACGGAGCGAATTCAGCGAATTCAACGTAAACAATAAGGGCGGCGGTCGGTTTATTGTTGCGAGAGGCAAAACTTGCGCGATTACGTCGCGAGGACAGAGAGCGGAGGGAGGGAGGGAGAGAGGGCGAGAGGGAGAGTGGGACCAGAGAGGCCCGCTGACCGACGAGGACCGGACCCTCTCCGCTGCGAGAAGAGAGGGCTAATGGCCGCTCGGAACTTGGGCACTATAAATCAGATACGAGCAAATTAAAGTCAGATGCGGCGAGAGGCGTGCTCGAGAGAGGCTTATAGTGCTAGTTAGTTACAATCGATTTTAGACATCATTATTAAAACTTTTTTATTTCTGATTTAGTAATTTTCATTGCTGTTAATCGTTTTATTCATTTTAACTATGTATTTGCTCTTCTTTATTAAAGTATAATCGTAACAACATATTATTCGGGGTAATAACACCTTAAGACACACACTCACATAGTTAATATAATAGGTCACTTGCAAAAATATACTGTCAAATAAATACTTTTCAAAAGGCCTTCTAAAGGTTATGTTAAAGAAATGGTCTTAGTTTATAGTATTGTATTAAAAGAAATGTGGAACGGCCTGAATAATATTTCATCAAAATCATTATTCTGACATAAAATCATCTGGGATTTCTAATATTTCTGTTATTTTTCTTTTACTTAGGGATTTCGTAATTTTCTTTGGTTTTGTACTTATTGGTTTCGTTTTTTGTTTTTAGTTTTGGCATCTGAAACAAGTAAAATAATGTACGTAAGCACCGGCATTTTTTGTCAGTTTCTGGGTATTAGCAATTATTTGGCCACCTGTAGGCAATGCATTCACGGGCATTGAAAACCTCAACTATTTTCGCAAAAACAAAAAAAAAACGATCAAATCAGTCAACTCAAAATGACAAATCTACAAGACGGCAGACCCAATCAAACATATTGTTTTGATTTTATCGCTTTGACGACAGATGGAGCTAAGAGTAATGAGCCTTATTCGTGCTAATTAGGAATAAACTTAGATATAGTAACTTGGAAACTTCGACTGGTAACTATTTTGCCTATGGCAATGAAAGGTGAACCCTTTCACTTGGCACTTAACTAATTTTGTAGGACGTTTTTTTTTTGGTAGAACTTCCCATCATACAACCTATAACTGCTAAAATAACCGTCCAAATTGTATTAAAATTGTAATTGGCAACGTTGGCACCAACTCGCCGTCTCTCTCGCCCTCCAATGGAAAAAAATAGGAGCGGGTAACGCTACTGTCATCTAAACTATAATATAAAATAATCTGATAAAGGTGTATGTGCTTGTGGTAGTTTGAATTCACCATGCATACATTTCTGTACTGTAAAGAAAATAGCTAAAGTAAACTGGTTAAAAATGTCTTTTAAATTATACTATAATTGTCCAGCTAATAACTATTAAAAAATAGTGGATATATATTTTCAACATTATTATGTTTCTCTCTTTACTTAGTTCTATATAGGTTCATACACATATTTATAACAATTCAAATATCCGCTCTAGAAAAGGCTATAGTCTAGATAGGTGATAGTAAAATAAGATTACTGTCAACAGTTTTAGGCTTATCAGGTCATTAGTTTTTTTCTGGTGGATTTTTGTCAATGATATTTTAATTGAACATGTTGTCCATTTAATTGTAGAATATTGTGAATTACAAATTATATTAAATTAAATTAAATCACATCTCTTTGTCTTATCGACGTAAAATAGCACTGAAACCACTGCAAAACTATTTGATCAGGAAAGAATTCTTTTAATTCACATACATTGGACAGATCAAGTCGGGGTTACCATCGTAGATCTTTCGGTCTGGATATCTGGACTTGGTTCTAGCCTCGGACTTGGTTATCTCTTTTTTCGGGCACATGCGCCTGAACGTGGAATCAAAACACTGTAGTATTTAAGTGTGGTCTAATTGATACAAAATGTACGAGGTTCGTTTGCACCACGATTGGCTAAAGGTGCTTGTAAATTATGTATATATCCAGTAAAAGTATAAAAATATAACTTTGTAATAAAAATAGTATTTATATACCAGTAAAAGTGGTTGACATCGCCACAAAATGTGTAAGCAAAAATCACTGATCCAATATTATTTCTCCTTGTATTGCTGTATATTATTTTTATTTAACTACTTTAGTAGTAGTTTGAGATAAACCGGAACATAACCCTGTTTTTGTTTTCTCCCTTTTGGACATGAAATATATAAGTTGCTTTGGCATATTAACTTCAAAATAATTAATTTTGAGATCTAAATCATATTTCCGCAATCTCTTTAACATACTCCGACAATCGAATAGATGCACCGCTCTCGATTACAGATTCGCCACCCTCACACGAGGGTTGGTCAAGGCAGACAAGGGCGGGAAGCTTGAAGGGTTCGGGTGTTACGGGCACAAACTGCTATTTCTGATGTGAGACACTCATGAAAATGATTTATTATTCGCGAGTACAAAGGAATTGTTAACCTAATGCTTTTGTGAATTCTTGTTACTAACCCGCGGGCAGTTTCGGCTATTTCTACGAGAGGGCGAAATGGAATACGGTTATCTCCGTAAAATCGCACTCAACGCCGGCTATTTGATATATTCTTAGTAGAGAGGCGGATGGGTGGCAAAAATTAACTACCCTACAAAGATGGGACTACATATGTAGATATCTATAAGGTTTTATATAAAAGCAGGTCGATGTTGGCAGGCTGTACCGGCCATGTTGTTTTGGCGGCGTCTGTCAAATCTGTTGTTTATTATTCAATCCCTGATGCCAAATCGCCGTAGCAAGTTACACTGTCGAGCAACAAGTTAAAACTTCAACATACTGAGTGTTTGTTAGTGCATGATTAGCTCTCGCGGAGGCGATTTGACACCGCTAGAATTGTCTTATGGGGTTTTCTAAAGTCGCAAATCTATGCCAATAAGTCACTATCGACCGATACCGTCAAAAAGAACATAACCCAGGTCATCGCTCAAATTCAGCCGGATCCATACGACAGTCATTGAAAATTGGACCTCTCGGATCTGTGCCACCGTGCGAAGCCGCAGAGGATATTTGATACACATAGTGGCATACATGGGCCATTTGAATAAAAAAAGAACTCACACACAGCTTGTTTTATTGCACAGAATGTCAATATCGACTAAACTTATTGGAAAACTATATATGCAGTAGATGTGGTGTATATCTACAACAAGACATTCAATAATATATAAAGTTATACATTTTAGGTATATTAATTAAAATAATTATCATTATGTATGTATCAGTACTCTTATGGTTAGTCAATTAGCTTTTGTGAAATGGTGAATCAATCGCTATAGCGATAAGTACGTCATTAGTGAATAAATAGTTTTTTAGAATAGTATATTATTCAATATGAAATGTTATTTTTATCAAAATGGTTATTATTTTCTCTTATATTGTATTCTATCTTTTGTTACCTCTATTTAAAAATAAAACCTTTCCCGGCAAGTCGCCAAGCACTTATGGAAGGATTTTGAGTATGATGTCTCATCGGGAAGGAGGTTGATCTGATTGAAATAAAGCTGAAATGAGTCTTGCACGTATACGTTTCTAGCTCAAAAACAACCATCCAATAATAATTAGCGATAAAAAAATATATGACCTTTTAGGTCATTCGCAGGAAGGATTTCGCACACAGGAATCAAGAGTCATTTATCAAAATTAGAACATTTTTTCAACAAGCACGTTCTGTAAATGCCGAATAATTACTATTTTATAAGTACTACGCCCTGGCCCACAGTACGATTGCATATGGTATATTAGGATAAGGAGTTTCTACAGAAGGCGCCAGATTCACTTGTTAAGCAACATTAAGCTCTCCTAAAGGTCACTGTCTAGAAAGCCAAATTGATATCCAACAAACGACCTATTTAACGAGCTGTGACTTTTGGACATTAGGAAAATGTATGCAAAGGCGACCTTATTTTACTATCTAAACAATGCGCACTTATTTTAACATCACTGACCATAAGATTCTAACGAAGGCTGTGCGTCAAGACAAGATGAATATTAAAAAAAACGAACGAAATTTACGCAAGTGCTTTTTAGTTACTAGGTTGTATACTTACTTTGGGAATAATTTCTATGCAGAAATTTACAAATGAAAAAATGTAAAATTATTTGTTGCTGATTGAAACCGGCAAAGAAAAGGTGGATGGAATGATTCTAACAACACTTACACCTAAATCGGTATGAGCGTTTAAACGTTATGGTGAAATAAAAAAACAGAAAACGAAGCCTAAACACAATGATGAACACAATGAACACATAAATGAAGCCTGAACACATTACACTCCTTTTTTAATGGGCAAACTTGTAAAATGCGATATTTTTCAATAAGCTTCAATCTAGTTTAAACATCCACATGGTTTTAAGACATAATTATTACAATATATCCCCTGCGTAGACTGCGTAATTTTTACTACTCATCTTCGTCTACTAACAAGATATCAACCACCTATAAAGACGGCTTGATTTGTGTAATCATAATTTATCTTTCGCTATGCATATATACATAATTTTATCTTTCGCTATGACAACCTATTTAAAACTATATTCACAAGTTCATTAAAGAGTTCACAATTATATAAAGACTTAAAATGTCAATATAGAAGTAGTGACACATAAATCAAGCAAAACTTGATTAATGGGATTCCGAGATCTCAAACTTATAGGCTAAGAGAGGCGACAGCGTCCCTTTGGCAAAATTATAGAGAAACTTTTCTTAACGTTCGCTGCTATTGGTACAGAACTTGAGTTGCAAGAGTTTAGTTTTGGAACTCTGATATGGTAATGCCCTAAAGGCCTTAATTAAGTCTAAATGTCGCAAAGGTAGATGAGGTAATGTGGTATTATTATTTATTATTTTCAAATATTATTCAAGAGCATTACAGACGAATCCAATTAGCCCTTGAATATTAAAGCTAGAGTGTAAGTCTAAAAAAAAATACTTACATAACTAAATTAATGCTAACATTGAATAAGAAAAAAACATAAAAATATAAAACTAAATAAAATACAGATTTTGATAAACATGAGATTGCAGGGAGTTGCCTTTTTAGCTGCCAAAGAGATATATTTTTTCAATTCAATTCAATTCTTTATTAAGAAATCACACAGTATTACAGTATAATATTTTTTTAAATGTATGCAGATTTACAACAAATAAAACCGGTTACGGATTTCATTAAAATTACATAAATTACGTTTTTTTTTAAACTACTTAATAAAACTAATGTACCTTCAATTTAAGAACTACATAAGAGTCTAGTATGCAGGGTGTGTGTGTAGGTATGTGTTTGTGGGAGTGTGTTGAACGTGTAAGTGTGGAGTGTGAGCGTGTATGATATTAGTAATGGCGTATATAAAATATAATAATAATAATAATCATCAATAAAAATAGCTAAAAATGAATAGTCAGCTTATTATATCGGTTAGGGTTTGATTTACAGAGTATTTGTAAGTGATTATGGAAGTATTAAACATTTCAATACCATTTAAATGGGTATTATAAAGCTCACAGCAGCGTGTGAGTACTCCATTCCTTGTTTCATTAGTTTTAAAACGCGGCAATCGAAACAGGTCAAATTGGCGTGTGGTCCTCATTGGGGCGTTAATATTGATCGCTCCCACCAGGTCAGAGCAATCGAATATACCATTCATTCTTTATAGAGGCACAGAGCATCATTCAAGTTGCGCCGATAACATAGCGAATTTATTTTAAATATATTTTATATATTTTATATTTTAAATATTTTAAATATACAAAAGATGTCTATATCTGTGGGTAAGGAATTAAGAAGAGCTATAACCCTTCCCACTGGCCTGTCTACAAAAATATTTGTACGATGGTACGGCACATTAAACAATAGATGCCATCTCCTCGCTGTGTAATTTACCGGTAAGTACAATTCAAACTTACATAGTATCTCTGGCAAATAAATAGTTCCTTGAATTAATTTATATGCAAATATAATTAGGGAAATATATCGACGCGTTTCCAGACTGTTGTATCCTACTATTCCTATCACAAAATCAGACGGAAATAAGTATGAATAAATATTGTATTTTCTGTAAAAAATATATCTTAAAAATTTTCTTTGAATACGCTCTACCATCTGAATATATTTGTTTTCACTTGTACACCAGATGACCGAGTTATACTCAAGTATACTACGGACTAAACAATTATATAGTAGAAACATTACATGAATATTATTAAACTGTTTGCATATGTGAATAACAAAACGACCATTTTGCTAGCACGATTGCAAATATTTGTAATGTGTGCACGGAAATTCAACTGCGTATCAAATGTAATTCTCAGGTCCCTCGCCTCGGTTGACCTTTCTAAAATTGACCCGTTTATTGTGTATGGGAAAAAGCAAGGTGTTTTATTTTTAGTGATGGTTAAAACAGAGCACTTGTTAATGTTGAATTCCATGTCATTGACAGAACCCCATCTTGAAAGTGCATCTATATCTTGCTGTAATATTTCCGTTTCTCGAGCATCTGTTATTTGATGAAAAAATTTGACGTCATCAGCAAATAGTGAGCAGTGACTATATACAAAACTTTGTGTCTGTGCTGTTGACCGTTAAGGAGTCCCCTCGTCGGGAGTCAACCCCGGGTGCAGCAGCCATGGTGAAACTTAGAACGGGCTATCATAACTGAAAGAGTATACAACATTTCTCTGCTGTTTCTCGTCGTGTCTCTGCTGTTTACCGTTGAGGATTACCCTCGTCGGGAGCCAACCCAGGGTGTAAAATCAGAACATTCATACCTTTTAAAAAAATGTATTGTCATCGGAATTGAACCAACATGTAAATTTTCAATTTCATATAATAATATTTGACGAGTTTCCTCAATTTCTTATGGATCCTATCATCAGAACAAAATTTTGATTAAAATGGGACCAATCTGTAAGTATATCATTTCAAATATAAAATGAATTTTCCATATCGATTCATAAATATCAGTTCTGAGGTAACGAACATTTAAAAAATAAATTAACCAAATTGATAACCTCCTCCTTTTTTGAAGATGGTCCATCGTTCCATCAGAAGTAACAAGTGTATAAGGACGAGAGAGCATCTCTGCATTTTACTCGTACGTTTATCCACTAAATGGCTAATTTACATTTTGTTAAGTATCAAGTGCAGATGCGATTGATTAGTTCACATGTTTTGTGTTAAGTGTAAACAAAACGTACACACAGTGTTTAGTGTTTCTTTCTGGGTTGTCCGTGCGGCAAAATTGAGGACGAAAAACGGTTAAAATTATGAAACATTAAAAACAGTCGCAGATATCGAACCAGAAATAGAACATGAATTGTTAGTTGAAATCAAAAAACATATGAGATTACGGCAAAGAAAATGGATAAGCAGAATACTTCAGTATGGAGCTAGTGACATACTTTTCCAAGAACAGGTTAATAAGAATTCAACTGAATTTTGTAATTCAATGTGACGGAAGATGCATTTAATAAGTTATGTGCTATTTATTGCTGGGTTAACTATTGAGATAGGAACTATGTGCTAAAAATGAAGCAATATATTTCTTATATATTTCATATATAATATTATATATTTCATATACTAGAGATGCCAACTACAGCGGGCGAGCCCGTCACCTCAGGAAGTTTTAACGATTAGTCGTTCTGTCTCTCTGAAATGAGCGAAGAGGACTTGGACAAAAACAGTTCACCATCAAGCTCCGCCACAAGCCTGTAAGAGGCCAATGCCTTAACCACAAGATAGCCAGGAATGCTAACCAGCGGGCTTACACTCACGCCCTTACTTCCAATTGCGACCAGATTACTCCAGTCTCTCAATTGGTTACGAGTCCGAGGTCGCTTGCGCGGTCCTCTCCCTTGCAAAGCTGTGAAACGGTGTATACCGAATCTATCGCGGACCACGGCATCCTTTGCCCGGCTGTTCACCCAGGATCGGGTAGCCGATGGTCGTTTCAAGAGCAGTCGCCCTAAGGTCCGCAATCACCCCCGCTCTATAGGAAACAGTAATGCTTTCAGACTCCCCCGACTGTTAGTCAGAGTGCGCAATGGATAGGCAATGCCGCACGGAGCGCAGACCGTCCAGGAGCGCCAGAAGATTGATTCCTAGGGGAAACTAACCATAAGGCCAGAGTCGTACCCAGGCTCGCACTTCATGCGTGGAGGCCGTCGGATGGGTGTTGACCCATGAGTGTGATTAACCCTGACTATAATATTTCATATATAATATTCAGTATATAATTATATATCATATATAATATTCAGTATAATATTTATATATTTCATATATAATATTCAGTTTTATATTTTCATTTTGGCTCCTAAAATCTCAATCTTGTTTCGACTCCGTTTCTTGTCATACGAACAAAAACGGCCTGATATCAAAAATACGTATTTCTTTAAAAATTTGCTGAGCTGAAAAATAACACTTTTTACAGTTTTTCGCTATAATTTTATATATAAAATCACCCAGTTGTCTGGTGTTTACCAATAAATACTAACCCCAATCAAATTAAATGCATAAATATCGTTTAGTTGGTATATTTTACGCCATTATCTCACTTTAATATGCGTAAGTCGGAATTTCAAACATTCGCTGAATTCGTTCGCGAAATTGCGCACGAAAAAACGTAAGTAGGCGATATACGAAAATCTCTGCAATATAGGCAAATATGCGCACAATGTTGGGAGACGTTCCCTTTTTGCTCGCGTCTCGCATGGGTTTCTCGGGCACATATTAAAGTTTGGCGTCATTGTACGAGGGCTTGTAGCGCAACAACGGGTGGAACTTTCATTCGCAATGTAATCCTAATAAGTGGATAGGACGCGATGTCGCAGCCGCGCCGCCCGAGCGTAGAGCCCAAGCTCACAACGAGTTCTACGAGAGTTCGACAAATTTAGTAATTTTATTACAGAGGATAGAAGACGGTTGATAAACTAAGTATGGCTTTGAAGATAATCATGTCAGATGAATTTGTAAACGTAGAACCGGTAAGCTGCAAGCTGCACGAGCTATGAAATACTACTAGCTACGACACAAATCTTCGTAGCATCGTAGCTTGTAGCATAGTCCGGTGTTGCCCAGCTACAAAATGAAATTCTCTCAACAATAACAATTTTTAAAAATATACATAAAATACACATTTTGGCCACTTTAAGAAAAGACCGACATCCCGTAATAGACGACATAATTCCAATATTATTTATGTTATATAAGTACGACATAGTTCAACTAATACCGAATTATAATGTGGCGAGAGGAACGTCTCCATCATAGCGATAAGTGAATGCAGCACTCTGAGGGTGTTTCTTTTTATCAGCCTCTAATTCTCGTCTTTTTACACGACTGGCCAAAAAAAGGAACGTATGCATGTTCAGGGATGTATTTTTATTTTTTTTTTTTATTTATTTTAATAAGCCAGCTGGTAGGAATCCCTACTCTTGGTATAGTCAAGTTGCGTAACTGGTATTATAACTTATGTGGTATAATATTTTTTTTAAATATCGACCATTATTTTTTAATTGTAAAACAATTAATATTTCAATTTAAAATAAAGATTTAAGATCTTTTTAAAATAATTGGAACTGCTTAAATACTGCAGATAGTCAAAGTATAAAAACGAAGAGTCGGTTATAAAACAGTAAAATTAAGATTATAAAAAATATAAAGTTAAATCAATAACAATGTCGCAATAGAAATGGTCAATATATTTTTTTATATTATAATCCATCTTTGATAATCAATGCTTGTAATGTAAATAGTAATGTAAATAATCAAAGTTATAAAATTTAAAAAAAAAAACAAAAATAAGAAAAGATTGTAATATAAATAATTATAGAAGATTAGGAAAATCAATACTCTCAAAGTCCTTAACAGAATAAATTGGGTTCTTAATAAGTATATCCTGGACTTTGCTCTTAAATTGAACGTCTCCAAGACCCCTGACGCACAATGGAATCTTGTTATAAAATATATTGGACTGATACAGGAAACTATTTCTAACCTTACTTAGTCGCACTTTGCAAGGACGCAAGTCTTGTTTGTTTCGCGTGTTGTGCGAATGAACATCCGAATTTGTTGGAGTGGTGCTGATATTTTTTCGTGCGTACATAACACCCTGGTATATATAAGCGGCATACATTGTCATGATACCAGATTCAACGAAATACGGCCTGCAAGATGTTAGCGATGATATGGTAAATAAATTGCGAATCGCTCTTTTTTGAAGTCTAAAGATTCTTACCGAATTTGCCGTCATTCCCCAAAACATGAGACCATAACTTAGTAAGGAATGGAAATATGCAAAGTATACAGACTTTGCGGCTTCAAAGCCGCACAACATTTTAATTTTTTTAATAGCAAACGTGGCACTACCTAATTTTCCGCTCAATTCATCCAAATGAGTTGACCATTGGAGTTTACTGTCTAAATGGATACCTAAAAATTTTACATGGTCAACATTTTCAATGTCATTTTCACCATAGCGGATGCTAATGACGTTATCTCGGGAAGGCCGAAGAGAGAAATGAATTGAATTTGATTTAGAGGCATTAAGGGATAGTCGGTTTACGTGGAACCAAGTACCCAGCTTTTTCACCGTGGCATCAATTCGCTTGATTAAAGTATCTAAGTTTGCATCACTGAAAATTAGAGAAGTATCATCTGCATATAGGGTAATTTCGTCATTATCTGATATCACGCAATCTGGTATGTCATTTATATACACAAGGAAAAGAAATGGACCCAGGATAGAGCCTTGTGGCACTCCTTGCGTATGCATGTTCTCATATCTATGTTGTCCATTTCTTTGGGCCACAACATCCATTTTGCTCTCGGATCGGCTCAACTCACGATTCAGCTCATATTCAGAAGCCTCCTTGTGCAGAATACTACCCCGGGTAAGACTCGCGCGTTTCAGGCACCTGGTGGACCAGTTTGTCCTGGCAGGATGCATCCCGGCGCTTCTAGACGGTTTGCGCACCGTTCGGCGGCGCCAATCGGTTGTGCCCTCTGACTAATTGCTGAATGAGTCTTGATACTATGGAAATATACTGTCTCCTAAGCAGCGGGGGTGGATGTTGACCTGTTGTCATGCCACTCAATGCCACAATGACCTTGAGCCACCCGATCCCGTTTGGCACTACGGGCAAAGGACGCCCGAGTTCCGCGATAAATTCAAATTGAGCTACCGCTGTAATACAACAGGTAGAGGCCGCGTAAGCGACTTTGGACCCATAACCAGTCAGGTGGGTGGAGGTATCCTGAAGGTTAACTCCAGACGGAGATATCCTACCAAAACTGGTAGTTAGGGAGCAAGGCTGCCCGCTGGGTACCTTTCCCAGTGCCTCGCCATTAGGCGTTGGCCTCTAACGGGCTTGTTGGCGGAACTAGACAGTAGATTGTCTTGTCTCTGACTTCTACGTTCATCCCACGGCTGAAAGAACGATCTTATATCGTTATACCCGCCTGGGGTGAGGGGTTCACCAATTGTAGTCGACACCACCCTACTGTCCGTTTCTTTATTACACCATAATGCTTGTACCGATTTATAAGTGTGTGATATTGAGAGAATCGTTATATCATCCCGGGTGTCATATCGTACAATAAACTGTCCTAATATTATGTAAAGCACTGTGCAAATGTAAATAAATTAAGATAAATAGTGTTTGGTATCAAATAAAAAGTCTGATTTAGTAGATTACGAAAATATATAGATAACATGATCCATCACATAAACCATAAATATTTAATTAAATATACATATATATATATATATATATATATATATATATATATATATATATATATATATATATATATATATATATATATATATATATATATATATATATATATATATATATATATATATATATATATATATATATATATATATATATATATATATATATATATATATATATATATATATATATATATATATATATATATATATATATATATATATATATATATATATATATATATATATATATATATATATATATATATATATATATATATATATATATATATATATATATATATATATATATATATATATATATATATATATATATATATATATATATATATATATATATATTGCTTAAGCATCGAGGGCAACTGACTACGTGCGTAAATAAAGCATCACGAATGACGCGCGATCGTCACGACATACATGCAGCAGGTCGAACAACATTGCGACGCCGCGCTCAGAAACCTGGTTTGATGGGCCAGGTTCACGTAAAGTCCTGCTAAAGGCAATTGTCCAGCGGAAGACGTCACGGGGTTTGGACAAGACCCTGTCAACTGACTCAAAAAATGCACAATCGTCTTTAAGCACTGGATGTTTTTAGACATAACACGCACCAATGGGGCCGTAACGGAGCTTCCGTAATTTAATTTTATTTCAACGAATTTTGTTACAACAAAGAATTTTATTCTCTAAGAAAATATGTTTTGGAGCGCAAACAATTTGTTTCTCGTAAATATAAATACAATAGCTCATCTTTTGTAACGGCAGTCGTATTTTAATTTTTTTTACATATGGATCTTGTTAAAAGACCATGTCACTGGGTGGAGGACAAAGGATTGCGTAAGAGGCGAGACTCAGCAAATGTTGATAGTTGATTGATTCGAAATATCCATTTTTTTCTAATACGGATATCATAATGGGGCGACTAGATAATGCTGCATTATTCTGAAACATTGCAAATATACACAAACGCCAATCTTCACAACTCGAAGTAGACTTATGTAAAACTACGATAATAAAATTATATATTACATCAAATTACAGTTCCTAACTCTCAAAGGCTCGAATCGTTCGCGTCTGCGCGAGTTTCTACGCAGACGGTACACAATAAATCCTACCGAGTCGTTATTGCTCTGGGACAAGAGAGATTGAAAATTCTCTATAGGCATGCAGGGAATATTTACAGTCACACTATTGTCGAGCGAAAAAAATTCGCCCGACGATTTTTCTTCTGTCACTTCAAATATATACATATGTACCTTTCCGTAAATCACTCCAGGCGTAGGTAGGATTAAACGTCTCAAGGGATTGATTACAATGAAGTACAATTTGTAACAGAATTTCTGGTAAGTTCGAATTTTGAGATGTTTTATTGGTTGTGCAATGTCAAGGAATGGACCGGGATCACCAGTACGGAACAGCTTTTCCGGATGGCGCAAGACCGACAAAAGTATTCAGAGCTAACGGCCAACCAGTAATGGAGAGGCACTTCGAGAAGAAAAAGAGGTCTTTAAAATAGGCATGCTGATTTCTAAACTGCAGTTAGTTTTCTTCTACGTCGTCAAGTATTTGTCTCTACGAAGTCTTTTTTTTTTGAAATCTTAAGGCAGTGAGTGATGAGCAGGGTAAGCGATTCCATCAAGATTTAAAGATCATGAGGGCACGGATCCAAGGTAGATAGGGTATATATGATAAACGACTATTCTGTCCTCCATAGATTCTACGCTCCAAAAAAAGCTATAAGCGAAAAATCTTACCTTAAAACCTATGTTTACCGTTTGATAAAAAAACGTTACTATTTGTATGAACAATGTTTAACTTGCAGTAACTATGCCTTTGTATGAATAAAGACACTCTTTGTGAAGAGTATATTTTGTAAGTTTTCCTTTTATTCTCCTTTATATGCATATATTGTGTGACTTTGCAACAAAGAGAAGGTATTCTGTAGCTTTAAAATTTTAGGTGATAGAAAAAACTAAGGTCTTCTTTAATTCAAAGACCAAAAGCTTCTGTTGCCCAGTGTGACCATGACCATAAATTTGTTGTTGCCTAGTAATTGTGTTGTAGTGTTGTTGCCTAGTAATTTGCTGTTGCCTATATTGTTATTAAGCATTAATCTTAAATAAAATATTGCCCTTTGTATTTTCCAGTCTTTCTCTTTTCTTTCTGTTTCATGTGTTCAATAGCCAGAACTTTATGAAAATTGATATGCATAAGAGTTGCCGGACGGAAGATAGTAAACGAACGCAATAGTATATGAACCCTCATAAAGGAACAAAATAAAAGGTAATATCTCAAATTGTTTAAATTTTTCTAAGTTTTATCTTGAAAATAATGGTACTAATAGAATGCTATCTGGATTTTTTTTGTGGAGTTCGTAAAGTATGCCAAAAATTTATATACAATATTATATAATTTTGTCGTCTTTTGATACCTAGTAGTTAGGGTAGGATAAAATATTCCGAATTATAAATTATTATGAAATACGAAAGTGTATGAAAATCTGGAATACCGGAAATAAGGTAAAAAAGGTTTCCGAAAATAAGGAAAATATTTATGTAATGTAAAATTTTACAAATATTCCTGAAATGGTTAAATTGTAAATGCCTATTGGTTGAGTATTAATTCAGTTAGCAATTTGCTAAAGTGATTGCAGATTGCAATTATGGAATGAATTAGTTTAATTCACGTGGAATCATGGAATGAATTAGTTGAATTTTTACATTTCAATGGTACACGTTGATGAAAATTATGCAATTTCAATTAACTACAAACTTCGTATATTTAGAACATATATTACGAAAATAAACTACATAAACTACATATCTAAATAATTATGAATTCGTTGTATATTTTTCAAAAAAAATCGCTTATGAAATAATAATAGCAAGTTAGTATATACTTCTTCACTTTACCTTTGAATAATTCAACTTTCACCCCCCCCCCCCCCACCATTTATCAACGCTTGTTCTATCCTAGCTATATGTCAACATATACAGACTTATCCAAATTTGTCAATGTGTAACTCAACGAGCGAAGATAATTTCCGTACATTGTATGTTACAAATGAATGCTAATTTTCTTTTTAACCGTTTAATGACCATAAGATATATGTGTCCCATAATTTCGAATAGGAATAATTTATAAATTATTTTTTTTCCATGTTATTAAGACCTCGAAAATTTAATATTAGCAAAAAAAATATTGTTTTAAAATATACCGTTATTTTTTAAAAATCGCAAATAACCAAAGAACTCTGGTAATTTTAAATAAATAAATAAAATATTTCTTGCTACTTTTTACATTTGTTCTTTTGTTTTAGTACGTATGACTTCCGAGTAAAATAATAAAATATTTCAAAAAAATATTATAAACATCCGAATAAAATAATGTTTTTTTTAAAACTTGTAACTCTGCGTCTTTATAGACCACATGGACACTTGCTACATCAATTTATACAAAATATATCAAACCAAGTTTTACAAAACTTTACATACATGTCATTTAGATCGCCCTGTAACTGTTTTATTTCTCAAAACTTCCAGACTTTACCTCAAATTTTATGGTCCTCAAAGGGTTAAAACTATTTAAGTATTTCTAAAATAATAGCCACTTCCATTTTATACATATATGCACACTGTTTTAGTTTTGTACATATAAAATGAAATTCGTAGAAAATATTTCAAGGAAAATTTAATCGAACATTCATTTCGTCGCTTTTGTATGACTATTTTGAAGTCGCGTAATTTTTTTAAATTTTTGTCCGTCCGCATCGTTTTTAATGTATGGGTTTGAACGTTGATTTAAGTGTAACAAAAAAGGTGGTTTCTAGTTATATATTTGTATGCTATATCTATTTGGGATTTTTAGTATTAGAGTCCATGTCCATGACTTGTGTTATTCTGTTAAGTTAAATTCTAAATATTAATAAAAATATTCAAAAATAATATATTAAATAATAATGACATTATTCACGTCCATTTTCTAATTAAAACTTTGTCCATTCCTTTTGTTTGTCTATATACTAGGGTTGCTAGATAGAGTTGCTAGTATCCTAATAAAACTATCGTTAAAATATTTCGCCGTCTCTACGAGTTTCGTTTCCCGGTTAAAACAAGAATTTAATTTCGCTCTAATTACGAAATTTCAGGCTAACTGCCAAAGTCTGCAACTATGTATTGCCAAGCTAAATTTATAGACAATTGCTTACTAGGTACAAACGCGATGATAATGCTGGAATTACTGGTAATGGTTTGTGATGGCATATGTGGTAATATTGGTTTTTAAAATTCATATTTACAGTATAACCCAAATCCATTCATTTTATCAAAATTAGTAGCGGATTTTAGAATAACATAGAATAGAATAGAATAACTTCATTGTGCTATAAAAAACATAATGAATATTAGTACACTGGTTTTATAAAAAAGACAATTTATTCACAAATGGCGGACTTATCGCTATATCGTTATAGCGATATTCGCTATATCGTTATTTAAAAAAAAATATTCAGATGTAAAATTTATTCAAGGAGTTCCAATTAGAAAATGATTTTTATTTGCTCGAAGACTTTTTTAACTCTAATATTTAATAGTAGAAAGGGATTATCCGTAGTAAAA
This sequence comes from Micropterix aruncella, assembly GCA_944548615.1. Lineage (NCBI taxonomy): Eukaryota > Metazoa > Arthropoda > Insecta > Lepidoptera > Micropterigidae > Micropterix > Micropterix aruncella. Next base: position 32,080,218 of record OX155953.1, on the reverse strand, counting down.
CGACTGTTAAACTTTATTTCAGATTGCATTTTATTGCATTTATGCATTTTATTACATTTATGTTATTGCATTTAGACAATTTAATCACTAACATATTATTTTAATTAGCGTCTTTTAAACAATTTAGTTTCGATTTGGAAATGATCTATTGCGATATATAAAAAAAGCATTTTATTTGTATTATTTGAAATTAATTTGACTGATTTTCATTTTATTACTTTCCTGGCAAGGAAAGTATTGTGGACCCACTTAGGGGTGTCTGTGTGTGGGCGTTGGGAGGGAAAGGGGTGTTGGTTGTGGGGGGGTAGGGGGTCAAGGGAGTTGGGTGGGGGGAAAGGGGGTTGAGGGGGGAGGGGTTGGAGAGGTGGGTTTGGGGGTTGGGGCTAAGAGTTATGCGCGCGGATGGGGGGGGGGGGACATTGTCTGCTTGTCGGGAAGGTCTTAAGGGTGACACAACCGTTTTTTTTTGTTACACGAAATAATATTTGTAAGAGAATATTTTTTTTATCGTATTGATTGCCGTGTTAATGACTATTTAGCAAAATTCAAGTACTTTATTAAGGTTTTTGTACCGGGAATGTTCAATATTAGAATATCTATGAGAAACATATATATGTAAAAAACTATATAATAAAAGAGGAATATTTAAAAAAAACATTATACTCGATGTTTTAACATAGTGATCAAATAAATAAAATCTAAATATGAAATCTGAATATACTTATAGTGTATCCATGGAGCCGGAGGCTTCCATTACATATGAGTCTCTCTAGAGTTGTAAGTACGTTTATAAAATTCTAGGTAAAATCCAATAAGACCGTTTCCAAAGAACCACGTCGCGCCAATAGTAATAAAATTGCTCGACTGCTACTAAGAAACTGTTCCGCAAGGAAATACACGGTCCACAATAGCAATAGCGATGCCAATCTGTTTTATAACAGGATAACGATCATCTGGGAATCGAAACAATCATTCTAATGCTTTCGCGACGCAGGTGGCATAACCATACGTGACGTCATGACAAGTACAAAATAACGACCATAAAGCCGGACGTCCACTTAAGCTAAGCTGCGGTTGAGTGCGTGCTGCGCTAAGCGGTCTTGCTAAGATTTAAACATCGCTTTTCGTATTCGCCTGTGGGACTAACGTTAATTAGTGCTGTGCTGTGCTATGCTAAGCAGCTTACTCTGCACTGCATAGTACTTGCCCAGTCCGCGCGTAGCTTTGAATGCCTCGGAGAGAGATTTGATTCTGGGCAGCTTATTCCGCTCCCTTCTCGCTCTTCTACTTACCCCGCGCTTCTACGTTTCGTCCAATTCGGAGCGTTTTTACTTTCCTGGCAAGGAAAGTATTGTGAACCCACTTCGGTGTGTCTGTGTGTGTGTGTATTCCTGCACGATAGCGCCCAAATGCTTCATCCGATTAAGCTGAAATTCGGCATACAGGCATCATTTGGTTATGGCAAAAGTTGAAAAGGTTATGGTTGAAATCGATCCACCAAAGGGCGCGCTAGTCATACTTCAATATCGAAATATTGGACTAAGAGACTTGAAATTCGGTACACATTTTCATTTTCTTACTCCAACGAGGTGGATGGAGACAGAAGCCAATCCATCCACCACCCGAGCAGTTATAACGACTATAGTCATCTTATTTGCCCTAGCTTAATTGTATAACCAATGATCAGAGGCTTCTATCCCCATCCAATCCCCCAAGGAGTCATTTATTTATTCGTTTCATAAATACATTTTTTCTCCCTTCACATTTTACATCTACATACACATACATGTATTTACATTACATTTCATTACATAGTTAAAATACGTATTATATAAAATGAAATTCAAAAAAATTTAAAAAAATATGTATATATAATAATAAAAAGAAAAGAAAAAAAATACATTCATATTTTGGCAGGTGGTAGTGCATAAGTTATAAATTAAGCAGCATTCGCAAACAGCAGCAAGAAGGGAGTGGGCCTGAGTGGGGACAGAACGAGCTTGGTACGGTGGCACGGGCGCACCCGTTAGGGAGAGTGACAATACAAAGTTTATTTAAAGCTGCACCGGTGATTAAAACCGGCACAGCGCGGAGGGCAGCATGTGTTTCACGGAGACGGCAAGTCACTCGCACCTAGAGGGGGAGTGCCCTGAAGTCTCAGTTCTTCTAGCCGCGACGCCCAGTGCGCCACGAAGATACTAAATGCCGCAAAGCACTCCTTGCTACTGACTAGGTCAGAATACCAAATGGGATATCCACTTATGTGGTCACACATTGAAATTCGGTACACAGATGCGTCGTATGGTCGTAACCTAATTGCGACACAAAAAGGACATACATTTTAAACAAATAATAACGACGAGCCGCCCAAGGCTAGCCGAGAAACGAACTATATTGGAAAATAGCCAGGGTTTGGCGGGGGAAGGTGTTAAGGGGAGGAATTTGATGAGGGTTTAGGGGGGTTGGGAGGGGGGCGTTGGAGGTGGGAGTTAGGGGAATGTTTGGGAGGGGGGTTGGTGTCGGGTAAGGAAAGGGGTGGTTTAGGGGAGGGTTGAGGTTAAGGGTTTACCGGGCGGGAGGTGGGGGAGGAGGTTGTCTACCTGCCGGGAAAGTCTTGGGGTGACACAACCGATTTCTTTAAACTGTTAACAGCTTAGTTAACAAGTTTGTAGATGTGCAGGTAGTCTGGTTTCTAGTCTTCACCTAGCTTGTATTAATTTCTGGATATTTTTGCCTGCGGCCATTCGTGATTATAGATATATTCGTCGTCGTTCGCGATTAGTTTTCGCGCGGTCGCGCGAGTTGTTTGGCCCAACGGCCAATATACAATATACGTATGTAAAACTACCCAAACCTTATGTACTATATGCATACTGATACAATGTAAACGTGGGTTCCAATTGGACTAGTGCAGTTAGGCTATTATAACCCATGTGTTTAGGGTCGGCCCAACTCACACGTTAGCACCCATCCGGTAGCCTCCGAGCATAAGTGCGAGCCCGGGTAGGACTTTCTACCTGCGGGCCAGTTCCCCTAGGAATCGTCCTTCAGGCGCTCCTGGACGGTTTTCGCATCGTTGGGCGTCAGCCAATTGACTGTGCATTCCGACTGATAACCAGGTCGGGGAGTCTGGGAACGGCTTTGTTTCCTGTAGAGCGGGTTGGTTTTTAACCATATGGTAACTGCTCTTGAAACGACCAATCGGCTACAAAATACTGGGTTTAAAGCCGGACAAAGGATGCCATGATCCGTGATAGATTCTTTAGACACCGAATCACCGCTCGCAAGGAAGAGGACCGCGCAAGCGACCTCGAAATTGTACCAGTCGGTAGGCTGGAGAAATCCGGCCATAAATGGTAGAGAGCGCTTCGTCTGCCCGCTGCGTTAAATACTCGGTGCTGGACAGTAAGGGTTAAATTTTCTGCAGTATTTGTTTTTTGATCTCGTTCTTTAAATCGTCACAGTATCTGGGACGGCGTTCCTACTTGTCATGTACTTACTAGCGCTGTCCTTTCTAAGTCAAATTCATTTTTTCTTTTTCTCAAAATAAAGCCAGAAAGGGCAAATTCGTTCTACGTTACTATATCGCTATTTTCACATCACTTCTTATCACGGCAAAATAAGTCCGCATTTTTCGTGCAACACTGAAATACTAAGCTTAGCTAATTAGGCACAACATTTGCTTTTCACCATTGACCGTATAATTACTAGACCTCGTGACCAGCCTGAGAATGCGTCAGCCGAATAGAAAGAGACAGCTGGCTATATTACCCCCTCTATCCTTGTCTAGTAGTGCATTCACGGAGCCACGTACGCGTTTATATCACTACGGCAACGCTTTGAGGCCATAACTCTGCTATGATATGGATAAACGCGCATGCGCAACTAGACAAGGATAGAGGGAGTCTCATATGCCCCTATCTCTTTCTATTCAGTGAACGCATTCACTCACAGCTCGCCTTCGCACTTCCGTTCTCTATTTTGTTACCCTCTTACCTATGCTTTTCACGCAGGTATCATGATGAGCTGTACTGAGCTCACCTCGAAACGCAGCTTGACGCCGCACAGCTTAAGTGGACGCCGGGCTTAAAGCTTAATACGGCCTTGTGATATCTTCACTGACGATACTTTATCCCTTAGCGTAATTGTAATAAAACGAAACTGGGGTAATTCTAGTAATACGAGTAAGCGCAATAAAACTATTATTGCCTTGCTATTTTATTAAGACGTCCCTTTTACGTAGAGGAGGCGCATTCTACTTACTGTTGTATTCTACTTAATCGGAGGAATGTCAGCCCACTGGTTGCATACCTGGCTTCTCGCGGTTTTGCGTTGAGTGGCGTAACTTGGCAGTGGACTATTTCGTACCAAATTTTCCAAGTACCTTCGTTCCAAGTACCAAGGAGACAGAACGATCAAATATCGTTAAAACTTCCTGGTGTGATAGGTTCGCCCGTTGTAGATAATAACACATTCCTGTTAAGTCATCAGTAATTTGAAATCCGCTTTACACTTTAGTGATATTTTATGATCCACCGCGACTAACGAAAAATTTTCTATTATCGCTTGCAATATCAACATCGTTCCGAATATACCTCTCAACAGAATGTTTTTATTACCTCTTGTAAAGGATAAATGAGCCTAATTAAAGAGTCGATCAAATATATTCTCCTACTTCTTAAAATTTAACTGACATCCTACTGTGATATATCACATTATTATATTACAAGTACTATACTCTTTTATTATATTATAGCCTACTATATAATATAAACATTAATATATATTTATTTATAATACGTTTTTGCTTTATATACCCCATTCTTCCCAGTCAACTATTAATCACGTTCTCATGTTATTTCTATTATAACTTGTTCAAGCCAATTGTTGTAAACTTTTCATATGATAATTAATTTTGTATAAATAGTTTTTGCAAATATTTTGACGCATTTTTTATATGTGAGTTTGCTGTAAAAAATAATAATTAATAAACAGTTAACGCGTACACTGTAACGCAGTGTAGAAAGTCGTGATTAAACAACTGAGCCTCACATTTTACAGCAAACAGTCACAATAGTTATAACTGGAGTTTGTTACAATAGTTGAACGAAGTTACAACAGTTATAACTGGAGTTTGACGCCCACCGCACCCGCAAGACCTCACTAAAACTTTTCAGAGGGTTAAGAATTAACTCCGTAGAGTCACTGAAAAACGCATTCAATGCATTTCTTGTTTCTTTTTCGCGAGAGTTTTACAGCAAACGAGTTGATAAATATTACATAGATAAAAGGAGTCCATCACTCCAATAGATAACCCTTTAAGGACCATGGGACATGTATCCCATGTATCCCATACTCCAAAAATAATTTAAATAATTATCGAAATAGAATAATTTATAATTTACATTTTTTCCATGTTTATTACAGAATCATAATAATAGAAACAGGAATGATTTAAAAATATACCATTTTAGTTGTTTTATATAAAGGTCAATACATTTTATACCGATAGAATTATTGGAGCTTGATTTATGATGACATTATCAAAAAATGGTATTATATTTTGGAAAATACGTGTTTACATCAAATATCACCGTATCATGAAAAATATATTTTAACCGATCAGAACGACGGTATAACTTTTGGCTGACTTACACCAGGTTAATATCAATCCAAAAACATAGGACATAATATTAACACAACCAGCTAAAAGAAGGTAGCGCTAATATCGTTAAGTTGGCAGACAATACCAAAGGTCTCCTTATTATGCCCTGCACAACAAAAAAGGAGTGTAATATGTTCAGGGTTTATCTATGTATATTTTTCGTTTTTTATTTAACCATAACTTCTTAACGCTTGAACCAATTTAGAAAAAAGCAGTATTGTTAGAATCGTTATATTATTCAGTGTGTCAAAGGGTACATTACCTGTTTAAATTTCAAGTGGTTGCCTCAATGCCCTAATGTCAATCAATTAATATAAATATTTCATGTTTAGTGTCAAATGAAATTTTAATTGAGTGGATTTCGAAAGTATACATGTATATCTATATGGATGTATACATAAACCACAAGTATTTTATGTAAAACTGTAATAAAAATAATTATAAATACAATAGTTCACTTTCTGTAACGGCAGTCGTGTTTTTTATTCTTTTTATTATATTTATTTGTTAAACAAAAATAAGTAGTGGAAATTCTCAATGTAGTACGGAAATTGTTTTCCTAAGGTTCACGTGAGCACTGTAGAGTTATTCATGAAGTAGCCTAGTAGACCAACGAACAACAACCCGCTACTACATTTCGCCTGCAATATGTGGGGGGTACTTTGTAACTTTGGATAATTCAATACAAGTTTTAGCGAAACTAAGTCTTTTTCTTCACAAAACAAAAAGTTTCTAATATAGAAAATTCTGCGCTAGCATGTGTTGGATTGCAGGGATACTTACTGCTATGCGTATACAAAAGGCCCAAAAGGTCCACAAATTATGATGTCTTGAATAGTTTTTAAAAGTAATAGAAAATAATAATTAGTTACGATTTTGTTCTTATACCTAGTAGTAGATACGAATCTAAAACATTAATTTATATATGTTTATCAATTACTTAATCAGCCTACTAACCAACGGAGAGGTACAGCATTGTGAAGGCGCTAAAAAAATCGAGATGATGACAGATGTATACATTTTGATACTACTGTATCGATATAAAAATTGGCGAAGTTCATAACATTTCATTTAAAAATTACACAAAAAGAATCTTTGAAAAGGGCCCATATTAAAGAGAATATTGATGGTCTAAAGTTATTTCTCTATTGTCTTCCTTTTTAAAACCAATTAGACATGGCGACGAAACATAGCCACAGCTAGAATACCGTCGATTTCTGTATTGATTTTTGGAGTTGTCAACTGCTATGGGAGAACCCGCCACCCCGGTAAGGTAATAACGATGTTAAATCATTATTAGAGCAGTGGCGTAGGCCACTCCGTAGTCCTCTATCAGAGTAGCCAAGCAATTGCCAATATTTTCCGCGAGACCGCAGTAAATTTATATAACTACTTTGCGGGCTCGAGATATTGGGAGATGATGGCGAGATTAATGCATTAATCAACTTTATAAATTAGGGATTACAAGAAAAGAGGGAAAACATTATTTTTGGGTAAATTGAGTTTATAAGATTTAAAAGCAAGACACATATCTATATAAATAGATAGCATGACTAAAAAATCGTAGCCAAGGTCTCATTACATCTGAATAATATTTTCAAAAGTAAAATCAATGAGCGCCTCTCTCTCTTGGTCGGCGGACGAACCCAATTGCGTTCCGTTGTAGCCGTATCAGGCGCCGCTGTTCTTTTCTCGGCTAAGGGCGTAGTTGTTCCACGGTCCAACATATGGCGTTAACATTTGAAAAAATGTTTGGTGGAATTTAAATATTAATAATGTGTATATGAGATATTAAAAAAAAACACATTGTGATTTCTGCCCTACTCTGCATTTGTATACCGAATTTCAGGACTCTTAGTTGAGTATTTCGAAATCGAAATATTACTAATACAATCCATGGTGGACCGATTTCAACCACAGCCGTACATCTCTTGTCATGACCAAATGATACCTGCATGCCAAATTTCAGCTCAATCGGATTAAAAGTGTGGACGCAATCGTGGAGAAATACACACAGACAGACTTCGATAAGATCGATAAGATCTCATGCAGCGATATGATCATTTTATTTATGGAGTTCATAAACAATCACACTCCTCACTTCACCGACATACAACCCCCCCCCCCCCCTTTCCTCCCTCTCCATCCTTACGCCGCTGCTCTCCCTACACCCTTAAAAGTAGAGCTCAGCAGGCCCCAGTCGTCACAATTTTATGAAGAGACCACAATCCAATTTAATTCGTTTATAATTCCATCTGAAGGTAGCATTTTAACAACGAACGCAAAGCACACGGGTACTAAATTCATTGCAATCGTAGTGTTGTTAAATATACATGCGCGAATAGAATAATAGTTTAACCCCTTGAGTATGATACGACCAAATCTGGTTCTGAAACAATTATCCCTTGAGTATGATACGACCAGATCTGGTTCCGCATTTTTTTCACTTCTTTGACATTCTCATATTTATTTATAATTATCTAATTGTTTTACAAAATGATATTTCAATATTCTATATTCGAAATTTCAATGCAATCATTGTGCAGTTGTTCTTTTTATGATTGGTGTAGTAGTTTCGTAGTTATAGTACTTTAAGGTCGATGTCGCCGAAAATCCTGCAAAAGAGACAGATGCATCCATGAAAATACCCATTTACTACAAGGGTTAAACAAGACTTTCACTACCGCCCAAATCAATACGCATATGGTGTCAGAACCATTCAGGGGATAGGAAATATTGAAACATGTCTCTTATCAACCTAAACCACTATTCTCTAAAACTATATAATATAATCAATGGATATATATGTATACCTGGGTACATATTGATGCTTGATAGGCAATCCTCATTAAACGACATTAAGTCAACTTTATAGGAAAGTGATTTAATGTTAACATATTTTTTTAAATGTTGTTTTGGTAAATTTAAAACATTTTTCTCAAATATTTTAACAACAAATCACTTTCCTATAAAGTTTACTCAATGTCGCTTAGTGAGGATTACCTTTCAAGCGTCAGATTTATTACTTAACCCTTCGAGTAGAGGCATAATTTCATGGCAGACCGCGGCAATTTATTGGAATTTCTTGCAATATCGCCGCGTTCGACAAAAAGTACTATAACTATGGAATTAATAAAGCAATCATAAAAAGAATAACTGTGCAATGATCGCATTAAAATTTTGTATATAGAATATTAAAATCTCATTTTGTAAAACAAAAAGATAATCATAAATAAATATGGGAAAGTCAAAAAAGTGAAAAAAACTCGGCATTTATAACTTGTACTTGTCTTACGGAAAAATACGGAACCCTATTTAGAAATTGTAAATACTATCGTGATCTTTATTAGATTCTCTATCAAAGGTAATATTTCGTTTTGCTTATTTACATACAAAAATATATTGCTATTAGCTCATAAAAAACAAATAACAATTTTGATGATTTATCGAAAAATAAAATGATGATGTTTGACAATGGAATTTTACCAGAAATATCAGCGAAATTATTCTAGCGGCCGTTAATGTATTTATGGTAATAATGAGATATTTGGTTTGGATTTTGGGATGCGTTCGAATTAGAAAATAATATTACTGTGCGCTCCGGGAGCAAGCCGCCAATATTAGTCGTTACGTAGTCAACGGTGTTCTGATGTGCAACCAAATTTGGTCGTTACGTAGCCGAAGGGTGATATACGTATCATATTTCACGCTTGATTTTACATGGTATACCCTTTCGACGCCATGCTGTCGGCGTGCGTCGAGTGTCGAAAGCAAGTGGCGGTCGACACGGGGCAAACAAGACAAGGCCGCCATGGCCGCCTAGCCGCGCGCTCGGGGCGCCCCAGTCGGCCTTCCGAAGCCGACTGTGCAAATTAAATATGTGAAGCCGCCCCTGTCTTTCATTTGCAATTCAAATGAGCCAAATTTCCGTGAAGTTACTCCCATTTCTAACTGCCGGCGGGCCGCTTTGCAGTCTGCCGTCAAAGTCGTCAAGAGATCGCCAATATTTACCACGAGACCGCGGTAAATTAATATAACTACTTCTCAGCCTCAAGTTATTGGGAGATGGCGTCTAGATTAACGGATTTATCAACTTTTTAAATTGAAGACCAAATATACAAGACATCATCATCTTTACAATCATTCAAGACTCTCCTCAAAATTTACTACTTTTCTAAGAAGTAACCAGTTCTTCCGTTTCTCTCTCCTTCCTCTCCCAATATTCTCTCCTCGGGCATTCATAGTTTTAAATATAATAGTTTGTATTTTATGTAGACATTTTTATTTTATTTATTTAAGAATTAATTACTATAAAACATTGCTTTTGCTTATAAAAATAACAGGAACCGAATGGCAAAACCTTAACCTTTTGCTTATTTGATTCTGTCACCCAACTTTGGCTAGCCCGTTCAAGGATGGACAGGACTCTAATTTTACAATAAATTATGTAAAAGTTTTATTAAAATGCTCATAAAACTAAATTGCACTATAATGTGATCCTCAAAAAAAAAGAATCACATAGAGCGAGACAATCAGAGAATTTACATAAAACTTAAGTGAAGAGTAAGATAAATGTATATAAAAAAAAAGTCAATAAGTAATATTTAATATATGTTAAGAAATATAAAAATTAATATAAGTCAAAGTACAATTCATTGTCAAAGCATTGTATAACAATAAAATGAATGAATGGTAATTAGTTGAATGTTAAAATATAATCAACATACATACTATTTAAAAACATATTAATATTTGTGCACCTAAGTTTTATTTAACTATAATTTCTAACATTTGATGTATGGTTAGTCTGTCATGACTAGAGAACCATTCCTTTATTTGATTTTTGAATACCCTAAATGTCAAATTCATTTTTATTTCCATATTGATCAGATTGTAAAATCTCGACGTAATGAAAGAGTAATGTCTTTGTCCAAATGATGTTTTCATCCTGGGTAATATTAAGGTATTTTCTAAAACTTGTCTTGTTGGTCTTCGGTTATGAATTATTCCTAAATTTGAATTATTGTCCAAAAATAGCTTTAAGATGGCAGTTTTGGCTTAAAGAGGGCAGCTTGCTAAACTTTATTTACGCAACGCGCACATGTACCACTGCTCTGGATTGGTAACTAAAGGTTTTGTGCAGGTTGGGCCATAAAATCCATTGTGTTCTCGGATCGATCCACCTCACGATTCAACTCTTATTCAGTAGCCTCTCTGTGTGGAAGGTTTACCACGGGTAGGACTTCGCGTCTCAGGCCTCACGGCTGGTGGATCGGTTTCCCCTGAGGGATTGCCTCCCGACGTTCCGCGACAGCCAATCGGTTGTGCAGTTTGACCAATTACTGAAGAAGGCTGGAGACTTTAGAAATATAATGTCTCCTAAGCAGCGTTTTGAATTTTGGAAGAATGTCACAGGATGATAGTCCTTGCAGTGGATGCCCGTTCGAGGCGATTGGAGGTAGCATCGTCGATAAAGTTAAAGATATTTCTTGGGGAATAATCGGTTGACTAAGGAATAGTTAAACGAATTCTTTTTCGGCTTTCGGATTTTTGCTTTTTTGGCTGCCCTTTTAACGTTTTTTGGTCGGCGCAGTCTTAACACCTCAGCCGAAAACTTATTACGAATCTTACATGAAGAGTTGAGCATGAATACGGTCAGTTTCCATGTCATACGAAAATGCTAACGGTCGAAAACAAACGCTAACGATTGCTGTCTGCGAATAAGTTTCTCGATAGGGGTAAGTTCGATTCGGTTTTTTTTCATCGCATTATATTATATAATATGAGATGTATACACAAAGCATACACTTTGGAGTTATCAACTACTACGGGTGGACAACCACCTAAGTAAAGTTTAACGACATTGATCATTCTTTTAACCGTGGGAAAAACGCAGATACTTTCCGACGACATGGTCCACCGTCTAACTACGCCAACATACCCATGAGATATCAACGCTTTACCACGAGGCACTATGAAGTGAAACCATCGGGCTTCCTCACGCCCTCACTATCATATTTGGTCAAATTTTTCCGTCCACTTGTCTGGTCACAGCTTCGAATTCGCTTGCGCGGCCTTTACCTGATGTTAGCGCTAATTCAGTTCGAATTTATTGCGGACCGTGACGCTCTTCGTACATCTTTCACACGAGATCGGGTGACCAAAGGGTAGTTTAATAGTAGCTAACATCAGGTCAACAACGACTCTCGCTTATTAGGAAGCGTATAAAAATATCTCCACACCCCTCCCCAGTTATTCGCCGGAGTGTACAGTTCATTGGCTGACGCCGCACGAAGCGCAAACCGCCCAGCAGATTTCCTCAGAGGATCCGATCTTATGTCAACGACACTGCCGCAACAGGGAAATCAGAGTCCTTTCCAGAACAGACCCTCTTGGAGGAAGTTATCGGACAGAATTAAACCGTGAGTTTGACCGTGACGTGACCCAAGATAAAGAGCAATTCATATGGCCCAAGCTGCACGATACCGTGAGCTGCCAGCAAAGCATACAGTTGAAATACCTTGTAAGTCGAGCCTCTCTTCAATTTAAGGCTGTATTCATTGCCGATAAGATCATGGCCTCCTTTTTGTGAGATGCTGAGGAAATGGATATTAATTGGTAATTTAACTAATAGAACCATGCTCATGAATGTCCATTATGCTGAACTATTTAAAAAACTACTCGACGTAATCCTTGAGAAAGACTTGAACTTATCCGTTGCTATACGCCTTTTTTTTTTCAAGACAACGCATCGGGTCACAAGTCGCATGCTGCAATAGCCGACTAGATTGGTTTTATTACACCACGAAAAATTACATCGTTACTTACACCAGTACTTAAATATAGTTTGTGATACTTTTAGACAGAGCGTGTTCTAAAAAAAAGAATCAATGCAATTGATTATAAAATATGTAACTATCAAAACAAAATTTTGGAATTAAATTAGGTTAATAATTTTACAACTATATAAAAGTAATAATAAATAGTAATTGGAAAAATAAATAGTTATTTATAATAATATGTTATAATGAATAATAATTTATATAACTTTAAATTATATAGTTATTTATATAGACTACCCAAATATAAATCTGTGTATAGAGAAAGATAATCAAAAAACATTCATTTATTTCTAAATTATTTTTAAATAGAGTATAAAATCTTACTAAAGTACCTACTTAAGCAGAGTATATGTAAATATATGAGTAGCAGAAAAATAATATATTATATTTATCTATTTTAAAATTGTAATTAATGTTTTTTTCTGTATCTTCTACTAAGGTTCATTAGGCATAAGTTAGATTATATCTTTATTGATTTCTGCTTGGTACCAATATGTTTTACCCATAATATTGGTCATTGGTAAAGCAAGAATGGCTAATATAATTGGCTGATAATATTTTATGCCATGGAAATTTTAATTTTGCCGGATTCAACCGTGTAAAAATAACCGCATCACCGCGCGCTCTAAACCAATAACCAAAATCAATGTCCTAATTAGCACGTGTGCTATTTTACGGCCAATAATTTTGGGCTGGCCAGTCCGAATAAATGGCATGCTATGGAGACGTACTCGTTTTCATTCGGAATAATTATGAAACGGGCGCATTAGCGCGAGTGAAAACTGTAATAGCGGCCCATTTTGCTGAATTATCAGCGCCATTTTACTACGCGCGGTAATTGCGCTCGGAGGGGAAAAGGTGATTATTTTAATGCGTCGCAGGCGAGAAAATAAGATCGATATAAATAAGCAGCTTATTCCGCCGGGCGAGAGCCACGCAGGCATCCTTTGTAAAAATAATTGCCAGGGTAAGTGCTATGTTTATGTTGTTTTATGAAAGAGGGTGATATTTAATGGCAATATTATTTTTAGCTGGGTGCCGAAACAAGGTAACCCACTCTCGTTTAACCTTTAAAATCTCTGAAATTAGAATAAATTACCCAAGCAATATAAGGGATTCTAACGAATGATAATAACATTATAACGATATTAAATTATGGCGCGATAATAAATTAATTAACGATAATCTTTAAAAAAGTGATAATAAATATATTAAAGACTAGCTGACCCGTGCCCACTTCGTTGGGAGGTAAAACTTTTTACTTGTGATGAAATTATGAGTGTGCTTCGATTAGTACTGAGTGCTATGATTTATTTCCTGACTGCCAAAAGAAGGGTTATATTTTTACTGCATATGTATGTATGCATTTGCATGCCAATTTGACTATATTACCGTTATTTGTGAGTGTCTTCTTGTGAGTGTCTTATTTGTGAGTGTCTTAGCTCTTTAACCTTATGCAGTAAAAGGGAAAAGTCTCTTGTTTTAAACACCTGAGACGATAAATTTATTTATTTTGATATGAATTCATAATTGTTGATAATATTATGACCAATAAACTTGACCTAACGATTTAAATTTTTGGTTAGTTGATATTTTGAGGGAGAAAATGTTCCTTCAGTAACGCCTTGAAGCAGGGTAACGATGTTGCATGACGAATAGCATGCGGAAACTGGTTCCAAAGTCGAGCAGAGTGGACGGTAAATGAGTTGGTGAAAAAAGAAGACTGATGTAATGGAAATGCTATGGTGTTGTCCTGACTTGACCTGAGTGGAACACCATGGCTTCCTAACGGGAGAAAGAGGTCTTTAAGTTAAATAAATATGTGGTGTTTAGTGGAAAAGTTCTGATTGAATACATTCCGGAATATAAATCTCTATGGATACATACAAAACCACAAATATTTCATAAAAGAACCGTAATAATATCTATAAAATATTATAATTAGTAAAATAATATAATATTTCATAAAATATCCGCGCTAGTCGCCGGCTATACTTTCAATAAGATCAACCTCCTTCCCGAAGGGACATTGCGCTCAGAATTCTTCCATAAATCCTTGGATACTTGCCGGGAGTTTTATGGTGACAAAACCGAATTTATAATATCTCGAAGATTTACACTTTTCCGCAAACTATTATGCGGTAGGTGCGTGCGGATTTTGCAGCGCAGGAGTATCCACTAGCCCCGCGCCCCGTGGAATTGCAATGCGGCTGTAATAAATTAGCCCCCGAACGGCCTCCATTAATCTTGCGTTAATGCTAGGCTCAACAAATTGCTCGCGGATCTGTTGAAATACGTGTTTTTATTGCTTGTTTTTACGACGTACCGTAAATTGCCATATTGTAACTACTTGATTGAGTGGACGCACGGATTCGCGTTAAAGCCCTGTATGTCGAAAAAATGCGGCGCACTATTTCATTTTATAAAGTTATCGACGAGCAAAATTCCACCTCTGGAAGCCCCAAAAAAACATATTTGCTTCGGAAATTTACTCCTGCTTCTTCGTAGTTAATGTAGGATACAAGTTGTCTTCAAGACACCATGCAAAAACGATACATATGTTACAGCCGCCCTGAGATCCAACGTGCGAACGAGGCAACGCATTACCGAACGATAAGGATCATAATGCACTGGCGTCCACGGCTCCGAAGCCATGGCTACGGAGCCAGAAAAAAGAGGGAGCCAGATTAGGCGGCCAGAGCCCCGCTCAGGGTCAGTGCCATACAACTGGCTGCGGAGCTGGCTCCGCGTGTGCGCGCACACATATGGAGCCACATAAATTCTGGCTGCGGGCAGCCAGGGGCTCCCATTTTGGACACTTGTATCGTGTGCGCGTGCTGCCGGCTCCTGGAGACAGCGGAACCTGGCCGCCCAGTGCGTGCACCTCCATACATTCTCTAGTAACGTTCTGACTAATAGCTCCTGACGCAGCCATAGCTCCAGAGCCATGGACGCCAGTGCGTTATGGGCCTAAAGAAAGACTTTGACTTCCAAACTTTACCGAACAACAAGTAAATATATTAAAAGGAATAAAAAAACACGACTGCCGTTACAAAAAGTCACTGTATTTATAAGACTACTATATTTATAATTATTTTTATTACGGTTTTTTTACGTAATATTGTGGTTTATGTATTTATCCATATAGATAAGTATATATTTTCGGCGCGCTGGGCAAAAGAGCCTATTTACGGTGACAAAAATGTTTTTGTGATAACTAATAATAGGAAGCATTTTTAATATTAAGAAAGTTGATTACTGATCATTTAATTGTATGTTTTAAGTACTTTGAGCCTATACAAATTAAAAAGTATTGTTATGTTTCTTATGTATTTATTCAATATAAAATTATATTAAAAATAAGGTAAAATTAAACTAATTAAACATACTGGAATCACTTTGTTCTTCGTCATCGTCAACCTCTTGATCAATAGCCATTTCTGGAAAAATATTGTCTAAATATTCGGCAATTGTAATCATTGTCAACGGTTGATTACTGAATCGTTCTTTCGTTGCTGATGCCGCTTCAAAGTAATCAGAGAATCGAATTAATTAGCATCCAGTGAATAATATCTGTGTTAGTATCTTTTCTACTGGTTTTTCTTGACTGAAATAGCCTAATGTTTTTGTAGTCTTTCTGGCTAATGTCCAAAACATCCTCTGAGAGCTGGCCTACAGGCAATGGCAAAGAAGCTATACGTCGCTGCCATGGATGAGTAGCTTATTCATAGAAGCACTCATTTTATACCATCCATATAGTTGGATACAAAGCTTAGCTGTTTCTAGTCAGTACGCTTTAAAAGATCCTATTTTAATACAATGGTAACTTGAAATCGCAACTAAGATATTGGCAAATCTGCTGATAATATTTTCGTCCAGGCCTGTTATTTCATCTGAAGCCGTTAAGTTTGCGAAAACAATACTAGCGTTGTATGCACGACGGATTTTCGAAGCGAGCAATTTGGGTTGACTTGAGATATAACATTGTATGCTGGGTACAAAGATGCTCCTCGTGATTTTGCTCCTCTTTGAATTATTATATAGGTAGTCTCCCTTACTTAGGCTTGTCTCGACTATGAGAGCCAATGCTTTTTCTGGCGTAAACGCAGTGAACGTAGAATTGGTTAATCGTTGCATTTTCTTTAGCTTTTTGGGTGAAGCTTCTAACTCTAATTTCATAAGTGTGGACATATTACACTCATCAAAAACCTCTTATAAGAACTCAATAAAAAAAAATCTACAGTCTATCTAGATGATCACATAACATTTATACATATTATATTTCATTTAATTTAGTTCAAGGACATAATTTTATCTCAAGTATATTCTTTATAATAACTATATATCATACCTAAAATTAAATATAAATATATTTATATACATACATAATATATTTTTATCTATTTTGTCTCTCCCTTTCACCTCACTTCCCATCCTGATTCCCCCCATTCTCAAGCGGAAACAATATAAAATTATATTGCGTTCATTTTGTATACTTTATATTCGGAATCACATTAATGGATTTTTGTCACTTTTAAATAGGTTTTTATTGCATTGTATGTAGTTCTGTTTGGTTCCAGAATAAAATAAAATAAAATAAAATAAAATAAAATAACTTTTGCAGTTCTTCTTTTCCCAGGCTGGAACAAGCTAGATTCAGCCGCATATGTAAGCTGCTCGGGATAAATATTTGTTATGAGCGATTAAACACTTCTTTGTTTAATACGACTTGTTGACACAGAAAATGTTTTTTTTTGGTCTACCTTTTCGTTGATCCTTTTGTTTCGTTTGACTGACTTCACGCAATCGAGGTAGCTTGATTTCTCCTTCTATCCACAGTGAATTCTTTTCATGAAACTTCTCTTAAATGTGATGGCTCTCCTTCCATTTGGCTACAAACTTCGTTACAAAACCTTAATTGAGTTTTTGACAGATTTTTGCAACTGCGAAGTAAAGTTGTCAATGTAAAATTTCTCCAAAATATAACTCACTAGTCTTTTATTACACTTTGATAACGACAGCTTAAAAAACTTTTCTTTTATTAACTCTAAAAATAGTTCTTTTCTAGTAATTTTTACTGACTCCATGAAATCATTTCCACTAACTGAAAATAAAGATATATTAAATCAAAAGTTGAAAAAAGTAGGGACTACAACTGCTTTTAAATGAAAGAAAACATTAACATCTTTGAGTTAAAGGTATGAATAGAGTGGAACTCGGTGGAACTTTTTTTAAAAACTACAATGAAATCGAACACTAATTAAAATATTGGCTTTGATGACTTCCTATAAAATGTGGAGCTATTTTTCAAATCTGTGCATTACTGTGTATATAAAAAGTATTTTAAAATGAAGTACTTACTGCTAGGTAAAATATCCATGGTGAAAAATATTAATTTGGTACGCGGATATTATATTAAAACACAACTTATTGCCACTAAATTTTGCACACAAATGGATGCAATTTTCCAGGTAGCGGGAAGATCCAACTTTTATGACGCCAATTTAACCGTTATTTCCTATTCTGTTAAAATCCTTTCGTTGTTTCGTACGTAAGGAATGCTGAGGTAGACTTTCCAATTTAAATCATGTGTAATTGTCGAATTTGATTTTTTGATTTTTGGCGCCGTAAATAAGCTATTTTGCCCAATGTGCGGCGTGTACTCAAATACGTTAAATTTCTGTAAATTTATTGACATTTAGAGATTTGGACATGTAGACAAAAATTTATTTGATATTTGGAGAGTTAAGTTATCCTATGACAATCAAGATGACAATACCACATAAATAGGTGAAAAACATACATAGGTGAATCCTGAACACATTACACTCCTTTTTTGTTGGGCAGTCGTGTAAAAAAGACGTCATGGCCTTAGAAACAATGATCATGGTCGATATTGTCATAAGAGTAAGCGCATGTAATCTCAGTTGAATTACTGGCCAAACTAATAGCAATTTATTTGTCTATCTATAACAATATTGATAATGAATGGTTTTTTATAAAGGACCGATTACAAAAACCCAATATCTTAAGTGATGTTACCAATAACAACATTCAATTGTTTTACCATTTATTGCATGTTTTACATAATAATAAAAATAATACGGAGACAAAGAATGCTAACTATTATTCCATCTGAACTTTAACCCTCCAACCGCGGGCGATTTTCCTATTTTTTCGTACAAATTGGCGGGGAGATTTCAGTAGGTATTTTAGATGTTTGCATTTCTATATCATTTAACTTTTTATTAACAGGTATATAAAAAACGGTTGTTTTACCCCGACTTTCCAGGCAAGTAGACAAACCCTCCATTGCCCCCCCCCCCCCGACCCCCTCCCCCCTCCCCAGGGCCAACCCAAACTCCCACGCCTTAGTGTGATAACAACTGACGATCAACGTCGACTGATCTATTCTACCGTCATGAACTTGAAAATACCGATCGTCTATATTGACGGGGATATGACATTACGCAGGATAATGACATTACGCAGAAACCATATGAAACGCTATAATAGCATTCCCAGCGATTTCGCACAGAAGGAGCTAAACGAGTAAGTGAGCGCCGCTCGCGGTAATATTATATATAATTGATAATTATTATTATTGATATTATATTCTAGATACATTGTTCGAATATTGTCAGACAGTTAAATAATAAACCACAGCTAATGCTATGACTTTTCAGAAAAATATCGACTGGCGAAAAATGTCTTATTTATGGATTGGCATTAATTTAAAAGGAGATCCAGTTATTACCGTATCAAAAAAAATCGGGTGGGTATCCCCAAGACTTATCTGGCAAATATACAAGCTCCCCCCCACCCCCCACCCACCCTCCCTCTCTTACCTGTGCCAACCCCTAACCCCCTCGCGCCAACCCCAACACCTTCCCTCGACGAGCCAGTCTCTCCCCACGATAGAATACATTTGTGTACAAAGATAGTAATAGAGTTTGATTAAAATCTAAGATCTTTGTAGTCTTTTGCTAGTATTTTCCTAGTTATTCCGTACTATATTTGTTGTATTTTCCGCTGTATTAAAATGGTATTTTTCCAATATAATAATAATAATAATAATAATAATTAAACGCTTTATTTGCTTTAACAAAACGGCGAGCTTATTGCCTAAAAGCAATATCTTACAGCTAACCTTAACCTAGTGGAATAACATGTTATGCGGTAAAAATAAACTAATAAATTAAATTTTAATCATTTAAATTCAGCAGGGAAACAAAACAATAAATTTAAGAAAAAAAAAACAAAAAATAAACCTATAATGACGCAAGGGACGCAATAGGGAGGAAAAAATAGGGAAAAAAAAGGAAAAGTTTATGAGCGTGGGTTCAAGTGTTCTTTGAGCCTGCGTTTGAAGCTATACAAACTAGGTGCTATCCTTATACGCGAGGGTAAAGCATTCCAGAGACGGGCTCCACGTACAGAGAAAGAGTGCGAGAAGAATCACTACTGTGACTAGGGATCGAGAGCAGTAGGTTGTCTTCAGATCTCAGAGGGCGCCCGTGAGAAGATAGAGGTTTGAACCTACTTATAAGATATTTCGGAGCGGCCCCCTTCAGGATTCTGAAGAGCAAACCTAGGACTCTCGTATCTCTCCTTTCTCGGGTCGTCAGCCAGTGAAGTCTCCTTCTGTACTCCGTAATATGGTCAAACTTTCGTAGGTCATAAATGAATCGAATGCAGACATTTTGCAGCCTTTCTACCTTGGTGGCTAGATCTTCCTTGATGTCGAGAAAGGCAACATCTGAATAATCAAGGAGAGGGAGGAGAATAGATAATATAGAATTTCATAAATATAGCGGAGTTTAAAATTATTTGATTCGGCTCGCTCACATTCCCTGTGGTTGCGGCGCAACAAGGAATCGGTTTACCGAATTTCAAGTCTTGAAGTTCAATATTTCGAATATGAAGTATGACTAGCTGACTAGTAGTGACCAGGGAGGTGGACTGATTTCAACCACAAACTTTTCAACTCTTGCCATGACCAAATGATGCCTGCATGTCCAAATTTCAAGCGGATTGAAGCGTTTGGGCGCTATCGTCGAGGAATGCACACAGCAGGCCCACATTCACACAGGCATACTTTAGTCTGAAAATGGTCTTAATCGTCACGGAGGTGTCAAAAAGTAAGTAGCCGTCTTCATGATGAAAAAAAAATGCGCGTTCACAATACTTTGCCGAGAAAGTAGACATAATGAATATATTGCCGCACATATCGATTTTATATTTTGCGAAATTCCATTTCTGGAGTTTTGAAGCCCTGAAAAGATTTCTTTTGTTTCAGAAATTTACCCCCCGCCTCTGCATAGTTAATGTAGGCTTTTCATTAAATGGAACTGTGTTATGTTCTGCTATAATATTAATAAGCGGGCGTCGCGTTCGCAACGCCATCACAAAGCTTATTAAAAGACGACATTATTATCAGGGGCGTAAAGCTCCTTGAAAATCTCCACAATGAAAGGCTTTGTTTTCAGCGGATAATAGATATTCTGCTGCTTATGCGCCTGGGATTTATTAAATAGGAGGGGTGGTAGCTGGAAACGTATCTAATTCTAAGAATTCAAAATAAATCCATTGATGGTGGTGGTGTATTTTTCATGCGTCTCGATCTCCAATTAGTACCGTCAACTGCCCTAATTATAACCTTTTTTTCAAACAATGAGCCACTCCCAATTTCTTATAAAATGGGATATCCAGTGGAAACAAAGAAAGTTTGTCCAATTATATTTATTTTGTGGTGAACATGACTAGATGCACAGTGAATCGCTCTATGAGTGATCAATCTCGTGCGTGTATTGAGCCAGGGAAGGTATTTTTTAAATTTCGGAATAATTTCTGCTACCAACGAACCTTGTTATACTTTGTCAGGTGGATAGGAGCTGGTTATCATCCGGAATCTTTTTTATAATTAAACTTTCAGACAAATTATCTGACATCTAAAGTTTAATATTAACCTTGCTCCTATGGATTTTTGTAGAATTTATCCCATAAAATTACAATTGGCCGCCTAACTATGTATCACTAAAAATTGGCTACTTTGTGAAAAGGTATAGCAGTGAATAATTTAAATGCGCTTAGTAGTCCCACAGTTTTCCCTCTCAAAAATAACAATGAGTCTTAATCATTGCACTGTACTTGAACTGATTCCAACTTTGATGAAACCGATTCCAACTTTGGTGTAGAATCATCTGACCACTAAGACACAGACTTCAGCGTCTGATTATTAAGTGGAGATTTTGTTGTCATATTATTATGTGAGAGAGAACAGTTACCAGTAAAAATAAATGGGATTTTCCCATCTGGCATTCATGTAGACTGCATGGAGAAATCTGAAGCGTTCTGGACATAGCAAGGAAATGAAGATCAGATGCTGTGTCAGCCCAAAGAAGTGTTGTAAAAAGTAAAACCACCAGCTCTTGTGTATTCCAAGCGCAAAACATATAAAACATCAGAGTTGCAGAAGATCTGGGGCATTTTATGTATCATTCCTCTTGGTTTAATTTATTTTCGACGTATTATCGAACTTATTGGTCCTTTTTTGCAATGCGGAAAAAAAACCTACTTAAGACATTTTTTCATTGAATATTATTTAGGATCGTATACTATTGGCAATCAAACACAAAGCAATTAACCAGCCTCAAGAAATGGTGCTGATTAAAAGACATGTCTCTGATGTTACATTGTTGGGCACATTGCTACCATTCAATGTACCACTTTTGAAAAATCACAGAAGCATCCTGGGATGGTTTTTAAAATATGTTACACATTTTCCACGTATCTTATTTTATCTTTTTTTAAATTAAAAATTACACCAATCATATATATATTATATATATACATATATATATATATATATATATATATATATATATATATATATATATATATATATATATATATATATATATATATATATATATATATATATATATATATATATATATATATATATATATATATATATATATATATATATATATATATATATATATATATATATATATATATATATATATATATATATATATATATATATATATATATATATATATATATATATATATATATATTTAATATTTGATTGTAAATGTGTAAATTATTATTTTTTCAAATTGAAATTATGTTTATTACTAAATAAATGAAATGATAAAATAAATGAAAGGGCACTTATCTGGTCTGTGGCGACCAGGAGCGACTCCACGCCTTTTTCGTTTTCTCTTCTTTCAGTATTTGCGGTTTCCTACTGTGGTATTGGAACCTTTCTACTTTATCCTACAGCGGCAACACAACAATTCGAAAGATGAGAGCAATGCTGGAAAATAATAGTCGATTAGATATCTTAAAAACTAATGATTAAAATGTCTATCAATATTTCGGCCAAGCCGTCGTCAAGATAAATGACATTTCTGAAATCGAACAATTCGTTGAAAATTTAAATTCAAGGAATCGAACAAAAAGAAATGGATAATAATATTTTACACGATTAAGTTAAAGTATATCATAACCAACCGTGTGAAACGTTATTTTTAAATGAATGATAATTAAAAATAAAAAGCATTTGATGATTATGATGATATGATAAACCTTATTAATTTTGCCTATTGAGACCGGAACCTTTGCAAGCGCCTAAAATATAAATAAAAGCGAATTCCCAAGATTTGACATCCCTTTCTTTTGCATTATCACCAAGGCATTTTAATATTTTGACTTTAAAACATTGATCAAAAGTTAAATTATGCGCCCTGGCATGCAAAGATATTGGGAGCTGGCTTTCATTTCCTACACTGGCCCTATGATTATTTAGTCTAATATTAAGTGGTGTTGTTGTTTCACCGATATAAAAGGCATCGCAAGTCCTGCACAGAAGTTGATATACTATATTTTTTGAAATACAACTGCAATGAAAGGGAACCCTGTAACTATTAGTAGTATTTGGACTGGTAAAGAAAGGACTTAGATCTAACAGAGGACACGTTTTACAACGGGGACGACCACAAGGTTGAAGGCCAAAATTATTATTACCAGTAGAGAAATTTTGATTATTTTTTGTTTTGTTTAATTTTGATCTAATATTAGGTGGTCTGCGGAAAGATAAAACTGGCGGTGAATCTAAGAGATCCATAGTGGATGCATCATTAGAAATGATGGGGAATAAATCAGATAATATATCTCGCAGTTTCTCAGCACCAGGAAAATAAGTGGTGCTTATTTTATGTGTGCTTACATATTATATGCTTATACTACAACCAACCAATCTCGTTTAAATATAAAGCAATCCCTAATTCAAACAAGGGACCCCTTTCTCCACTATGTACTATGTATGCAAGTGGCTTTTATTATTATTTTCTTTATATATGTATATATATATATATATATATATATATATATATATATATATATATATATATATATATATATATATATATATATATATATATATATATATATATATATATATATATATATATATATATATATATATATATATATATATATATATATATATATATATATATATATATTTATATATATATATATATATATATATATATATATATATATATATATATATATATATATATACTACATAGGGTTTTCGATAAAATTATATGAAAATTGTTACATAATAAGGGCAGTTTACGGTACTTATATCTTCAGTCATGAACATTTTAGTCGACAGACCCTGTTAAAGGCCCGTAACGTCTTTCGCTAGATATAGTACCTTTGAGCGGGTATTCTCATGAACCGGGCCCATCGACCCGGCTTTCTGAATGTGTCTTTGAGAGGCGCCTGATGGTTATAGTCCATCCAAAACTGATCTATATGTAATTCAGCCTCAGCCACAGACAATTTAATCACCCTTTGAACACAGCACTTAAAAGCTCATACATTTAGCTTTCAGTAGATTATTTAAAGCTTCATCTGGGATTTAAGTTATGCAAAAGCATGCCTATGCGCATGTAATCTATTAAATAGAAGGTGTGATAACAAGAGAATTATCTAATTCTTAGAATTTTAAATAAATTCATTATTGATGGTAATGCAATATTAATGGGTCTCGATCTCCAGTTAGTCCTGATCGTCTTCCTCCCCCTCTCTCTCACTTAGTTGTGGCGTAACGAACCGCGCAGACGACACGTGATCCATCTAAAATTAAACTATATTTCAGCTATAACCCGTTGAACTCAGCGCTTGATATAAATTTAGCTTTCAGTAGATTGTTTGAGGCTCCATCTGCGATTTGAGTTATTAAAATTCGCTTCTTCCCTGTTCCCCCCAGAAGATAGAAAGAGAAGTAGAGAGGCCAATGAGATGCAAATGCGAACACGCCAGTCGTAGTCTTCTTCTTTCCACCCCCGAACCGAACGAAACAAATTAAGTCATTATACAAATGGAACCGCATTGGAGCATAACAGATGAGTTGCAAATTAGTACTTTAATAAAACGCCCGGGCAGATAACGTTTGAATATTTAAATATTTCAGGCCTTGTTCGGCGTCGTTCGCAGCTCCCCCTGCCGGTTCGCTCGCCAACCTCTCAGCTCTTTCTTTGCATAATTTAAGGCGTAGAAGTCGGCTAATTAAGTTCAAGTGAGGCTTCAAGTTAATATTTTTTGAATTGCTCCGTCTCTGGCGTTCGCGCGCGCGCTCCCTTATTTTACTACGAGAGAAAGTGTCTCAGTTCTCCAACTCTTGTCAGTGTAGAATGATATAATTACAAATTGAAGTTGGCAAATAATAAATTATTTCCTACTCGTATAATTGAATATGTAACGATGCTGTGTGTCGGGTCTTTTACGCAGCAACACGCAGGGTATTTTAGAATTAGGGAATATAATTATACTTGGGAGCAATGAATCTGGGTTACCAACATAAACCCTAATATCTCGGAAACTAAGAATGCTAGGTTATACAAACAAAAGTGTTTTATAACCTATTACCCCCTACCCCCTACCCCTACTATAGCCTACCCCCGACTGTTAGTCAGAGTGCACAATCGATTGGCTAACGCCGCACGGTGCGCAGACCGTCCAGGAGCGCCAGAAGATTGATTTCTAGGGGAAACTAGCCCTAAGGCCAGAGTCCTGCCCGGGCTCGCACTTCATGCATGGAGTCCGCCGGATGGGTGTTGACCCGTGAGTGTGACCAACCCTGATCAGAATGGATCTTCGTGGCCAACTTAGCAAGGGCCCATTAGCTCCCGATCTGGCAGTAAGTAATTACCGTATATGCATGTGCGGAGAATGTCATTAGAAGGACGTCGTTTTTGGACGGACCTATCAGACGACGTCATCTGCAAGCTACATTTCGCCGTGACTGCAAGAGAGAGCGGGAGAGAATCATGACTGATGCAGTGTACAATTCCAGAAAACAGATCTACACCCTCTAAACATAAATATTAAAATCACTATAGAGACCCTATTTAATGTTTAAAACTTTATATTTCGGTACTCCTCTTTTCCTTTTGAGAATATTCTGAAACTGCTAGACAGAAGAAAAGTTTCCAAACGACGTTATCCAACTTCCTCCTGCCGTAACACCCTCGCGATGCGATCAATAATAGCCCACCTAAAATAACTTTAACATTCCCAGACTTAGGCAAGCTCTACGTTATTCTCCGAGTTAAATCTGGAGCAATACCGCCAATAATACATTACTTACCCCGTGATATACAACTGAGCCTTTATGTGTCGAGACTAATCACGGGATATTACAAAATTTACGTGGCAATAAAATATTTGCATTTTAGAAGGAATGACGCTTAAATTTTGTTGGTGCTTACGAACTGTCTAGTCTCTCCACCCTTTTTAAGTATCGAAGTATTGAAATCAAACCATTATTAAATGAAAATCTTTGATATTTTTTTTCATTTTGGCTTTTCATGGTCTGCTTTATGTGCATTATCAACAATTACTAAAACCATTGATTTAACTTGCGAGAATTATAGTAATTTTTCGGCTGATTTTTTCACAAATTACTTTATGAATTTCTAGTTACATTTTTTTAGATATTTGTTGCATATAAGAAGCGTTTTACACCACCAAATACATATCTCAGGCATCTTTTATTATTATTATTATTGTTATTATTATTTTATTTTTTGTCAAATAAGCCAGTTGGTAGGAATCCCTACTCTTGGTATAGTCAAGTTGAATAACTGGTATTATACCTAATATGGTATAATATTTTTTTTAAATATCGACTATTATTTTTTAATTGTAAAACAATTAATATTTCAATTTAAAATAAAGATTTTAGATCTTTTTAAAATAATTGGAGCTGCTTAAATACTGCAGATAGTCAAAATATAAAAATACAAAATATTAAATTAAATCAATAACAATGTCGCAATAGAAATGGTCAATATATTTTTTTTATATTATAATCTATCTTTGATAATCAATGATTGTATTTAGTAATGTAAATAATCAAAATTAGAAAAAATAAAAAAAAGGAAAGATTGTAATATAAATAAATAATTATGGAAGATTAGGAAAATCAATACTCTCAAAGTCCTTAACAGAATACATTGGGTTCTTAATAAGCATATCCTGGACCTTGCTCTTAAATTGAACGTCTCCAAGACCCCTGACGCACAATGGAATCTTGTTATAAAATATATTGGACTGATACAGGAAACTATTTCTAACCTTACTTAGTCGCACTTTGCAAGGACGTAAGTCTTGTTTGTGTCGCGCGTTGTACGAATGAACATCCGAATTTGTTGGAGTGGTGCTGATATTTTTTCGTGCGTACATAACACCCTGGTATATATAAGCGGCATACATTGTCATGATACCAGATTCAACGAAATACGGCCTGCAAGATGTTAGCGATGATATGGTAAATAAATTGCGAATCGCTCTTTTTTGAAGTCTAAAGATTCAAACATGAGACCATAACTTAGTAAGGAATGGAAATATGCATACAGACTTTGCGGCTTCAAAGCCGCACAACATTTTAATTTTTTTAATAGCAAACGTGGCACTTCCTAATTTTCCGCTCAATTCATCCAAATGAGTTGACCATTGGAGTTTACTGTCTAAATGGATACCTAAAAAATTTATATGGTCAACATTTTCAAGGTCATTTTCACCATAGCGGATGCTAATGACGTTATCTCGGGAAGGCCGAAGAGAGAAATGAATTGAATTTGATTTCGAGGCATTAAGGGATAGTCGGTTTACGTGGAACCAAGTACCCAGCTTTTTCACCGTGGCATCAATTCGCTTGATTAAAGTATCTAAGTTTGCATCACTGAAAATTAGAGAAGTATCATCTACATAAAGGGTAATTTCGTCATTATCTGATATCACGCATTCTGGTATGTCATTTATATACACAAGGAAAAGAAATAGACCCAGGATAGAGCCTTGTGGCACTCTTTGCCTATTAACTATTAATTAACTGGGGTTTACTAACAATATTTTGTATTTTAGTTACTTGCGTTCGTCCTTGCAAATAAGACTCTATTAGATTTAGTTCCCTGCCTCGAACGCCATAATGCTCGAGTTTACATAGCAAGATGGTGTGATCAACGCAATCAAAGACCTTGGATAGATCACAGAATAAACCCAGAGTTTTTTCCGACTTATCCAGGCTGGAGAGCAACTTTTCCATAAGACCCGCAATCGCATCTATTGTGAACAACGACTTGCGGAACCCGAATTGTTTCGGAGTTAAAATCTTATTTAAAGCGAAGAAATTGCTAAGTTGCTGTAAAATAATTTTTTCAAAAATTTTACTAAAAGTTGGCAAAAGTGATACTGGACGATAGTTATCTTTGTCCTCGCGAGCACCTTTTTTATAGACAGGAATCACTTTTGCCAATTTCATTTTACATTTTACAAGACCATTAGACCGTTATATATCCATTTTATATTTCCGGCCCACCAACTAACGAAGAGCGAAAGTATAGTGAACGCGCTAAATTGTTATTACGAGATGAAGGCGGAGATATTTTGAGCCCTTCTGAGACGACTAAGACTATTTCCAGATAAGAAATCTGTCTGTGTGTCTATGTGTCTTGCTGTATGTATTCCTCCACGATAGAGCGCAAAGGCTTAATCTTATTGAGCTGAAATTTGGCATGCAGGTATCATTCGTTCATGGCAAGATTTAAAAAGGTTGTGGTTGAAATGGGTCTACCAAGAGGCGCACGAGTCATATTTCAATCTCGAAATATTATAATTATAGACTAAATTTGGTATACTGATGCCTTGTTGGACCGAAATCCCATTGTGAAATTTTGTTTGGAATATCTCATATTTAAGCTACACTTATTTACATACCGCCGTTTTAAGAGGCCGTACACGAAATTTTGCGCATTTCATGAATTTACGTAATTTTGCAGACGTGAATTTAAGGTTAAAATACTGTATTTCTATAAGTTTTATTGCACAACATAAAAGATCATTTATATTATTGTCTAATGAGTGAGCTACTTTTTTGAAAATTACTATAGAATTTTGATTAATTGACCTTAAACCGGCGACTGTTTGTGAATTTTTGCTGTAAGAGGTTTAGAATATAACATATTTACGAATCGTTTTGACATCTAAACGGTATAAAAAAATTACAATGTATTGTTGTGAAAGTCCTCTATATAATAAGTGAATCACTTTTTACTACTTTCATATAAAATTGTTGATAAAAAAAATATTTAACTTCGTCAATATTTTTAGAAAATGGACGAAGAAATGCTTTTGATTTTGGCCTTTTAGAACTCTCGTTCATAAAATAAAAATAACAGAAATAAACTTTAGTTCAATATCAATCCATTTCCTCAAAAAAAAATGCAAAACATTAATTAAAATTGGCAATAAAGTCTTTTAAAACAATCTAATTCTCGCGTTATGATACTCGCCTATGATACGATTCACGCCTCAAGTAAGCTAGTCCCCGCCGAGCGCTTCCAAAGGGTGGACATATCTCTTTGGCTCCGAAAATCCTACCTATCTATAGTTATATTATACCATTGATTATAGAGGTATCACGGCCCACATCGATTTCGTACACGGCCTCTTAACTACCAAACTGATCTAAAAGCATTGCATTGCAGCTGCCGTTATTCGTTGCTATAATTTTCTAAACAATACGTTACATTACACGTTACTCCTTCCCGAAAGGACACCGCGCTCAAAATCGTTACATTTGAGCGAGATATTCTTGTCTACTTACGGGAAAGTTTTGGTGGTCACAACCATTATTTTAAAATTACCATATTAATATTTTTTCGGCTTATATTAATGTCAGAAAAAATAGGATGGTAATATTATTCGTATCTCGGAATTCTTTAGTGAAAAATGACATCAGATTCAGAAGCTGTCTTTCGCTTTTAACTCGCTTACAGATATACGCGTACCCGCTGTTGTCATGTTTCCCTATATGACTTACTGGGCATATTCTCAGTCCTCCCCACAAAGGCGAATGAAAAATGACTCATGCCTTTCTAACAGCGGCAGGAATCTTCACTGCAGTAAGAGCATTGCCTGTCGTGACCATGGTCCCAAGTCCGATGTAAATAACTAAAATGCTGTCGCGTCGCTCTGCCTCTGGCTTATATTTAATAATAATAATAAACTTTTCATTTGCACCTAATATTTTGCAACAGATATTTTTTCACAAAAAGCACCGCATAACATTGCCTAGATGAGTATTATCCATCATTACTCAATCCTAGTATCATCTTTTATCGGCCCTTATTATAGTTACTTAGTAGTTCATAATAATGGGCCAAATTTAAATTACAAATTCTTGAATTTACGTATATTTTCTGGATTTCTCCGATGTTATTTTAAATGGGGTGAGGCTTTCGCTAGGGCCATTTGTTATTTGAAAGTCATATTATTCTTCGTTAAAATGAGGTGCAAATAACCTATTTTTTACAAGTTTTTCGGGATTGCCTAATTGGCTTTTTGACAATTTACAAACATGCATCTAATGCAGTGGTTCTCAAACTTATTTCGTCTATGGTGTCAGTGGATTTCACTGGAAATCGATGCATTTGTTGATCGTATGTAGTGGCCTTAAGGTCCGTTACAACTGTTTACAAGGGGAAAAAAACAACTTTGAAGAGTTAGTGAAAAACGCATTCAAAGCATTCATTGGTTCCTGTCCACGAGAGTTTTATAGCAGAGGAATTAAGCAATTTCCATTAAAATGACAAAAATCTTCATGGATAATAGAAGTAACTATTTCTATTAATTAAATATTTTTTTTTTAAGGCCAAGCAAGTTTTTGGCCTTAAATTTCCGTTATAGAACAGCAACTTCGTAAGTAAGGACCCAATATTAAATATTTATAATTTATTTTTATTTTACTTTTTGCGACTTGATTGTTTTGATATTATGGGTTTCTACCTTATTCCTTGTTTATAAGATTATTTTAATTGTGACGCATATGGCATAACGTTTGTGACCGCCCGAAGTCGCGTAAATGAAAATATTGCAGATGCTTTTACTGACATCAATCAGTACAGCAATTTCCTAAATATGTTTGTTCCTGATTGCTTCTACTATTTATTGTGAAATTTCACAATAGGCCGATTTATTACCATACAACAATCTCCTACAATCAACCAAACGATTAAGTATTTATATGTATGTGTGTGTAATTGCATGCGTCTTGTTATTGCATTCGATCGACGGAATTAAAAATGCAATTCCGTTAATTGTATCCCAACGGGAAATAGTGACCTAGCTGGGAATTGAACCCGGGACCATACAATGTAAGGTCATTTAGGATATTTCAATGTATGGATATGTCGTGTTGTAGGGTACTAGAAGAATAAATATAAATCCTGGGTACGATTCTAAGGTTGACATTGACAACGATGTTACTCATAGATCTACAACAGGATGGATAATCTGGAGACAACTAACAAGCGTAATGTGCAATAGAGAAATACCCCTTAAAATTAAAGGTCAAATGGATAAGACAGCTATTAGACCTACTATCTTGTATGGATCATAATGTTGGGCAACTAACAAACAACATCTTAATAAACTACATACAACAAAAATGCGCATGCTACGATGGTCAGCGGTTGTCACACTATTATTAATTATCCGAAATCAGTACTTCAGGGGAAGTTTTAAAGTCGCTCTGATAATTGATAAAGTCAAAGAAAGACGCTTACGGTAGTGCGTTGACGTACAGCGATGCCCAAATGATCACATGGTAAAGCTTGCCCTAAACCTGCCAACGACGAAAGGTGCTCGTGAAAGACCATCCGCCGCCTGGTTGATGACGGTCGAATTAGACCTGAAAGAAGCTTAACTCGACGCCGACACAACACAAGATCGTTCTCAATGGAGTAGGAGGACAAGGAAGGTCGACCCCAAGAAATGGGACTGGGAAGATGAAGAAGAAGGGTACGATTCTAAAGACTGTCGCACTTTGGCGCCGGAGAGTCGTAATAAAAATATATATTTTACTAATGGCTGCGATAGTAGCTCTAATGGTAGCCTCTTGGGTAATTATATTTATCGCTGCGGGGGAGAGAGCGAGAAAGAGAGCGTTCGCCGCAGGCATTAGCAGCTTAGAGTAGCAGAAATACAATAAGCGTAATGGCAAAGGGCGAGCGGCTTCACCGTTTGCCGTTGCCATGGAAACGGAGCCAGCCACCGATGCTGCAACATAACAGCCTACCCACCGGTATGCTTTACAATTACACACCTCTACAAAGAGTTGAATGTGCTGGACATACCACAGCTCTACGTAAAAGCGGTGCTCTGTCGTATCAAAGGAATTTAGATAACGCAACAAGAACCCAGCAATGAATCGCAAGTTATTCATTTCGACGTCCCTCGAATGCAGATTACATTTATGCAGTGGCATTTTGTGTACATGCCTCCCAGGATATTCAATATGCTAGACGAAAAAAAAATTATTTATCTAAGTTTCTTTCAAAGCTAAAATTGATTTCTGAAATATGAAACATAACACCCGGAAAAACATCCCTAATTTAACATATTCAGAGAGTTTCTAATTAAAAATATTGTATTTTTTGATGACCTTTATTATATAGTTTTAGTTACTAGTATTTTATTATTTTATTTAATTTGTAACGGACCTTAAGTCCATTACATGCGATCAACAAATGCATCGATTTCCCTCAACTTTCCCCAAGGTTGCGACGGCATATTCGGTACCCTTCTCACGAGGTGTGTCAACGAATCCGGCTCCTTGGTTTCCTTTCCTTATCTTTCCCAGTCACGAAGCATCAGTCTGCAATCCCACAGACTCGAGCCGTGCCCAGTACAAGATACTAGGAGCACACATACAATCCTCATCCATATATCCTCGTTACCGCGGTCGCGCATCTATACACTTGCGTCAACGTAAACTGTTCGGCAAGCGTTATAACTGGCAATATTAAACCTTCGATCAATAAATTTCTTCTACTTCATTCAAAGCCGCCTTTCAATACGGAGATAACTCGTAAGTTGATACCACCACCTCACACCGAACAATCCTGGAGCTTAGTGAGGGGTGGTCCCTCACAAATTTAACACCATGGTCTTTTGTCCGTATTCTATTTAAATTATTTTCTTTTCAACCGACTTTAAAAAAAGAGGTTATCAATTCGGCTGTATTCTTTTTTTTAATGTTTGTTACCTCAGAACTCCGTCATTTATGAACCGTTTTGAAAAAATCTTTTTTATTTAAAAGAACATACTTTCAGATTGGTCCTATTTTTAATGATAATAATCAAATTCCTGTTCTGATGATGGGATCCATGAGGAATTGAGGGAACTCAGTGAAGGCATTGTCCCTAGCATATGGAAATCCGCTTTTATAACGCCTATTCATAAGAAAGGGCCAAAGGACTCAGTGGAAAACTATCGACCTATCTCAAAGTTATGCGTATTTGCAAAAGTTCTGGAACGGTTAGTTTATAACCAGGTATATTCTGCTCTGAGGCAAACACTCTCTGAACATCAGCATGGTTTCCTTAAAGGTAAATCCACTACCTCAAATCTCCTTCTATGTAGTGACTATCTAACAGAAAACATGTCTCAACCTGCACAAATAGATGTCGTCTACACAGATTATAGCAAGGCGTTCGACAGAATAGACCACTCAATTTTATTGCGTAAGCTTCAGTGTGCTGGAATAAGGGGTAATCTATTCAGATGGTTCTCCTCCTACGTTCAGAATAGATCACTAACGGTAGTACTCAATGGCTACTCGTCCTCGGCATTGTTCATACCGTCAGGAGTCCCTCAAGGGTCCTTACTAGGACCACTACTTTTTATTATTTTTATTAATGACATCTCTACCAGTTTTCACCACTCCAAAATCTTACTTTATGCAGATGATATGAAGATCATATGCCCTATCAAGACGCCGGATGATTCTGTTAAACTGCAAGAAGATCTGGATAGATTCCAAACTTATTGTCTCCTAAACAAATTAGACCTTAATGTATCTAAGTGTTATATTTGCTCCTTCACACGTAAGCCTCTACCGTCTCTATATAATTACAAACTTCATAATAGCACCTTGGCTAGAGTTTCCTCCATTAAAGATTTAGGTGTGACTTTTGATTCTAAGCTACTTTTTAATGAACATATTGACAACATTGTCAAGAGAGCGTCCAAAGCACTAGGTTTTGTAATTAGAATGTCAGCAGAATTTGAAAAAGTTAAAACCTTCAAAATACTATACTGTGCATTTGTTCGAAGTCATCTCGAATATGCGTCTCAGGTTTGGAACCCATCTTACGATACCTATATAACTCGCATAGAGGGCATTCAAAAACGGTTCCTAAGGTACTTGCAATTCAGAATTAAATCATACATTCCTAGCTATTCAACGCGTTGTAAGAAATTCCATATTCTTCCACTATCCAAAAGAAGGAGCGTAGCGGACCTGTCCTATCTTCTAAACATTGCAAATGGAAAGGTTGACTGTCCCGAGTTGCTTGGACGTTTGGGCTTACGTACCCCTGGTGCGCGTCTCAGGCATCCCAACCTGCTTTACGTGCCCACTGCAAAAACGAATTATAAGAATAATTCTTATGTCATACGAGCGAGTAGATGTTTTAATGTATTGGCACGAGAAGTTGATATTGACCTATTCAACACTTCTTCTCGAAATTTGAAACGTATACTTAACAATATGTTCTTTTCTTCTTAGAAATATTAGCGTCCATCTAGTTATAGTTGTTTGTTTATTCACTTGTTATATCTTTTTATTATGTGTGAAAACTTTTAATTGGCCTTCAGCACATATCTCTCAATGTGTACCTATATATGTTTAACTAGCTGTAAGTTTTCCTAAGAAATGAAAATAAAATAAAATAAAATTAAACTCCTCAAATATTATCATATGAAGTTAAAAATTCACGTGATGGTTCAGTTCCGATGACAATGATTTTTTTTACAGTAAACATGACCTGATTCTTCATTCACGGTTGGCTCCCAACGAGTGGACTCCTCAACGGACAACAGCACATACGCGAAATTTTATATACGCATTCAGATAATATAGCCCGTTCTAAGTCTTACCATGACACGGCTCCCGACGAGGGGACTTCTTAACGGTTAACAGCACAGACACGAAATTTTGTATATGCATTCAATTACGACAGCCCGTTCTAAGTTTCGCCGATATAGGACTGCGGCATTCAGGGTTGGCTTCCAACGATGGAACTCCTCAACTGTCTACAGCACAGAAACAAAATTATGTATACGCATTTAATTATGATAGCCCGTTCTAAGTATTACGTGACAAGGCCGCTGCAATTATTATAAAAAATGGAGTCGTTTTTTTTTTAATTTAATTTTTGTGTATTACCTATATATAATCTTGTATCCTCTACCTCGTAGTGTATTGTTACTGCCCTAGGGCTTGATTTTTAAATCGATAGAGAAAATGTCCTAAACGAGATGACGTCATATTTCTGTGTCTTCCGCATTCCACGTTCAAATTTCAAATAAAAAGCGATTAAGAATGACGTCATCATGATGTCATCTTGTATAGGAAATTTTATCTATCGGCTCAAAAATCTTCCTAATGTATGTGCATTATTGATGAAATAAATAATTATTGTTGTGATCTAATAAAAAAATAAATACATAAACAGCTAAATGACATGGATTAATAATAACCATTAGTGTGTACAATTTTTCAAGATTACTATGATCTTTATATAGATTTACACATATTTATAACAATTTAGATTTGCGCTTTAAAACAGGATATATCATATTTATGACATTAAAATAGGATCACTGGCAACAGTTTTTCGTACATCATATTTCACATTTTATGATTACATGTTGTCCATAAAGTAAATTATTTTGGACTTCAAATTGGTTAAAAATAATTAAATAAAAGATCCATTATCTAGGTCACTTATTTAGATGCATTATTCATGAATTGGTAACGATGCTTTAATGACAATAATACAAATTAAATAGATGAATATTCTTGCTACTATTGGGTTTTCTGATGTCGTGAGTTATCGATATGATCAGAGCCCAACTTTGCGAAGTCTTGTTTCCTCTGCGTAGTACATGCGGTAAGATAAACATAATGTTTAATATTTAGACCATTTAATTATCCAAAGAGAAGCTAATAGAAAAGATGGCTTGATAGCGTCAGACGGGAGTAATTAAATATGCTAAATGTACGCGTGTATATATCGGTGGGTCTGCTATTAAGTTGGGTATTTTTCATGTGAAATTATACGTGAAACTATGAAAGTCGCTTTTTTCCTTACATTTATAAATTGCAGCGTGTGAAAGACACGTTTAGAAATGAAATTGTTATTTCTTTGAACACTATCAGTCATCAGGTGATTGGACAATTTCGCTTATTAAATTACGTCAACTGAATTTCGGAATTAGACATGTTTGTTGATTTTAATGTTACATTGCTCATCATCATGAGTCTCTACACTACTTTAAATATTTTTTGAAAAGTTAATATTTTTTTTAAAATATTATTGTATAATATTTACAACACAATTTCATAGAGTAGTAGGCTAGGTGGGGGTAAAGCCCCGCAAGGGGCAAGTCCACGCACGGGGTTTTCGGAGGGATTTTTTATAATTACTTCGATAGCCGCCAGATGGCTGACCCGTCTTAACAACTTCCAGTTCCACACCAATCCTCAAGCAGTTCGGTCGCACGTGAGCCTGGAAAATGCGGTAAGTCTGTTTTTTCGTGTTTTGATGTAATATTTCTTGTCCTTCTAAGCTGAGTTTTTATAAAACGGTTTAAGCTATTTTCGCAATTAAAGTTACGGCGATGCACCGCCTGGTTTAGCTTCACATTCGAGTGCCAAGTTCCTTGATATCATTTGCTTACATAGTTGGTGACGACGACATGTTGAATGTGTGAAATGGGGCAAAACCACGCACCTTATTTGGGGCAAGTCCCCGCATTATCAACAAGTGCGGGGATTTGCCCTGACACCAGGAAATCCCCGTTTTCATATTTTTTTCCTCATTCCATCAATTAAAATCGTAAGTTACAGATACTCGGGCCGCCAAATTACAATCCATTGTTTTTCCGTTATTTTGAAAGTTAAGGGAATTTGTTTTTTCATGTTTGAATTGTGATAAGAGTTAAAATATTTCTTATTAATGTTAAAAGACAAAGACTGTAAGACACGGTAATGTTTGTTAATTAGCAAAAATATATAAAATCGAAGACTATCGCGGTTGTTTGACATTATAAATAGGATAGAAAGCGAATTTACAGCGTGAAATTTGTAGGACCCGAAGTTTCGGTGACTAGGGTAGACTACCCTAGACAACGGCGGCTGCAACGTCACCGGAACGTCGGGTCCTACAAATTCCACGCGGTAAATTCGTTTTATATCCTATTTATAAGCAAAAATATAGTTTATTGGAAATTAATGCGATTTTTTGTTTTGTTTTTTCCCCAAACCCTAATTCTGGAGCAAAGCCACGAAGTGCGTGGCTTTGCCCCATTTTTTGGGGCAACCCTCAGCAATTGTTTTTTATATATTATAATTTTAAATTTCTCTGCAACTGTTGATTGAACATGCCTGAAATTTTCAGGTGTTATAGGTAAGATCCTAATCTAAAATACCAATATAAAAGTGAAAAAAAATATCTCTAATTCCCCACAATTTTCAAAAAAACGAAAATTGCGGGGCCTTTCCCCCACCTACCCTATATCATATATCAATAGATATTAAAAAGTGTATAAATTGCATCAACATGCAAAATTCTTTTCCGACCATGATAATATTCTGGAAGTCAGATGGATGAAGCTAAGTTCGGCGAGGCTAGACTATAATTTAACGTCAAGGGAATTCCGCGTGACGCTAGATGCCCGCGCTCATGTTGTGCGAAGCACGTCCGCGTCCACGCTGTGGCATGTTTTCATAGTGGCACGTCTCCCGCTTGATTTATTGTCAAAGGACGCTCGGATGTGCGGAGTGACTTTTCGAGGACACGTCGCAAAGTTGTAGCTCGCCTCCGCCCTGATAACACACGGGCCGACTTTCAAAGCGTGCGCCCGGCGAAAAGTCATCACGTCGCTTCAAGAGCGACGTCTTTTTGCGTCGACCCTTTTAGATTACGGTCTCTCTGAGACTGCATTTAAATTTACAGATGTCATAAGCTTAATTTCATTACTCCACAATGTATAAAGACTACATACAAGACTACTCAACAAACTTGAACGTTTGCAAAATGTATGCATATGATTCATCTTCGATTTACGTAAGTAAGATCAGATGTCCAAATATAGGGCACGGTTAAAGTGGCTGCTAGTACGCCAAAGGCTCTCTTCTATCGTGTACTCTATTAATCAATAATATATAAAGACTACATAGAAGACTACTCAACAAACACACGGGCGGACATTCAAAGCGGGCGCCCGGCGAAAAGCCATCACGTCGCTTCGAGAGCGACGCCTTTTTGCGTCGACTCTTTTAGATTACGGTCTCTCTGAGACTGCATTCAAATGTACAGATATAAATAATCTTAATTTCATAAGCTTTACAATATATCAAGACCACTTACAAGACTACTCAACAAACATTAACGTTCGCAAAATATATAATGCATACGATTCATCTTTGGTTTATGTAAGAATGATCACATGTTCGAAATAGGACACGGTTAAAGTGGTTGCGAGTACGCCAACGAAGAATCTTCATATACTTGCTCTCCTCTAACGTGTACTCTCTCAATTAACAATATGTAAAGAAGACATACAAGACTACTCAACAAACCGATTGAGTTTTTAACCATTAAGTTCGCACGGTCTCGTACTTTGGTCAGCCTCTGACAGTTCCCTGTCATAATACTGATTTCTACTCCTACTCTTTCTGCGTCCATGGCGCAGGACTCTGGAGTAATATCCAGCAAATATATGAAACTCGCCATCTTTACAATCAATCTTAGAACAGGCGGCCGCCTAGTTAGGTTTTGACTCTTTAATATTGTAAAAATGTAAATTGAACATAGTAACTAATTTGAATTTAAATATGAAATTAAGACTCACCTCAAAGATTACTACTTTTCCAAGTAGTAACCACAGTTGTGGCTTTTTTTGCTCCTCCTTCCCTTAATTTCCTCTTTTCGGGCATTCTTAGTGTTCAATATAGTAGTTTGTAATTTATGTGGACAAATTTCTAAATCTTTATGTCCACGACGGGCGCATGTACCACTTTACTGTGATTAGGTTAGTTGTAAGGTAATACCATAAGCTTATCTCCATAAGCTTTGCACAATCGACTAGACAGCCCAGCTAGTCTAGAAAAAGTTTAATTTCGTGTGCCACCGCGACTAACGAGGAGCTCTCAAACGTTTTCTGTTGTCGCTTGCAATAACAACATCGGGTCGAATAGACCTCTTACCAGAATGTGTCGCGTTTTTTGATAAATCGTGTAAAGGATTAGATGTATTTTATGATTCCATAAATATATTAACAGATTCGATCATACCTAGCCTATCTCCTACTTTTTAGGATTTCACTAACTGCCATCCTAATGTACTGTATTACTTGATAATTATATTATAACATACTATTTTATTATATCATATTATATATAATAAATATTATTATCCAATTACTCATACTTATATTTTGCTCTATCCAAATAACCTTATTAACAACTTATTTAATTATTTCTTTTCTTACCCTTGTATTATTATTAGCTTTATTATATTTTTTTCTACTGTCAACGTGTTCATGTTATTTCTATGT
Source organism: Micropterix aruncella (assembly GCA_944548615.1). NCBI lineage: Eukaryota > Metazoa > Arthropoda > Insecta > Lepidoptera > Micropterigidae > Micropterix > Micropterix aruncella. The sequence continues at coordinate 32,040,495 of OX155953.1, read as the reverse complement.
TAATGTGTAATGCAAGCATTGCAAACTATTCATAGGATAGTAAATTTGTTTCGTTTAAATATGTTTTTAAGATACTAGTATCATATATTTACTATCTGTAAGGTTGCTATAAAATAAAATTAATAAATAAATACCATGAGGTTAGCTGTTGTGAGGTGTTCTAATTTTCGCCTGTGCTGTGTTCTAATTTTAAAGCTGAACAAAAATAATTACAACCCCTTTTTTAAATCAGAAAGCATAATTTACATTGACAAAATGATATTATGTAATTGAAAAAACGGTTCCCGTGTACTAACTAGTATTCACTCTAATATGATTTTTTAAAGCAACAAAATAGATCATCCCCTTCGCTGCATTTAAACGCGCCGCATTGATTGGTTTCGATTAAACTTGAAAGACCCAAGTGGTCGATTGCTGATTTGATTAAGGCTCATAGCTATAAATTCATCTTTCGTTACCTGTAACTATTCTCCGCGCCAAATTGACGCCCCTTCGTTTAATATGCTAAGCATGGCACGCATCCTGTTTTCTGATCCTCTATCAAATTGTGTGAGATCCACCGCGAGCCCAGCTTTCTTAAAGCAAAATGTGTGTGTTGGAGCGATTGCACCTAAAATGTCTATGCCTAAGGATGCCCTAATGACATGATAGGTCAAACGCCTGCCTGTTTCGATCATACGGCGAACAGCATAGATGTTTTTGTTGTCGACAGTAGTGCACGGGTGACCTCCTGGACATTCATCACTGAGATTGACAAGACCGTACAAAAATTCTGCAAACTAGCTGTAAGTTGTTATCTTGCTTAGTGTTTCATCGACAAAAGCAGTTTGAAACCGAGGGAGTTTTAACCATATTATTTAACTCGGAGCTTTTTTACACGACTGTCCAAAAAAAATTGTGTTATGTTTTTAGGATCCATATATGTATTTTTTCCCTATTCTTTATTACATCATAACTTCTAAACGCTTATACCGATTTAAAAATATGTGGTTTTGTTATAATCGTTGTTATCCCGAGTGTCATAAAGTACATGACGCGACCCCTTACTCTCATATAAGGAGAAAGCAGCGTCTTTAATATGAATCACCGTGTCACGCGGTGTGTGTCATCATTTGAAAGTTTAGTTTTTTTTGTTCTTCCTCTTCGCGGCCGTCATGAATAAATCCGGTAGGCCTAGTAACGAAAACAACTATTTAGAATATTAATTTAGCAAAATAAATTATACAAAGTGTTTTTATTATTTTTACTGACCACAAAATTTTACCGATTTTTAATAGGTTCTTACGAATTTATTCCAATCCAACATTTTTTGGAAAATTATAAAACTACGCAATTGTACTCGGAAAATACCCAGTATATAGCATATTAATTATTCAACCCTTATTTTTTATTCCACCATAATTTCTAAACGCCTAAACCGACTTAAAATTGTGTGGTATTGTTTGAATCATTATTACACGACTGCCCAACAAAAAAGCTGTAATGTGTTCAGGGTTCATATATGTATGTTTTTTGTTTCTTTATTCCACCATAATTTGTAAACGCTTGAGACAATTTAGAAGTGTGTGGTATTGTTAATATTGTTATGTCATCCCGAGTATCATAGGGTACCTTAACTGTCCAAATATCAAGTAAGTAGTTATCTAAATGTCCAAATGACCAAACGTTAATAAATTTACATTAAATTATCGTGTTTATTATTAACAATAACACGATATACATATATTAACATAAAATTATAGTGTCAAATGAAAGGTCTGATTGACTACATTTCGGAAATATATATGTGTCTATATAGATAAATACATAGACCACAAGTATTACATTAAAATGCCGTAATAAAAATAATTATAAATACAATAGTTGACTTTCTGTAACGCATTCGTGTTTTATTTATTTTAATAAATAAAATAATAAACTTGTTGTTCAAGCTATTCGTCAATAATTTTAGGAAAGTCGTAATGTTTGCTGATATTATATATTTATTTATGTCCACTAGAAGTGCTGTGGATTACGAGCTCTTTCAACGTGATATTAACGCGGTTTATGCATGAAGATAAACTCGAAACCTGCATTTTAATATTAATAAATATTCAGTGATGACGTTCAGAAGGTCTTTTGCGTACCTGTATTATCACTTCATCGCTGGAGATGTGTTATCCGTCCTTGAGTTTTCCTCGATCCTCAGTTATATAGCATATACGGCGACTATTTAGCTCTTCATTTATATTTCTTAAGTGTCTGTTAGGACATTCCAAGCAGTTCAATAACTTCGAGTTATGTAAACGTTGTACAACTCAACTGTCAGAAGTCGCTAGGTAGCGAATGGTTTCGTGCAGCTTGGGCCAGAAGATCCATTTTGTTCCCGGATCGGCTCAACTCACTATTCAGCTCCTGTTAAGAAGCCTCCTCCTGCGGGAGGCTACCCCGGGTAAGACTCTCGCGTCTCAGGCATCAAAGCTGGTGGACCGGTTTCTCCTGGCGGGATGCATCCCGGCGCTACTGGACGGTTTTCGCACCGTTCGGCAACGCCAATCGGTTGTGCACTCTGACTAATTTTACCTTGCTGATAATGTCAAGTAAGTAGGTTAAAGTCAAGTAATTTTTCACAGCCCCAAAAATGAACGATGTCTGAAGTAAATCGATCTGATTATCTGAATGGTACCTTATAGTAATATGACCATACAGCTGGGGCCTGATGGCCTGCTTGTGTTTTTAGATCTGCCTAACACACGGTTCAGATCCAATCCGGCAGCCTCCTCGAAGTGGTACTCATCTGGAAATGCCTCTGTGAACTCTGCCTGTGGCTGTAAGTCCAGTCGTGGGCAGCTGGGAACTTAGGTTAGATCTGGGGTAACACCTTTAGAGGAACAGGCTGATTCGCGCACCCTGCGGCGTCAGCTAATCGATTGTGCACTACGGCAAGTAACCGGGGAGGTGGGGGGGGGTCTGGAAACGTACGTTTCCTAAGAAGCGATGATAGTTGTTGACCTGATATAACCTATGAAACGAGCCGGTGGCGGGCAATCGACGTGCAAGGTCACCACGCTCAGCGATAAATAACAAATAAATTGCCGCTAACATCAGGTATAGGCCGCGCAACCTACTTCGAAACTGTGACCAGACTAGGGGATGGGGAAATTCTTCCAAATCTGGTAGTAAGCGAGTTAGGTTACCCCGCTGTGTCCACTTCTCAGTACCTCGGGGTAAGGCGTTTTACTTTTACGGTCTGTTGGCGTAGTTATACCGTGGACTGTGTAAGTCTCTAAGTCTCTACGTTTACTCCATTGGTGACAGAATTACAGGATATCGTTATAATAATAATAATAATAATAATAATAATGCTTTATTTAAGAGAAAGTAGTACAAAAATTATGTCTTAAAAACTACCCAACTAGGTTAATGCCCGTACTAGGGTAGATTCTTTTCTTTTAAATTAAGATGCGCACGTAATTTTATACTGCAATTATAGAACTATGGTGATATTTTACATGTTTATATAATATTAAACATTATACATATATTATTCTCATATATATATAAATATATACATTTACCTACTTGTATTATTTACATACTATTATTATTTACATACATTTGCATTTACATACAGGTATTTATTAGTAATATATATTTGTAATGTTAAATATTAAATTATAACTTCCTGTGGTGGCGGGTTGGACCATAATAGTTGGCAAGCCCAAATTATTATCTGAATCATGTCTGAAGACATACAATTAATCTAATGCTTGTTATTTGTCGACTATGATGTTTATCAGACCTATTATATCTCTATTTTCGCATTTCCTTTAACTACGCGTTACATAATGATACAATCATTACTATTCCACGCTTCTGCCTGAAAGTGAACCTCGACATTTTAATTCAATTACGCTGAAGTAACATCTATTTCATGCGGAGTACTGAAGCTGAAAATTTTCTGAAATAAAGCCGCGAGAGACACATCTCAGGGAAACCAGGCCAGACCCCGCGCTACACTTCAGTCACTCTCTAGAGTTGATAATGATTATAACTGTTACCACTGTGTGACGAAGCTTCCAGGACGTCTAGCGTGGTGATGTCAAAGATATACGTAACTGATATGTTTAACAGGCTGGAAAATTATTCGAATGAATTCAGTATCGCGTACAGTGTACAGAATAATATTATTAATGCACGGTGCATGCAAGTATGAATGTAGGTTACATTCAAATTTCCATTGGCATGCCGAGAAGACGCTATGAGTATCGCATTGATAAGGGTATTGGTAATTGAATCCTTACCTATATAATTGTGGTTTTTTCATACTGGCCATTTGCTGCCCGTTTTTATTTTTCTTTTTTCGACATGCCGCATGGAGCATAGCTTCCACCGCCTCATCATTGCAATTAAAATAATATATTATACTATATAAATAATGAAATATGTTACCGCTTAGTCGCCTCGTTTAGTTTAGTAATTAAGTAATAATTGTAAACATTTTGAAGTTTAAATAAACGGTTTACGGGGTGCCGGCGGGGGCTGAAGCCCGGATAATCCTTCCTAAGGTCTCCGTTCGCTCACCCCTCACGCGCTACCCTTCCGGCACGCGTGAGGTTGTCGTTGCATGACATCCTGGGCAGATAAAACGACCCACGTCGTTAGAACTGCCCGGGTGGTGGGCGGGGTTTTCAACCCTCGCCTGTCGCCGCGTAAATATTGAATGGCCATTTTGAACTTGGATAACTTGAGTTTGAGTTGGAATTTCAAATTCAAATAAATTTCAATTCGAGGCCTTATTTCTGTCTATTATATCAAGCTACTCTTGTCTTTCCGACGTTTGTTATATCTAAAATATGTTCGTCTGTACAGATTTAAGTCTATTTCAAGGCCTATTCAGAGGTACCTTTTTGTACATGATTTTATCCAAAAAAAATGCTATTTGGGGGTCATCCAATGTGCACGTTTTCGTGAATTTGGCAACTTCAAAATTGGTGATAAAATTTAATTAAAATATACAAATCTCGGGCTCGAACTCTTCTTTTCAGCTCGTCATATAAATGTTCGATGGGATTGAGGTCCGGTTTTCGAGCTGGCCACTTCTACATTTTGAATTTAATATTATACTGTACCACTTGTATGAAGTCTTGCATTATCCTGCATGAGCAGGAAGTTATCGTCAATAAAGCCCGAAACAGGTATGACGTAGCTCTCGAGTACCTCCTCAATGTAGCGCCATTTATAAATATATTTAGTCGACAAGCATTTTTTTATTCTATATAATATCACTACAAGCGTTACATAAATTAAGTTGGGTGTGTTTGTTTATTGTCTTAAATTATGTTCTATATTACAATGATATATTGGGCTGGAGGGAATGTTCTGTCGTATTATAAACAAGCCAGTATTTTTTCATATTACTCAATAACACATAAGGTAGTGAGATATTGGAATTTCTTTTGTTTAGTTACCTGCTGTATAACATCAAAAGAGTTCTTTTATACCTTTCAATTGGTTACTTGTGAAATTTAGAGTGAAAAAATGTCGGTGGAAAAGTGTATTTACGACAATATTGTATTTTGTATCAGTTACAACGAGTGGAAACAACGCATCGGTTACGTTTGAAAACTTATATTCGGCATTTGGAAGAGATGTTGTAAATGTTAGTATCTTTCAAAGATGGTTTATTAGAATTCGTTTCGGAGATCTGAGCTTCGAAACAAGGTAATCTATTTCGACGACCATCGAAGATCGATAATAATGTTTTGCAGTCCATGCTGGGGAATAATACTCCTATACTACTAAAGTAATTGCATAAGAGTTCGGCATAAATACAACTGTTGAAGACTGTATTATATCTCTTGGATTTGTATTTAAGCAAAGCATTTAGGTCCCACGCGAATTAATTGGAAAGAATGTCGGATCGTATAAGAATATGTTAATCACATCTCATTAGACGCAAAGTGGAGCTGTTTTAGTAGAAGTTGAGAATATTAAGAGGAGGAGAGCTTACAGCAAATATAGCACATTATCAGCAACTCTTGCAAAGCCAAATATTCAGAAAGAAATAGTACTGCTCTGTTTGTCATAGGACATAAAAGTTCTAGTGTTAGGAGTTTCTGAAAAAAATAAAACTGTCAATGCCAATGTAGACTGTAACCAGTTTAACAAATTGCATGCCGATAATCTGTATTCCCTGGGCGAAAAGAACAGGGTAATTCTAAGATGGGTTCCCGGCCATGTAGGAATAGAGGGAAAAGACAAATCCGACGAACTTGCTAAGACGGGCGCAAAGGGAACGTTATACGGCCCTGAACCTTGCTGTTGCGTACCAAAAAGCCTTGCAAAACTAATGCTCAAACAAATATGTTTAGAACAATCCGTCAGCCACTGGAATAACACGCCAGGGTTGAACCAATGCAAAGCGCTAATTAAGGCTTACGACCCTAAGACGGCCCGTGAGGCCTTATCGCTAAATAGGAACAATCTACGCATACTGGTGAGGGCGCTCACGGGGCATTGTGGCACGGGGCAAACACATGTACTACCTCAAGCTCCAAGACACAAAAATTTGCAGGTTCTGCCAAGGGGCAGAGGAAACTCCCCTGCACCTCATGTGCGAGTTTGGCCCGCTGATGCGTAAAAGATACACTAACTTAGGTGGTCATTACCTTCAACCTGAGGAGGTAAAACAATCTGGCGTCAAAAGCCTGTTGCGGTTCTTAAATGACACGAGGCTTAGCGCAGAACTATAGTAGGTGGCAAACACAATAGATCAGCAATGGTCGCAGTGTTACGAGGTTCATAAAGACTGTAGAAAAGCCCCACATAACAAATTGAATAATTAAATGCCGATAATAAAAAAAGAAGGCCAGCATTACTGGTCATAAGGAAATCCTTTACAACCATGATAATGATCGACCATATACCGCAATGGTGACACAACCAAAACTTGATGCGTGGGGACAGAAGGTTCGCAGTCTTCCACAATATTTATCTGATATTATCCCATTTGAATGCTATCTATTCAAATCTCTGCAAGAAAAAAAAAAGTAAAAGTCCTTTTGAGGCAGTTGCTGATTATTTTAAATTCAAAAAGGTTTCTATAAAACAGCAACTGACAGGTTACCTTAAAGATGGCAAGAAGTTGTTACAAATAATGGAGATTATATCATTGAATAATATCAAAAATGTATTTTATAATTTTATTCAAATATTTTCTTCAAAATGCGACAGAACTTTCCCTCCAACCAAATAATATACTGGATGTGATTCTGGAATGGAAACCAAGCGTTTATGATATTCCCAATTTGCAAATAAACTCAAAGAAGTGTACAAATAACATATTTACCTTTATACTTGTATGTACAAAGACACTTTTCTTCATAAACTTGTATTTGTGTTGTTCCTTGTAGACTCGTCTACATTTAATGACGAATGTAAAATATCGCTAAATGCTTGCTTTGTATTATAGAATAGCCTACTTTTCGTTACGCGCATATTGCAAAATTGCCAAAATTGCCATAATAATATTGATAATAGTGTTTTATAAAAATAAATTTATTTTTGCCTATCAAAGGTTTATATTTTTCAACATATCATGGACCCATATTTTCAACCCCCTGCATTAATTTCAGGAAACATAACATATTTGTAAATGTCGAATTATTTAAGCAGATAAATAATCGCAGCTGTCCAAAAGCGACGTCCCAACGCGGTATGTCGTGTCATTTCGTGAATTACGGGGACTGCGCTCGCTGGGTGTTTTGGATGTTTTAATGTTAAATTTCCGATTGACGTACACTACCGCTCAAATATATTTGGACACCCAATTTTAATGCACTGATTATATGGTGGTGAACGGTTTCGTGCAGTTTGGACCACAAGATCCATTTTGTTCTCGGATCGGCTCAACTCACGATTCAACTCCTATTCAGAAGCCTCTCGAGGGGAAGGCTACCCCGGGTAAGACTCCCGTGTCTCAGGCCTCAGAGCTAGTGAACCGATTTCTCCCGGCGGGATTGCATCCCGGAGCCACTGGACGGTTTGCGCACCGCTCGGCGAAGCCAATCGGCTGTGCATTCTTACTAATTTCTGAAGGGGTCTGTAAACTATGGAAATATACTGTTTCCTAAGCAGCGGGGGTGGATGTTGACCTGTTGTCATGCCACTGTTGAAATGACCTTGGACCACTCGACCCCGTGTGGCACTACGGGCAAAGAACGCCCATGTCCGCGATAAATTCAAACTGAATTACCGCTGTAATACAACAGGTAGAGGTTGCGTAAGCGACTTCGGACCCGTACCCAGTCGGGAGGACGGAGGTATCCTGAAGGTTAATTCCAGATGGAAATATCCTGCCAAAACTGGTAGTTAGGAGTGAGGCTGCCCACTGGTTACCTTTTCCGGTGCCTCGCAGTAAGGCGTTGGACTCTAACGGGTTGCTGGTGAAATAGACAGTAGATTGTCTTGACCACAAATCTTCTACGCTCACTCCACGGCTGAAAGAACGATCTATATTGTTATACCAGCCTGGGGTGACGGGTTCGCCCGTTGTAGTCGACACCGCCATCCTGTACTGATTATATATAAATATATTTAGAAAATGTTTGTTTTTACGCACATTTGAGTACTCCCCCATAGTGCATTTATATCGCTCATAAATCAAACTTATTTAGGCACTTATTACCTAGCAGCTTATAATACCTTTAATAAAGGTATCGGACATTAGTAGAAGTTCAGGAAATACTAAGTCATGTCACAATTCTGCCTAAAAGTAATTAATTTTATTTTTGGTACCCCTAATTATATTTCTTATTGACGCTTATTTAAGCGTTGTTCTCCTCAATAACCTTAAATGAAGAAACATAATTAAGGCTAGAATATTTAAATTACACCCTTATATCTGAACTTGCTTCAATGTACGATGCCTTTATTATAAGGAGTTATGGATTACTAGGTTATAGGCTCTTAGACAAATTTAATTTATGAGCGACATAGATGCACTTCGAAAAAGTATTCAAATGTGCTAAACAACAGGATTTTCTAAAGTTCGGATAGTTTTAAAATTCTTTGAAGAAATTATTCATTTTATTCTAAGTAATCCTTATGATATTTTCGTATAAAGTTAATTTAGACGAACAACAGCTAAATAAGCTTTTAATAAGAAAATAAAGTCCGGTATTCCTACAATAACTCGAATGATTTTTTCCCAGAATAGTTAAAGGCTGCTTTTATTCCTGAACTTTCGTTAATGTCCGATACCTTTATTATAGAGAGTATGGCCTACTAGGTAATAGGCGTTTAAACAAATTTGATTAAAGAGCGATATAAATGCACTACGGGAAAGTAATAATAATAATAAAACGCTTTATTTGCGTATTCAAAAAGGCGAGCTTATTGCCTAATGGCAATATCTTACAGCTAACCTTAACCTGGTGAAACAACATGTTATGCAGTAAAAATAAGAGAGAATAATAAATTAAATGTATAAAGGCAATTCAAACATTTACATTCAGCAGAAAAAAAATTATTAATAAATTTGAGAAGAAAACAATCAATAAACCTATAATGACGCAGAAGACGCAAGGTGGTGAAATAAGGGGGGGGGGGAGAGGGAGACGCAATAGGGAAAAGTTTATGAGCGTGGGTTTAAGGCGCTGATATACGACTTTAATGATTTTAAACTGATAATTACGTCTAAACGAGTACTGCTTACGATTCGAAAAAAATATATGTTAAACAAGAATATATACCTAATATTTTAATCTGTGAATATTTTAGATTTTGTTTATATTACATAGTGTAATTAATTTGGGAAATGAGGTCTAACCGAACACAAGAACGATAATTACGCAACTACTATCTAGTGTATTATTATGTAACCTGCACCATTTTAAAGATAATTTAATTATCTATCTTCTTATCTGTGATTTTTTTTGAAAAGTCAAAGAATAATATCCGATTTTGCTTATTCGAACAAAATTGGTGCGCGAGTTATAAAGCGGGCCTCGCCGGCGACGAGACTCAGTACGACTGCGACCACTGTCACGGGTGGATGCTGACGCTGCGCTCCGAACGAAAAAAATACGTTAATTAAAAACAAAATGGCCAGAAACTCAAAAATTTTAAAACTTAATCGCAGTATGTTAGAGAAAAATAGATTATTAAGGTAAGTAACGTGTATTAGTGTATTATTACGTGTATATTATTACCATTTGTCTACTCTGATGCTCTTTGCCTGACGTCAAATTGGGGTGACCACACGAATAGGATTCGTGCAACAATTTAACTAATCAACACATAAAATAAATTACTTCTTTTATTTTATAAACTGACGTGATTACTGTTTTTATTTTAGGCGAATACGAAACAACACTAATTCAGAAGATGTAAATTCACAGACGAGGTGAGTAAACAGTGTAGGTAAACAAAACTACATCAAAAGGTAATGCTCACAGGTAAATGCATACCTAATTTAATATTTTGATATTAGTGTAATTCGAACAATAATTATGTTCTAACTATCAGAACTTTAAAGTTTTATCAGAACTGTCGGAATCAAAATATTATTTTGAAATCAAATATCAAACTTGAATATTGAATTTGAAAATCGATTTAGGGCCGATTTATATATGAAACCTGCAAGTAAAAGTACAAATATATGTAAGTTGAACCATCGGTTTACTAAATTCATTCATAAAGCGACAAAATTTAATTCGGGTTTTCGTAGTATGACGTAAATTATACTTTGGTTGAAGGGGGTTGTTTTTGTTGCAAAAAGATAATTGTGGTTTTTAGCCAAAAATTTTGTAGTAATAATAATAAACCTACTTATAACATAGTTACGCGCATCCCTGACTCACTGACTGACTTTGTAACGCTGTAGGTAAAGACAGTATTTTTTTTAATTTGTCAGTTTTTAAACTTGAAATGCTACTTCGAATTTCGAATTTGAGATTGTAGGTACTTCGAATTTCAAACTTGAAATTGTGCTTTGAATTTCGAACTTGACATTCTACTACGAATTTCAAACTTGAAATTCTACTTCGAATTTCGAACTTGACATTTTACTTCGAATTTCGAACTTGACATTCTACTACGAACTTCGAACTTGAAATTCTACTTCAAATTTCGAACTTGACATTTTACTTCGAATTTCGAACTTGACATTCTACTTCGAATTACGAATTTAACATTCAAGTTCGAATTTCGCACTTGACATTTTGACATTTGAAATTCGGAATTTCGGTTAAATTTCGATAATTTCTGACGATGAAAATATTGCAAAAAACAGTTGTCAAAACAAGAGAATGTGAAAATAGACCCGAGTGGACTTTTCTTGATGAGGAAGTACCATTTCTTGGTGCGTCACCAGACGGTATCATTGATGAAAATGCAATTGTTGAAATAAAATGTCCAATCACAGCTTACAAACTAGGATTAGAAAAAGCTATTCATGAAAAAAAGATATCGTTCTACAAAAAAATACAGAACGGTAATTATATAATAAACAAAAAAAAATATTGGTGGTATCAAATACAGAGGCAATTGCATGTAACAAGAAGATCTAAGTGTATGCTTGGTATTTGGTCTGGGGATAAGTTTCCTGTAAAAATATAATTAATTTACAAGGATTGCACCTTTTGGGAAACTAAAATGAAAAATAAGTTGATTAAGTTTTACACAGATTGCATGCTTCCTGAACTGGTAGATCCTAGACATACGGGGAATATGATAATTAGAGACCCATCTTATATAGTTAGTGCTATAGAGGGGCGCAAAAGGAAAAAGGAAGAGGAAAAAGAAAAGAAAAAAACACAGACAAAAAACGAAGAATGACGATTTTGAATGAAGTCAATAAAGACGAAGACACACTTCATGATCAAAGTCCTAGTATAGCTACTGAAAAAGTACTGATTTTTGATGAGTTTTAAATTCAGTTACCAATCGAAAAACCCACACGAACACCGCACACACACACACACACACACACACACACACACACACACACACACACACACACACACACACACCAACACATGCACAAACACACACACGCACACACACCACACACGTGTGTCGAAGCTCATCATTTGCTTCAATAGCTGACAAATACACCCAGTGCACCACTACTTATTACGGTTCAATCGTGGCAGTAGTTTTCGATGGATACCCAACAGATCCTACACAAAAAGGCACGAAGAGCTCTGAAATCTCCGGAAATAATATTTGATAAAAATACTAAGGCTCAGGTTTCACAAGAGAATTTCTTATCAAACGACAAAGTAAAATTCGTTTCACCGACCTGCTGAAAACGAGAATGGAAAAGCATAACATTCGGTTACTGCATGCTAAGGAAGATGCTGACAGGCTCATAATCACTACAGCTGTCACTTTTGTCTCTTCCTATGATATAGTGTTAGACGCTGGCGAGGACATCGACTTGTTTATAATCCTCACTGGGATCTCACGCCATCGTGACGTTATATTTCAAGAAACGTGTAATACACAATGCTGCAGATGTGATCTATTCCAGAATCACCTCTTCAACGTAACATCAAAACCGGAGATTTTTCTTTTCATCCACACTTTCAGTGGGTGTGACTCGGCATCTTGCTTCTTCGGGCAAGGGAAGATAAAAATGTTTTTCATACTCCAAAAACACTCGGACCTCGGAAAGAAAGCTGCTATTTCTCTTGACACCACCTCTACACCTGATGAGATAGCAGCAGCAGGGGACCAGATTTGATAGTTTCTCTGTACAGTGGCAACACCGAATACGACATCCAGAGCCTCGATGAGCTGCGGTATCATCTATTCGAGAGGGCTGCAGCCAAAACGAGCTTCAATCTCGCCAGGTTGAATACAAGAGAGGCTACCCGTCAATTCTACCGCACCTACCAGCTATCAGGTACCAAATTAAATCGTTCTTATACAGCTCGTATACAGCTCTACTCTATATTTCTAAATATATAAATTGTCTTTCGTCACTTTCTCTTCAACTGTCAATTCTGTTGCAGGTGCATAAATGGCTGGGAGCCGGACAGGACCCTCTCGACTGGGGATGAATATCCACCTCACAAGGCCTCAGTCCCAAAATGATGACCAGAGACGCAGCGCCACAACACCTTTTGCCGATTCAGCAACTATACCAGGACTTTGATTACGAAGCGTGTCTTCGTCTTTATTGACTTCATTCAAAATCGTCATTTTTCGTTTCTATGTTTTTTCCTCATCCCTTTTTTATTTGCGTCCCTGTATAGCACTAACTATATAAGAGGGGTCTCTAATGATCATATCCCTCGTATGCCTAGGATCGACTAGTTCATTATCCTATGTTTTTTATTACCTTTATGCTATGTTTTTTTGCTAATTGCGGGCGTTTTTGTTTACGTAATTACGTAATTCTTGTTTACCAAATTTTCTAACAATAATAAAATGATTACAATACAAATCCGATTATTATTTCACAATACGTACTTTTATTTATTTAATACCTTTGAATCTTGAAGGTAACTATTTTCGTACGTATGGTCACTCTACAAGCCGCTCTCGGCGCGCGCGGCATTTCCAGTTTTCTTATCACGCGTTGGCTCCGCCCAATCGCCCAAAGCCGTTGACAATAGTCGTCGCCTTAAGTGTTCTTTGAGCCTGCGTTTGAAGCAAAACTCGGTGCTATCCTTATACGTGCGGGTAAAGCGGGGAAAGTATTAAAACGTGCTAAACAGGATTTTTTAAATAATCTTTTTATGTCCGATAAATAAAAAGTGGGTGCTCAGATATTTTTGAGCGGTAGCGTATATCTGCACTGCTGTAATATTACTATCGTTTAACAATAATGGAAGCATTGGTAGCCATTCTACACGTCTTGTCCAGGTCTTCCATTATCAAAGAAACGGGAATCGTAGATTTTAATGCTAATTGTACACTCTGTCTATCATAATATGAGCCATGGAATGTCAATTTACACTCTATGGCAAATCCTTAAATAGCCGATCTGCAAAAAAAATAACTCAACCGTTTAATTTTGGGGTAGTTCCTATAACAAACCGAAAGTTAATAATGTACAATTATATTGCGTACCAAAAGTATGCGGTTTAATAACCTCCCGCACGGTCTTAAAGGGTTAAAACTGCGGCAAATCCCTATTCTCCCTTCCCCTTTCCTTCAGCATGTAATTTTCGGAGTGGAGTCGCTGACTGGCGTTAATGGTCTGATTTTATCTTTTTATACATCTCTCGGCATACCTCCTCGCCGAAGTGTCGTAAAAAGAGATGTTTGTGGATGTCGGAGGATCAAGGGTCTCGTAGATAAAATTTTATGCGAAAATGAGGATATTTCGCAGGTCAACACCGCCCGACAAAAGTAAAGGGGGATTTTCAGTGAACTTTTAGTGACTTTGCCGCAGTGCTTCGCCCCGCACTCCCCCTCGGAGGGATAATGTGTAAACTAGTGGTTCTCCAACATCTTAGGCCGATGGCATCCTTAATGTGTTCTGAAAATGACGCGACACCCTCTAAACTATCGTTCTGAAAGTTTCCAAATTTCAATATAATGGAAACTTAGTTATTGTCTTTTCATTAAGCGCCCGCGTATACAGAGAATAGGGAATACATAATAATTATTTATATTATGTCTTCACAATTGTATATGTAACACAAATTATATTAAATAATCCTAAATTTGTCACTTGTGTGTTTCTTTATACTCTTTATTTTGAAATTTCACAACGGGCGCGTTTATCGTCATATGTAATGGACTCTCTAGACGATCAAGCATGCTTGTCAAGCTTCGCGTCGCGGGCTGAGGGGGTCGTAAACCGCAGGAAATATGCATTTTTTTTATATTATATCGTAGGTGACATATTGTCTAGTCACATGACGTGAATCACCAATCAATCATCAATAAATCAATCAACAATCAATCAATCATCAATCAATAAATCATCAACCAATCATTTACGCCTAAATAACGTGACTCCCTGGTATAAAACTACAAAACTAGGCATTTTTGGTAAATATTAAAAAAAAAAACATATTTCCTGCGGTTTACGAACCCCTCCCAGCCCGCGAACGAAGCTTGACAAACATGCTTGATCGTCTAGGGCCTTTTACAACCAACCCTACTATAAAGTGTTTATATGTAAGTATGCGTGTAACATGCGTGTAAGCGTCTGTATTGTTATTGCATTCGATCAACAGAATTTAAAATGCAATTCCGTTAATTTTATCCCAACGGAAAATGATGACCCAGTCGGTAATCAAACCCGGATACTAACAATGTAAGATCAGGCGACCTACTATGCCACCTAACTACTATGCGAGTCACTAAATTTAACAAAGAATGATACGCAGCAAATTAACTTGAAATTATGCCCATTTACTAAAAAGACTATAATATAACAATTTACAATAAAAAATGTACTTTAAATTACCAAAAATGTTTTGACTTTGTTGTTACATATTATTTTTACAATGAATTGTACTTTTTTGATTGGCTATTTCTTTCTTTTCTCACATATAACTTTATGTATATTATTTTATCCAATTTTATATTATATTTATTGCCGATTATATAATGGAATTGCATTTTATTAAAAATATATTCTTTTAATATTTTTTATTATTATTAATTTTTTTTTAGGACCACATTTTGGGGCAATTTAGTGTTATTATATTTTTATTAAAACTTGTACATTTGTAAACAATCGACCAATCAAGCAAAATTGATTGTAATACTAGAGTCCTGTCCACCCTAGAACGGGCTATTCCCAGTTGAGTGACAGAATCAAACAAGCAAAAGGGTAAGGTTTTGCCATTCGGTTCCTGTTATTTTTGTAAGCAAATCAATGTCTTATAGTAATTAATTCTTAAATAAATAAATAAATAAATTACATTGGCAAATACGATGTTGTTTTCAAAGCATTTTAAAATGTCATTTTACGGATACATTCTGATTTTGAGCAGATACTGCTATAAGATATACGTTTCATTAATCGTAGCTTCGTATATGCACGTAAGACACTATCTGGGGCGCAATAAATTTCTGCCTTTTTTATTAAAAAATGGTTTAAAGACTGTAACGAAATGTTCTAAAGTTCTCAAAAGAATAGTAGACTAAGGAATAGTGGCTTCGTTATAAGTAATAGTACTTATGTCGAATAAAACTATTATATTATTATTATAATTTTTTTTTTACAACTTGGTAGAGAGTTAACAGTGAGATCGTACAGATACGATTTGTAATTATTTATATAAGCAATAAGAAAATGAACACAACCCATACGATCATTCTAGACGAATGCCCAACTAGACCGAACAGCCTGTATCTGGGCATACAAAGGCTATATATTATATAGCCTTTGTTTTTGAGTAGTACTGGCGTTTGAGTAGTACTGACTAATAGACTACTTTCAATACTAACACTAATATAATGGCATAAAATAGTACACATATTAATACTAATATATATGATAAAGGGTTAGTTACGTACATATATACACATATACACATACAAACAAACATACATACATATATACACATACAGACATACATACATACATACATATATAATAACAAACACTCACATACATCTACATACACACATATTTTAAATTATCGTATGAAGCAATTCTTTTTCAGTCTTTGTACGACCTACTTCGTAAAGGAGCCATTTTTTTACTTTTATCTTAAATTGGTGTACATTTTGAACATTTTTTACTGACTCTTTTAAAGTATTAAAAATTTTTGGAGCGATGAAATTCAACTGTCTTTGGGCAAAGGTTGTATGTACGTTTGGAATTACATAGTTCATCCCTTTAGCCATTCTAGTTGGTCTTTGCTGCTGGCTTCGGGAACGTTTATACATTTGCACTAAAATGTTAAAGTGATTACATTCCCTTATCGAGAAGGCGATTCAAAATTTCGCCAAATAGTTTTTTCGCCAATAGAATAATGAATAAATTTTATAATATACTAGCTGCGCCCCGCGGTTTCACTCGCGTGGTGATGGAAAATTGTGATAATGATGATAGAAAACTATATATCCTTATAAATTATAGCCTATGTGTTATTCTGATGTGTAAGCTATATTATTGTAAAGTTTCATCAAAATCCATTCAGCAGTTTTTGCGTGAAACATCCATACATACATTCTTACAAACTTTTGCGTTTATAATAGTAGTAGGAAGTAGGATAATTGTCTTGATAGGTGTATCTACTTCTTTTATTTATTTTGTTTCTACACGTTAAAAGAATAACTAAATAATTATGATATATAAGCCCACGATAGTTCAAGGCTTCCTAACAATTTGTGGAAACAACATTTTAAAAACACAAGCATACACATCTCTCAAAGGTTTCACAGTCTTTGATTCTAATAGAATAGAATAACATTATTCTGTTATAAAGACATTATTTAATGATTATTACACTGCTTTTTTAAAAAAAAGACAATTTATGCGCAAATAGCAGACGTATAGCTATAGCGATATCTTACAGTCAACCAATCATTAACCAAGTTAATCAATTATCTTTGCAAAAACTTCTATACTTTGGCTAAACAACTGATTGATCAGAAAAGTACCCGTCGGAAGTTAGATCGTTTTTTTTTATAATTATAACTACGTAATTTCTGTATAAACGATTTTTTAAATAAAAAATGGCAGATACTCCATTGTACAGTCACTCCTTAATAGAAGCTAATAAGGGAATTAAAAAAGAGTATCTTTCTAACTTCAGCGTTTATAAATACTATTAGGGATTTTTCTGTGATAAGTAAATCATACTTCAGAAACCCACAATATATATCTCTGACCCAATCAAGGTGATTTCCAGGTATATTAATCACAGAATATTTAACAGGATTTATTATTTTTTGTTCTGACACATTAGTAAAGTTACTTTGTTTTTTTTTATAGCTCAATGAAGTATAGTTTTAGAGGTAACTTGTTCCAATGCTTAGATCATTTAGTTTGTAAGGTAGTTTGTTAAGGCAAAATTTATCCGCAAGACTTTTTATAGTTTCCAAGTTCTATAAGTCAACTTTTCAGTGATTCTCTGCCTCTGCAATACCCAGTTTTGAGAATCACTATTTACTCTCGGTTTTTGGGCCGAGAGTTTTGACAATCACTGGTGCAAACGTACGAATTTGCGAACGCTTCATCACACGTCTCAGAAATCAGAACTAATTAGCGAGATTGTTAATTAGTTTGATGTTTATTTCCCTCGTTTAATATGCTAATTAATAGTTGTCACATACAGACTCATGATATTTAACCCTTATGTATCGTGCTCGGTCATTCAAGACCTCGAAAATATTTCAAAACGAGAATTTCAAATGTAGCTGCATGCGTGTTTGTTTGTGGTCAGAGTGTTAAAATGCTAATTTTTTGACGGGACAACGTTTTACAAAAGTCTCCCGTAGTAATTTCACGCTAGTTAGCGATGAATCGCTCTTTTTATCTACAATTATTTTAATATATCTCCTGGTCTTTACAAGATATAATTTTAAAAATTTATAAACCGACTGCCATTACAAAAATCGGCAGACCTTATCCAAGGCCTCTTGACGTATTCCGCCGGACAATTGCCTTTTAGCTGAGCTTTACATGAGCCGGGCCCATTAACCCGGTCGTCTGAGTGTGGCGTTGTAAAGCTGCGCGCCCTGCGGTAAGTATCCCGTGATAATCACGCTCCACTCATGACGCTTTATATAGCTTCGCGACGTGGCACGAAGTCGGTGGGCCTCGGTGCTCACACTGCGTATTCATATTTATTTATTTATTTGATATTTCGAGCTTACGTACCGGTTATTTGACTGTTTAGGTAGCCTATGTCATTTGAGATGACAACGATTCTAACAATACCGACCAATTGTAAACCAGTCAAGAATTTAAAAGTTAAGATGAAATAAAGAAACAGGCAAAATACATATCTACATGAACTCGTATAAAAATAGGCCATCGTCCATTGCGAAGTGTATTTAAATTGCGTGTTTATGTACCTACGTCGGATAAAAGTCACAAAATTAGCTCCGCCTGACCAATGAATCGGGCATAACTCAGAAACGGAAGTGGTTACACAAATGATTCATCTGTCATAGTATAGACGTTGAGATATACATGACAAGCAGATAAACAGACACAGACACAGATTTCTATCTAGATATATTCTTAATCGTGTCAGGGGGAGTTCACAAGAGAAATTTCCGTCTATCTCGAAAAAAAAATCATCGTTCACCATACTTTCCCTCCTAGTTGATTGGTGGACTGGGCAAGTAATGTTTAAACAAATATTGTCTTTATCAGTAAGTGATATCGTAGGGGTTCATTTTTCCATGCCAAACTGGCAATCACCGATTTTTGGGCTCTGTGAGCGGAAACGGTCTTCTTTTTCCGATCGTGTGACAAACATCTAATATTTTTCTCGTGCATGGGTGGCTGATCAAAATGATTAAAAAAAGTGTTCGACAGCTGATTGAGTGAGTAAAATAAACATTAAAAATATCAGAAAAGTAGTAGGCAGGATCACCCTTAATATTAGAGTTTTCCATCAATTTCCAGAGGGACAAATTCAGCCACATGGGCGAAGTATTTAAAAGAAGCCGTTGTGTCACCCCAAGATTTTCCCAGCAAAGAGACAAGGACCACTCCCCACCGCCAACCCCCCATTGCCACCCCTTCTGGGAGCTAATGGGCTCTTCCTGAGTTGGCCACTAATACCCATTTGTTCAGGGTCGGTCACACTCACGGGTCAACACCTATCAGGCGGCCTCCACGCGTGAAGCGCGAGCCCGGGTAGTACTCTGGCCTTAGGGCTAGTTCCCCCTAGGAGTCAATCTTCTGGCGCTTCTGGACGGTCTGCGCACCGTGCGGCGTAAGTCAATCGATTGTGCATTCTGACTAACAGTCGGGGGAGTCTGGAAGCAGTACTGTTTCCTATAGAGCGGGGGTGGTTGCTGACCTTACGGCGATTGCTCTTGAAACGACCATCGGCATCGGCCTGGCAAAGGATGCCGAAACACTCACGCCCTTACTTCCAAGTGCGACCAGATAACTCCGGTCCCTCGATTGGGTACGAGTTCGAGGTCGCTTGCGCGATCCTCTCCCTTACGAAGCGGTGAAACGGTGTAAACCGAATCTATCGCGGACCACGGAATGCTTTGCCCGACTGTTCACCCAGGATCGGGTAGCCGATGGTCGTTTCAAGAGCAGTCGCCGTAAGGTCAACATCCACCCCCGCTCTATAAGAAACAGTACTGCTTCCAGACTCCCCCGACTGTTAGTCAGAGTGTACAATCGATTGGCTTACGCCGCACGGTGCGCAGACCGTCCAGGAGCGCCAGAAGGTTGACTCCTAGGGGAAACTAGCCCTAAGGCCAGAGTCCAGCTCGGGCTCGCACTTCATGCGTGGAGGCCGACGGATGGGTGTTGACCTGTGAGTGTGACCAACCCTGAACAGAATGGATCTTCGTGGCCAACTCAGCAAGTTCCCAGAAATGCACACAGTCATTAGCTCCCAGGAATACACACAGGATCACAGACACAGACACACAGAAGTGCGTTCCCAATAATTTCCCTTTGTCGGAAAACTATTTAGGGTATCCCTGGAAGATCGCCACATTTTCTAAGGTCTTTGCCTTAGAAATGCAATAAATAAAATAAAAATGGTAGTTATAATGGCAGAGGATTTCGGCAAAACAGATTGGTCCCAATTTGGATATGTGAATACCGTCGTCAAAGCGTATTGACGTGTCTTTCCTTCCTATTTACGTCATATAGTATTCTGGGAATCTCGCCGGTGAGAAACCCGAGGAAAATGTTTTGTTTCACAAAGTGGCAGCTGTCATACTGGGATATTGAGCGCTTCATCGGTTGATTGACTGTGACAATATGGAGGTCTGAGGCGTGGTTGCACAGAGAGCGGACTTACGAATTATTAAACCGACACGAGAATCATCTTTGTGCTAAGGATCTATTTTCTGCCACAGAATATTACGTGAATCGTGCAAATCATATTGTGACTAGACAGGATTTGGAATAGTGAGTTCATTTATTTTTTCGTTATTTGAAATATATAGAATGTGATTACATCAAGGGCATTTCTTGTAGTGTGTCAATCAACACGACAACGTATACGACTTTTAATTGAAAAAAAAAACAAAAAAAAACAACTTTCTTTTTGTCAAATTTTGAAATTGTATCTTTGGAAGAAAAGTTTGAGAAGCGTTGATTGCGTTGCACCATGTAGCGGTAGGTAATACATCGAAAATAAACAATATTAGCGATATTTTACTTGCCACTAGACAGCGCATCGTGTTCATAGATTTATATACCTACTATTAAAAGAAACTAATTTAAAAAAAAAAAACAATTATTTTTATTGTTTTTTTTTTATATTAAAAGTTATGCTTACTTCTTCGTACTGATTCACCCACTACAAAAATGCCTTTGATGAAATTACACCCTGTAAATTCATTATTTGAATAAATGATATCTGTTTAAGCGTGAGACAAGAAAACGGAATGCTTCTGTCCAAAACAACGTTATAGTCTGAGTGTGCATCGGTCATCTGGCCTTTTATTACAATATAACCAAATAGACCCCACATTACATTACTCTATTATGGAAGTTATGTTTCAACAAATTCGATTTTAACACGCTTTTATTAGGTCGACCTGTATTTTAACCATCTTCCAAGGATCGTAGCGTCATGAAAATTGGCAGCTGTATGTAGTTCTGATGACAATACAATAATATGGTACTGTCGAACTGATCTGATGATGGAGTCGAAATATATGGACTGCAACTTCATGATGGAACATCGTATCATAGCTGTGTTTGGACTTGTAAGAAAAGTCTTGGAATGAACTTTGACCACGATTAGGTTTCAAGGTCTGATGATGAAGCCGGAAGATAGGCACTGGCATTCCATGATGGAATATCGTATCATAGCCCAAAAGTACGTTTTTAGTGTTTTTTTTTAATATTAATTTATTTATATTAACATAAATATACATTAGGGAAATTACAAAACGGCCTTATCAGCTTTGTCACAAGCGGATTTGTCGACATTCAATCTACATATTACTGTGCAAGGCTGATTGCTTGCTAAATATTTACAAGGTGTTGAAGGTCAAGTGGTTGTTCAATGGCTATTAGCTGTATCATTGATTTTATAGAATCAATGGCTGTATGTTCAATGGCTATGGTTGTAGTGAAAGCGCAAATTTTATAAAAAATACTGAAATTACCTGAGGTTTAGAAAAGTAAATCACTTTTCTATTCTTGCTATTCTTTCTGACATATCAACATATCTACATATAGATTCTTAAATATTAAAAAAATCACCTTTAAGTAAACGTCCTTATTGAGCAATCCCCTACATAAACACGAAAAAAAAACGGCGAAATAAGCGCAGATCGCGGCGGGGCGTTTCAAGCCCACCCACAAACCTTTTTCCTTCTTAATCTTTCCTTTGTTGTTTTATTCCCTCTGCCGCTCCCTTTGAAATTCATAATGTTTTCTGATTTATACTTCCTTTAGTTGTCTGCCTTTTTTCTTCGACTTCGCACAGTGTATTTCCGAAGATATTCATTTGTTTCTCTGCAGCGAGCGGCGACATTTGGCGAGATTGAAATGTTTTTACTTCAATAATCCTGAGCGAAGTTTACAATGCTTACTGACCCGTTTGAACGTGAAAGTACGCCAACCGGGCGACTCTTTTCTAAGCAATTTTTATTTTCACTAGGAAAACTTTGGCATACATTGCGAAAAGTTTTATATCAAATCAATAAATGTTATTCAACAACGCCTACATATGCTGAGCGTCGAAGGACAATGCTCCAGTGGAATAAACCATGAAAAAAATCCATGGAAGCCAGATTTTTGGTAATATTTTGGGTCATAATTTAATGATTTCTTTATTTAAAGAAACTTAAGGCTATTACTAAAACAAAAAAATAAATATTACGTATAAACAACAATGGTAGTTAAATCTTTCCACTTAATATAAAGAACATGCATTTTGTAATTAGGTATAAACAGGCACTTATGAATTAGTACTTTGAACTTAATATTTTTATGTCCGTGAAGGCTACACCGACACAAAAATATTAAGGTTGACTTGCAACCTAAATTTTTATCAGTTAAATAATCTTCTGATCAGTTAAATGATTTCTTTATTTAAAGAAACTTAAGGCTATTACTAAAACAAAAAAATAAATATTACGTATAAACAACAATGGTAGTTAAATCTTTCCACTTAATATAATGAACATGCATTTTGTAATTAGGTATAAACAGGCACTTATGAATTAGTACTTTGAACTTAATATTTTTATGTCCGTGAAGGCTACACCGACACAAAAATATTAAGGTTGACTTGCAACCTAAATTTTTATCAGTTAAATAATCTTCTAGTTTATACTATGCTTTTTTAAAAGAGTGTGTTTCTAAAGGACACCACAATTATGTTTTTCTGTGTTTAAAGTTTTTTCACGAATTGAATTATAAAATTACACGCCTCTAATAATGGGGTAAGCTTCATTTACAGAAAAGACCAAGAATAAAACGGAGTTTTGTGACTTCCTATTAAAATGAAGATGCTATTAAAGTACAATAAATATAATAGTACGAAACAAGTACTCGAACCACAGGTTAAAGCCTAGAAAATGTTATTGAGAGTTACTTGCAAGAAACATCCCGCTATGACTCTGACCTGCTGTTCAGGGAAGCAAGTGTTTTGGATATTCGGCAGTTGTTCATGAAACAATCCCTAATATTTTTTACAGTACATTAGAGAAGCATCCTCGAAGTCAGGGGCAAAAACCAACAAAAATGGCGGAAGGGACGAACTAGGTAATTCCTCTAGCTTACAACCTATGCACAAAGGAAGCTATATTTCATCGCTCCAAATAAATGAATACATTATTATTAATAATATTATTTATTCCGTAGCCGGCGATTGGGGAGGGGGTCGCCCTCGCCGCCAATACGCTGCTGCCGGTGCCGCTGGATCTCGTACTTTATTCACGATTCGCTTTCATTCTTGACGATTTTTGCCACGTCAGAGCATTCCTAGCCGATAATCGTTGATTCTTAACCCTTGGAGTAAATGGGTATTTTCATGGATGCATCTGTCTCTTTTGCAGGATTTTCGGCGATATCGACCTTAAAGTACTATAACTACGAAACTACTACACCAATCATCAAAAGAACAACTGCACAATGATTGCATTGAAATTTCGAATATAGGATATTGAAATATCATTTTGTAAAACAATTAGATAATTATGAATAAATATGAGAACGTCAAAGAAGTGAAAAAAACGCGGAACCAGATCTGGTCGTATCATACTCAACGGATAATTGTTTCAGAACCAGATTTGGTCGTATCATACTCAAGGGGTGGTCGTTTTTGATGTTATTTAGTCAGGTTTTCTTCGGTGCCGATCGCTGAATTCTCCATTCTGTCGGACGGTCTCGCCAAAGAAGTTTACGTGGCAAGCGATAATCGTTCATTCGGCAAACATGGCCGAACCATCGTATTATAGCCGACGTTTTTGTACTTCTTAGGTCGTTGTTAGTAGATCGCATAAATGAATACCTAAATGAATATCTTAGAAAAGTCAAATTTGTAGGGTTGTAAGTTTGTAATTTTGTATGTAGGAAGTAATCTCCGAAACTACTCACACGGCTACAAAACATATATTACTAATGGAAAGCTACATTATATATGATTACTATTGGCAAATGTGATATAGCCATTGTGATAAGTACTGATTTTCAATACGAAATCATGATATTTGTAAATCAAGTCGGAGAAAAAATTGCTGTTGAGTTGTTTATCGGAGTGCGATGACGAAAAGTTTAATATATATAAAAACATTACTTAAGAAAAACTTCGGCCTCAAAGAGATCTATAACAATATGTGCAATAGCATATATCCAACTTTTATATTTAATCTACAATAACTGCTATTTTAACTAAAAAAAAAAAAGAAAAATGGCTAGGCAAAATTTGTTGAATACATTAGCAATAAAATATGAATCCTTAAAAACAAAATATTAAAACAAATTATTCCATCATCCTGTTAAGAATAAGTTTTAGGTGGTATAGTTTTTAGGTTAGAGATATCATGAAATTAGTAACGCGTGCAAGCACCTCGATATACTTAGAGGGCGGCGGAAGGCAGCAGGTGGCGAGGAACAAGACGCGTGCGTCTACGAGATAGGTAGCGTGCATCTGAAAGGGGACGTCTTACTCTATATAAAAGAAAGTGTCTAAAAAGGCAAATTAACGCCACCCTACTTAAATTAGCAACTCGATTCGAAACTATACATGAACGAAGCTGCGGGCAACAGCGAATATTAAATATAATTCTCACACAGGAGTTTTATAAGCTATCTAACTTGCCGAGGATCGCTTCGTTTGCGTTGATGTATGCGTGCATACCTCAGGGCAAACGAAGTTACATGCCACGTCCGCATAATCGAGAATCGGCAGAAAGGTAGAATAATTCCTATTATGTTGGCTTTTCATTCTCTTTCCTCTGTTTTTAAGCTCTATCTCTATTATTTTTTAGTTTTTTTCTATTTTTACCACAAAAATGACATTATTGGTATTTACATTCATCATAGTTTGGCAAATCTGTTCTAAAGAGAACACCAATAAAAATTGCTATAAAAATAAAGACCTTCTGAAAAAAAAATCTGAATTAAAGTAGGTGAAAATTAAACTTCAGTAGACAATAATTTTACAACCGTATCAAGGTAATCAAAAATATTGGTTGATCATTTCTTATTCTTTTTACACGACTGCCCAACAAAAAAAGGAGTGTGTTTTGTTCAAGGTATGTTTTCCGTTTCTTTATTCCACTATAACTTCGAAATCGATTTAGACGTGAGTTATGTTGTTAGAATCGTTATATCATCTTGTGTCATAAGGTACATTAAATGTCCAAGTAACAAGTATGTATTTACCTTAATGTCTAAATGTCAATAAGTTAATATAAGTATGTTTAATGGCAATGAAAGATCTGATTAAGTACATTGCGGAATTATATATGTTTGTATATGGATAAATACATAAACCACAAATATTTTATAAACGAAAACCGTAATAAAAGTAATTATAAATACAAGAATTCATTTTCTGTAACGGCGTCGTGTTTTTTATTCTTTTTGGTATATTTGATTATTACTCCTTATTTTATTTCATATATGAGCTCAAATGAATCTCATTAAATGTAACTTATAATAACCCTACTCGGCAGGCTTTTCGCATGAAACTGACAGCGATTTTTTTGTATAATTAGCTTGCTCTTTTACATTACATTACATTTTCCTCGTATCCAATTGACGGCTAAAGACCGCTCTTGGCCGTGTCAAAATAATTGGGTTAGGTAGTAAGTCTCGTTACTACTCTTTACTGAACATACATAGGTAGTCAAGAATTAACTACTAGATTGTCAATCTATAAATATAAATAATGAATTTAGAAGCCTAATATGCAAAATAGTTAGTAATTCGAAAAGATACGTAGTAAAATTATTCATCGTTATATACAAATTGTCAGTAAAATGGTAAATAACCAAATTAAATCTATGTTATGCATTTTAAACTAAAAGTACAGATATAAGACCATATAAAATAATCAGATGATAGGGCTCTACTTTTTTATGTAATTTAAATGGGCACAATATTTGAAAAATCATGGCCCTCAAATTCGGCCAGATTATAGAAAGGGTGGCCTATCGGTATCTCCTATATGTTTTTTTTATGTTATGTCCTCCAGCTGTTTAACTTTTGTAGGGAGTAGATTGTAGAATTTAATGCTAAGATACAAGTAGCTTTTCTGCACTTCTAATCTGTGATCTAGAAAGACCGGGACTCTGTAAACTGGAATATGTCTCGATAAACCGGGACATATAAAATCCCTATTTTACAGCCATTTACCCTAATAATGGATCAAAACTGGCAATTCTCAAAGGCACCATTAATTTCAGCCGAGGGCTATTAATTAAAAACACCAGAACCGGTCGAAAGGAGTCGTAATAATTGAAAATAGTGGCAATTTATCTACATTAAAGTTAGCGTAGTGAGATGAAAAAGTTTGCCGTGGCCGTAAAAGAAGCGGCGGGCGCTGTCAGTTGACAAATGTATCGAGAAACGCGAAGGCGCTGACAAATGGAGAGCCTGGCACGCGAATTCACTTTGTGGCCGCCTGCAAAAAACACTCTTACGGAATATTCGGCAGTAGAATGCCATGGAAAGAATACGTCTCTGCCCTCTCCGACTCGACAGATAATTTGTCTCTACTTTAATAAAGGGTTCGAAAGGAAATAGGGACGTGCATTTTGTACGGCACTACCTTCGACTTCATCTTGCGGTGTCAACTACAACGGGCGAGCCCGTCACCGCAGGACGTTTTAACGATTAGTCGTTCTATCGCCCTGCAGTGAACGTAGAGACTTTGGACAGTACATTCTACGTCCAGCTACGTCACAACCCGTGAGAGTCCAACGCCTTACCGCGAGTAAGCCAGGAGTAAACCCGGCGGGCTCGAGAACTCGCGCCCTCACTTCCAATTGTGACCAGAATTCTCCGGACTCTCGATTGGTTCCGAGTTCGAGGTCGCTTGCGCGGTCCTCTCCCTTATGAAGCGGTGAAACGGAGTGCACCGAATCTTCGCGGACCAAGGCGTCCTTTGCCCGCCTCTTACCCGGGATCGGATGGCCAATGGTCAATTCCAGAGCAGTCGCCATAAGGTACGCAACCACCCCCGCTCTATAGGAAACAATACAGTTCCCAGACTCCCCCGACTGTTAGTCGGAGAGCACAACCGATTGGAGCAAACCCCGCACGGTGCGCAGACCGTCCAGGGGCGCCAGAGGTTTGATTCCCAGGGGAGACTGGTTGACCCAGTGTCCTACCCAGGCCTCGCACCCCATGCGAGGAGGCCGTCGGATGGGTGTTGACCCGTGAGTGTGACCGACCCTGTACACATGGGTCATCGTGGCCAACTCATCATGGGCCCGTTAGCCCCCACCGTTACCTTCGACTTATGAGAATTTGTGTGGTTTCAGAAGGGTCTACAGAGGGATACTATTTTTGTGTGCTATATTATTTCAGTGAGATCTTTGTTAACGGCCGGCACCGAAAAACATCAATTTAGGATCACACTTGTTGTTTTTTTTTCGAATTATATAACATTAAATTTTACAGGCTGAGTTTCAATTAACGGGGATCCTTCAAGCGGATGAATCAGTACGAGCAAGTAAGCAACTGCTGATAAATAAAAATTGAAAAAAACAAAAAAAAAACTTTTTTTTAAAAATGTAATTGATTGTTGAATAAAAGATTGAAAAGCGTTTGAGCGCGCTGCGCTATCTAGCGGTAGGTGAAATATCGCTAATATGCAATATAAGCGATGTTTTAGCCACCGCTAGATAGCGCATCGTGATCAACGCTTTTTATACTATTTTTCACAAAATAAAATATTTCAAATTTGAAAAAAAGTAATATCAAAAAACCTTCTTTTTATTTTTTTTCACAATTATTTATCAAAATTTGCTTATTTGCTCGTACTAATTCACCACCTTCAAGGATGCCGGGTAATTAAATCACATCCTACATATACTATTGCCTATTGCCAAGTGGTCAAAAGATATTGCCACTTGGCAATAGACCCACCACATTGTACTCTTTTGTGTGTGCAATAAAGCTTTTCAAACAAACAAACAAACTAACATATATTCCGATTAAAGTCTCATTCTGTTAAACTCTAAAATATGAGTAGGTACTACGAAAAAAACTTTGTGAAAATCAAAAAAAATAGGATTCTTTTACTGGGATTATGTTTTTAGCCATTTAAAATATTTCTCGATCCATTTAACCTACTGAATGTCAAAGGCAATACATTATGGTAGGTAATAATAATAGAAACAACAAGGATAATAAATAATGAGAATAAAACACTATTAAACGATAATATAGTAAAAGCAGAAGATATACGCTACAATACTCGAAATATCCCTAAGTAGTATTTTGGTTACAGTTGTAACCATTGGCTATTTGTTAATAGGAAATGAAAGTTTCCATATTTCTTCATTACAAATTTAATCCGAACATCTACTGAAAGGTTTACATGGTAGAAAGCATTGCTGCGTAGACTGAGCTCATAAATTATTACGAATAACATCGAGAAACTGTCCTTTTATCAGACATCATCTAGGAAATATCCATTTGTGTCGAATTCCGCTTCCGGTTCCATTTTCAAAAAGGCCTTTGCTATAAATACACAAGCGCATTAGCCTTCGCTAACTCAATCGCGTACAACTCGAACTGAATACTGAAGCGAAACATCGTGTACATCAAACGCTGTCAAAGTTGAAGGAAACGCGGAAGTTATTCCAAGTTTAACACTTAGCTCCTACTGGGTCACATAACTTAACGGCGATCTAATTTTGATTGCGCAATTTATTAACCTAGCTCGGGACGACTCCGTAAACTGATACGAATGGGACGAAAATGGGGATTTGAATTTAACAAATAAGTATTTCAGAATTTCGCAAACTTGCCACATGACATTTCGCCGTTATTACAAACAGCGTTGGCCAAAGCAGACTAAAGTTATACCAGTTATCGTCAGCTGATGATGACTGGTATAGGACTAACTGATTATTTCACGTGGTAAATCGTAAGCTAATGGGCCCAGTGCAATTGGGTAATTATGACTCATTGAGTCTTGGTTCGCCCAATTCAGGCTCAATTCAGGATCAGCACCCATCCGGTAGCCTCCTAGTAGAAGTTCGAGCCCGGGTAGGACTCCTGTGCCCCTTGTGGGACGTTTTCCCATGGGAATCGTTCTTAAGGCAATATACATATGCAATGAAATAAACTATTACGTATGAACGTACTTTCATATCACTTATTACTATATTATATAGATCAACCTATGCTATGTACAACTAGGGTTGTCGACGACAGCGGGCGAGCCCGTCACCTCAGGAAGTTTTAACGATTAGTCGTTCTATCTCCCTGGAGTGAGCGCAGAAGACTTGAGGACAAAACAGTCCACCGTCTAGCTACGCCACAAGCCCGTAAGAGGCCAACGCCTTAACCGCGAGATAGCCAGGAGTGTTATTAAGCGGGCTTACACTCCCGCCCTTACTTCCAATTGTGACCAGATTACTTCAGTCTCTCGATTGGTTACGAGTTCGAGGTCGCTTGCGCGGTCCTCTCCCTTACGAAGCGGTGAAACGGTGTATACCGAATCTATCGCGGACCACAGCGTCCTTTGCCCGGCTGTTCACCCAGGATCGGATAGCCGAGGGTCGTTTCAAGAGCAGTCGCCGTAAGGTCCGCAACCACCCCCGCTTTATAGGAAACAGTACGGCTGCCAGACTTCCCCGACTGTTAGTCAGAGTTCACAGTCGATTGGCTCACGCCGCACGGTGCGCAGACCGTCCAGGAGCGCCAGAAGGTTGATTTCCAGGGGAAAATAACCATAAGGCCAGAGTCCTACCCAGGCTCGCACTTCATGCGTGGAGGCCATCGGATAGGTGTTGACCCGTGAGTGTGACGCAACCCTGAACAGAATGGGTCTTCGTGGCCAACTCAGCAAGGGCCCATTAGCTCCCCTAATTGGACATTAAACAAGGGGCCATTGCTATGTACAGATTAACCTATGTGGTGATACAGGTCAACCTATCTACATAAATGATTTATGTGATTTTTAACTGTTTCTCCAATTATGTGAGGTTTTATGCCTAAGTTTTTTATGTTTACTGAACATATTTACAAACGATTCTACTATAAATTGGCAGACAAAATGAATAGGCAGACAAATATACATTAAACGAAAATGGAAAATAATTTATTTTTGGTAATCTAAGAATTAAAGACTGACGAATAATCTAAACGTTTGAAATGGCAAATGAAAGGGCAAATGGTCGTTTCCAGAGGGCGACCATTTGCCCTTGATCCTCAATGAAATACGGGCAGCGAGGGGGTTGGTGGTTAGTGCTTTGGCGCTAGGGGGGGGGGGTTGTCTGCTTACCGGGAAAGTCTTGACAAAGGGGTGACAAAACCGATTTTTTTTATACACAATGATCGAGTACTAGCAAGCTCGTTAGTATTAATTGATTCCATTATACAATAATAAGAAATAACTGAATAAATATTTTTCAATCATATAATCTATTGCGTCAATAGAAAACTGATGCTTTCAAACATGCCGCAGTAAGCCAGTATTGAATTGTATGTATTGCCGTGTCGTCGATGAAAAGTCATCGTTGCGCCGTAGAGCCAAAGTTAGACAAGATAAACACGTATCTCACGAAGGCAAGGGGGCAAGTAAGGAAGGTATAAGGCAGACGCTGCCAGGCAGCCGGCAGATCAAACAAGGCGAGTGGATAAGTCGCACCACATCCGCGCTCGATAATATCTAACTTCTTTTTCTCCCATTCGATTTTACAGGCCGCGATAAAAGTTTTCCGAGGTGGAAATTTTCCCCTCTGCGAACTTCAGGCTCGGGAGACAAATAGATATCGGTTTCAAATATCAAGCGGTCTTCTGCCCGTACTCTATCTCTCTCGTTCTCGCCGCATCGCCACATAGTAAATATTCGGAATAGAGACAATGATTCATATAACCGCGCTATGATTCCCAGCTTACATTCAAGGAGCATATCGCTGATTTGTTTAAGTCCTCTTGTAAGCTACTAGGGTTTGTTATTCGCAACCAATAGCATTTTCACAACATTGTACATATAATTCAATTGTGGGAAGTAGATTGGAAACGAATGCAGTTATATGAAATCTACATCAGGATTATATGTGTATGTAGATGTATGTATGTTTGTTTGTGTATATGTGTATACCTTCTGTCTAAAAAGTTCCGGGAATTCAGAATTTAAAAAGATTCTGTTAATGATATAAAAAAGAAAAAAAGCTTAATTTGATAGAACTGTCTTTATTTACTCTAAGCCTAGAATGCGCGCGAACTGTCAGCCATTTTGATTAGAACAGCAATTGAATTATACACCTTAGTAGTGCGTCACGATTTTCACAATGAACCAAAGTATTGAACACAGAGTTTGCTTTAAATTTTGTGTTGCGAACGGATTTTCGTGTGCCAATTCCCTAAAAATGTTAGAAAAGGCTTATGGTGAATCAGTTCTATCCAAAACACGGATCTACGAGTGGTACAAAGCATTTAAGGAGGGCCGAGAGATCGTCGAAGACAACCTTCGTTCCGGACGACCTTCGACTTCTTCAAAAGAGGAAAATATCGAAAAAGTCAAGGAAATTGTGCTCCGTAATCGCCATTCCAGCTTAAGAGAGATAGCACGTGACCTGAACCTGAAGTCTCATAAGTCCATTCGCTCGATTTTGGTAGATAAATTGGGCATGTGACGCATCGCCGCTCGGCTCGTTCCAAAGGAGTTGAATTTTCTACAACAACAGTACCGCAAACAAACTTCTTTAGGCATGCTGGATCGCGTCGATTCTGATCCCACATTCATAGAACGCATTATATCTGGCGATGAGACATGGGTCTATGAATTTGATATGCAAAAAAGTCAACAGGCATCAGAGTGGAGGACAAAAAACGAGCCAAAACCGAAAAAACCACGACAAAGTCGTTCAAAAGTCAAAGTGATGCTCATTGATTTCTTTGATATTCGCGGTTTAGTCCATCACAAATTCGTTCCAGAAGGACTAACGGTCAATAAGGAATATTATTTGGCCGTTTTGAAGCGTTTACGTGAGAAAATCCGTCAAAAACGGCCTGAATTGTGGATCAACAATTCGTGGATTTTCCACGACGATAATGCACCGTCGCATAGAGCAGCAATTGTGACAGAATTTAAGGCCAAAACCGCGACAAATACAATTGATCAACCACCGTATTCACCAGAATTGGCCCCGTCAGACTTCTTTCTGTTCTCAAAACTAAAATTGCCTCTTCGTGGTACCCGTTTTGAGTCCATAGAGTCTATTAAAGAAAATTCGTGGAAGGAATTGAAGGCTATACCGAAAAACGCCTACAAAAAGTATTTTGAAGATTGGAAAAAACGCTCGCGAATGTGTGTTGCATCAAATGGGGACTACTTTGAAGGTGATAAAATAAACATTGACGATTAAACGAAAATTGTGTTTTTTATTTAATAATTCCCGGTACTTTTTAGACAGATTAGTATATGTATGTAACTAACCCTTTATCATATATATTTGTAGTAATATGTGTACTATTTTATGCCATTATCTTAGTGTTAGTATTAAAATTAGTCTATTAGTCAGTACTACTCAAACGTCAGTACTACTCAAAAACAAAGGCTATATATTTCGTATGCCCAGATACAGGCTGTTCGGTCTAGTTGGCATTCGTCTAGAATGATCGTATGGGTTGTGTTCATTTTCTTATTGCTTATATAAATAGTTACAAAATATATCTGTACGATCTCACTGTTAACTCTCTACCAAGTTGTAACAAATACATAAATAAAAAAATAACATAAATTATATCACTATGAAATCGAAGACTATCGCGGTTGTTTGACATTATAAATAGGATAGAAAACGAATTTACCGCGTGAAATTTGTAGGACCCGACGTTTCGGTGACGTTGCAGCCGCCGTTGTCTAGGTTTACCCTAGACAACGGCGGCTGCAACGTCACCGAAACGTCGGGTCCTACAAATTTCACGCGGTAAATTCGTTTTCTATCCTATTTATTATATCACTATGTTTGAAAAATTGCAAAAATGTTTCTTACCCTTTATATATTTCAAGTAATACGGATATTATCCGTACTCATACCTTACTAGTTTTTTACTAGATATGGTAAGCTATAACTTTCTTAAATTGCGTAGAGAAATGCTCGCCATGGTCTACGATTTCAAGCTGATCCGGGGAAGAGTTGATAATCCTAGAATGCTAGCGAAGGTCTGTCTGTCCCGGAAAATTATAATCGTGCTCGCACTCATAATCTATTTGCGGAGCCGTCCTGGCGCACCAACCTAAGTCGATGGAGTCTGCTTACCCGAGTTTTGCGGCACATAAAAATTGCGCTATGTTCGGCAGCGTCCTACCTTGATATTTTTACAGCGAGCCCGCATATCTTCAGAATATCTATGTCAGAATAATACAAATTATTTTTTTTTTATGTACTGTAAGATTGTATGGTTTTTCTATTCTTAATGCCTGTATTTGTATTTATTGCTATGTGCTTGCAAAAAATCGGTTTTTTATATTTATGTTTATATTGCATATCAACGGATTGGAATAAACTCTGTGGCAATTAGGCAAAACTACATAAGTCGTTTTTTGACCAAAATGAGTTATAATGACCATTTAACAGCGTTTTTTTTACTCTTTCATTGGGAAAAGCTACAGAACTCGAAGCACAATATAAAAGAAGTTACAGCACCTACTTTCTCACTAGTTATATATTGTTCAGGTGAGCAAAACTACATATGTGTAACTTATGTACTTTTTCTTAACTATTGATAGGTGGTCATAGTAGCATAAGTTAATTATCTTTTTATTATTACATATTATTTTAAAATTACACATATACTTTAAGAGAGCACACAACTTTTATTCCATGTGCCAATTTTAGTCATAAATTTCAAAATGCTTCCCTGAGAAAATGGTATTTCTAACTTATGTAGTTTCGCCTAATTGCCACAGAACTGCTATGTTGATTTGCTTATAAAATGATAGGTACACTACTACAAGCTTGAGAAATAAAAGCCGCCAATGGTCACGCGTGTGTGCATGACCATTGGCGGCTTCGTACGTACGTAGAGAAAGCGGTTTATATCGGCTTCGCCAATACTCAATACTTAGGGCGTCCGGCGTACGTATACATTTCGCGTCTTGTTTATTTTCGCCTTATAGTCGCCTATCAAATGTACATCCGTGTGCTCCTTCAGTATGCAAGTGTGGAAGTAGTCTTAATCTCTTCGTTTGACCATGGAGAAACATAATTTTGATGGTGGCACTCTCAAAAATGGTGCGTTTGGGCGCTGCGGGCCAGAAACAAAATGGCCGCCATCAAAAACACGTTTTCCTATTTATATCAGTAACCGTTGAAGATACGAAAAATGTTGTTGAATAAAAAATGTAGCCTGACAGATTGTGCATAGAAAAGGTCCTTACAACTTTCTTTGTATAACTAACCGTTTTCTCAAAAAAAAATACTTTTGTAAAAAGAAATATTAAGAAATGAAAAAATCGAAGTTTTAGGGTTTTGCAAGCACATATTTAAAGTTTTTGAAATTTTTTACATGTTTCCTGATTTATTACAATAATAACTGTATTAAACTTAAATTAACAAATATACCATTTTTATATTTTTTTTATGTAGGAATTGGAAAGAGGAAAGAGACATTTCTTGAAAAGCTCTAATTTGTAATAACAATACTGTTGAAGAAATACAATATTACATTTGTTAAATTTTCAAATACAATCAATAGCACTGTCAATGCCAATTTCACTTAACACGTTAGCTGCGGCACCAATTTTTGCATACTTTCCGTTCCTGCGGCACGAGGTATAATCGGCCCGTACCGTGACCAGACGTTAGGGCGACACGCGGTCTATTAGACCCCACCTCCTTTTACAGACTAAAATCCATTTTCTGGCGCGAAATCAAAGATAAATGAGAATTTTGGTCCTTATTGATATAGACAGTGAATTGATGAACCCTAATCCACCGTCGCCCCGGGATCTGATGGCTAGTTTAGGAATTATTAGCAAAACAAAATATGGGATCTTATACACCTCGTAACGCACTGAAATAGGGCAAATTTTCGCTGCGATTAGTGATGGGAAAAATAATATCGACGTTTTTAAACTGTCTTAACTACGCAACGACTTGACCGATTTTGATCAATTATATCTCATTAGATCGTTTTAAGGGCAAAACCTGGCAAAACAACACAAAGCTATCAAAGGATACATTTTTTTTTAAATAATCTAAATTGTGCTTGAAGGCGCCATAAAGAAAAAAAAACCGGCCAAGTGCGAGTCGGCCTCGCGCACGAAGCGTTCCATTCTATACCATTAAGAGGCACCTATTACAGACTTATTATTGGAAAATAATGGATTACGGTTTATGCATAAGGTTTATCTTTCTATTTGTATATGAAAATCTTAATGCGGTTCACAGAATAGAAAAAAAAGGCAACCAGAAGTAGAAAAGAAACTGTCCTATTTATTCTGCCTCGGGCTTTAAAAATACAATTATTAGAACTTGAATTAATATTAAAAAATCAGTATCAATATACTTTTTTATAAAAATCTCAATATATATGTTGTACTTATTTATGAGTGTTTTTCATTGAAACAGGGTAGACAATAAGATTTTTTGCACTGAGTGCACTGAGTCAAAATCTTTTTGGATTTTTTATCAGCTTCACGAGATGGTAAAAATGTGCGTAGTTTTTGGTAACAACCAACACATCTTCTCCTTTTTTCACCCTTTTCGAGGCAATGGCGTGCGCTTTCAGGTGCTGAAAAATAACAAAAATGTAAAGATAACGTAATAAAACTGACATTGTTACTTAGGTTAGATCGTAGATGAGAATAACAATGATAATGTAGGTATAACTGCATCAAATGAATGTGTTTGTTTTATACTTAAAATGTTGAAAGAGTAGGTAGGTAAGGTAGCTTAAATTCAGAATAATTAAAAGGAAACAATAATAAATAACTTAATAATGACCAAATGTCAAGCTTAGTTTATGAAAGCTTCAACACGTTGACTGTCAAGAAATATATCTAAGCATTACATTACCTGGGGTCTCATCGATTTCCTTTTTTATTAAAGATTCTATAAGTTTCTCCACAAAGAGTCTTTTTGGTAACTTTTTTCCATCAGTTTGGATTGAATTAAACACAATCCAGGCATTAATTAGCGCCGTACCAAATATTAGCTCCATTACAACTTTTCTCCACCATTTGATTCCTCTCTTCAAAGTTGTATAATAAGAAGACATCTGGTCAGAAAAGTCAATGCCTTTTTTTGTTTTATTGTACAGCAAAACACATCCCGGTTTTTTTATGCATTCGTCGGTTCCTCTCTTCTTTTTTCCAGTATCTATCAGGTTATCATCGTGATCTTTGCACGTAGTCAACATCAAAACATTCCGTTTATCCATCCATTTCATTACCTTTACGCCCTTTTTGTTCATTTTTCCAATAATTTCGCCTTTCTGCAATTTGTAACTAGTAACTTGCTTTGGCAGATATTTCCGTATTTTATTAAGTGTTCCACATAAAAATGTTTTTTGTGATAGAAGATCTTCTGCCAGGCCCAACGAAGTGTAGTAATTGTCTACTATTACGATTCTACCCATTTCTGTCAGATTTGTCATCAATCTTAACACTACTTTTTTACTGTGTTCTAATTCTTTTTTCTGATTTTTTTCCCCTGTATAAACCTCTAACTCAGAAGTATAACCTTCGGGAGTGCAAAGCTTATAAAGCTTTACGCCGTACCGGTGTGATTTGTTTTTTATGTATTGGCGAAAACCTAGTCTTCCTCTCCATGGTATCATGGTTTCATCGATTACCACATACTTTCCAGGATTTGCAATACGTCGAAAGTTTTCTGTAATCTTTGTGAACATATTTCTAATTTTATATAGTTTGTCAGTTTGGTCTTCATTACTTACATCACTGACATGCCAGCATTTAAGTAGCAATAAAAATCTGTCTCTTGTCATTACTGAAGAAATAAATTCGTTTCGATACAATTTGTTTCTGCTCCAGTATAAATTTAAATTAGGAACTCTACACAAACCCATTGCCATTAAAACAGCCAAAAATGTTCTCATTTCCTGAGAACTGGTGTCACTCCATTTTGTCATGCGTGAATTACGTTTCATATTTTGTTGATTTATTTGTATATACTTTTGTGCGTAAGCATTTGTTTCAGATACCATTATATCAATCATCTCATCTGTAACAAACATCTTGTATATATCTTCAGGTGTAACTCCCACAAACGGGGGTAAATTAAACGTACATTCTCCAGCGAATTCATTAAAAGTTATGGGACTTTCCGATATATTTTCCCACTCATCGTGATCTTTAGCTTGCGTGCCGGGTAATGTTTCGTCCGTGACTAAAATGTCATCTTCTGTAGCTTCTTCATATTCACTATCTGGAGATAAATCCTGATCTGAATGAACGCAATTTTCCATTGAAGCATACTCTTCCGAATCACTACACTCTTCCTCCGAAGGACTATAATCATTGTCAGTACCGCTAAAATTATCATCTTCCATATTATTACTCTCATCCAACTCAGGTGATTTTCGAATATTCTGCACACTGTGACATATTTTGTTTGTTTGTATTATATTATTGTTTTCGCAGTCTATATGTTCAATAATATCATATTCGACAATATCAGGTGATTTTAGAACAGTTGGCAATTTGTTATTCATGTCTCGTTTTCCTTTAACATTGTCATCAGGAATACTTTCTATAATTACAGAGACCTCTATTTCATGACTTTTTTTGGATTTGGACGGATTAAAGTCTTCTGAATATGTACATTCGGATGTAACATTTTCTCTCGGTCTTTTTTGTGTCGGAGTACGAAGTAATTGTTGAATGTTGTCCTCACTAAGTGATATATTACAATCCAGTAAATTGGAGCGTGAGATTTCTGACAAAGATCCAGCTCTGCTCTCCGTAGTTATATGAGGAAAATCTTTTGAAGGGGAACCTATAGGATTTTGTTTTTTTATTAGTGAGGTTGAAGCACTAGAAGCGGACAAGCGAACATTCTATAATATTTGACAAGTTTTTCCGGTACTAGGACTGAGATACACTGTTTTTTCTTGTGTTTTGAGTTGAATAGTTTTTCGGATGTTTGGACTGAGATTAACTGTTTCTTCTGGTTCTTTCACTTGATCAGGATAAATTGAATTTTTTTTAGTGGCAGTCTGAGCACGTGTTTTTGCTTTGTGTTGTAATGTTCTTGTATTTGCAATAATTATAGAGCTTGGGTGCCCATGTAAGAAAGTATATTGTTTTGTATTGTCATACTGTTGTTTATCAATGACACATTCTTGTTGTGAGCTAAATTCATGTAAAGGTACGATTTTTTCAGTTATATTTGGTTCAGTAGAAAAATATGTTTTTTGACGTTTTTTTGTTGGAAAAATCTCTTCATCACTCTCATCGTCAAACACATTTTCAATTGGCAATGTTGGCCGATTGGTTGGTTGGACATCACTTCTCGGTGGACTCTGAAAAAAATGACTCACATATTGTATTTTGCATAAACAGGCAGTTCTCAGCCACCAGTAGCTATTTATTGAGTGTACTGATCAAAACACGGTAAAAAAATAGAATAGAAATGACAAGAAAAAAAAACGATACGCAAATAAAGCTGTGTGGTGCCGGCGGCGAATAGTACCAACCCATTTCATCCCGTGGGTGTCGTAACAGGCGACTAAGGGAATAAAGGAACACAGAAGACGGGCAGCAGCGTCTCTGAACCGTTTGACATCTTACTGCGATCGCCAACCCGCCTGCCAAGCGTGGCGATTATGGCAATTCCTCCCAAATGTTTGGGAGAGGCCCTTGCCCAGCAGTGGGATCCCTACGGGCTACTAAAAAAAAATAAAAGCGGGCTCACCGACTAGTTTAGGTATTATGATATTCAAAGTAGGTACTTTTCTTTATAGACTATTTAATAGATAGCCAAAAATGTCTCTAAGTTCAATCATTTTCATATAAGTAACCAGGTTTGTAAAATATCAAAATGTCTTCGTCATAGTGACAATTCAGTACCTAATTAAAAATATTGGCTTTGTATGACCGGTACACTTGAAAATAGAATTAATTAATAAGCTGCTAGAGAAAGCCTTTGCTTGGTGATAGTTTAAACAAAGTGTTATTCTTAAATGAAAACCCTCTTTAGGTGGTGATACAACTCGTGAAAGTAAACAAGTTTCATCAAAATAAAAGAAAGAAAAAATATAATACTTCCTATACAAAGTCCCAAGAGTAAGTTTTGTGTGACAAGTTAATTTTATTACCAATAAGTATAGGTATCATAATTAAGGCAACCAGTTGGAACAACTGATATTACCTGTATACAAATTTTCTTTAAAAAGTATTTTTACAAACGATAAAAAAGTATTTTTATCGTTTTCTTATGAAAGTTGTTCTATTTCGCGAGTGGTTACAACCTAGGAGGGTTCGCTTTATTAGATGTTATATTATTATTCATGTAAGTGGTGCAAAATATAAACAGCAGTTTAAAAATAGAGATGAATTTGGCATGCTTATTCATTACAAAAAACAAACTCACAAACACACACACCACACACTTTTAAAGAAAGTTTTTAAGATTTGTTTTACAATAAATACTTAGAATCCCAGTCCCACTCCGTAAACGCTTTATTCATGAACCGATAGCAGATTTAATCGAGACGCATTAAGCCTAGATTTCGAGTGAAGACTGAAGCGAGTGAAGCTGCGGTATATTATATATAATATACTGTCATTTTATACCAAATAGTCTGTATGCTACATCTTTCTTCTCAAGCTTTATTATGGTCCAGATTATTTACATGCGATTACATTTGGCAGCACCTTATGTTGTTGAATATTATGTTAAAGGTTTAATATAAAAACGGTGTATTAGTTAGTGCAAAATTAATTCTCGT
This sequence comes from Micropterix aruncella, assembly GCA_944548615.1. Lineage (NCBI taxonomy): Eukaryota > Metazoa > Arthropoda > Insecta > Lepidoptera > Micropterigidae > Micropterix > Micropterix aruncella. Next base: position 31,999,811 of record OX155953.1, on the reverse strand, counting down.
ATCAAGCTTTTCACACAAGTAATCTTATAGATAAATGTTAGAAATATCATATCCACGCATGCTTATACAAAACGTACTTACAAACACTGTAATCCTTTATTTAAGATGGCTAAAAACAAAACATTTCAAATTAAAATATTGAGTTTCTTAAATTACTAACACAATAATTTCTGTACTTTTACCATCGTACAATAATATACTCCGCCTGGTGCTCTCTTCCGACCACGTGACATATATCGTAAAATTTACATAAGTCGAATCTAACACACTTAACAAACTTGGTGATTAAAAATATCCCTTTACATAGGTATTTTGTTGTTTTTAACTTTTTAGTATTATTGTAATAGCGGCCTACATAATTTGAGAAAACTTCAACTATCTATCTATCGCGACAAACGGACAGACAGCGAAGTCTTAGTAATAGAGGGTCCTGTTTTTATCCTTTCGATACGGAACCCTAAAAATCTTTAATATTTATATACCTACTTTCAAAACCTAGACAAAGAACTACTGAAATATTAATTATATTACTTACCTGTTTTGTCAACGGCTGCTTTGCGTTTCTTGTGGAGTTTTTCACTACCTACAAAAATATCAATTAAGTGTTAAGTCCTAATAATAATAACATTATTATCACGATATAGAATAATAGGTAATTCTAGATATGTTGCAAAGTATTAGGTACGTCAATAATCGTTATTACCAATAATATCTTTAGGTATAATATACTTAAGTAATAATATCTTACACTTACTTTAGGTACATAGCTACCAAGATAAGAAAAAACTAGGTACTTACTGAAGATTTTTTCATTAAAAACTTACCTGTTTTGGCTCTGTTTCTGGGTTTTTTAAAATTAACTTCTTCCGACATCGTTTAGACATGTTCGGCGCTGTAAAAGGACGTGCTCTCCAATCGACGTGATGCACAACACTGGTCGCGGGAAGCTCGCGTTGAGTGCGGTACGAGGTCAGGGGGGATATGGGACGTTTTAGCCTCGTTCCGCACTGCATTAAAATTATATTAATTCAGTGCGGCACGAGGCCTAAGACATCCGGTACCAAGGTAGGTACACCACCGAGTCCGGAACCATTAGTGATCTCAAATATATATTTATCTCTTTCCTACACTGGACCAAACCAAAGCTATGCCATTCGCACGACAGAGAAATTCACTTTTTTGCTTGCCGCACCACAGGGAAGTTGCATCAGGGGTGATTTAGGCCTCGCTTCGCACTTAACGTGTTAAACCTAGATCTTCATCATTGTCTTCCTCGCATTCTCCCGTATTGTCGCAATGGTCAGGATCACCTTCGCACTTGCACATTTCAGTACACCGGAGTCCATTTGACTGACACGTTCATGGAGGACAGCAACGTCTTTTTGAGCATGAGCAGCGGCAAAGCTCCAAGATAAGCTTTGGTGCACAGGGGTTGGTACAAGCAACAGGCTCGTATGCACTATCTATTTTCTGCCATCCAAAATCTGAGGGTGACGGGTTATTATGATGCTGAATTAGGTCCTGATTCCACTCAAAACATTGAAGGTGAGCCCGTAGCAATGCTGGATTTAGTGCTGATTTTGTTGGAGGAAGGTTCTCATCTTTATGTTGTTTTTTAGTAAACAAGAACCATCGCACTGCTCCTATGTCTGTCAATGATGTTTTGGGGATGTATAGCTGACAAATGAGTGCTTCCAAGTTAGCCCTCACATCTTCAGTGAGTAACAGTGTTGTCCCCAATTTAGCCAAAGCTTCTATCATCGTATCACTTGCTGAATTAAAAGCTTTCCACCACTTTATTTTTCCTTTGCCAGCAAATGACCCTGTTACATCAGCTCCTGAAAGTGCATGTAGTCCAGGGAGTGCAGAGGCTTTCAGAGCTCCAAGTGCTCTGTAAATTGACCCTATCTGAACAAACCTTTTCATACCATGTCCAAGATAGAAAGCAAAATCTTTAGAAAGTTGTGGATATCGCCTTAGTGCTATAATAAGGACCACGTGAGAACACGTGAGTAGGGGGAGAACACGTGAGTAATTTTAATTCCTTTCTGTGCTAAATAAGCTGCATGTAATATAATCTTTGTGTCGGCCTCCTCTTGCGTGCTTGAAAGACAGGATACATCATCCCTATGTGATGACGCTGCCTTGTCGATCCAACTGAGTACGAACTTCTTGTTGTTGGTCTCACCGAATTTGAGTATTTGATTGGAAAGGAACTCGGTTAGTTCGTCTTTCGTCTTATCATGGGCCAATAGTTTGTGCATTGGTATGCTTTCAATTTTTGTTTCTGGCCTGACTTTGTATTGAATTGGATCAGAGCCTTTTTGCCGTATGTCTCGCATCGCTTTCTTCAATGAGTTTTCTTTGTACGAGTCAAAAACTATATGTACCTCACTATAGTTATTGAATTTTTGTCCGATCCATTGGCTGAATTTCACACCGAGGTCATTACATGTCTTCACTGTTGTAGGTTTGTGGTAGGTATGAAGAAGTGCCATGCCATCTACTATTACAGCTTTTCCATGTAGCTCGTCATTATGTACTGGAACATCATGAGCTGTAGACGTATTATCATCTTCGTTTTCTTCAGCAGGTTTCTCTTGGATTGATTCTAGAGCATCTGTAAGTTTGTACTTAGCCAGACAATGGTGCATACTCCCGTCAATTGCAAACAACGACTTTGGTAGTGCTGAAAACTCGTAGTTGCTTAAATTGTGCCTCAAATCTATGTCAGGTCTGCTTCTGGAAGCTATCAACAATCTTGAAATGAGAGATAAGTCTGTCTTAATTGCAACGGTTTTGTCTTTGATGGTAATTTTAATCTTCTTAGCTACTGATTTACACGTTTTTATGACATTCTTTTTCATGGGAGCCCAGAACGGAATTGTGTTTGAACGAATTCGTTGATCTAAGAAAATATTATGGAGATCTTTACCAACTTCGGCAACACTGTCTAAAGACACTTTTACTTCTTGAGGAAAGACTCGCTGAGTGAGGATATGAATGAGGTCATCACTTTTATATTGGAAGGGATTTGTTGAGTTTTTAAATGCTTCCATTAGTGTAAGAACATTATCGCCCTGGCGCTGTTGGAGTTTTACTGACACTTCGTGATGTTGACTTCGTTCTGTAGTTTTTAATTCAATCATTTTCTCAGTTTCACATGCAATTCTAGTTAGTTCCGAATTAGCAAGGAAGAATCGATTTCGAGCATTCTCATTGAGTGTTATACCCACAAGTCCTCCATGTACCTTTAGTTTTCGATTTTGGTGTAAATGTAAAGAAGTATTTAACAAACTCGTGGAGGGATGCTAAATACAGTTTCCAATCAGATGTTCTTACAGCTCTTATGAAATTCATCATTACTTGCACCATATCCATATACGTGCAAGCTAGTTTGAAAACCTAGCCTGACCTCGAAAACGAATGCCGTGTGCGGCTCGACTCGGGTGGCCAAATATGGTCTTGCGGCATTTTAACGGGGTGTACATAATGGCCAAATTTGGTCTTGCGGCAGCCAATAAAACTCCCAACAACAATGACGTACATATAAATATTCACTTGCAAAACCCTTAAATTTATATTTTTTGATTATTCTTTTTACAAAAGTAATTTTTTTGAGACAACGGTTAGTTATACAAAGAAAGTTGTAAGGACCTTTTCTATGTATAATTTGTGTAGCTACATTTTTTGTAAAAAACATTTTTTCGTATCTTCAACAGTTACTGATATAAATAGGAAAACGTGTTTTTGATGGCGGCCATTTTGTTTTTGGCCCGCAGCGCCCAAACGCACCATTTTTGAGAGTGCCACCATCAAAATTATGTTTCTACATGGTCAAACGAAGAGATTAAGACTACTTCCACACTTGCATACTGAAGGAGCACACGGGAGCCTATATTTGTACATTTGAAAGGGGACTATTACGATTGATTCAATTGGTGTTTTAATATGAAAAAAACAGTAAATATGGTTTACTGTAATGAGACAACAAATCATTTTTCATTACCACAAAGATTTCACTAGGTAAGTACAGTACCTAACTTGATTATAATATTATTTATTATTTTTAATATAGTAGCATTGATTATACAGTGTACAACTATATAATCAATGGTTGTAGAAAGATATATTTAGTATACCTCAACAACTAAATAAAACTCAACCCATTGGTGCAAAAAACGTTTTGGTAGATCGTAAATGGTATAAATAGTGTTTTTTTAGTAAATTGTACAGAATAGGTACTTAAATATATATCTCGTTAAAATCACAGAAATAAAATATTATATTTAGAGTAAGTAATTTGTAAAAACTATTCTATCATAGGTAAGTATATAACAAAAAGTTGATAAGCGTTTAGGTTATTTAATTGTGTTTTCCTGTGCCAACCTTACCAAAGTATGTATAAAATTTGTACGCTCTTTAGAAGCTTTGTCTCTGTTCCGTTTATTTACAATGTGGCATTGCCGTCTCTTTGCCGTCGCTAGACTCTGTTTATACGCTGTCTCGCTCGTGGCCATCGGAACTTTTACATTGACATTACAGTTGAACGGCGGATTGGAAAAAGGAAGCAGGTAAGGTTATCTCTTTGAGTTTATTGCGGGTATCTCACCTTTTACTTCCTTCGGAGTAAATTTGAAAGAAGTCAGCTTTGATTAATGAAATTGTTTTTGTGGCTACTCTGGAGTAATAGTGGGAAGTATTGCTTGATGCTTCATGAATTCGTTTGTTTGTTTGTTTTAAAAACTTTATTACACACACATAAAGGTATAACACCGGGGGCCTATTGCCAAGTGGCAATATCTGTTAGTGTGACTAAAGGTTTATGTGGGTAAATATATTTATTAAAAAAAGTAATTTTAAAATTTAGTGGAAGTCATAAATGAATACACTTAAAAAATAATCATCTTAAAGAAAATAAAACGTGTGTCATCTCATTACCGAAGTGAAGAATGGAATATAAAGACAAGCAAAGAAGACGGGAGGGGAGGGGGGTATTAATGAGTTGAATAAATGTGTCTTTAGAGATTTTTAAACCTGCTCAGGTTTTCGAGTAGCCTTATGGCCAAAGGCACGGAATTCCAGAGTCGGGCTGCCTGCACTGTGAAAAATCTGGACATTAAAGTTGATGAATGCTGGGGTATAGCCAGTAATAGATTTTCCCGAGAGCGTAATGGAAGGTAATGGGATGAAAGCGGAGGAAGATTCTACAAATAAGAAGGCATATTTTACTGTAGTACACGGAAGTACATGTAGTGACTGTAGTACACATAGTCTTCCATGACGATCCAGCGTAAAACCCGCATAAGTCCTGCTGGGCTTGTTATGACAGTGAGGCGGTGTCGACTATAACAGGCGAACCCGTCACCCCAAGCTGGCATAATGATATGAGATAGTTCATTCAGCCGCGGGATGAGCGTAGAAGACCAAGATACAATACCAAATCTACTGTCTAGCTAGGCCAACATGCCCGTCAGAAATCAAAGCCCTACGGTGAGGCATCGGGAAAGGTAACTATCGGGCAGCCTCGCTCCCAAACTACCAGTTTGGAATAATATCTCGGTCTGGAATTAAACATCAGGATACCTCCTACCTCCTGACTGGTTACAGGATCGAGGTCGCTTGCGCGGTCCTCTCCCTTACGAAGCAGTGATTCGGTGTGAACTGAATCTATCGCGGACTACGGCAGCCTTTGCCCTGCTTATTCACCAGGGATCGGGTGACCGAATAATCGTTTCAATTGCAGTTGCCGTAATGTTAACAACTACCCCAGCTCTATAGGACACAGTACTATTTCCAGACTCCCCCATCTGTCGGTCGGAATGCAAAATCGATTCGCTGATATAGTGCGCAAACCGTCTAGGAGAGACCGAATGTTGACTCCTAGGGGAAAATAGCAGAAGGCCATAGTCCAACCCGGGCTCGTACTTCTGTGTGTAGGCCGCCGGATGGGTGTTGATCCGTGATGACTGACCAAGAACACATGGGTCTGTAGAGTGGCCACCCTTTACTAGACTCCAATTTCTCGTGAGTGAAGGGCGGTTCTCATCATGGGATTTTCTCCGTATTGAAAGTCGTTGATGCTGAAGTTGAAGTATTTATTCAGAAGGTATGTGATCGGTTGCCAGTTGTAACGCCTGAGTTGATATTTCACCGGTGTGTAGGTAGTGTGGACTCGAGGTGATGTCGCAGTTGTGTAGCCGAAGTGTGAAGCGCGAGTTGATGATCGAGTGTACTATGCGTGGCTGACTGTCGCCAGAGGATAAGTGTAGAGAGCGCGTACTTGTTAATGAGCGGGCGACGGCCGCTTAGAGGATGATGAAATATCGATCGAATCTACTGCTTTTTATATGATATGTGTGATGCAATATTCACTGAGTGGGGGAGAGTAAGTGTGTCAATTCGTATCGATCAGAAGAAATGACATTAGTCATCAGCTGTGTGTGCGATAAATGCCGGATTTAGTTGGAATTCAATTGCAGTTGGCCCGTGTATATTTGAGCGTATTTGTGGTTTCGATTCTAGAGAAATTACTTCTTTTGTTGTGGGTATGTTATGCGAAGACTCCAACAGGTCTTAGTGGCCAAACTGCAACAGGGCCCATTACGTCCTATCTTTAGACACAGATATTGGCAAACTCTATTATTCCGACTTATATACGAAATGTAGTATGCATATATTAAAACAAAATAAATTAGAAATATATTTAGCGATACAAAATTTCACTTGAATTGTGACGAAAACAAATTTTCTTTGAACATAACAGTTTTAGATATTCTTCTGGGAAGCTTCTTATTTAAGTGATATGTATCAATGACTAAAATTTGTTGGTTAAAATTATATTAACTATATTTATTGGTATATTTATATTAACTATATTTTTACATTTTATTATTACCGTATCGTATTATTTATATTAATTTATTGTTTGTGCACGTGTATGTATGTATATATGTATGTACGTTATATATCATCATATATCATACATTTACATAACTCATAATATGTATATGTAATAACACAATACCACTTTTTTTTCCTACTCCTTCTCCGTACATGCAGCTCGACTGTGGAATCAGCTTCCTTTAACTATTCGAGGCGCAAGCTTGCTGTTCACCTTTAAGCAATCATTGAAAAAGCACTTCCTTTCACAATAAATATTAATCATAAATTCTAACCTTTCCGTTATCCCCTCCCTTTCCTTACCTTATTTTGGCAGTTTATTTATTTACTTATTTATTTATTCATTTATTTGTTATTATATCAACATATGTATGTATATACATATACATACATATAATATGTCCAACTCAAAAATTTATTTATATATTTACTTTTTACTTTAGATACACACACAATGTTTATTATATGCTATAATTTCAAATTTAATTTTAAGCTATAATTTTGTTGCCTACTCTTCTTTTCACACCAGCATGTTGGTTGACTGGAAGATATTGCTGTAGTGTAGCAATAAGTCCGCCATTGTACCTTATTTTTATTGTGCAATAAAGAGATTTTCATTCATTCATTCATTCATTCATTCATTCATTCATTCATTCATTCATAATATGGCTTCCCTATCCCTTTCCCCTTACTTAAACCTGCATTTGTTTCATTGCTCATTGCGCTGTAACAATAGATTTAATTTAATTGTGAAAACTTTTAATTGGCCTTAGATGTATATATTATGTGTTAGTATTAAGTATAAAACGCTGTAAGTTTTCTGAAAAAAAAAAAAAAAAATTTTAAAAAAATATATTTCTTGTGAAATAATATTAATTAATTATAAGCAATTAATATTTATAAAACAGATGAATGTGTATTTTTTACTTCAGAATTAATAAAACTTGCACAGCTCGCCACATATTGTAATGAAATCTAAATTAAATAATGTCTCCTAATATCAACTAAATAAAAAATAAAAAAAAGGTGGACCTATTTTAACCAGAATCTTTTCAACACTTACCATGACCAAATGATGCCTACATGATAAATTTTAGCTCAATCGGATAAATTATTTAGGCGCTATCGTGGAGGAATACTCACAGAGAGACAGCCTGTAAATGGTCCTAATCACTCAGAGGGGGGAGGGGAGGATCAACATGGATATTTTCCTCTTCATCTCGATATATTTTTGCGCGTTCAAAATACTTTCCTTTGCCGAGAAAGTAAAATTATCCTGTATCACCAGATTTTGTTTGAGAATTAGTTTTTTATATTACCAAAGTGACCTAAAAATAATCAATTCAATCAAATATCAATATTATAAGGGGCCGTCCACATATTAAGTAATCACGTTTTTGCCATTTTCGACTCCCCCCCCCCCCCCTCTCCCTCATGCCAACAGACGTATTCATCGACCTGACCCCCTTCCTCCCCTAAGGTTACGTAATCAACCGAATTTGCGGAAAATGTAAAGAATAATGAACCCAGCACCTTTGTAAAGTGTTTGAAGGGGGTAAGTGAAAAAAAATATTTTGGAATGGTTTTAACAGTGTACTTTATTAATTCAAGATAATTACAAATTCGCAAACTCTTTAATTTATTTTACAGATACCAATCTTTAGACCGCAGTTGTGTAAAGGTGGTGGAGAAAAAAATATTTAAAAATGCATTTAAAAATGCTCATTAAATGTGCATTTTCAATCTAAAATAATTAGAAGAAGGTGACCAAAGTTTATTACGTAATCTGGATTGGCACCCCCCCCCCCCCCCACATAATCAAGCGTATACCTTAGCTTCACCCCCCTGCCCTTCGGTGATTACGTAATTAGTGGCCGGCCCCTAAGACTACTACTATGACTACGCGATACCTTATTAAAGAAAATTATGAGATATAAATCAACGCAAGTAAATGCGAATAATTGCGCCCTATAATAATATTTATATCTCCGAAATTAAATAGAAGTCGGTTTCACAGTCGTATTTCACTTTTGCAACTAATTAATAGTTTGAAAGTTTGCTTTACGAATATTATCCGCTATGTAATTCATCCGAAGCGTTCTCCAATATAACTGGCAAGTTGAGAATGTACACGGCTAGAGGAAACAAGTAAGAAAAATCTTAGATATGCCATTTTATATCATTTTCAGGTTGGAATGTATTAAACTAATAGTTAAAATATATGTATAAAAAATCCGTTGGATCTCCACAAGACTTTTTAGGCAAGTAGACAGGGACCCTGCCGCTCCCGAACGCACTCGCTCCCCCCTCAATAATCTGTTCCACTTACACTTCTTTATAAAAGATCTTTCAGTGAAGGCATTGTCCATATGGAAATTCTCTTTTATAACGCCTATTCATAAGAAGGGGCCAAAAGATTCAGTGCAAAACTATTGACCTATCTCGAAGTTGTGCATATTTGCAAAACGGTTAGTTTATAACCAGGTATATTCTGCTCTGAGGCAAACACTATCTGAACATCAGCATGGTTTCCTTAAAGGTAAATCCACTACCTCAAATGTTCTTCTATATAGTGATTATCTAACGGAAAACATGTCTCAACCTACACAAATAGATGTCGCCTACACAGATTATAGCAAGGCGTTCAACAGAATAGACCGCTCAATTTTATTGCGTAAGCTTCAGTGTGCTGGAATAAGGAGTAATCTATTTAGAAGTTTCTCCTCCTACATTCAGAATAGATCACAAACGGTAGTACTCAATGGCTACTCATCCTCGGCCTTGTTAATACTGTCAGGAGTCCCTCAAGGATCCTTACTAGGACCACTACTTTTTATTTTTTTTATTAATGGCATTTCTACCAGTTTTCACCACTCCAAAATCTTACTTTATGCAGATGATATGAAGGTCATATGCCCTTTCAAGACGCCGGATGATTCTGTTAAACTGCAAGAAGATCTGTACAAACTTATTTTCTCCTAAACAAATTAGACCTTAATGTATCTAAGTGTTATATTTGCTCCTTTACACGTAAGCCTCAACCGTCTCTATATAATTACAAACTTCAAAATAGCAACTTGGCTAGAGTTTCCTCCATTAAATATTTAGGTGTGACTTTTGATTCTAATCTGCTTTAACATATTGATGACATTGTCAATAGAGCGTCTAAAGCACTAGGTTTTGTTATTAGAATATCAGCAGAATTTGAAATAGTTAAAACCTTCCAAATACTATAACTATGCATTTGTTCGAAGTCATCTCGAATATGTGTCTCAGGTTTGCAACCCATCTTACAATACCTATATATCTCGCAAAGAGGGCATTCAAAAACGGTTCCTTGAGTACTTGCAATTCAGAATTAAATCATTCATTCCTAGCTATTCAACGCGTTGTAAGAAATTTCATATTCTCCCACTATCCAAAAGAAGGAGCATAGCGAACCGGTCTTATCTTCTAAACATTGCAAATGGATAGGTTGACTCTCCCGAGTTGCTTGGACGTTTGGGCTTACGTACCCCTGCTGCGCATCTCAGGCATCCCAACCTGCTTTACGTGCACACTGCAAAAATGAATTATAAGAATAATTCTTATGTCATACAAGCGAGTAGATGTTTTAATGTATTGGCGCGAGAAGTTGATATTGACCTATTCAACCCCTCTTCTCGAAAATTTAAACTTATAGTAAACAATATGTTCTTTTCTTCTTAGCAATATTAACATATATCTACAGTTATATTTGTTTGTTTATTCAATTCTTGTATCTTTTTATTATGTGTGAAAACTTCTAATTGGCCTTCAATACTTATTTCTCAATGTGTATCTATATATGTTTCACTAGCTGTAAGTTTTCCTAAGAAATGAAAATAAAATGAATTGTTGGATGAAATGCTTCTCACCAGTCTTTCTACGCATTTTTCGCTAATATTGTATTTTTATACGCTTCTAGAGTCTTGTCCATAAAATGTGGCGAGATTCTACGAAGGTAATCAATTTTGTTGTCAATTTCTTCCGTCATTGCCGAAATAAAAATACAAGCGCCTGTAATCGCTGTCACCGGATGACTGTCGGCCCGGCACGTGTGTACGCGCCAATGCCATTCCATACGCCACCAACGTCAACCCGGTAGCCGGCCGGACAATCCGGCCGGCAGTCGAGCGGCAGGTAACGGTCGGCCCGAAGCCGGGTGGATTTGACCGGCACGTTTAAAACGGTAGGTACTGGTTGGTCCCTACAAAACAACGCTCACTACTCGTATTCTTTTATGGGGTAATGCAGCGCACATCAACAGTGTATTCACTCTCCAGAAAATAGCCATACGTGCGATAGTAGGTATTGGTCCACGGCAGTCATGTCGTGAACACTTCCAAAAACTAGGGATATTGACCGTATATGCGATTTTTGCTTAAGAAGGTCCATGAGAATGGATCTTTGCGAATTCTATTGCAATAAGAGCTCGGCCATATCCCACGAGGAAGTACATCGGCATGACACCAGAAATAAAACCCTGTATCTCCAACCGTTCGTAGCACGTACTGCCAAGTTCCAGGCGACTAGTCGATACTTAGGCCTCAAACTTTTTAATAAATTGCCCGAAAGATTAAAAGCGATTAAAAACATCGATATTTTCAAGAGATCCATCCGAGTCTATCTGCTTAAAATCAACATGTATGCTCATAACGACTTCTTAAAATATTTTGAAAATACATAGCATCGTATCTACCCATTTAATCTAATACATATTATTTACAGTTAATTGTTTTTTTGTAAACTGTTATCATATAGTCTTTGTTTTTGTAAATTGGTAAGTTTAAAGTTTTATATTGTATATCATCTCTTGGCTAAATTGAGTAACTAGTTTGATTAATTACTGTCATTCCTACACAATTGTATGGTTGTATTGGAAATAAATACTTTTTATCTTTATCTTATCATCAGGCCGGTGCAGGATTAATTCACCCGGTACGTTTAAAGCTACACTAAATCTTAAAGATTTAATATAATGGGATTATAAAACATTTTTTTTAACATTCCCGGCCCACCAACCGACAGCAAGTAAAGTATTGTGAACGCCCTAAAATTTGTTTACGAGATCAAGATGGAAATATTCATGTTGAGCCCCTCCGAGACGATTAGGACCATTTTCAGATTGAAGTATATCCGTGTGTCTGTCTGTAGGTCTGTATTACTCTACGATAGCGCCCAAATGCTTAATCCGTTTTAGCTGAAATTTAGTATGCCGACTTCATTTGGTCATGGCGAAAAATAATATATTATGGCTGGAATCGGTACACCAGGGGCGCACGAGTCATATATCAACCTCGAAATATTGGATTTAGAGATTTGAAATTTATTACACAGATGCCTCTTTGGATCAAAATCACATTGTGTAAGGTTTAGGTTGGCATATCTCACATACAAGCTGCACTTATAATATTTAAATTCCGCCATATTTTAAAATAATTATTTAAAATCAAATATTAACTCCGGCCACTCAGGCTAGCCGACAAACTCAAATGGGTTCATCCGACGGCCGAGAGGGCGATCGTCGATTTTATTTATGACAATAACATTCAGATGAAATCATTCCCTTGCCGGAAAAGTCAGTGGGGACACAACCGATTTTTCGGGGAACGCAATCCCAAATTAAGGATTGTAGTTGTTGATGAAAAATAAAGGAAAATAAATTTTAATATATTTTTTTACATAATAAAAAAACAAATCGACCGATTATTTATTTAAAATATGTCAAATTTTAGTAATATAAGTGGACTATCCTACTTATATTAATTATTTTCAAATCGACATCATATTCACCATTTAAATTATTATTGTCATTGATTAATTTATTACTTGCCCTTACCCTAAAAAAGTAGACAAATGAGCCTAAATAATTCACGTATTTTTCAAATCTGTACGTAGCTTTCAAATTCATCTGTATGGACTGATTAACATTCTTAGTCACGCTGGCAAGTTGCAAGAAATTTCATATTTTTATGCGTGTGGGCCTATCTTTCTGTTTCTTCTTGGTAGCGACTTGCTCATATAAGCAAGTCGCTTATAAGAGCGGAGGCAATAGTTTCCAAGCGGCAAGTTCAATGCAGAAACATGCCAACGGGGAGCAAATTTGCGTTTCGGTGCTTTGCGACCACTGACCAATATTAAATTACGAAGTGGATCTCCAACGCAGCTCGACTAATCAATGTATTACTCATGTAAAAGATTCTGTCGTCTCTTTAGATTAAATTATTATTACTTTTTATTTACTTTATTTACAATGGCGATTTGCAGAGTTTGTAACAAGCGTAACAGGAAACGCAGATAATATCAAAACTTTAAAAAGAATCAAATTTAACTTATATGTTAGTAAACCCATAGCAATTTATGTCACGCCTATATGTGATGATCAGTCCCTTGCCGGCCAACTGTTATAACTTGTTCCAGGGCATACATTGTAAACATAGTCAAAATGAGGCCAGATAACCTCAATATTTAAAATAAGAAAAACTAGTTGAACAAGTAAATACATTAAAAAGTATAAAAAATACGACTGCCGTTACAGAAAGTGAACTGTTGTATTTATAATTATTTTTATTACACTTTTGTTATGAAACGGTTGTAGTTTATGTAAATATCCATAAAGCTGCATGTATATTTCCGAAATGTACTCAATAAAGCCTTTGATAGACACTAGATGTCAATTTATTAAGTACTTTTAATCTTAAGTAATATTAAGTATTAACTATTAATAATTACGTAATATTAAGTATTTTTTAATTAAGTTGTCAATTTATTAAGTACTTTTGTAGAGTTGGACATTTAGTTGATATTTGGACAGTTACGTTACCCTATAACACTCCGGGATGACATAGTAATTCTAATAATATGACATGATTCTAAATCGGTTCAAGCGTTTAGAATTTATGGCGGAATAAAATACAGAAAATATAAATAAATGCATCCACAAATATACATAAATGTATCATGATGGTCGGTGAATTCCATGGCAGTTCTGTTTGTATTTTATTTATTAACACATTACACTTCTTTTTTGTTGGGCAGTAATGTAAGGGTGCTACCACACCAGTCGATCGATCATCGATCGATTTCATCGATCGACGATAAAATGGATCAGTCGCGTCGATAGTTAGTTGTTGCCACACTAACAACAGACGATCGATGTCGACTGATCCATTCTACCGTCGATCGATGCAATCAATTGATTACCGATCGATTGGTGTGGTAGCACCCTAGGGGGCAGTTTTTGTTCGGCGTGTCCTGTAAGGCCAAATGACCTACATGTTTAAAAGAAGAAAAACTAGTTTAAAGAGAAAAAAAAATCTTAAAGACAACTTTCCCGATTGTCCATGGTCAACTCACTATGATGTGTTATAACAATGATGAAACTAACCTTAAATTAACCTTCTCTACGTCCCAATATTTTAAATCACCGGCAATTTGGCGATGTTTCGATAATGGAAATTTTCGGACTTGGGGGTTTTGTGTCAAGCCAGGCAATTAAAATTTGATCTCTTCCTTTAAACAGCTTATTTTAGCTTAATGAGAATTTCAAGTTATTAATGGCCCGTCCTTCGGAAATGTTCCAGCATTAGTGGGACTTACCCAACATTTTCAGCGGCAGCGGGAGTATGATTAAAATTAATTATTAGTTGAATTTTTAAAGTCTCATCAACGGTGAGGAGCATCTTTGCGCTCTATCAGGCGCGACGTCATGACGTCACGACATCTCATCGCAAGAAGATCGTTGTTTGGCAAAGTCATCAGCGACGTTCGTGTTTTATAATTAATATCATTTCAAAAAATGTTATAAATCCCTGGCTTTAAAAAAACGTAAATAAAGCTGTAGAAACATTAGGCCGTATTCTCGTTCTCTTTTGCTTGCTTGTATTATGCGTATACGATATATGAAAGTGTATATGTATACTTTGCCTCATAAATTTTCATTCATCATATCTGTGTTAAAAAGTTTTGCCACAAACAAAAGTAATTACTACCCTGGTTGACTGGAGTACATTGCCGTATATGGCAATAAACCTGCCTATTTTACCCATTGAGGAAAATAAAGCCTGTTTAGTTATTAATATGATAAAATTGACAAGAACAAGTAATTATATTTAAAATAATGGAAACATGACTGCCGTTACAGAAAGTGAACTATTATGTTTAAAATTATTTTTATTACGGTTGTTTTAGTGGTTTATTTATATATCCATATAGATACATGTATACTTACGGAATGTACTCAATCAGACCTTTCGTTTGACACTAAACACGATATATTTAGGTTAATGTAGACATTTAGACTATATGTTGACAGTTAAGGTACCCTATGACACTCAGGAGGACATACCGACTTTAACTTATTAAATTTATTCAAGCATGTAGAAGTTATGGTGGAATAAGAAACGGAAAAAATACATAGTTAAAAACTGAACACATTACACTCCTTTTTTGTCGGGCAATCGTGTAAAAATTAGGCGGTAGGGCTTTGTGTGACCTTTTTTTTTTTATGAAATCGATACTAATTCAGAACCAATTCATTGAAATGCCCCTAAATCTTTATAAAATGATTGTAAATTATTTTATATTAAACTTTTTATTTTTTTTAAGTAGAACTATATAAGTTATCGCTTTTGACCCGGTGAACTTCGTACAACTCTTCATAAGCGTTTATTGATCCTACTTTTTCGACTTTTTCAACTTTTCCGACTTTTTGCATTTTTCGACTTTTCGAACTCTTTTGACTTTTTCGACTTTTTTGACTTTCGACTCTTTCGACTATTCCGACTTTTTCGACTTTTCGGACTTTTTCAACTTTTTCGACGTTTTCGACATTTCGACTTTTTTTACTTTTTCGACTCTTTTGACTTTTTTTGACTTTTTCGACTTCCCGACTTTTTAAAATTTTACACAATCGCGCGGAATGAATAACAGTTATGGATAACGCAGCTTTCAAACAATAGGATCGCCGCGAACGCCATCTCTTGAAGTGGTCCCATTTCCCAAAATGACCAATTTCGATTTTTTCGATTTCCTGTTGTTTCTTTTAATTTTTCAAAAAAAATTTTTTTTTGTAAACCACCCCTGAATCAATGCAAACAAATTTAAAAAAAAATTCAAATCGGTCGAGTCATTTTCGAGATCTTGTGAGACTAACGCACGGCGAATCATTTTTATATATAAAGAAGAAGAAGATTACACTTTTCTACAAAAATATAATACAACTTTTACACTGTCATGTGGTTCGAGAGATATGTTTATATATACATAAGTATATAACTTGTCCATTAAAGTGTCTATAACAATTGTTTTTTTTTTACAACAGCAAAATCGATCAGTAGATTCGAAAGCAAGTTTTGTACCCCTAACCTATACCATTGTAAACAGTATCTATTAAACTACCCTGAAAGAGATTAAGAAACCATTCAAAATTAATAAACCAAAACAAAACCTCTAAAGGCTAATTATATCTGAAAGCGAAAAAACGAAACATTGAATTACCCTAATTTCACGAGGGAAGCTCAAGAAATAAAAGGGAGAGGCCGCGGCTGTCATATTTAGCAGTATTGCGGCGCGCTGCGCTGACACACAGATTAAAAAGAATACAGTAAGATGCGTCATGTTTTCGAAAGCTATTGCTATGCACTATATTATTAGGGCTATGAACACATGTAAGATTTGCCGCGGCTATCATATTTCGGTTCCTGGGAGCTAAGGAACCAATTAAATAATTAAAAATATATATCAATAAATATTTATTGTCTGAATAAATTATTGTTATAATAATAAAATAAATAATAATGAAATAAAAGTCTAATAACTTACTTTGCCTTTGGCTACTTAACGACCAAATTTGGTTGCACATCAGAACACCGTTGACTACGTAACGACCAATATTGGCGGTTTGTTCCCGGAGCGCACAGTAACATTATTTTCTAACTTGAACGCATCCTAAAATCCATACCAAATATCTCATTATTACCATAGATACATAGACGGCAGCTAGAATAATTTCGCGCTTCATTTCGTTGATATTTCTGGTAAAATTCCATTGTCCAACATCATCATTTTATTTTTCGAGGAATCATCAAAAATTTTATTGGTTGATATGACCTAATATCTAAATATTTTTGTATGTAAATAAGCAAATCAAAATATTATATTTGATAGAGAATCTAATAAAGATGACGATAGTATTTACAATTTCTAAATAAGGTTCCGTATTTTTCCGTAATTATAAAGTACAAGTTAGAAATACCGAGTTTTTTTCACTTTTTCGACTTTCTCATATTTATTCATAAATATCTAATTGTTTTACAAAATAAGATTTCAATATTCTATACAAAAAAAAAACAATGCAATCATTGCACAGTTAATCTTTTTATTATTGCTATAGTAGTTCTATACTTATAGTAGTTTTTGTCGAGCGCGGCGATATTTCAAGAAATTTCAATAATTTGCCGCGATTTGCCATGAAATTATACCGCTACTCGAAGGGTTAATAAAATGATAGCATTACAAGGAATGCCAGATAATTCGGTGGAAAGTTAGTGCCGGCTTAAAATATATTTTGAGGTAGAAGCACGTATCGCCAAATTTGATTAACCACAATTAAATATTTACAGTGTCAAATAAATACTTGTCAGGTTGGTACACGTGTATTTTATTCACTACAATATTGCTAGTGGCGTACAGAGATACACTGCATCTTGTGCATCTTGGGAAAGTCGACCCTAAATCCTAAACCTATACTTTAGTTAACGAAGTCATCCTAAATGGTACACAATATCCTCAAATCCTAAAGTCGTAAGTATATATTTTTTGGTTAAATTCTTGTAAGAATATCACATTAAATGAAAATTCGGTGAAACTGAATTTTCAAATTGTTGATTTTATTTTTTTTATAGCTCGATCAATTTTCTCTTCTTCAGTACCAAAGATAAAAGTGTATATGATGTGAAATGGGTATATTAATGATTATTTTATTAAGGATGATGTTATCAATTAGCTTCAATAACATGTTAGAGGTTTTGAGTATAAAATCCTTGCAGTTGTTAATGATCTACGGGTCAGAAATGTTACCTTAATTACTTACTGCAGCATATTTATGAGCCTATCGAAGCCATAATTACAAATAGTCAAAGATTTTATGTCCAGTAGCTTTCCTTACCATTCAAGTGAAAAAAATAATTTATTTTGGAATAAATTCTTCATTACATTAAACCCATGCCATAGGCATGGCGATAAATCTTGTTCAAATATCATTTTGCTATTTGTTTCAGTTTCTTTTTAAGACGACTATTTACTTAATAATTATGTTATTTTCTTCTATATATATATATATATATATATATATATATATATATATATATATATATATATATATATATATATATATATATATATATATATATATATATATATATATATATATATATATATATATATATATATATATATATATATATATATATATATATATATATATATATATATATATATATATATATATATATATATATATATATATATATATATATATATACATATATATATACTTATATTTGATAAGGTTTGTAAAGAAATCCGTTTAAAGGATGATGTTTTTATTTAAAATAAAATTAGTAAAAGCTACGCTGAGCACGTAACATCCATTTGGGGACATGTATGGCGGCCGCCTACAATCCGTAACATCCGATTTTGGATATCGCGCTCGCCGCTGCGAAAAATGCAATTTACGATTCGAATCGTCGTACTTTAATGCTTTCTGACCGCGGGACGACATGGCCAAATAATCTTTCATTCGCCGGCCAACGACGATTTAACCGATCGCCGATTTAAAAAGTCAGCATTAGACGTCAAAACAGCAGTGTCGATCGGCCACCCCGCGGCGGCATATAGTTCCGCGAAATGTTTGTTTTGTGAAGTGTTTTGTGGATATAAGTGCAGTGTATACCGGATAAAAGTGAGTAATTTCCATTTTTAAGTAGTTTAGGCATTAGGATTATTCAATTTAGACAATCCATTTGCTGTTTTTCACGAATTTTCGAAGAAAACACTTTGGCAACAACACACGGCTCGCGAAAAAATGGCCGTTTTTATTTTGTAATGTTTGTGAAATATCCCTATATATCGCGAAAATGACGTAATGTCGCTTTAATTTACTAATAAAATAGGTATTGCTTCATTTACATCCTAAGTTATCACATAATTAGGCGTATTTTGAACATTATATGTTGTTTTTCTAATATGGCTCGCGAAAATGAAACTTGTTTTGATAATTACTATGAGAGAAAAAAGTGCGATTTTCCATAGTTTTTCGATGAAATGTGACTCTTTGGAGTATAGTAATTAGTTATTAGACATATAATAAGTCTATGATAAGACAATATAATTGAAAAAATCTAACGAATTTTATATTATGGGCATTCAAAGTTTATTATTAGGTTCGGACGCGGAAACTCTCAAAACTAGATTTTTCTATAATATCAGACAAAGGTCAAAGTTCTGGTGTGATTTCTAAGAAGAAGTGATGTAGTAATAAAGTTATTTTGAAAGAATTTCATATAAAAAAATACCATAAGTAGTCACAAATTAAAAATTAAAAAAATTTTTTTTTACGAGAATAAATAAAAATTTTCTTGGCTGAATAAATAAATATTTTTTCCGTATTTTTGTATGCAAATAAGTAAAAAAAATATATCGTTTTGGTAAAGCATTTAATAAAGAACATAACTGTATTTACAATTTTTGATATTTACAAAAACTGTATTTACAAAAAAATCGAAATGATTTTATAGGCGAGTTTTTTTCAGTTTGCCAATTTTGTAATATTTATTCATTATTATCTTAATTGTTTTACGAGATAAGGTTATAATGTTTTATATGTCAAATTTCAATGCGATCATTTTTCTCTTTATCTTTTTTTATTCCATTTAGTGGTTTATAAGTTATGATCGTTTTTCTCAAGGCCGTTGACTCGCGTCGATTTTTTGCGCGAATATGTCGCGCGCAAAAGTGATAGGTGAGTTTTTACCTCGCAACGTGAGGGGTTAAAAAGTAGCGAAGGAAATCCCAGCTTGTATTGGGAAATGCTTATGGTTGAATGAGATATACTTACGGATGTGCACGACTTTCGACGGTGCAAGTTTAAAGGTCCTTTTGCAGTCGACTAACGATCACTATTCATCCATATATCTCATAAATAGGACTTATCCTTATGCAACACAAAATGCCTTCAATTGAGACGAATTAAGCGAAAAAATAAAAAATTAACTATTGATCTATCAATATAAATCTATATATATATATATATATATATATATATATATATATATATATATATATATATATATATATAACATATATATATACCTATATATATATATATATATATATATATATATATATATATATATATATATATATATATATATATATATATATATATATATATATATATATATATATATATATATATATATATATATATATATATATATATATATATATATATATATATATATATATATATATATATATATATATATATATATATATATATATATATATATATATATATATATATATATATATATATATATTATACATTTGAATCACAAACATCGTATAAACTTGAAGAATTGATCCAAATGGTGAATCAATATTTCCGTAAGATTTAACCAATTACATAGTCTAAGACAATGAAAAACGACTTCAAAAATTAAGCACATATGGGAAAGAATCTCACTGGAGTTTTCCTGATACTTATGTAATTTTTTTCGTTATTTTTTTGTAACGTATCCGAGTTTCTTTGGGATCTGGGATTCCAGGCTCTCCAAAGATAAGCGGCCTGGATGGATTTATCGTTTTCCTCTTGTAGATCCTGGTGTGTGATAGAGGTTGACAGTTGTGGGCAGGATCGTAAGTCGTCTTCATTCTGAATTGTTCCACATATGCATTATGTATTGATAATCTAGAAGGTATTATTATGTCCAAGATACTATAGACAGAAACAAAGATGATAAATGTAGTAATATGAGTATTATTTCTTGATCCATAAAGCATTAAAAACTGCATGAATCTCTTAAATAGTATATCCATACCTCCACAAAGTCACTCTAGCTAGTAGATACTTTTATATAATTGAAAATAATCAGAACTATGTCAATCTAAGTTTATGAAAAATTTCAATAGCCAATAAAAAAAATTAAAAAAATAATCACATGTGTTCACAAGCCTTAACTTGTGCTCACATGATATACCAGACGCTTCCAAGGTAGGTCAACTATTTATATCCGCCGATGATAGCAGTATTATCGTCAACCCTCCAGATCAGTCAACCCTGGAAAGAGATCAAAATGTTTTTGCGCCTTCTTGCTTTTAAAAGAAAATAATTTTAGTGAAATCGGTAACAGTTTCAGTGAAAACCTTATTTTTTAATGAAATTTACTTCAGTAGTTCATTTACTCGGTTGTAGAAGGCAGGTTTCGCACGTTTACTATATCTGATGAATTTCACTGCAGTTGTTTTATTGACTGTAATTGTATTTAACACAATTATTATTTTTTATTTGTCCCAACTTCACAGACAGATGACCCTGATGTTCATCATAACTGAAGAAAAAATCGAGACCGTAGCTGGTGGAAACAGTTATCGAACTCGCGACGCTCTGTATGAAAATTGTTGGGACAGACCGCTCACCCAAGCTCGGAGTTCCCCCAAGCGAACGAGATGGACGCTATAACAAATCAATTCATCAATTAATTGATATTATATTTATTTATTTTATTTATTTATTTAAGTTATTCAAGAATAATTTAAAACAATTTTATCTTAGGAACTATGGACAGAAATATTTTAAACATTGAATAAATAGCAGAAAATTAATACATTGCAAAGTCCAGTGACAACGCCACCTAACTAGGCCGGGACCTGTTATAAGGTGAACGTTTAATTTTGTGCGTGCTTGTTCAATACTGTGATTATTACCAAAATAAAATATTTTTGTAACAAAAAAAATAAAAATTAAGTTGTCGTAATAAAATAATTATTTGATTACAAAAGAATAAACATGCAACAACTACCTTAAAAACTATTAAATACTTAAAATTAGGAGTAGAAAATAAACATGTAACTAAGATAAAGAATATATATACAAATATATACATACATACATACACATACACATATATTAAAAATAATAATATTAAATACAATAATAAAAAGTAAATTTAATATGATATAAAATATAGTATAACATAAAATTCTAAATATTAATGTGTTGGAATTAGTATATTAATATATAATGTCCAATATTTTTGTGATTTTTTGTCGTCCCTCTTTTATAAGCCAATTTGTAAGTAGCCTTTTAAAGTGGTTCTTATTTTGCGTCGATTTTATATCACCAGGAAGAGCATTGAAAAACCTTGGGGCTATGAATGTATAGGAGCGCTGACCAAAAGCAGTATTCCTTCTGGGTACTATTATATTACGGTCTTTGGAATACCTCGTTCTTATGGTACTTTGAGAAAAAATATTTATTTGGTCAAACTTAGCATAGGAGAGTGTGTCTTTTAAATATAGTTGCTTGGTATCCAACACATTATACTCCTTGAAAAGATCTTCCGAAGGATATCGATACGGCTTTCGCATGAGAATCTTTAAATTCGACTTTTGTGCAATATCTAAGGGGTAATGAATGGTCTTAGAACAACCGCCCCATCCTATCACCCCGTAGCTCAAGATACTTTCACACAATGCATAATAAACGCTTTTTAGTGTTCTCGGGTCTAAAATATTTCTTACCTCTTTGAAGGTATATCCCAGTTTACGAACTTTAGATGCTATGTTCTTGCCATCTTAGTTTGTTATCTTCGGTGATGCCTAGATATTTTGTCGATTCCACTCTTTCTAAAATATGACAGCTGCAACCAATTTGTCTATTGCATGAATAATGACGCTGTGCTCCGATGGGGGTTGACCTTTAATATTAAAACTAAAGGTAATTAATTTTGTTTTTTCTATATTTAGACTAAGCAGCGAGTTATCCAACCAATTCCTAACTATATGCATGCCTCTGTTGGCTTTATCAAAGGTCGTTTTCCAGTCTTTACCTTCAAATATAATTGTAGTGTCGTCGGCAAAAGATATGGTTTTCCCTGCTATGTCACATAGGTTATTAATATAAATTAGAAATAGAATAGGTCCGAGCACACTCCCTTGAGGTAATCCAAACGATATATCGACAGGATTACTGACAGTATTATGTATAGCCGTGATTTGCGTTCTATTTGACAGATAGCTCTTGAACCAATCTAGAGCGACTGCTACACAACCAATGTCTCTTAGTCTTAGTAATAGTTTCTCATGCGAAACCGTTTCGAAAGCCTTAGCGAGATCTACAAATATGGCTATACACTTGTTGCCTTTGTCCAGGATATTAGTAATTGTATTTGTCACATTTGCAATGGCATCCGTAGTCCCCATTCCCTCTCTGAAACCGAATTGACTATTTGACAAAATGTTGTTTTCGTTCAGGTATTTCAAAATCCTAATTGAACAGAATATGAAAGCAATTCATATATAACAGAATATGAAATTGATATATAACAGAATATAAACAGAATATGAAAACAATTGATATATAACAGAATTTGAAATTGATATATAACAGAATATGAAAAACAATTGATATATAACAGAAATGAATATTTGATATGAAAACAAAGCATAATATGAAACAGAATATGACAACAAAGCATTCGCCCTAGAATTCTCTCCTATAAATGCAGATACTAGAGGAACTGGTGTCGTATCTTTTGTGAAAATCTTAACTTTATGATCAATCCGTGGCGCGGGGTCGCTTCTTTGTGTGTTTATTGCTTCCGTTCACAGTAACGATTCTTCTCTCGCGGCCTGAATGCCTCGCAGCGTCGGCAATTATCTCTAATGAGAAATATTACGCACCATTTCGTCTGGTTGATTGCCCCTTTGTTCGGGTGGGGAGGAAAAAAGCAGCCCGTCGCAAATCACGACTCCGGAGACTTAATTAATAAAGACTTTTGTATGTTGTATGACATATTTAATTGGGCGGTGGACGTAAATGGAGATGATGTTATAAATTGCGTCCGTGCCTAAGTGCTTTATGCTCCCTTGCCTACAGTGACGATTCGAAATATTTCTACAACAGAATTCCATAAGAAATTAAAAGTTGCTATTATAGATAACGAAAACGACGTTGCAGATGCCTTTGTCTAGGGTAGACTGCAACGGCGGCTGCAACGTCGCCGAAATATCGGGTGTTACAAACTTCACACGGAGAATCGTTTTTGTATTTAATGTTTTAAAAGTGCTTTATGTTTCCTGTATAGTAATGAAATCAAATGTAATTTAAAACTAAATTAAGCAGCTGTTTGCGATGTGTAACAAGTCGTCTACAAGCTTCGTTCGATCCGAGAGTTATCGCAAGGCTCCCACTCTTTTGTTTCTATATACAGTTTCAATAATGCGGACGAGATACGCGCGGTGGTTGTGATCGGATGAGACAAATTGGATTTGGCAGCCGCGAGCTGCCAAGCGAGCCTTGCACCCCGGGAATCAATTCCTTGTTATTGGTGAGCAAATATCAGCGGCAACTCAACCAGAATATCGCCTCAGACACTTCCAATATCTCTCCCCGCCTCCCCCGCCCAACGCTCCCGCGTATAATTCAAACACGGCGCACGGCGGGCGCCGCGAGCTGCACAAATGTGTTTGTCGTGGATTCCGGTGCATTGTGCTTGATTGCATTCAGTAATCCAATCTTGGGCACTCGCCTGTAAGGTGCACCAGATGTACATGTCTACACTCGACTGACGAAAATGGAAGAATCCACAATTATTAAATTGATACAAATAAAAAGACGGAAACAAGAATAAAAATAACACAATTAATATTGGGGTTTTTTCTCTATCTGTATTTTTTAGATGTCATCACTTTAGCAGCACATTTACAAAGCATTTCAGGTATTACTAATAATCATATCAATTAACGTGCATTTAAATTATTTATAAAAATTACGGCCGATATAAGACTTAGCATAAGTACTGCTGCTGCCCAACTAAATGTCAAAACTTGTTCCAATGCATCGAGCTCTCTAGTTTTGTTAATAAAAAAAACTTTATAAATAAATAAACAACAGTATACTGACTTTGCGAAAAACATATAACAATTTTACGATGAATAATGCCCATTATTACATTTGCATTATAAATAGAAAAGATTTTGTCGTGCATTGATTAGTAACAATTTTAAAAATAAATAAATATATTAAAAAGATTAAAAAACACGACTGCCGTTGGAGAAAGTGAGCTATTGTATTTATAATTATTTTATAGCATTTTTTTAACGAAATATTTTTGGTTTATGTATTTATCCATATATATATATATATGTATATTTCAATCTATAATAATAATATAATAATACATATAATAATCAGCAATGTGCTCCTTGAACGTAAGCTGGAAATCAAAAAGAACTCCTAGATCCTTTACCTTCTCAACCCTAGTTAGCACCTCATCGGCGATGGAGTAATCACTCATTAGAGGTGCGGTCGATCTAGTATATGTCATAACTGAACATTTGAATATATTTAATGAGAGATTTTTATTCTGGCTCCAAGACCAGACGGCATCAATATCACGCTGGAAAAGCTTGAAAGCCTCAGCAGTTCCAGTGGATATGTACAATTTAATATCATCAGCAAACATTAAACATAACACCATATTATATTATAAATAAAATACAAACGGAGCTGCCATAGAATTCACCGACCGAGATCGGGCCCATCATATATAATTATTACACTTCCGGGAGGTGAACCGTGGATATTATATTTTATTATATTATATGTATATATTATATACATATAATATAATAAAATATATATTCGGAAAGTGGGAAAAATATTTAAAATTAAATGAACAACCATATACCAACGTAGCAAAAAAAACATGTAACAATTTTAGATAGAGGATTTTAGACCATTATTACATTTTCATGATAAATCGAAAAAACTTTGTCGTACAATGATTGGTAAAACAAATAAAAGAACAGTAATATTAGTACATCAATGAAGAATGATATAAATATATGTGTGTGTGAGGGAGAGAGTAGTAGTATAAGGAGTACCTGTGAGTCATAATCATAATCATAATCATAGTCATGAATCATAATCATAATGAAAAGAATATTTATCTACGGAATTCGGAAAAAGCGATTGGTAATTAGAATCGACGAAAACGTTTCCCACTTACATTGGTGAAATTAAAAATTCCTATCCCAAATGACCATTAGTCGATCATAGTATTTTCCTATAGAAAGGTCCGTAAATTTATTCGAGTAATCGTTATACGGAGTGTAATGGTTAAAAACCATTACTATATGTAGTAATCATAATTTAAAAATACTTTAAAAAATTTCATTATAGACAATAATCACTTGATCTTAAATATCGTGAATAACAAGATTTTATCGTACTTTTCACATAACTACCTGGTTGCGCGCAAAGTATCTTTTGCATCAGCATTTAATTAGTATATGTGGATGTTCGATTTTACTGACAGATGTTGACTCCGAAGAAGAAGAACAACTACTTCAACGCCGCCAGTACTGCATTCGCTCAAAATGCCTACCCGCCGCTAGTTTATAATTATCCGCCGCGCCGTCACGAGGACTGCACATATATTTATCAGAGGTTTTGCATACCCCCGCGACTCTGAACCGCTTTATTTACCGCTTTATTTATTGAACCGCTCCGCAAAATCATAGTTAAAACTCCGCGAAAGAACTAATCCGCGTCGAGTGAGTCGTGTGTGAGGCATTGTCGAAGAGACTTGCGTGAAAAATCCACCAGCACGAACCTCGAGGGTCCGTATCAGTGCTGGGACTTCAGCTAGGCGAGGATCATCATCACAGGTCAGTCGGTGTTTTACAGACATATATATGATTACGTGTTGATGTCAAAAGGAGGATTTGCGCGCATCAATTTGCCTCATTTTGTGAAGTACCCGCATATTAAAATCTATTCATTTATTTTATTATTATTTATTTACGGTTACGATCCCGTCGGTTGTTCGACTATTTACACGTTGAACAACCACTACCTAATGAAAAGGTACTGGAAGTAGAGGGGAGCTGCCCTCTAGTTTTTTTTAGCCTGAAGACAGCGCGACAACTTGGTTCGTACGTACCGTCACTAGAGGGCGCACGACAAAAGGAGATATTTGCACTTATCCGATAATCAAATATAAATTTGAAGCAGATATTGAGAGGTGCGGGCCTCATTTATATTAAATGTAACCAGATATATGAGCAGGCCGTTCATTCGAAGTACCGGATGGTCACGATTCTCGTGGACTGAATAAAATAAAGGATTTAATACCACCCATTGAGTCGGTTGAGCTAGACCTCGCAATCCGTTTCCATATTCCCCTTCCCAAGAGTTTCTTGAAGCGGCGAAGGAACTTTTGAATTCTGTTTATTCAGGGACGAATATTTCAATATTACGCGTGAGTTGGCGCCCTAATTTACAAACAAATTTTAGATATTGTTCACGCATATATTAACCTATTTATAATAATATGAACTTTAGCAAATAGTTGGTATATAACATATTCGGTACTCATGACAGGAGTAATCGATGATTTTGAAGATCTGTGTCATCATTAAAAACCCGTTAACGTCGATTGGTTAGTAAAGTGAATATGTAAGTATGCCAACAGTGTGGTATAAAATATATGTACTTATTACCTAAGACTGTCGTCATTATCAGATATGAGCAGAGATAAACATACATATAATATATAGATTTCATACTTAATGTCATGTGCTATGTCATATATTCCGTAATTGATTACACTGCGCATTCCATATTCCGTAATTAGGTTATAGACATGCTTACAGATTAGACATTATACTATTAATTAGGTTATAATTAATGCATGTAAGTAGTTATGGAAAATGATTGGTATATTGCATTGTCTATATATAAATCTAGAAACTAACTGTAAGAAGGAAATATTTAAGTAGTTCGTTGATAAATATTTTATTAATGAGTTTCAAGCTAGGTTAGGTACAGAAATCTTAATAAATGTCAAATCTAAAAAAATTACGTCGTAAATTATCAATCATACGATGAACTTATACCTACATCATCCCCACAATCTCTATTAAGCCTCCTCCTAGGGCAGGTGCTTAAATGGGAGGTGTGGAGTTAAAAATGATAAAAGTGGTGGGGTACAGTTCAGTCTGTGCATCACAAGGGTATCGATTAACTCAGATCAATGTCAATGCGTTGCTTTCCGACCGAAATTTATGTTTTCGAAATTATAGGTGCAATGTTATAGTGGTGGTCTGAGTTTCATCGATGTTATTGTGAATCATTATTTTTTATAATAAATTTTTATTCGATCTGTAAGAAGGTCTTACAAAATAGGTAGGTACTACATTACGTACTCTACAGTTTACATAAAAGGTGTACAGTATTTTCTGTAATTTAATACTTTTACTTAACTCGCAGTGTAATTATATACCCTGGCACAAAATCACAATAACAAAATAAAATATAAAACATAGCGAGGTAAATACAGTTAATAAGTGTAATTTACAATATCATCACAGTTTTGGTAAAAAAATAAGAAGGAAAACATCTAAGTCTAAACGTGAGAAGAAAACAATAATCTATTCATTAATTAATAATGTAGGTTAAACAAAAGAAGTAAATTCAAAGTAAAGTGGAAACAATTACGAAAAATATAAAGGTTTAACATATTAATAAAAGTAACTAATATAGTCACAAGTAAGAACTAGAAATTATTATGGTAAATTTCTTTTACTAGAAATGGTGTTTAAAATGTCAATTCAAATGTAAGTTAAATTGTCATTGCGGAATTATAAAGTATCTACGGTCTGTCCGATAATAAAGAAATTAAAGCCTACGCAAGCAATACACGAGTGTCGTTATCATTTTGTGTGTAGAAATTACTTGAACGTCCTTTCGCCGACGCCCAACATGAACCGCTTACTGAAGCGATGATCTAAGCTATGTGGAAGCGGTGAGTAGATTTACGACCTATCTATCTACCACGACCTATCTATCTGACCAGCACCGCTGAATGAGAAGCAAAGGTTTCGAAACACTTTATTTTTCGTTTAAACCTTAAACCCTTAATTGCATCGTGATGGACATTCCCATCAAACCATTCCAAAGATAAAAATACATAAAATTAGTTATGTTATCGACTGTTTGGTGTCTGGCAACGTTTAAAAAGACTAATGAATGAAACGGAACACATTCAATCGAAAAAAAACAAACGTCATATCACATGTTGCTCAAAATTAGTTTCGTACGTTTGTTTGTATTTACGGTTTACGGTGCGAAAATAGGTTTTTAGAATATTTGCGCGAAGAAGCCGGTAAAAAATACAAAGAACAGAAAAAAGGATAGTATTGTGAGGCCTGCTAAAACTTATGACGAAAATATAAATATTTTGCCTAAAATTAGTCAATACGGTAGGGGTTCTCTGCGGTGCAAATACTCACAGTGTAAAGGGTACTTTGCAATAAAATTATTCAAATATGGGGTTAGCTTATGCCTGCAAAAAAATTATTATTATTTGTTAAATTTTCAAAGGGTTACAACAATTGCCTTACCTTTTTATTTAATATAATACTAGACCCATTTCTAGGTATTATTGCTACCCGATCCTGGGAGAACAGCCGGGCAAAGGATGCCGTGGTCCACGATAGATTCGGTATACACCGTTTCACTGCTTCGTAAGGAAGAGGAACGCGCAAGCGACCTCGAACTCGTAACCAATCGAGAGGCTGGAGTAATCTGGTCACAATTGGAAGTAAGGGCGTGAGTGTAAGCCCGCTGGTTAACACTCCTGGCTATCTCGCGGTTAAGGCGTTGGCCTCTTACGGGCATGTGGCGGAGCTTGACGGTGGACTGTTTTGTCCAAGTCTTCTGCGCTCACTCCAGGGAGATAGAACGACTAATCGTTAAAACTTCCTGTCGCGGGTTCGCCCGTTGTATTTGTCAACTCTAGTTGCTCCTGATAGGTGGGCTAGTGAGCCCTGTTGCAACTTGCCCACTAAGACCCAGTTGCATAGGGTCGGTCAAACTCACGGGTCAACACCTATCCGGCGGCCTCCACACAAAAGTGCGAGCCAGGGTAGGACGCTGGCCTGCGGGACAGTCTCCCCTAGAGTCAACCTTTGGACGCTCCTGGACAGTATGCGCACCGTGCGGCGTCAGACAATCAATTGTGCATTCCGAACAGCTGGGGGGGAGGGGGGTCTCGAAACAGTAATGTTTCCTATAGAGAGAGGGGTAGTTGTTAACCTTGCGGCAACTGATATTGAAACTACCATTCGGACACCCGATACCGTGTGAACAGCCGAGCAAAGGATGCCTTGGTCCGCGACAGATTCGGTAGACAGCGTATCACCGCTACGTGAGGGAGAGGACCGCGCATGCGACCGCAATCCTGTAACCAATCAGAAAGTAGGAGGTATCTTGGTGGTTAATTCCAGGTGGAGATATTCTTCCAAAACTTTTAGTCAGGGGGCGAGGCTGCCCACTGTTTACCTTTACCGGTGCCTCGCCGCAAGGCGTTGGTCTCTGACGGACATGTTGTCATAACTAGACAGTAGATTTGTATTGCCTCTAAGTCTTCTACGTTCATCCCACGGCTGAAAGAACGATCACATATCGTTATACCAACCTTGGGTGATGGATTCGACTGTTGTAGTCGACACCGCCCCACTGCTCCTGAGGGATGGTTCCTAATAGGTTGGTGCAGCTTGGGACTGATGGCCTGCTTGCGTCTTTTTAGGTCGGCCTAACTCGCGGTTCAGCTCCCCATCTGGTAGCCTCCTCGAAGAGGGACTGAACATGAAAGGACCGCTATGATTTGTGCCTGCTGCTTTAACTTGCAGTCGTGATCTGAAGTGTGGGTTCTGGAAGACAGCCTGATTTCGCCACGTTCTCTATTGTTAAGCAGTCTGGCCATTTGTTTCGATTTCTGTATTGCATCCACTGCCTATTGACGAATTTTCAGTTTTTCCAAAATACTTTGGGGGTACTAATTAAAATTACATCCTGCTGACTCCACCCCAGCATTTTATGGCTAAAATATTGTCTGATCTGAAAGTATCTTGCACTTTATAGTCGCTGCCTCTTGAACTATAGATGGTTGAGGCTTCCTCGCTTGCCTTAATGTAGCGCATTACCTATGGACATGGACCATCGATATATGATCCCCTAGATGGGCCTTTCGCGCTCGAAAATGACCCTTTCGAAACCACTACTGAAAGCCGGCCAGTAGTAGTTTGGTTGCAGACCGCTGGCAGACAGCCGACCGTTTTCGGTGTGAGACCTGCCGCAAAGAATATCTACGCGCTATTCTCTCGCATACTGTTCAATTTATTACTCTCTCTCTGTTACATGATTTACGAGCAAAGGGTAGTGGAGCCAACTTATTTGTATGTAAGGGCATATCTAGCTAATCGATGGAGCCAACATGTAAATTTTCAACTTCATATGATAGTATTTGAGGAGTTCTCTCAATTTCTGATGTGTGCCATCATCATAACAGGATGTTTATAAAAATAAAACCAATCTGAAAGTGTATCTTTTCAATTAAAGAATACATTTTTCTAAATCAGTTTATAAATGACGTAGTTCTGAGGTAACAACCATTTTTTTAAAAATACAACCGAATTGATAACCTCCTTTTTTTTAAAGTCGGTTAACAAACAGCGTTGACAAGTAACAATCAGAAAAGATTCAAAATATTACTATGACTAATGAAATGATCATCGTTAAATCTACGTCATTTATACACATTTCTTTATTAGTGACATTATTATATGAGGGAAAGTAATTATTTTATGTTTCGAAACACCTACATTTGTTTCTTTTATAGTCGACATCTCCTCTGTATTTAAATACCTGATTTGTATTTACTATTTTACTGAAATGCACCAGTTTGGCCTAAAGCAGCGAAGTAAAATGGCTCTCTTAGCAGTAATTCACTTGCGCATCATTTAAGTCGCAATTAAATTACCGCTATACGCGAATAGCAATAAATTTTAACGCTACGTAACGTAGCTGTTCTAAATCACCTTTTTTTCGAATGCAAGTGTTTCGGGCGATATTTTACATATTTTACGTCGAATACTGACTTTTTAGTTGACGGAGGTTTTGTGGCTTGTTTCTTATACCCCACAAATAACCCCAAAAATAAAAGTCTGGCGCCATTAGATCGGGCGAGAGCGAAGGCCAGTCAAATCTTCATTTTTCGAGATAAGTCGGTCGGGTAACAATAGCTTCAAATAATCGATGGTAAAACGGCAGGTATGTGATGGAGTGACATCCTGCTGGTACCAGTAGTGTTGCATGCCATTTCGACATATTTGTGGCGTCACATATTTACGCATCATTGCTCTTTATTGATCGTTTCGGTGGCCTCTTCGTCGTTCTGTATATTATGCACTAACGCTGCACTTTTTGTTGAGAATATGGCTGCTCCTGTATCTCTTGTGGGTTTAAAGTTCCATAAATGCGGCAATTTTGCAGTACTTTTATTAAGCGCCTTCCGAACAAAATGTATTCAACAGTATTCACGTTGAGTCTCCAGAATTGATTATTTTTATATAAAACTCAAAAATTTGAGCGTGTTGAATTGATGTGTACTGCTTCATAGCGAGGTGTCACATAGACTGAAATTGTATTTAAACGTCAGATGAAGAAGATCTGACAACCAGTGAAAAAGTAATGGTGTTGCACGATGGCCGCATTATTCGTGTCTCACACTGTATATTCCGAAAATATGTATAAATCTATATGGGTAAATACATAAACCACAAATATTTCATAAAAAACCGTTATTAATATAATTATAAATACAGTAGTCCACCTTTTGTAGCGGCAGTCCTGTTATTAATTTTTTTAATATATTTACTTTTTCTGTCTTTTCTTTCTTAAACCTTTCTTTTTCTCTTAATTTTAGTCTTAAGTCTCTTCTATTTGTCACACTCTATGTAAAGGAATTTTAAGTTCCATTTTAATGCTGATTTTATAAGGGAATTTTGATGAGCATTTTATTTAAAAATATATTGTATTGTTAGAGCTCTGTCCACCATAGAAGGGCTAGTCCTAGTTGGGTGACAGAATCAAAATAAGCATGAGGTTATAGTTTTGCTATTTGGTTCCTGTTATTGACTTGACAACGTCTTATAAATCGATGGAGCCTGCTGCACGCACGAAAAAACGTGACTCATGCGGCATTACCTCGCTCTGAGGCGTTCCATTTATTATATTTTTTATTCAATATAAATGCTGCCATCTACCGTTTGCGACAAGAATTATTTACTTACCTCAGTCTAAAATAGTACGAATGAAAATCACTAGATTGATTTAAATTCTTGACATAATTTTATATGTATTCTTGATATACGGAATGTTATTACCGAACGGACAATTTTCTTGTGGGTACAACGAAGTGCAACAAAGTAAGCAACTTTTATTAAAAAAAAAAAAAAAGTATGAAAAGCTATCATTACGATGCGCGCTAGATGGCGCAGCGTGCTCAAACGCTTCTCAAACCGTTATTTAACAGTTTGAGATTTCAAACTTTCAAATTAAAAAAAAACAATAAACAAATATACAATTATACTGCTATACAATAATACATTTATATGTTGTAGTCAAATCGGTGAGTATAAAAGCATATATTTTTGGGTGTTTGTAATAAACAATATCAGAATCTTAAATGAAACTGCTTCAAATGCAACCATTCCATCAGTGTTTTCATATGACGTTGTCACGTTCAACTATCGTCAGTAAACCGACTTTACAGACAACCGATTTTTTTTAAGCAAAATCGATTATTTATAGTAATTAATTCTTAAATAAATAAATAAAATAATTATTCTTCAAATTATTTATGTTTTACATTCGACAGATTTCGTTACGTCAAAAAAATTACCTGGTTTCGAAACCGATTTTGTATAGAATAGAACTTACAGATGTTTTCACGTCTATAACTGTTTCCCCTGTCAAGCTTTAAAGCACTTATAAAGTCAACTGAATAACTAAAGCTAACTGCCGCTAGAATATGAAGTAGTAGATGGCATTCGTACAGTGGGGTGCAAATGGCAGAAAGCGGGCGTCCAATACGATCGCAGTGTTTTTGAGAGGGACGACACGCATAAACTTTCGCCCGGTTACACTGGAAGCGACACTCGGTTTATTTATTCCCGTTGTAAAATGCAGACTCCACTTCTCGACGTGGCGCGGCCGACTCTGGGGAATTATTGCTCCACTGTGCGACATAAAAATATGCACGTCGCATTTACTACAATGCACTCAGCGCAACGTCGAGATGTATCTGTAGCATTGGAGGGAGGTGTTCCGCCTCGGGTAGTAAATTTTCGGCAGTGGATGGAATCAAATGACCGACTTCTTACATCTGCGACATAGCAATTCTAACATAACCATACATTTCTAAATCGATTAAAGCGTTGAGAAGTTAACAAACGTTAGAATAAAGAAACGGAATACATACATACATGAACGCTAAACACATTACACTACTCTTTTTGTGGGAAGTCGTGTAAAAAGAAGGCATGTTTGATTGAAGCACACAAAAAACTATATTTCAGTCAAGTTTCCTGAAAAACGAACCTTTAGAAGCAAAGCATGTAACTTTTGGGCAACAGGTATTTTCTCCCTATTTCAACCATGCTGAATCCGAAAATGCTGGTTGCCAAAACAAAATACCGACTAAAAATATCTCACATCCAAGATGGCCGCCAATATGGCGATAAAACCCGAAATCGGTGCTGTAAAGGCCTCCTTTGACATAGAAACGCGTCCAAAATGTCTAGATGTATGTTTTTGAGTATGGGGAATTTGAAAATAAACTTTTAAAAAATCGTCCTGTTTTTTTCTAATTCTCGGCGGTGGATGGACTTAGATGACTTCTTCCGATTGCGAGCTATTTAGGAATCATTTCTCAATTGTGTGTATTCTTAATTCCTACCAAAAGCGAGTTCTACTACATCCAAATCAACTAGCTTCAAAGCTGATGAAAAACCGGGCTTTCCGCAGATTGAAAAGGAGAGCGCCCCAAGACTTGCTAGCATAATAATGTGCTAGCACCCATTATTGTGGATGTGCCATTGGGCACATACCATTCAAGTCCAGTCAAGCTAATCAAAGGAACATCAGAGAGGAAAATGATTAAGACCCACAACAATTGCTGAATGTCATATCTAAAAGACAGATGGACTTAACAAATAGGGAAAAAAAAAATTGTATTGTTGCATCCACGGAGTTTTTAGCATTTTTCTCTAAAATTTGATTGAAAAACTTTTTCCACCTCTATAGAGTACAACGTTTATTTATTTAATTAATTAAGATATAATTTTTGAACTCGGACTACCGGAAGTCCAGAACTACCGGTAGTCCCTTTTAGCGCTCGGTCAAATTGATCGGTGATTAAAAAAGTTATTGATTTTATTATTCAACGCAGATAGTGATAAATTTATTACTAAATATATATATATACCAATTTTCATGAAATTTCGCCTAAATTTATTTTTATATATTTTTAATTCTAAATTTAAAAAACTAATACTTCATTTTTCCCATATAAGAAACCAAACTTAATACTATGCAATATATCAAAAATTAATTCAAATTTAGTGCTGATATGGTGCAAGCATACCGGTACCGGTATCTAGTTTTTAACCTAGTGCCAAAACTTTAGGAAAAATGCTAGTGTTATTAGCATTTTTCCTAGAGCTTTGTTTACATATTTCTTTCATTTGTTTACATTTGTTACATATTAACACGCTTTTATTAGGTCGACCTGTATGTAACTAACTATGTAATGGAATCTAAGGTAACTAATTAAACCATCTTCCAAGGATCGTAGCGTCATGAAAATTGGCAGCAGTATGTAGTTCTCATGACAATACAATAATATGGTACTGTCGAACTGGTCTGATGATGGAGTCGGAAGATATGAACTGGAACTTCATGATGGAACATCGTATCATAGCTGTGTTTGGACTTGTTAGAAAAGTCTTGGAATGAACTTTGACCACGATTAGGTTTCAAGGTCTGATGATGAAGCCGGAAGATAGCCACTGGCATTCCATGATGAAATATCGTATCATAGCCGTGTCTATGTGAATATCGTATCATAGCCCAAAAGCGTATTTTTAGTGTTTTTTTTCTTAACTATTAATTTATTTTTTACATTTGTTTACATATTGAGGAATAATGGCTCAATAGGGCGATTTTTGGAATCAATGGGTTTCTAAACATTTAAAAAAATACTTTATTTATAAAAATAAATAATAAACATTTTGAAAAAATACTATTACATGACACCTTCGATATGGGGGCAGGGAGTTAACCTTATATACGGAGAATTATTATTTATTTATTGACAACTCTTACGAAAACTTTTTTTTAAAAGTGGGTCACGAACTTTATTCTCGTCGAAATATATATTTTAACTACTGGCTTCGTTAGTATCTCGCTTAGCTACAGTCGTGGTACCTCGCATAGCTATACTACTCTTGCAAAAAACCGCTATATAATAAATTAAGCTATGCCGAACCAGTGCCATGTCAATAGCATTAGGTTGTGTTTATAGCAGTTTGCGAAGGAAGGCAAGATTTAAGCGCCGCTTCGAAGGGTGGCGTTGGTGGGGGGTAGCTGACTGCCTTAGTCGCGAGCAAGCGTGTACTTGAAGGAAATTTTATTGCAGCTGTAAATTCCTACCGCCCAGCAATTCGCTTCGCTTTTTTTGACACCTGCACTTGATTTACTCGGAGCGTGCACGATGTCGCCCTTCAGTAACCACCCGCGCCGGCGACATGATTTTTCCCCCCGACTTGCCTTGCACTTATTGAATGCTCTTTAAAGCGACTCTCATGCGGCAACTGATCCCCGTCAGGTTGACTCACGATACGGCTCTTAAGCGCTGGTTTCCTAAGAAAGCGGTGCCGTTATCTAGCAGCCTTAATGTAGCGTTGGGTGACGTCACCAAGACGTTTTCTATAAAAACCATCGGCGTTGGTTTCCTAGAAGCGTGGAGTGTCACCGTAACGTCAAATAGCAGTGCCGTCAGTTGCATGACGGCCGTCATAGCGGTAGTTAACTGTTGTGGGACGTTTTTTCGCGGCAGCAGTGAGCATTCAGTTAAAAACTATGACTGGAAACGTTTTTTTTCGTCTTCCGACTCTGCATCGTCCAAATATACTCTTAGTGCTACGTCTAACTCTTCCATTATACACCGCTGCACGACACACCACTCGAGCGAGTACTGATTGACGACGATATAATACGGTCGTACCACTTCCTAAGAAACCACAGCTTTAGTCAACCGAGACGGCTGTCTTATCACGGCCGCTAGATAAGGGCACCGCTTTCTTAGGAAACCAGCGCTTTACGAGTCACTGGCTGTCCAAGAAGTTCACATCATACATATTACCTCAGTATCACCTCCGTGTCTCAGTGTAGATAACGTTCCTTTCTATTTGCTGATGACACTTCACGGTCCACTGAGAAAATATTGGATTTTTTTCTTAAAATACCATTTTGTTGTTACGATTGCACATAGAATAACAAAAAAAAATGAATTACAAGGAATTCGTTAAAAATCTATTACTCGTTTATATAAGAATAAGAATAAATTTATTTCCAAAAGGTAATTTAGTTCGAAATGGTAATTTACAAAGTCTAGGCCGAAGCTAAACCTAACTAGGCCGAAAACCTAACTAGGCCGAAGCCTCGATGTAGACTCGAAGGTAGAGTCGACTAGGTTACTTGAGGGTTTTGTATTGTGCGCACACTTATCAAAGTATTAGAACTTAGAAAAATAAAAAAATAAATAAAATAAATCTAATAACTCTAATAAATAAGCAAGTATGTATTTCAAGAGTTATTTTAATGATATCGAATACCTACTTCATAATCATGTTAAAAAAGTAATAAAGAAACAAAAACATAACCAGCAAAAAAAATATTATAATAATATTTTATTAGTTTATTTTATTAGGTTATATTTTATTAGGTTTTATTAGTTATTTAGTTATTTATTTAAAATTATATATTATTCAA
Source organism: Micropterix aruncella (assembly GCA_944548615.1). Lineage (NCBI taxonomy): Eukaryota > Metazoa > Arthropoda > Insecta > Lepidoptera > Micropterigidae > Micropterix > Micropterix aruncella. The sequence goes on along the minus strand of OX155953.1, from coordinate 31,961,701 downwards.
TCTTAATTAAGTACATTCATTAATTATAAAAATAAAAAGTTTTTTCACGTTAATTAGGCTAATTGTTATATACGTTGTATCACTTATTTTAATTACTCTGACCCGCCTAGATACGGGACAGTTTAGTCCTAGTTAGGTGGGCAATGAGCATTAGCTGCATTTCGGTGTTCAATTTTTCCGAGTTACTTATAACATTGATAACAATGGGGCTAAATGTACAAAAATGAAATGAATAAAGTATTAAACCTTAAAAAAATAATAATAATTAAATACAATAATATTTAAATGGCAGCCTATACTTGACGTTAACGGTCATTCATTGATCAAATTTGTCGCGGATGCACGGCGCTCTTTGCCCCTTAAGCTCACCCGAGCCTGGGTGTCCAACGGATCGTTTCTAAGTATAGGTGACGCCAGGTCAACATCTACTCCCCCCCCCCCCCTCCCTTAATACTACACCAGTAATAACTAAGGGAGTCGGGACTCTGGAGTCGCTTGCACAATCCGGCGGATACGCCGAATTGTGCAAGCGATTGGTTAATGCAATTCCGCCCAAACCTAACTGTCTACGACTGCAGGTTACAGAAGCAGGCAGAATTTACAGCGGCCCTTCCAGGTTAAGTCCCTCTTCGAGGAGGCTTCCGGATGGCAACTGAACTGTGATCTGGGCTGATCTAAGGAGGCACAAAAAGTTCATCTCAAGCGCAAGCTGCATGTAACTATTAGGAACCGGCAAGAGAACACAGTAGAATTCAGGGAAAGGAGAAATCAGACAGACTGTCCTGTCGCAATCAGACCTGAAGCTATACTGCCGCTGGCAGGGGAATACACAAGAATGGCAATGCACGATAAGATTAGAGTACATATATGCGAAGGGCAGGTAAATACAGGCAGGCAAAGGGAGTAAAATTCAACATCTCACTGACAAGATATTACTTGAGCCTATTTTGAAAAAAAACATAGTAGTGGGCGCCTTATGGGCTTAACAGGCACCTACACATTCTGAACATCTTGGATGAAGCAACTTGTCAGAACTTCGGAATGGATGATAAGTGATCTGCCATGTGATATGTGCATGCTCAGCGTTATTTGCAAGTAAATGATCGGTGGATATTACTTGACAGAGATGAGACCTTCGTGGATTCTGCAAATAGTATCTTGTGTGATATGGCCGCATGGCCTGTATAATAACGTCACGACATAGGCTTCACGTGGAGAGCCAGTTTCGGGTATCAGACTACTGACAACCAATTCGTAACTCAATCATCATAATCATCAGCATACGTTCGCAACGACGTACGAGATGTAGCAATATACAGCGTCTCGCTCGTATAATATAGTTAACGATCGACTGGCGGTCTATCTTACTTTCGAATCGTCAAACTCTGTTATTAACCTTGAGCATGAAGTAAGCGAATTCGTATTATTAGAAATTAGGAATTAACCATATCACATAAAGTAGGCTAATTTCTAAGACCGATAGACCGTCAGCTGATCGTGAACTTATCACGGTAGCAATTACCCATGTCATATATTGTAATTGACGATGGACTGACGATCTATAAAACTCTCGGATCCTCTAGCTCTGTTATTAATCTTGAATATGAATTAAGATAATTCAAATTAATGTCAGCAATAAACCATATCGTATAATGTAGTTCATGATCTATCGTACTTTCGGATCCTCAAACTCAGTTATTAATCTCGAGCATGAAGTAAACAAAATCGTATTAATGTCAGCAATTAACCATATCACAGAATGCAGTTGACGATCGACTGACAGTCTATCGTACTTCCGGATCCTCAAAATTTGTTAATCTCAAACATGAAGTAAGCGTATTCGTATTAACGCAAGCAATTAACTATAACACATAATATAATTGACGATCAAATGACAGTCTATCGTACCTACGGACCCTCCAACGGTTCTATTAATCTCGAGCATGAACTGAGCGATTTTGTATTAATATTCACCTCCACCTAAAAATCACCTCCAATATTATTAACTGTCCCGACTTACTAAATAGAATTAATCTCCGTGTTCCTTCCAAACTCAATAGATTTCACCCTGCTCTTCATGTTTCTTATGCTGGTACCAACTATAGGCGTTTCTGTGGCGTTTCTGTAGGTATTTCTGTGGCGAACAAGTGACAATTTCAATGATTTGATTAAACGATTTGACTTTGATCTATTCTGTACGAGTATTAACTCAGCTAGGCAGCGGCTGAACAGTGAATTATTTAGCACTAATTTTGGAATATTTTTTTATGTATTTTTAACCGATAGCTTTAATTGAAAGGTCACATATGTTTTTACAACGTTACTCAAACGTGAAAACCTTTAATTGACTCTCTGTTATACTACTCGATTAGCTGTTGGTTTTCCTAAAAATAAATAAATGAATATTACTAATTAACCATTTCATATAACTGCAGACACAGTTGAAAATATCGGCCAATAAGATCTCGTCTTTAAAATTATGAAGCGCCGCTAAAGAGGCGCTTTCAACGTTCGCCAAGACGGTTAAGCACTTCCCCTAATGTGGTTTCCCGTACTCGGCGCAAGAGTTTCTCCACTCTATGATTTAGCGCGAATGATAAAGCGAAACAGCAACCGCCCAGCACATATAAATGCGTTTTTATCTTGGTGTGCCTGGCACGCGTTCAAATAGAACGGCGTTGAAGTGGAAATGAATGCAAACCTACCAAATATACACTCTTATGGAGCCGCCGGTTTCTTTGGCAGCGCGGTGGAGTCAGCCAAGTAATTAAAGCGAAACATATAAATTTTAAAATAAATTTTAAATTTAGGGGGGGTGGGGGAGTACAGTCGTATCCGAGCAGTAGTGTTTTACGTGAAAACGTCTCGATCTCCGATTCGGTTTAGGTATTTTAGTCGAAGATACACGCGTCTTTTGTTTTGATACAAGCCGTTATGCGCTGAATTGACAAGTGTTTTATTTGTTTTTTTATTGAATTGTTTACATTCGGGTAGTGATTTGTCAGTGCGATCATACAGACATACCTTGTAATAAGTTATATACGCAATAAGGAATCATGGTTACAACACATACGTTCATTCTAGACAAATGCATACTTTATTTTATTTTATTTTATTCAGGAAACAGACAGTAGAAAAAACATATTTACTCAATCAAAATATAACAAACATAAACCATTTATATGTTTCCACCGATTAATCGGTCATATAGTGCGTTATTCTATATAAAAGAAAAGTTTAAAATATACAAGTGAAAAGTGAAATTATTCGGGTTTTTTAAATAAACAGAAAATATTCTGAAAAGTAATTGCTAAGTTACTAAACAGTCCAAAGTATTAAAAGAGTAAATATAAAGTAAATAGAGCAGAAAAAACAGTAAATAGATTCACAAACATGTAGATTAATGCAGTGGTCGTAAATAGATTCATAAACTATTTATATAAGATTTGCAACTATAAATGTATATATTTATTACATAGCTATATTTTTTATAAAATTGGTATATTTATGTATATATACAGGTGGTGGGTCCAAATAATTTATTTAAAAAAAAAAACACTTCATTTCTTAAAATTGCATAAAAATATGCACATCTAGAGACGGGCCAAATTATCGCCTAGTTAGATGTGCTATTGGCAGTAAAGGTCATGTAAGATGTGTTAAACCTCCCTATATTAATTATTAAATAATTTATATAATTATTATAAGATTACATGACCTATGAATGAACTGTATACCTAATCCTATGTACCTAAATAAATAAATAAAATAAAAACATGTATACATAGACCATAAAGCCGTTAACGGGTCATACGAAATACACAGCATTTATTTTTTGATTAGTAACTGACGTTATCTCGCTTATAAACTGCTTTCAATAATGAATAGGTGAACAGGAGCGAAAATGGCATACGTCACTTTATCAAGTAAGATGGTATCATCAAAAAAGTATGAGTATAACGGAACAGGGTAAGAGGAAGCGGTGCGGCGCCAAAATAACCATTTTTTTGGTAGGTTACACTATTTACACTCGACTACTAAACAGTACAGTTGAGCGGTGTTAACTGGAACGGGCGGTCCCTCACTCCAGGCTGGTATAACGATAAATGATCGCTCTTTCAGCCGTGGGATGAGCGAAGAAGACTTAGACAATGGACAATCCACTATCTACTAGCCCGCAATGGACCGCAGTGGTCGTTAACCAGTCGGGAAACCGGAATAATATGGTTTCAATTGGAAGTAAATAAGCGAGTGTCGGCCCGCTGGGTGATTAACCTGGTTGGCAATAATTCTCTCTGTCTCAGAAGAAAAATGCTGACCATGTCCTAAGTTTTCAATCTAATTCGTGGTAAAACTGATAACACCCTAGCTTACTATCCAAGGTGGATCTTTTCATACCAAATAATTATCTTCGTGCTCGATCGCACCATCTTTTCGCGCAGCCGTTCTCGCGCACTAACCTTACGAGGTGGATATTGTTGGCGCGTGCTTTACGGCGCTTAAATGAAATTCACTCGACGGCACCAGATTTCGATATTTTTACCGCCAACCCTCACTTGTTTAAATTGCACGCTATTAATTGTTTAATCTTATATGATAGCTAGTTTTATAAGTGTCATTCTATTTCTATAGTTACGGTAATATCTTTATTAATTTTACTTCTCAATGCCTTGGTTTTACTGTTATGTTGATTAGTAATAAGTGAATAAACAAAATAAATTAATTTAAATAAATTAAAATTAAAATTTCGAGGTAAGACGTTGGCTTCTTACGGGTAAGTGGTGTAACTAGACGGTGGACTGTTTTTGTCCCAAGTCTTCTACGCTCACTCACAGGAGACAGTACGATCTAATATCGTTAAAACTTTCTGAGGTGATGGGTTCGCCCATTGTAGTGGACAGCTCCAGTTGGACAGCTCTCTGCCTGTCGGCCCTCATAATTCCGTGAAGTACGTTAGTATGTAGTGAATAAACATATTTATTTTATTTATTTATTTATTAATATTTCACGCACATTTAAAACACTAGGTTAATAAGATTAAAATCTACCTTGCTGGAGTGATGCCCGTACTAAGGTAGACTTATGTATTCTTTTTTCTTTTTAAGCTATTGCATAGCTTTTATCGCGGGCCTAGGCCAGCGCGGCGACCGAATGAAGAAATTTGTTAACGAAAATTAATGACTTTAAACTGATAATTACGTCTAAATGAGTACTGCTTACGATTCGAAAAAAATATATGTTAAACAAGAACATTTTCCTAATATTCTTAGCTTTGAATATTTTAGATTTTGTTTATATTACATAGTGTAATTAATTTGTGAAATTAGGTCTAACCGAACACAAAAACGACTACTACGCAAATACTATCTGGCGTATTATTATGAAACCTGCACCATTTTAAAGATAATTTAATTATCTATCTTTTTAGCTACGATTTTTTCGAATAATCCGTTTTTTTTGCTTTATCGAATAAAAAATTCGTGTGCGGCGCTCTATCGGAAGACGTTTAAATTATTCCGAATCATTTGCTTCCGCAGCCGCAAATGATTCGGAATTATTTCAACGTTTTCCGATAGAGCGCAGTTATCTGATATCAGAAAAAATAAAATAAATAAATAATTATAATTGCATAAGTTGTTAAAAATGCTATGCAATAGCTTTACTGCGGCAGTTCCCGAGTGCCACATTTATTTTTTTTTTTTAGTTGCTAAGTGTAACTTAATGTAGAATTGTTTTATGTGGTAGCTCTATATTTACACAGATATTACATTACATATACTTAGTCAATTTTAGTAACATGATATACATAAGAGTATTAAATAATCATATATACACCTACACATATATACATATTGATCTACACATATACATACACATATATACATATATACATTTATACATATAATCTATACATATACATATGTTTTACATCTATATATATATACATAAAGGTAGTAATTTTATATAGTTAGGTATTCTTATATATATATATATATATATATATATATATATATATATATATATATATATATATATATATATATATATATATATATATATATATATATATATATATATATATATATATATATATATATATATATATATATATATATATATATATATATATATATATATATATATACATTCTTATACACTATACACTATTCTTACATTCTTATACACTATAATTAACCAATTTCTCCGTTTCGTTCCTTCCTAGTTCAATCAACCATTCCGTCGTAATTTTTCTTCCTCGTATGGTATATAACTTCACTTTTAATTCCGAATGTATTCTATTGTGTAGTCGGACAGCTAGAAAAGAAAAATGTCGTTGGGCGAATTTAGTTTTCTTAAGGGGGACATCATGTTGCATGGCTGTAACCGCGCGTGTTCTGGTAGTATGAGATTTAATCATATGCCGCTCTGTGTGGGTGTAATAAAATATTGTTGATACTTTCACATATAATTGGCGTATGTCTTGGAACTCTTTAAATAAGCGGTCGCTGGAGAACCTGAAAGGCTTTTTATTGATTACCCTAATTATTGATTTTTGAGCCCTAATCAAGGGATATGCTAAGTTAGACTCGATATATTATTGCTACTTGCGACGACTTGATAAGAGAGATCAATATGCATATGTACTGCTGCTCATATACTCGTCATATAAAAATGAGATATCGTAACGAGATATAAAATAAATAATTCATTTTATAAGAGCGGAGGAGCATAAAACGACAAAGACGTAAATTGAGTTTTACAAACGGAAAGCACGGGATGCGATTCAATGAATACCAATGGATTCCCATCAGCAATACATCGATCTGCTTCTGTGCTAGTAAATGATATGATAAGTAGAGGCAGCAGCGGTGACATCGACGGAGACGATAAATTTAGATTGAAATCTTGCCAGGCGGGCGCGAGAACAACAGTAGAATCCATTACTAAGGGGGACGCGCGCCGCCCGCACTCGAGTAATTCAATACATTCAGCCGGAGCTGCTTCGCGCCGGCCATTTGAGGCTTCAATTACCATTAAGTGAAAAATAATGAGTTCTACAAACAGCCCCAGGCCCACGACTACTTTGTGCGCGCCATTCCGTAGCGCAAACTGGTCCGTTAGTGTGGCATAAACTCGTTGCGACCGCCCCGGGGAGATTCTGCGCCTCGTAAGAGCCCAATGTTCTCCAACCCTAATTCTCTATTGGTTACCTCATTTAAAAATAATCAGGCCTTCAGCACTGCAATGTCTTGAAATTCACGTTAGAAACATTATTGGGTAAGCAACGTTGTGTTGGACAAGCCATAAGACCCTGCAATGGACCTTAAGTCCACTACATACGATCAACAAATGCATCGATTTCCAGTGAAATCCACTGACATAATTCAGCGATTATTTTGACTCGTGCAGCTATGAATCAGCACAATGAAACAATACTTTTACTCAGAATATTTCAAATTGCATCATTTCACGGCCTATATAAACCGGCCAAAAAGCAACCAAATTATCAGTACCCGATTGATCACCTTCCTCCTCCAAGGTTGCGACGGCATATCCGGTACCCCTCTACGAGGTCGCTCAACGGATCCGGCTCCTTGGTTTCCTTTCCTCATTTTCCCTGAGTCTCGAAGCATCATCTTGCGGTGTCGACTACAACGGGCGAGCCCGTCACCACAGGACGTTTTAACGATTAGTCGTTCTGTCGCCCTGCAGTGAACGTAGAAGACTTTGGACAGTACAATCCTACGTCCAGCTACGTCACAACCCGTGAGAGTCCAACGCCTTACCGCGAGTTAGCCAGGAATAAACCCGGCGGGCTCGAGATACTCGCGCCCTCACTTCCAATTGTGACCAGATTTCTCCGGTCTCTCGATTGGTTCCGAGTTCGAGGTCGCTTGCGCGGTCCTCTCCCTTATGAAGCGGTGAAACGGAGTGCACCGAATCTATCGCGGACCAAGGCGTCCTTTGCCCGCCTCTTACCCGGGATCGGATGGCCAATGGTCAATTCAAGAGCAGTCGCCATAAGGTACGTAACCACCCCCGCTCTATAGGAAACAATACAGTTCCCAGACTCCCCCGACTGTTAGTCGGAGAGCACAAACTATTGGCTTGCGCCGCACGGTGTGCAGACCGTCCAGGGGCGCCAGAGGTTTGATTCCCAGGGGAGACTGGTTGACCCAGTGTCCTACCCAGGATTCGCACCCCATGCGGGGAGGCCGTCGGATGGGTGTTGACCCGTGAGTGTGACCGACCCTGAACACATGGGTCATCGTGGCCAACTCATCATGGGCCCGTTAGCCCCCCGAAGCATCAGTCTGTAATCCCACAGACTCGAGCAGTGCCCAGTACAAGATACTAGGAGCACACATACAATCCTTATCCACTTTCCTACATAACCGCCGTCGCGCAACCCTCGCGTCTCGATAAAGTAATCCGGGCACTCGTTAATTCGGCAAGCGTTATAACTGGCAATATTCAATCGATTCAATAAATAAACATCTTCTGCTTCATCATAACCGCCTTTAAATACGCCTATAAATACGGAGATAACTCGTAAGTTGACACCACCACCTCACATCGAATAATTTAGAGTCTTGTGAGGGAGTTATCCCTCACAACCCCATCCACAATCATGTGATTCAAAGTCGAATGAAAATATTCTCCAAATGAAAACTAAAAGTGATGCCCGTATTGTATAAGAACACGCAGTATTAAGAAGGACCTAAAATGCTTAAAGTGGCATTTGCCAAAGATGCATTAAATCTTTTTTCAAAAACTTGCCAGTGGTCGCAGATTTTTTGTATTTATTTATTTATTTCAAATATTGTTTAGGAGCTTTACGGACAAATCCAATTCACCGTTGAATCTAATCCATAATAATAATAATAATAACTTACACACAGAAATATTGGATTGATTCTAACATTACCATTTTGTTATTACGGTTCTATACAGAAAAATGATGTTTCAATCGTAATTTTGTTGAATTACAAGGAATTTTGTTGAAACTCTATTACTGTATATGTATCAACGTTTTCCGTACGGTAAATACGGAAATAACAGTATAATGTAGTTTAAACATGATTTATGTGGGCGACTATAACCTTATTCATATTCATATTCATATTCATTTTATTAGTATACTGGTTTACAAGTCAGATACAGTTTAGCAAACATTCATACATATTAGCAAACAAACATTTTTTTTATCGTAAAGAAAAGATAAAATAAACAAAACAAAACGAAGAAAAAAATACAAGAATAATGTAAAAAGTAGAAATACAAGACAAAATGCAGAGATCATTAAATACTTTAGCCACCAAAGCATTTTAGACTTCACTCGAGTAATGTTCCTCCAGTGAGTAAAACGCCTTATCTGTAAGGTATCTCTTAAGGCGTCTCTTAAACACGTCAAGAGATTGCGCCTGCCTAATGTGCTCGCTGAGTTTGTTGTAAACCGCTGGGCCGGCGATATAGGCTAGCATCTCCGACTTGGATAATGCATGACTTACCGAACGTAGCATGCTACGGGATCTTGTTGGATAGTAATGATGCACACCAGTCACTTCAAAAACGGCTAGATTTCTGCGAACGAACAGCGCTACTTCCATTATATAAATGGACGGCAGCGTCATGATGCAGAAATCTCTAAACAGAGGTCTAGCTGTCGTATCAAGCGCCACACGCGCTATTGTGCGGACTGCACGCTTCTGCATAACGGAACGTATTCCACTACATGCTGTCATTTTAGAAGCAAGATTTCAAAGTCGACCCAATAAACATTAGCTTTGTATTTACCGTCACGCCAACCCCGTTAACGTCATGTTAATTCATACGTATGGACCACAGTCCGAGTTATATATGTAATCCTTGTTGAAATATGCGTATTTTCGTGTATTACATCGTTATCTTTTTTCAGTGGACGTGATTAAGCTAATGCTGGCATTAAAGGAATATAAAAGCTAAATAAAACAAAGTACCTATTTACAAAAAAAAAAACACCTCGGAGTTGTCTTTTTAGCTGCCAAAGTGTTATACAAAATATGTCTATCTCAGTGAGTACGGAGTTAAGAAGAGCTATAAGCCTCCCCACTGACAATAATCCTGCCCGCAGTCAATTCACCGAGCTCCAGTCCAGCGGCAGGCAGCCATCTCCAGCAGCTGCCAGAAAATACTCGCGGAGCTCGCAAGCATGTCTCGTCTGTTTTCGCCCATACATATTGTGTTTTGTGCGCGATGAATTTAGTTAAGCCTGGATTGGGTTTGCGATTTGATATTATACAGCCATCGCTCGAGTTCCCTCGCTGCCAACAGTCCCTGCTATGCTTTCTAAATCGATCTAGCTGCTGCGGCCCCAGAGTGATGTTCATTGTGATACCGTCGGACTCGTCAAATTGTTTTGATGCAGTCTCTTTGTAAGTGCGTTGATTTGAGACCATAAATATTTTTCTCTGGTTGTTCTCATTGTCAGCTTCCTTTATTGACTTTTCGTCAGCGCGTTTCACCGGTCGCCTACTCCTGTAATGTTTGCCTGCTGATAGTTATTTTTAATTTATTTTATTACTAGCTGACCCATGCCCACTTCGTTGGGCGGTAAAACTTTTTACTCGTGGTGAAATTATGAGTGCAGTTCGGTAAGTACTGAGTGGTATGATTTATTTCCTGACTGCCAAAAGAAGAGTTATATTTTTACTGCATATGTATGTATGTATTTGCATGCCAATTTGCATGACAATATATTACCGTTACTTGTGAGTGTCTTCTTGTGAGTGTCTTATTTGTGAGTGTCTTATCTCTTTAACCATTTATGCAGTAAAAGGGGAAAAGTCTTTTGTTTTGAACACTTAAGACGATAAATTTACTTATTTTGATATAAATTCGTAATTGTTGATAATATGACCAATAAACATGACCTAACGATTCAAATAATTTTTTTCAACATAAAAAACTACTTTTTTTGACTTAAATATAAAATTTTTACATATGCTGTCTCTGAGTTTTTTGTGGGCATTATCAAGCTCCACAACTTTTCTCCAGAACCTAATCAAATATCTCTCATCGTTAAGGCAGCGTTAGTTAGGAATGTTTTCGTTTGACCGTTTTTTCTCCGACTTACTTTTCAAAATCCGACTACCACGAAAAAGTCTTTTCTTTTTTCGGAATAATATATAGCCTATGACATTTACAAATAATGTGGCTTTCTATTGGTAAAAGAATTTTCCACATCGGTTTAGTAGATCCACAGATTACTTCCTACAACCTTACAAACTTTACCTCTTTATAATATTAGTATAGATTAAACCAATTGAAAGGAGTTTTTACACTAAGTAGAGTAAAATTTTACAAAAAATACTAGAAGAACAGGTATATATTTACCTACATTTAAGGCGCCAATCCAGCATCAGCGTATTATTTCGAATTCATTGCATGGTTTGATTTTTAAGGATATATTTTTTGCAATTTCGGGCAGCTATCTCATTTGTTTTTCTCCAACTTTCGCAGGTCGTTTTTTGGTGCCGGCTTGTATCATTTTCTTGATCGCTGCAACGAATTTTGTTTTCCCTCGCAAATTGAGGTGAGAACCTTGAGTCACGTAGTCAAGTTAGGTTTAAATAATTTGTATGTATTAATATGATTTTTAAGAAAATGAAGAATTTGATTTTGAGTTTATGTAGCTCCGCTACACTATTATCAACAATATATTTGGGGTGGTTTACAACTAAAATTGAACTACATAACAAAATCCCCGTATTTCTATCAAAACAAGTAACAGTTGTCAGATAAATCGCATTAAGATAAGCCCGCTGTTTGTAGTATGTTAAAATATAATTTGTTTTCTTTACAGTCCGCGCGCGAGCTCCGAAGTATCGGGGGCTGGGAAAGCGGCCGGATCACGCCGCCCCCGACTGTCGCTTCATACTGTTGAGTTAATGGGCCCTTGCAGAGTTGGCCACGAAGACCCATTCTGTTCAGGGTTGGTCACACTCACGGGTCAACACCTATCCGACGGCCTCCACGCATGAAGTGCGAGCCTGGGTAGGACTCTGGCCTTATGGTCAGTTTCCCCTGGGAATCAAACTTCTGGCGCTCCTGGACGTCGGGGGAGTCCGGACGCAGTACTGTTTACTATAAAGCGGGGGTGGTTGCGGACCTTACGGCGACTGCTCTTGAAACGACCATCGGCCATCCGATCCTGGGTGAACAGCCGGGCAAAGGACGCTGTGGTCCGCGATAGATTCGGTATACACCGTTTCATCGCTTCGTAAGGGAGAGGACCGCGCAAGCGACCTCGAACTCGTAACCAATCGAGAGACCGGAGTAATCTGGTCACAAATGGAAGTAAGGGCGTGAGTGTCGGCCCTCCAGGTAACATTCCTGGCTATCTCGCGGTTAAGGCGTTGGCCTCTTACGGGCTTGTGACGTAGCTTGATGGTGGACTGTTTTGTCCCCAAGTCTTCTACGCTCACTTCAGGGAGATAGAACGACTAATCGTTAAAACTTCCTGAGGTGACGGGCTCGCCCGCTGTAGTCGACAACCCAAGTTGTCGCTTCATACCCCGCACTACCAATGTCTTTCTTTCTAAAAAAATATATTTTTCTCTTTCATCGGGCTTACTATCCAAACTAATGTACATAACGGATGCTCCATATTTTTTACCTACTTTCTGAACGAACCAAAAATCCTCCGCTAATAATAATGCGCTGTTCACAGGTCGCGTAACCTTGCCATTCCATTATCGTTGTCAATTTGACGCGCCCGGATTCCGAAAATTTCACTTTTTTACATGAGGAGGCACGTCGCAAGTGATTTATTGATAAGGCACTCAGTCGCCACGCTCGAAGCGGCCTTAACGAAGATTGACACAAAAAGAGCGCTCGCGCGGCGCACCGCGTGTAAACATATTTGTTTTAAGCTGAAACGGGGATTTAGCCGCGAAATATTATGCGAATAAAAATGAATGATTATGAAGGTGAAATTAAAAGCGCGCGAGCATTGTGAATATTTCACGAGGCGGGTTTAAAATAGGCATGGTGCTAAAAGCTGAAGCGCTTGGGTAAATAATTGTTAATGTTTTGTGGCGACTTATAAACGCAATTTTACGATAAGCGGTTTAACTTATTTTCTTATTTTGCAATCTGTGGCAGCTGCTAGTCACACGAAATTCATTACCTACAGGTAGATGCTCTCTTAGATCGATGCTAAAAAATCTTGAACAATTGACGTAGCAACGAATTAAAGTATGGGTTGGAGACAGTGGCGGATTTGCCCTAAGGCCCAGTAGGCCCGGGCCTAGGGCGGCCAGATATTAGGGGCGGCCAATCTCGGAAAATTTGGCAAAAAAATCACTCATGATAACAAGAAATAACTCAAAGTACCTAGTGTGTGTACTCCCGCCAGTAACTGTTCTGGAGAACGATCGTTTTCTTGTTTGCGACGAGTTAAAAATTATTTACGCACAACAATGACGGAGCAAAGGTTAAACGATCTTGCTTTGCTTAATAACATAGAAGCTATTTTTTTAAGGACATTTGATTGCGAAGATTTAATTAATGATTTTGCTGCGCTTAATTGCAGACGACTTTTGTAACACATTGTAAAACACTTATTATATCTTGTATAAGAATAACCTTTAGTTATTTAAATAAATAACACCTAACACCGTTAGAAATGTTTTATTTAAATGTGCAATTATCCCTGAATCCTCGAAAAAATACAAATTGGCAGCTTTGAATCGATTTCGATAAAAGTTGGAAAAAAAATATATTTATTATGTAGTCTAATATATGATGGGTGCTGAGAAAGGGGCGGCTGGTACCTGGATACCTGGCATGGGGCCTAGGGCGGCCAAGACTGCAAATCTGCCACTTATTTGAGATCACTATTTACGAGTAAATATATTAAAAGAAATGAAAACACGACTGCTATTACAAAGTGAACTTTTTCTTCTTATGGTGCCTCTTCAACTAGTGAGGTTGGCAGTCAGCTCTGCATACTTCTTTTTGACCTTCGCCAGGCAAAATAATTCGGCGACACTCGTAACCCCGGTCCATTCTCGAATGTTCCGAAACCAAGTTTTCCATCTACGGCCTTCTCTTCTCATCCACAGTCTTCTATTCCCTGCAACTTTTTCCATCATAATGAGTATTAAAAAGTGAAATACCGTATTTATAATTATTTTTATTACGGTTTTTATTAAATATTTGTTTTTCGTTTATATATCCATACAGAATTTACTTAATCCGACCTTTCATTTGACACTAAATACGATATATTAATGTAAATTTGATCGACATTTAAAGATTTGGAGATTTAGACGACTATTTACTTAATATTTGGAAAGTTAAATTACTCTATGACACTAGGAATAGCATAGAGATATTAAAAATATCACATGCTTCTCAGTCGGTTCGACAGTTTAGAAGTTATGGTGGAATAAAGAAACGGAAAATATACTTATGCATAGATGAACCCTAACTCATGCATAGATGAACGGTCCGGTGGCATAGTGGTTAGGTCGCCTGATCTTACATTGTAAGGTCCCGGGTTCGATTCCCGGCTGGGTCACCATTTTCCGTTGGGAACAAATTAACGGAATTGATTTTCAATTATGTCGATCGAGTGCAATAACAAGACACACACACACACATGTTACACGCACACATACATATAACACGTCATAGTAGGGTTGGTTGTAAGAGATTGTCATATGATAATAAACCCGCCCATTGTGACATTTTCACAATAAAGAGTATAAACAAACAAACAAACCCTGAACACATTACACTCCTTTTTTGTTGGGCAGTCGGGCAAAAAGAAAAAAAAACTGTTTTATTAAATACTCGAGACAGGGTAAAACGAAGCTTTTCAATGAATGCGATAAGCTTGAGTTCTGATTTTATATAAAAAATATATATTTTCTCTCACATTGTCTGTCCCGTTCTACCGCAAAATTATCTCAACACTTTCTTTTCTTTTCAGCTCAGCCACGTTCGTTGACAGATCTTCTTGTTCTTTCTTTCTGTTAACTAATGGGGCGGCATCTTGATGGCTCCCTCATCTGTAGAGATGCATTGTGCGGTCCCAGGCGTCTGAGCTGCGAGGTGCTTTCAATCACAACGGGCGAGCCCGTTACCCCCAGGGAGTTATAACGACATCAGGCCATTCTGTATCCAATATTGTGAACATAACAGACTTTGCGGATAATACAATCCACAGTCAAGCTACGCCAACAGACCGTAAGAGTCCAACACCCTAACGCGAGTCACTGGAAAGGGGACGCAGCGGGTTGACCTCGCTCCCTTTCTACTATATTTGGAAGGAGTTATGCATCCACCAGCCTGGTCACAGATTCGAAGTAGCTTGTGCGGCCTGTAGCTGATGTTAGCGGTAAATTATTTCGAATTTATAGTAAATCGAGACGCCCTTTGTGTGCCAATATAATACGGGATCAATTGGCTAATGAATCGTTTCAAGGATATATGACATCAGGTCAACAACTACCACCGCTTCTTAGGAAACGTGCGTTTACAGACTACGGCTGTAGGTTACAGCCGCAAGCCGAGTACACTGCTGCCATTCCAGTTTAGTCTCTCTTCGAGGAGGTTACCGAATGGCAGCGGAACCGTGAATTGAGCCATCCTTAAGAACACAGGCAGGCTATCTGGCCCAAGCTGCACGGTCCCGTTAGGTCCCTGTAGGGCACCCACTACAGTCTCGTAGGTTCTCAATTGGCTCATCTCATAGGGAAGAAAATTACCTTAATTTATAGTTTGGCGTCGTAGGCCGTTTGTTAGTATTCGTATTAAAGCTTCCTAATAATTTAAGCCTAAAATTGGCTAAAGCGTGATTCGCATAAAACATGTCGAGCAATCATCTTTCTCCCCGCATTTTCTGCAAATGAGATTGGTATTCTTTCCGAGTACTGTGAGGTATGTTTGAAGGCATTATGGCCACACACACACACACACACTTATAAACACACACATACATAGATACAAACATATATTCAGATACAATTTTATAACAGTGTAATTACATCCTCGCTATCTTTAGGTTCCCAGATACCTATTAGTATGTATAATCTTTTTATTTTGCTTACCATTCTTTTGCACATTATAATCTTGTAATTTTTAGTATTTCTTTCTCAAAAAATCATCAGTCTTATACTTTCTTGATATATATATATATATATATATATATATATATATATATATATATATATATATATATATATATATATATATATATATATATATATATATATATATATATATATATATATATATATATATATATATATATATATATATATATATATATATATATATATATATATATATATATATATATATATATATATATATATATATATATATATATATATATATATATATATATATATATATATATATATATATATATATATATATATATATATATATATATATATATATATATATATATATATATATATATATATATATATATATATATATATATATATATATATATATATATATATATATATATATATATATATATATATATATATATATATATATATATATATATATATATATATATATATATATATATATATATATATATATATATATATATATATATATATATATATATATATATATATATATATATATATATATATATATATATATATATATATATATATATATATATATATATATATATATATATATATATATATATATATATATATATATATATATATATATATAACATATATATATAAATAAAATTAGTAAAAGCTACTTAAAAAGCAGCGAAGGAAATCCCAGCTTGGATCGGGAAATGCTAATATTTGAATGAGATATACTTACGGATGTGCACGACTTTCGACGGTACAATGTAAGTTTAAAGGTCCTTTTGCAGTCGACTAACGATCACTATTCATCCATATATCTCAAAAATCAAGCTAATCCTTTTGCAAACACAAAATGCCTCCAATTGAGACGAATTAAAGCGAAAACATCATATGTAACATATTTTATTATTTAAAAGCAATATACAAATAATATTATATTGGGTAAAAGAACACCAAATATTTTTTATGTAACTAAATAACTTAATCTACAGGACAAAAATAAACTTAATTATTACATTATTACATGTTTAGTGTCTGATGTCGCCTAGCCAAGCAAAAGCTTATGATTGGGCGAGCTTGAACATTCTTGTGCTTTCTATAAACTTGTACTGAGGCTTATACATTCTATTAACAGAGAGTTACAATAATTAGAATGTGGATGCGTTAATACAATCTAAAATATTGACCAATTTTAATTATTAAATATAAAAATTAGCAAAAAAAAGGGTTTACCAATAAAAAACCTAATCAATAACGAAACAGTTTTTAATTTTTAATGAAAAAGAGCGAGTAAAAATAGTCATTAAATAATTACAATGTCAAAAAATTATAATAAAGTCATTTATGCGAAAAATTAACGTTCAATAAATAAAGAATTTAAAAATTTGTGAACTAATTTTTGAAAATGAAACAAAAAATATTTACTCATTTTAATCCAGGCTTACTGCATTGGGTCAATTCGCATAGCACCGTCCTCCTTGCATATTTCATACCATTAATCCAGTACGCAATTTCGTGAAATCTCAACCCTCACGAATATCATATTACGGCGTCCGACTATATATCACCTCATATTACGGTCTCGTAAAGATCGGTTTTCCTTTGTCAATGTCGCAATTCGCAATCTTTGTAGTCGCGTCTTGAAAATTCCGCCCGTTTTAGTATGCAGTATTCGAGGGGCTTGAATTGTGATTACCGAGTGAAATTGCCAGGCTTACAAGATTTCGCGCTCCATTAATATTAATGGCGGGGAATTGATGTCAATGAGAAATCGTCTTAACTTGAAATTTATACAGCCAGCGACAGATGGGACGGCAAAAACATCCCGCTCTTTCGTGCAAGCGACGCGAGCCCACCCTTCTCGCGAAATGAAATATAATTTGCCGTTTAATGCGACGGCTTGTACGTTTTAGGGAATATCTAACGGCGGATCGAGGGGGGAGCGGCGTTGGAAGGTGTTGTAACTGATGTTATCGCTGGAATCACGACGGCTAGGTGCTGATATATTCCACTCCCGAGACTAGAGAAAGCAAATAAACAGCCATCATTACCAGCAAGCAATGCAGTGCCACGAATTCTTGGAAGTAGTTAGAATGTGTGGACTCGACAATATAGCGAAAACGCATAAAATGCATCGGCATAGTACGGGAGTTGAGAACATCTGATCTACATAGAACCAATACTATCCTAATCTCTAGGAATTCGATATCGCAGAAACTGGCACATCAACTTCATTCTCTTTATAGGCAGGGAAAAGTTTAGCCTAAAATCCATGCAATCTTATTCATTCGGATTAAATATCGATATTAAAGCTCTACTAATGTAGTAGGCATTTATAAAAGATCACAGAGCAAGACTTTATAATCCTCATTCTTCTATTTCGAGTCGTACTTGGTCACATTATTTTTAAATTACGGTACTCCCACAAATAGCAAAATAAGTCAATTTTTATTTATTATGAAAGAGATTCGTTGTTGATACAGAATTTTAAAACCTAACTAAACTTATAATCTAAAATGTTGATTTTTCGGTTTTCATTTTAAGCAAATAAATTGCCATTTATCCTCTTTCTTATCATTGAAATGCCAAATTTAGAAGTAGAACTATAGATAGCCCATACATTGCGTTAAAGGTACAATATTTAGACAGAAATTTGAGAAGTTTTACTTCAGCGTTAAAAAGAACTTATGGATACCTGGAAATCATAATATTGCCTGCAGGCAATAAGCTCGCCTTTTCTTAAGAATAAAGAGTTTTATTATTATTATTATTATTGTTTGCAACAGCTTTTTTAAAACACATGTCCTATGGCTCCTATTCAAATTAGCTATATAGTTAAAATAGGGAATACCTATATACTATAGTGGTAAAGTGACACCCAAATGATAAACTTATATATTATATTATACACTACCAAGCAGGCAACACTGCAACACTAACCAAGATTATAAAATCAAACCACGAATTGGTAAGAATCATGTTGCAGCAATTCTAAAGAGATTTTCGAAATCCACAGTCTGTTTCGTATTTACATACATCGGTAAGTATTCCGGGTACCCTACCCACTGATACCTTTTCAATCCTCAAGCGATCATGTAAAGAGCTATGCGCTCTACCAAACGAAATCTTCACTTCTTCAACAATGAAACGCTCCACGTCACGACGATCTGCAATAGCAATGTTTTCAATATCCTTGCTTAAAATCCTCTTAAATCAATATAGTTAGGCCCATTTCAAAAGCAGTAACAGCAACATACGCGTATAAGTAGACTTCAAAAAATGGTAACTTTAATGCTGATGTAAATATCCAAATTGACGGTGATACAGAAGAAAAACGATTGCCATAGCAGAAAAAATGTTATGAGGTTTCAGTAGTGTTATCTTGGTAATGTAATATTTTTCTGTACTATTTGTATTATTACAAAAGTTAACAAGACTAAACAACAAAATACAAAACAGAACAACAATCTTCCGACTCTAATTCATAATTTTTAGCATTAAAATTAATGTTCACTAAATGCTGAATTGGGTCTTGCATATTTAATTGCGCCTCATAACAATCTTCCACAATTAAATAGCAATAAAACAAACTATATGTCTTTTCCATCACTGACAAGAAGGATTTCTGACACCTATATATCAGAAAGCATATATGCTAATTATCTCAGGCTATCCCTGCACCCAGTACGCTCTTAAACTGGCAATTAATTAAACACGAATGTCAAGTCAAATACCTGGGTTAAACCTTTGACAATAACCTAAAATGGGGTCCCCATATAAATACTTACCACTGAAGGTGAAATCAGGAAACCCATTTTGACTTTTAATTCTTGTAGAAATATACTTATTAATATACAACATCTGATCCAGCCCAATTGTCATCCTCGCGCTAGTGGTTCTCTTCAGAATAGCTGGCGGCGGCGAACCAGGGGTCGTCGCGGTGTTGCCTGCTGACAACGAACGAGGCAATACCGACCGAGCTTAGGCGGTTTAATCTAACACCTTCTGGCGGTTTAATCTAACACCAAGGAAGAGGCTTCAGTGGTCTGGAGAGCGTAATATTCTCCGAAAGTTCTGGTGCATAATGAAACAGGAAACCACTGCATTATTTTCCCTAGTACTTATCTTTATATGGATAGAGAAGTATACAGAGCTGACTGCTAAACTTCACTAGTGTAAGAGGCACCCAAAGAAGAAGAAAAAGCGATATACTACCATTAAGAAACTTTATTAACGTCTTCTAAGTGCTAGCTTAGAGTACGATTGCATATGGTGTATTAGGATGGGGAGATTCTACACACTCGGCGCTAAATCCGCTTGTTACTCAGAAAACCCTCCCAAATGTCATGGCTAGAAAGCCTCATCGATATCCATCAAACGATATATTAAACGAGCTGGGACTTTCGAACACTAGTCAAATTTATGCAAAGTGACTCTACTATACTATCTCAACAATGATCACTCGTATTTTTTTCTCTTTCTTCTCTACTCTCCTCTTTTTTCTTTTCGAATTATATTACTTGAATACTATTATTCATGTTTTTACACCATCTGCATGATG
Organism: Micropterix aruncella; assembly: GCA_944548615.1. Taxonomy (NCBI): domain Eukaryota; kingdom Metazoa; phylum Arthropoda; class Insecta; order Lepidoptera; family Micropterigidae; genus Micropterix; species Micropterix aruncella. Next base: position 31,941,016 of record OX155953.1, on the reverse strand, counting down.
TGATTCATGTTTTTACACCATCTTCATCTGCATCTAAATACAGGCCTGAAAGCCCCTTTAAATGTGCATAGCGCAATTTATTACATAAGCTGTGTCAATCTTAAGCTGTTCTTTACAATGTATAAATTCTTTACTTAGGTAACAATGTAACTACTTTCCTTTGTACAGGTATTAAATAAATAAATAAATATAGCGTAACTAACCACTAAATTCTAACGATAGTTTATGCATCAGCTTAACATGTAATTAAAAAAATAGGACTAAATTTGCGCAAAGGCAATTTAGTTCTGCAGTTCGTGTGTAACAGTATCATAGATTTTAGATTTAGTGTAAAATTACATACGCACAGGAAAACTAAAATGTAAATGAAAAGAATTTACCCTAGTACGGGCATTATCCTAGTTAAGTATTTTTTGTTTATATAACTTTTTGCTACTTATTCTCAAAAAAAAGTGTAATTATTATTGTTGTTATCAATAAAAAAATAATTATAACTATAACTTTAATTATTTTAAATTATTAAAATATATATAGTAACGACTTTAGTCAATTTTCATTTCGTTCTATCGAAAACACATAATCAGACTACCTGACGACCTAATTAAAAGATTACATACAGTGGTATGAATGTGTACTTAATTTTATTAAATGTTCTTATGACTCGCACGTAACGAATAGCAGCCTAGGAACGTGTGGAGAATGATAAGATATTTTAATTTCATTAAAAAGCAATTCTCAAATAATATAACAATGTATAATTTAAAACATCAAATAAAATGTTATGTAACTAAATTACTTAATCCTCAGCAAGAAATAAAACTGAATTATTAAATGATGTTTACTACCCGATGTCGCCCGACTAAGCAGAGCTTGTGCTTGGGCGGACATTATGTAAACATTGAGTTACATTAACTAATATGTTAAAAAGGTTAAAAAATAACAACTTAAAGAAACAATAGTTCAAAGCATAGAAACATTCAAAATCACAAATTACAAAGTTTTAATAATTACTAAAAATAGTCCTAATGATAAAAAAGTAATGAAATGAATACAATGCCAATAATTCATAATAGTCATTCAGAAAAATATATATATTAGGAATTTAAATACACAAATAATCGTTTTAAATGAAAAAATTTGGGTAAACATTTAAAGTAATTGTTGAGAAAAAGAAAGAATAAAAAGAAGATTATAAGAGTTATAAAATCAATACCACAAATAAATAAATAAAATACCCAAATATGTATATTTACACATCACAAAAAATAATAATAGGTAAAATATTCAAAAACACAATTGTCATGAATAATCATAATTAAAATCAAATAATAATAATATTGAATTTATATAATACATAAATTTAATCATATTTTTCTCTATGCTTGTTTTTTCTCCTTCCACCTTCTACTCCTTATGATTTGACTCCCGACTCCTTTTTTGACTCCTATGACTCCTATTTGTTTCTTTGTATTGTTTAGCATATTTTGTATTACTTATATCGCAAATAATTTAAAACATCATTGGCTTTCACTACAGTTAAACTCGTATATTCTGATTATATTTATTTTTTTAATTCTGTATGTTTTATAATAAATAATTTTTAAAATATATAATTTTATTTATTTTATTTTTTATTTATTTTGTTTATTCACTTATTACTAATCAACATAACAGTAAAACCAAGGTATTGAGAAGTAAAATTAATATAGATATTACCGTAACTACACAAATAGAATGACACTTATAATACTAGTTATCATATAAGAATAAATAATTAATAGCTTGCAATTTAAACAACTGAGGTTTGGCGGTAAAAATATCAAAATATGATTCCATCGAGTGAATTTCATTTAAGCGCCGCAAAGCACGCGCCTACAAGTTCCACCTCGTAAGATTAGTGCGCGAGAACGGCTCCGCGAAAAGATGGTGCGATATCACTAATGTATCGCTAGAAATTACTCACATGTATAAGATCCCTGTATGTATGACCATCGCGTGATAATATTTGTGCCATTCTGGCCTGACAAAGGGGAAATGGACCGCCTTAAACTTAATTTAAATACCCCCAGTATATGCGTGGCCAGAATTGGCTCTCGCAGACAATGGCCCAACTCCCGGTAATATCCCGAAACCGAGCTCGCCGCGATGCGGGCTCTGTTTCATTCAAAACGTCAAAATGTCCGTTTGCTTAGTCTTAACCCATTCCTAAATACGTATTCCTTGAGAAAGGGGGGAAAGGGAGGTTTAACTACTACGAATTTGGCTGTATAGCGGCTTTATACCGGATGTAGACGAATTACTTGGTCGCTGTGGTGGCGAACATGTCAAATTAATGAGTTTGTAGTTTCGCCCATGTTGGTCATTATATTACAGTGATTAAGTGGTTATTAATATAACGATTCATTATATACGTGATTAGATTGCGCAACTGTAGAGCGATTTGGCAACCCTTCCGATACGGAGAAATGCAAGTGTTGCTGAGATAGCACTGACGGCCAAACTAATCGCAATTTATTTGTCCGTCTATATTAACATTGATAATGGGCACGATTGCTTTTCTTTTTAAACTAAAACTGAAATTAGTTCAAGCGAACGAGATAGAGCAATACGTTAGAGCGGAATATGAAACGAACAATTGTCAAAAAACTACCTGTCGAACTTATACTCGTCCGAATAAATTTGAACACATTTCATGCGGTCTTAGATTTAAATGTTTTATCTTTGGTGGGTAGTTTTAATGCGGAAAGTGACAACCGTTCATTGCACATTCCGCTCTAGCGTATTGCCCTGTCTTGTTCACATGAACTAATTGCTGATGTTAGTTTACGAAGAAACGCAATCGAGCCCATTGTTCCCGATTGTGTTTCTTCGTGAACAAAAATAGGAACTTAGTTCAACCGAACGAGACAGAAAAATACGAGAAGGGTATATGAAATGAACTGTCGTCGATTTTCCCGCACCAAAACTACTAACCTGTCGAACGTATAGACGCCCGAATAAGTTTAAACAGATTTCGTGCGGTGTTCTGTGGGTATTTTTAATTCGGAAAAAAAGACAACCGTTCATTTCACATCCCGCTCATTCCGTTTGGTATTATTTTCTTGACAGCCAGCCGAGTTCCGTTGCACAATCGTGGTTGATTCCATGCGGCGGCATGCGGCAGCTATGCGGCAGCAATCCTTGTAAGTCCTACGAATCGTATCGTCCCTAATCGCCCCTGTGGGTGCGTGCCCTTTCACAGGATCCCGGTCGTCGACGTCTCCGACGGCGCCCCTGCCGTTTGCTGCCCGTTTTTATTTATTTATTATTTTTTTCGACACGCCGCATGGAGCATACCTTCCACCGCCTCATCATTGAAATAAAAAATAATATATTATACTAAATAAATAAAAAAAATATGTTACCGCTTAGTCGCCTAGTTTAGTTTAGTAATTAAGTAGTAATTGTAAACATTTTGAAGTATAAATAAACGGTTTATGGGGTGCCGGCGGGGGCTGAAGCCCGGAGAATCCTTCCTAAGGTCTCCGTGCGCTCACCCCTCACGCGCTACCCTTCCGGCACGCGTGAGGTTGTCGTTGCATGACATCCTGGGCAGATAAAACGACCCACGTCGTTAGAACTGCCCGGGTGGTGGGCGGGGTTTTCAACCCTCGCCTGTCGCCGCGTAAATATTAAAAAAAAAAAAAAAAAAAAAAAAAAAAACCAGTAACTCAGTCGGAGAGTTGACAACATCATCTTGATTTGTTATTGTGTGAACCGATTTTGCTTTTGAATTGTAAAATTCAGTGAGTCGACATCGATATTTTTCACCGCCAAAATTACACTCCTCCCAACCATCCATGATTCAGATAGTTTGAAGGATATTAAGGAAGACTTTTTCAATCAATTCCTCCTTCGATTCAGCGAAATTGAAAAATTTCTCTTGGAAATGTATGTGACGATGTCGACTGGAACGTTTTCATCCCAATTCCAGCAATGTCCAGCAATTGCCTTGAAAAAAAATCCGCTGATTGAGCATTCTTGAGTTCGACCCGCATGTTCGTCGTGAATTTCAGCGTCTTTACGTGTCTCCATAGTGCGGACGCTTTCAAACACGCATTTAATTCGTCGGCTGCTGTTGAACGTGGAATTACAGGAAGAGTTTGTCGAAAACACAGGCCAAGAGTATCATTACACCATCGAAGATAGTTTGATTATCGCGCAAGTCTTTCATCGTTCGGTCCAGCGCCTCCAACGCTCGTTTGTGATCCATTGTGCATTCATCCCAGATGATAATTCTGCATGTTTGAAGCACTCGCGCCATCGCAGAATTTTTAAAAATGTTGCACGTTGGTGTTTCATTCGCTTGCTAATTTAGTTGCAATTTCAGTGCCAAATTCGCAGTTCGACCACCTTCCAATGATGTAGCAGCTAGTCCAGATGATGTGATCGCCAATGCAATGTGATTCTCTGACCGAATCGAAGCCAATACCAAGGAAATCAAATAAGTCTTTCCGGTTCCGCCGGGTGCATCCAAGAAATACAATTCTCCAATTCCATCATTCGCAGCTTTCAAGAGCGTGTCGTATGCATAGTTTTGTTGCGGATTTAGCAAGGGAACGTTCTTTACGACTGCTTAGGCCAATGCATTACGATCGTTCGAAATTCGGAAAACAAGATGGCGGTACGGTGCGAAAACTGATATTTGACAGCTAAGTTGAATTTTCATATTTTTATTCTTGTCAAACCACGCCATGAAGCTCAGTACTAAAATAATTTTCGGTTTTTCACATTTCTCCCACTTTTCCGAAAGATTTTCCGGATGTTTTGTAGCCCGAAGTGATTATGAACAAAACAAAAAAGAAAACAATACATAAAACGAGACTCATTTTTATTATATAGATATATAGAAATGTTATTGTTGTATATGATATAAGTACATATATGGTAAGGATATATATAATAATATTATTATATATTTATAGCTGACTTAAGCTATTATAATAAAAGGCTTTTGCCGTAGTACTAAAAAACTAATATGAAGTGCATTAAAAATTAGAAATATTTTTTCTCAATACTTTTTTTTTATTTTAAAAGCCCCGCCAAAAGTTCTCCAATAAAATCTATATATGAATCGCCGTGCAAGATCTCGAAGATCACTAGACCGATTTGAATTATTTATTTTTTGTTTTGTTTGCCTTGATTCAGGGGTAGTTTACAAATATATATATATATATATATAGGAAAAACTCAAAGAAACAACTGAAAATCGAAAAAATCGAAATTGGTCATTTTGGGAAATAGGCCACTTTCAATATATGGCGTTCGCGGCGATCCTATTGTTTGACAGCCATCCATAACTGTTATTCATTCCATGCGATTGTGTGAAATTTTGAAATGTCGAAAAAGTCAAAAAAGTTAAAACAGTCGGAAAAGTCAAAAAAATAAAAAAAAAACGAAAAAGTCGGAAGTTAAAAAAGCCGACAAAACAGAAAAGTCAAAAAAGACGAAAAAGTCGACAAAAAGCCGAAAAAAAACGAAAAAGTCGAAAAAGACGAAATAGTCAAAAAAGTCAAAAAAATCGAAAAAGTCGAAAGTCGGAAAAGTCAACAAAGTCGAACAAGGCGAAAAAGTCGAAAAAGTCAGACAAGTCGAAAAGTCGAAGTCGATTTCAATTTCAAGTTTCGAGGGTTAAAGGTTGACGCTAGGTTGGGGGTAAGAGGTTTGTGGTAGAATTAATTATATTAGTATTCATGAATTAAGTTCCTGGCTAATTGACAGGATAGTGTTGGGGTGACACAACCGATTTTTTTTATTACATACATCAGACATTGTTTTATTTTACAATAAGTTAGTAGATTTGAGAGTAGATTTCGTTAAAGCGAATTTAATTGCATTTTGCGAACATTCATTTCGATCAGGCATTCATAGACTTTGCAGGCTTATACATAACCACGAATTCGGACTTAGTTTAGGGATTTTAATACTGTAAAGACCTTATGGAATTTCGACTGATTTGAGTGAGTGTGAAAACAATTCCGTGTCGTTTTACAGTGTCCATGACAATGTCGAGAAGAAGAGCTAACATAGGTCGACGAAGTCAGTCAAGTGTGCGGCGAGCTACTTCAAGTGGAAACTGCACTGATGTGAGATGATTCCATCATCTCGACCGTAATACAAGATGAAGCTATTAATCCGGAATTGCTTGTATTGTTTGCGATTATCATATTCACGTGTTTACCTTCTAATCCAAGCGATTTGTGGGTCAAATATATGGAGGACATAATCATCTAAGGATGTTTTGCATCGTGAGTGTCGCCAAACTTTATATCCGACATTGCAAATGCCTGCAGAAATTCTCGATAATGAGACATTGGTCATTATATAAGACATGTGTTTAGTGATGGCGAATAAAGTGTTGTCGTATTTGGGCATGATATCACCCAATCGTTCAATAAACGATGCATTTAACCATGAGTTACAAAAAGAACATCACTACGACCCCGAATCATTAGCCTAACCTGTTTGTACAAATTTTCATGATTCGCAATTGAATCAACAACAAAAGTCTACGTACGAATTTTTGATAGATGCTGTGAACAAAGGAAATGGTGGAATTTACTTCCTCGATGCTCCCGGAGGGACTGGTTCTTAATTTGATTAGTTTTCGCGAGGATTTGATCGCAGAATGAAGTTGCCCTAGCATTGGCTTTGTCTGGAATAGCAGAGACTTTGTTAGAAGGCGGACGAACTGTACATTCTATCTTTAAAATGCCACTGAACATGCAAATAACGAGACACCAGCTTGCAACATCGCCAAACACATCGATATGGCACAGGTTCCACAGATATGCAAATTGATCGTTTGGAACGAATGTGCGATGCCCCGCAAGAAAGTTGAAAGCTCTTCGTGACTATCATTTTTTTTGGTTTAGCCATGTTTGTGTTTTCCGGTGATTTTCGTCAGGCTCTTCGAGTTATTCAATGTTCAACTGTAGCTGACAAACTAAACGCGTGCTTAATTGATGATTTTAAAATCGCTATAAATTTGATGATTTTAAAATCATCAAATTAATGGCGACATTTGTGAAGACACTCCGATTGACGACTAACATGCGAGTGTTTTTGCAACAAAATCGAAATGCAGATGTGTTTGCGAAGCCATTGCCGTGCATTCGTAAAGGAAAAGTCGCAGTTGACATCTCGACCTGATTCATCACATTGTCCACTGATTTCTGTCAGTTCGACCGAATCGAAAGAGGAAGGTATTGGCGTGTTTTTCCGAACGTAGCGCAGATGTTCAAAAACCATAATTAGCTGACTGAAAGATCCAATTAGCGGTCAAAAACTAATATGTCGATACCCTTAACCCGACTATTCAAAATTTATTTTAGGAACAGTTGTTTGCCTTCAAATCGAAAGATGCAATTATCGACTAGTATGAGGTAGTCCACTATCCCACAGGATTTTTTATACGCTGGGATTGCCCGCATTGCCATCTCACATTTGCAATAGAAATTAGGCTCAGTCATCATCATGCTGCGTAACATCAATCAACGGATTTGCCATTCGATTTTAAACGGCTGCAATTCCCCGTGCGTCTGGCCTTCGCGATGACAAATCACGCGTGTTGGAAGTTTGCAGAATTAACTTGGAATTTCCGTATTTCGCGCATGGACAACTGTATGTCCCGTGTTCGCCAAGCCATCGGTCGGAAAGCCATCATTTTTGTTTATTTACGCGCCGGAAAACAAAACAAAAAAAAACACAGTTTATCAGAATGTTTTGTGTTGAATGTGAACGGCATTTATATTTCATCTTGTAAATTAAATACATTGAATTTATTTTAATTACACACGATTTTCATTTAATAACGAAAGAAACTCAAACCGTACATGATTCGGCCATATTATAGATTTCAATGAATTAGATTTGGAAGGTTGACTAAGATTAATAAGCGCTTATGAAGAGTTAAAATCAAATCAATTTCAGGTAGTTCAATCAACGAATTTCACCGGGTCATTGTCCCAACACGACAGCATTGTCCCAAAACGTAAACAAAACTGTTGAACTTCGAATTCATTCACGAATCAGCAAATCTGTCTTACATTTGGCCCGGTTGACATACCACGTGCCAGGCTTGTAAAACAGTTTAGGCTCAACTGATTTACCACAGACCAGGCACGTGATAAACAGTTTTGGCTCAAAAACCTGGTCATGAGCCTCATACGTGGTTGTAGGCAAAAGGGTTAAGAATTAGACAGACGATAAAACTAGACAAATTTACATTTGCCATTATCTGGGCGGGTAGTGTTGAGGAAATTCAATAGAACTACCCGGGAAATGTCGCAAAGCCTGTCGTCTATTTTGGCACGGTAATAATCCGTTTTTACACGACTTCCCAACAAAAAGGAGTGTAATATTTTCAGCGTTCATAAATGTATGTTTTGCATTTATTTATTCCACCATAACTTCTAAACTCTCGGACCGTTTTAGACATGTGTGGTATTGTTAGAATCGTTATGCCACCTCGACTGTTACAAGGTACATTCATTTTAAATATATTAAATAGGTAGTTTTCTAAGTGTCCAAATGTCAATAAATTAACATAAATATATCTGTGTCAAATGAAAGGTCTGATCGAGTACATTCCATAAATATATATTTTTTTATTTATTTTATTTATTGGTCCACAAAAAAAATTACACCGTTAGCACTTAACATAGATTGTGTTGCTCCTAAGTAGGCAGAGCCTGTTCTAAGGAGAACACCAATACGAATGATTAAAAAATACATACTAAAAAAAAACTTGAATGAAATCAAGTTAAATTCCAAACTAAAAATAAAAAATTTTGTTAAAATGAAATTCTCACTACACCAAAATAATATTAGAACTATAGACAAGTAATAATAATAATAATAATATATAATAGCAATAATAAATAATCATTTATAATAATAACTAATAATATATGAGAATTAATAAAAATACGTATATAAAATAAATAGAAAATAAATATATTTATTTATTTTAAAATTGTGATGAATGTTTTCTCCGTCTCTCTCCTACCAAGGTTTATTAACCATGATGTAAGGTGATATTTTTGTTGTTTGCTGCTAATTTCCAATATGTTCTCTTTACTCATGATATTAACCATTCTTGGAGCAAGAAAGCTGTAATGACGTTATCCAAAAGACGTTAGACGTTTCGGCACTTCAAAGTTTCCCTTATAACGACCTGATCTCTCCCTGTTTTCCGGAGAAACACAATATTCGTCTTCATTGTTGTTTTTAAGATGAATTATTGCTTTGAGGCAATAGAACTACCTCAAATCAAGCAATTGTGCCTCAACATACAGGTCGTCAGAAGGGTAACGCCTAGGCTTCCTTAACATGATTCTAATTATTGCGTTTTGGACAACGTTCACTTTCTGGAGGAGGGTTTTTCCGCAAGCTCCCCATCCAAGTATACCGTATGTCATTATTGATTGGCATATAGCGTAATATATAATTTTTAAATAGGGCAGGCCGAGAATATCTCGCAATTGAATAAATATATAAATCAGTTTCCTTAGTCTTTTCACTAGACACTCGGTATGTAATTCCCACCGTAGGTGTCTATCTATAATTATTCCGAGATATTTTATCTCTCCGACTGGTCCGATTGGCTGACAACGACACGTGGCATCTCTCTTGCAGTCGTGAATGATAAGATGATGGTGATCATCCGGCTGGCCTCTTACATCGATGCTAAATGGGATGTATTTTGTTTTGCCAACATTTAATATATATATATATATATATATATATATATATATATATATATATATATATATATATATATATATATATATATATATATATATATATATATATATATATATATATATATATATATATATATATATATATATATATATATATATATATATATATATATATATATATATATATATATATATATATATATATATATATATATATATATATATATATATATATATATTATTATATATATATATATATATATATATATATATATATATATATATATATATATATATATATATAGTAGCTTTTACTAATTTTATTTTAAATAAAAACATCATCCTATAAACGGATTTCTTTACAAACCTTATCAATTATAACAATATTATACTGTTTTCTACAATATTTCTTTACAATTTTTTAATATTTTACAATTTTATATAGGTTTACCCTATTTTGATAACATTATACAATCTTTATTATAAACTCCTCTGCCAGAAATTAAGATTGAAGTTTCTTCTTTCATTTCATTGAGCATATGGAGGTTTTTTATTTTTATTTCGATTTAATGGCTCGTTGGTAACAAACTCAGCCAATTGTATCATATTTTAAATGTTGGTGGCATTCGAAATTTGAATTATTTCGTAATGTCACTTTCATTTAGAAAACGGCTTTGCCGAAGTGATCAATAGTTTAATTTTTTTATTTTTTTGCTTAATTCGTCTCAATTGAAGGCATTTTGTGTTGCATAAGGATAAGCCCTATTTATGAGATATATGGATGAATAGTGATCGTTAGTCGACTGCAAAAGGACCTTTAAACTTACATTGCACCGTCGAAAGTCGTGCACATCCGTAAGTATATCTCATTCAAACATAAGCATTTCCCAATACAAACTGGGATTTCCTTCGCTACTTTTTAAGTAGCTTTTACTAGTTTTATTATAAAAACATCATCCTATAAACGGATTTCTTTACAAACCTTATCAAATATAACAATATTATACTGTTTTCTACAATATTTCTTTACAATTTTTTAATATTTTACAATTTTATATAGGTTTACCCTATTTTGATAACATTATACAATCTTTATTATAAACTCCTCTGCCAGAAATTAAGATTGAAGTTTCTTCTTTCATTTCATTGAGCATATGGAGGTTTTTTATTTTTATTTCGATTTAATGGCTCGTTGGTAACAAACTCAGCCAATTGTATCATATTTTAAATGTTGGTGGCATTCGAAATTTGAATTATTTCGTAATGTCACTTTCATTTAGAAAACGGCTTTGCCGAAGTGATCAATAGTTTAATTTTTTATTTTTTCGCTTAATTCGTCTCAATTGAAGGCATTTTGTGTTGCATAAGGATAAGCCCTATTTATGAGATATATGGATGAATAGTGATCGTTAGTCGACTGCAAAAGGACTTTTAAACTTACATTGCACCGTCGAAAGTCATGCACATCCGTAAGTATATCTCATTCAAACATAAGCATTTCCCAATACAAACTGGGATTTCCTTCGCTACTTTTTAAGTAGCTTTTACTAGTTTTATTATAAAAACATCATCCTATAAACGGATTTCTTTACAAACCTTATCAAATATAACAATATTATACTGATTTCTACAATATTTCTTTACAATTTTTTAATATTTTACAATTTTATATAGGTTTACCCTATTTTGATAACATTATACAATCTTTATTATAAACTCCTCTGCCAGAAATTAAGATTGAAGTTTCTTCTTTCATTTCATTGAGCATATGTAGGTTTTTTATTTTTATTTCGATTTAATGGCTCGTTGGTAACAAACTCAGCCAATTGTATCATATTTTAAATGTTGGTGGCATTCGAAATTTGAATTATTTCGTAATGTCACTTTCATTTAGAAAACGGCTTTGCCGAAGTGATCAATAGTTTTATTTTTTATTTTTTTGCTTAATTCGTCTCAATTGAAGGCATTTTGTGTTTCATAAGGATAAACCCTATTTATGAGATATATGGATGAATAGTGATCGTTAGTCGACTGCAAAAGGACCTTTAAACTTACATTGCACCGTCGAAAGTCGTGTACATCCGTAAGTATATCTCATTCAAACATAAGCATTTCCCAATACAAACTGGGATTTCCTTCGCTACTTTTTAAATAGCTTTTACTAATTTTATTTTAAATAAAAACATCATCCTATAAACGGATTTCTTTACAAACCTTATCAAATATAACTATATATATATATATATATATATATATATATATATATATATATATATATATATATATATATATATATATATATATATATATATATATATATATATATATATATATATATATATATATATATATATATATATATATATATATATATATATATATATATATATATATATATATATATATATATATATATATATATATATATATATATATATATATATATATATATATATATATATATATATATATATATATATATATATATATATATATATATATATATATATATATATATATATATATATATATATATATATATATATATATATATATATATATATATATATATATATATATATATATATATATATATATATATATATATATATATATATATATATATATATATATATATATATATATATATATATATATATATATATATATATATATATATATATATATATATATATATATATATATATATATATATATATATATATATATATATATATATATATATATATATATATATATATATATATATATATATATATATATATATATATATATATATATTGATAAATACATAAACCAAAAATATTTCATGGAAAACACTAATAAAAATAATTCAGCTCCTGTAGCGGCAGTCGTGTTTTATAATACAAGCTTTTGTATGTTTGTATGTCAGTATGTTTGCTTAGGTCAAATCTTGCAAGTAAAATTAGAACCACTTTATCTCATCCTATGAAGATGAAATTTTACATTTTGGCTCAGTTCCGATGACAATGGATTTTTGTTCTGAGCATGACCTGATTCTGCACCCAGCATTGGCTCCCGGCGAGGGGACTTCTCAACGGTCAACAACACAGACACGAAATTTTGTATATACATTCAATTATGATAGCCCGTTCTAAGTTTCGCCGCAATAGGGTTGCTGCACCCAGGGTTGGCTTTCAATGAGGGTACTCCTCAACAGTCTACAGCACAAAAACGAAATTTTGTATAGGCATTCAATTATAATAGCCTGTTCTAAGTTACACTATAACAAGGCTGCTGAGGGTTTGGCTCGGGACATTTAGCATTTTAATAAAAGCTTGTTTTTAATGTGTTTTCATTATAAACTTATTCTATCTATCTATATATATAAAACAAAGTTGGGTTTGTTCGAACACATAACTAGAGAACGGCTGGAGCGATTTTCATGGTTTTTATTTTATTGTATTTGTCTCTGTCCCGAATAACAGAATTCCAATAAAAATATTGGAAAATTAATGAAAAAATAAAATTAAAAAAAAACATTTTCCCATACAAAATGTTTATGGGTTTCGTAACTGTCAAACATATAATGTTCATCCCGTCGATACGGTAAACTCTCCCCTCAAATTAAAGAAAGTATTTAAATAAAGGTTTCGTATCGAATAAAGTATTTAAATAAAGGTTTCAAGATATATCCACAATATTCGGACCACAATTATTACATATGTAGTTTCATTCAATCATGTCATGCTGACACCGCGATTGATATACTTAATTGTTGTACTTGTGTATTTCATTTTATGTTATTATCTTAATAAAGTAGTGAACTTATATTTATTTTTTATTCATTGTATTACTATTATAAAATCATAAATTAAGTTCAGCTAATCTGTAACACGACATTCATTGACCGTTAGGTGGTACGAAGTTCGCCGGGTCAGCTAGCTTAATATCGTTACTAGTTTTTTTCACATAAATTGTAAAGTGACCGCGAAAGTTTTAGACTTTATGTAGTTAAGAACAATAAAGATGCTGTCGTCTTACGTAAGCGATTGGCGTGCCAAATCTCATTTGGCGACTAATAGACAACTACAAGAGGGTAACAAAGGAAGCAACACTACCCTCCAAAAGATTAAATGGAATGAACAAAGTAATGTAACCGAATCAAATAATCCATCTCCGCTTGATCAATGTCCGTTCGCACATGTGCGGTAAAATTATTTATACTAAAGCAGAAATTGAATTTCCTTAGTTGCCTGCTGCAGACGTGGACAATACTCCATCCATCTTGTCGAGTGGCGGGCATTGCAATTGCATTTGTATAACTTTAGCTCGCTGCTGTGGAATATACATCAGAGATTGCCACCACCACCAGAGATTTCAAGGAATTTCTACAATAAAATACAACGCAAAAACTCTTTATTGATCACAAAAATTTCTCGACAACGGCGGGATTCAATGCATAGTAATAATTTATTACGCTCAAGCGACCATTTTGTGCGATATAGTTGTGATGGGGGCAGTAAAGATAACCATAATTCTGTGGCAATTAGGCTAAACTACATAAGTCAGAAATACCATTTTCTCAGGGGACCATTTTGAAATTTATGACTAAAATTGGCACATGGAATAAAATATGTGATGTGTAATTTTAAAATAATATGTATTAATAAAAAGATAATTAACGTATGCTACTATGACCACCTATCAATATAAAATCGAAGACTATCGCGGTTGTTTGACATTATAAATAGGATAGAAAACGAATTTACCGCGTGAAATTTGTAGGACCCGACGTTTCGGTGACGTTGCAGCCGCCGTTGTCTAGGGTAGACTGGAGAGTTGTCAGTCCGTTGTTTTGCGGGTAGGCCGCAAACCGCTGCCGCCACTGCGTAGGTTATAACGGTGGTGGGGGGCCGGGCTCGGAGCGCGGGAATTTTTAAAATCCGTCTTGCACACAACACTCACTGTATCCTGTTTTACGTCTTTGCGTTCGGCGTTCGGCGGCGGGAACATTTTAAGAAGAGGGTTCCACGTAGAAGAGAGTTTGTAGCCGTCATCTCTATTGAAGTTCGGAGTTCTTCTTATTTCAATGGCTTCCCGGATCATGCGAGGAAAGTAGAATTGTTCCTTGGATAGAACAATGGGATTTTGAAACTGCATCCAGTGGTTACTTCCGCTATCCAATATATGTTCGCAGATCGCCGATTTTTCTCGCTGAACGTTTTTAACAGCTTTGATGTGTTCTGTCAGTCGCGTGGCTATGGGCCGTTTCGTTTGTCCAACGTAGGCTAGACCGCAGCTGCATTCGACTTTATACACACCCGGGGTTTGCAGTGGTATTACATCCTTTACAGGCCTCAAAAATCGAGCTATATTTTGGGTCGGTTTGAAGATCGTTTTTATATCGAATCTGTTTAGCATCTTACTTATTCGATCAGTCACGCCCTTGACGTATGGTAAGAATGCTCTTGATCTGCTCGGTTTTTGAGTTTCGTCCGTATTAGATCGTGTGCGTGTCTCGTGATATTTTCCGTATCCATTTTTCCTAAGGACATCATTGACATGTTCCATCTCCTTCGGAAAATGCTCAGTGTCGCATAGATCGCGTGCTCGATTCACGAGCGACGTTTGCACTGAACGTAGATGGTAGGGATGATGGTGTGAGCTTGCATGCAAATATCTGTCCGTATGTGTGGGCTTCCGATATACCGTATGTCCGAGAGTATTGTCACTTCTCCTCGTCACTTTGACATCCAAAAATGGTAAGGAGCCGTCCTTCTCTACTTCATAGGTGAAACTGATTTTTGGGTGTATGGAGTTTAGATGACCCAGGAATTCTTTCACCGTTTGAATGTTGCCTTTCAGGATGCAGAAGGTATCATCCACGTAGCGAAGCCAGAGAATGGGTTTAATTTTGGAGGTTTTTATGGCTAATTCCTCAAAATATTCCATATATAGGTCACTAACTATCGGCGATACGGGGCATCCCATTGCTACTCCGTCGATTTGTTTGTAATAATCGCCGTTCCATAGAAAGTAGCAGGATGTCAGGCAATGTTGAAGCATGTCGGCGTAGCTAATAGGGAGGTCCTCAGACCTTAGTTTATCTCTCACCACCGTAAGACACTCCGAAATGGGCAAATTCGTAAATAAAGATTCGACGTCAAAGCTCACCATTATTTCGTCTTCGGCCAGTTTTAAGCTTCTAATAATGCTTACGAAATGTCGCGAGTCTTTCACGTAAGACGTCGTTTTGCCCGTAAGCGGTTGGAGGACACCAGCCAAGTGTTTTGACAGAGGATATGTGGGGCTGTCGATTTGGCTCACAATCGGTCTCAATGGTGCATTATCCTTATGGATTTTAGGTAAGCCATATAATTTCGGTGGCTGTACGTTACGTGGTTTAGTGAGATAAGCTATTTCTGGGAGGGAAGTGACAGATTTATCGATTAAAACTCTCGTTTGCCTGGTAATTCTGCTCGTGGGATTGTAATTCACCTTCTCGTAAGTGTTGGCGTCTTCTAAGAGCGTCCCAATTTTCCGCTAGTAGTCCACAATATCGAGTATCACGGTTGCGTTGCCTTTATCGGCCCGCAACACAACTACGTCCTTATTGTCCCGCAGAGATTTTAAGCTTTTTCTCTGGGCGGCTGTGGTGTTCGACTGTGGGAGCCTGGCCTTGTGTACAAAGACAGCCACATCCTGTCGCAGTAAGTCGGCCTCTGGCGCAGGGATCTTGTTACGAGAGATGACTTCTTCAATGCCACCGATAATACTTTCCACAGGCAAACGGTTCGGTGTCGGTACATAATTTAATCCCCTGCTAAGAATTTCTGTCGTCGGCTGGTCAATGTCAATTTTCGAAAGATTAATGACAGTACTTACAGCGTATTTCGGTACCTCCTTGCGGGAATGCCCTGCGTTTGCCAGGCGCAGAAACTTGGCATTATGCGACTCCTCACATAGCACCGTGGTACGTTCCGATTGGCTGAAGGAAACTCTGTCGCACTTGTGAAAATCCTCGCCACTTAATACGCTGCTTAATTCTAGATGAAGAAATAATAATTCTTTTTGCACATTATCGAGTTTGTACCGATTGTTTTGAATCAACTTTCGAAGCAATTTGACACTGGCGACACGGAGAATGTCTGTAGATCCTGGGATATCTTTTCGTGGATGAATCCGCACACAATTCGGAATTAAGTTACTATCACGACACTGTTTCAAGAACACTAACGACGACAAAATTCGCGCGCGTTTTTTCCGCAAACGTTTTCACAAGTGCGACATAGTTTCCTTCAGCCAATCGGAACGTACCACGGTGCTATGTGAGGAGTCGCATAATGCCAAGTTTCTGCGCCTGGCAAACGCAGGGCATTCCCGCAAGGAGGTACCGAAATACGCTGTAAGTACTGTCATTAATCTTTCGAAAATTGACATTGACCAGCCGACGACAGAAATTATTAGCAGGGGATTAAATTATGTACCGACACCGAACCGTTTGCCTGTGGAAAGTATTATCGGTGGCATTGAAGAAGTCATCTCTCGTAACAAGATCCCTGCGCCAGAGGCCGACTTACTGCGACAGGATGTGGCTGTCTTTGTACGCAAGGCCAAGCTCCCACAGTCGAACACCACAGCCGCCCAGAGAAAAAGCTTAAAATCTCTGCGGGACAATAAGGACGTAGTTGTGTTGCGGGCCGATAAAGGCAACGCAACCGTGATACTCGATACTGTGGACTACGAGCGGAAAATTGGGACGCTCTTAGAAGACGTCAACACTTACGAGAAGGTGAATTACAATCCCACGAGCAGAATTACCAGGCAAACGAGAGTTTTAATCGATAACTCTGTCACTTCCCTCCCAGAAATAGCTTATCTCACTAAACCACGTAACGTACAGCCACCGAAATTATATGGCTTACCTAAAATCCATAAGGATAATGCACCATTGAGACCGATTGTGAGCCAAATCGACAGCCCCACATATCCTCTGTCAAAACACTTGGCTGGTGTCCTCCAACCGCTTACGGGCAAAACGACGTCTTACGTGAAAGACTCGCGACATTTCGTAAGCATTATTAGAAGCTTAAAACTGGCCGAAGACGAAATAATGGTGAGCTTTGACGTCGAATCTTTATTTACGAATTTGCCCATTTCGGAGTGTCTTACGGTGGTGAGAGATAAACTAAGGTCTGAGGACCTCCCTATTAGCTACGCCGACATGCTTCAACATTGCCTGACATCCTGCTACTTTCTATGGAACGGCGATTATTACAAACAAATCGACGGAGTAGCAATGGGATGCCCCGTATCGCCGATAGTTAGTGACCTATATATGGAATATTTTGAGGAATTAGCCATAAAAACCTCTAAAATTAAACCCATTCTCTGGCTTCGCTACGTGGATGATACCTTCTGCATCCTGAAAGGCAACATTCAAACGGTGAAAGAATTCCTGGGTCATCTAAACTCCATACACCCAAAAATCAGTTTCACCTATGAAGTAGAGAAGGACGGCTCCTTACCATTTTTGGATGTCAAAGTGACGAGGAGAAGTGACAATACTCTCGGACATACGGTATATCGGAAGCCCACACATACGGACAGATATTTGCATGCAAGCTCACACCATCATCCCTACCATCTACGTTCAGTGCAAACGTCGCTCGTGAATCGAGCACGCGATCTATGCGACACTGAGCATTTTCCGAAGGAGATGGAACATGTCAATGATGTCCTTAGGAAAAATGGATACGGAAAATATCACGAGACACGCACGCGATCTAATACGGACGAAACTCAAAAACCGAGCAGATCAAGAGCATTCTTACCATACGTCAAGGGCGTGACTGATCGAATAAGTAAGATGCTAAACAGATTCGATATAAAAACGATCTTCAAACCGACCCAAAATATAGCTCGATTTTTGAGGCCTGTAAAGGATGTAATACCACTGCAAACCCCGGGTGTGTATAAAGTCGAATGCAGCTGCGGTCTAGCCTACGTTGGACAAACGAAACGGCCCATAGCCACGCGACTGACAGAACACATCAAAGCTGTTAAAAACGTTCAGCGAGAAAAATCGGCGATCTGCGAACATATATTGGATAGCGGAAGTAACCACTGGATGCAGTTTCAAAATCCCATTGTTCGATCCAAGGAACAATTCTACTTTCCTCGCATGATCCGGGAAGCCATTGAAATAAGAAGAACTCCGAACTTCAATAGAGATGACGGCTACAAACTCTCTTCTACGTGGAACCCTCTTCTTAAAATGTTCCCGCCGCCGAACGCCGAACGCAAAGACGTAAAACAGGATACAGTGAGTGTTGTGTGCAAGACGGATTTTAAAAATTCCCGCGCTCCGAGCCCGGCCCCCCACCACCGTTATAACCTACGCAGTGGCGGCAGCGGTTTGCGGCCTACCCGCAAAACAACGGACTGACAACTCTCCAGTCTACCCTAGACAACGGCGGCTGCAACGTCACCGAAACGTCGGGTCCTACAAATTTCACGCGGTAAATTCGTTTTCTATCCTATTTATAACACCTATCAATAGTTAAGAAAAAGTACATAAGTTACACATATGTAGTTTTGCTCATCTGAACAATATATAACTTGTGAGAAAGTAGGTGCTATAACTTCTTTTATATTGTGCTTCTAGTTATGTAGTTTTTCCCAATAAAAAAGTAAAATAAACGCTGTTAAATGGTCATTATAACTCATTTTGGTCTAAAAACGACTTATGTAGTTTTGCCTAATTGCCACAGAATTGAAAGGTATAATATAATAAAATAACAATAACAACGGAATAATTATTTATGTCTGCTGTGAAAGGAGATGCTTGGAAAAGGGATATGGGATATTTTTCAACTTTCTTTAAAAGGTATAGAGTGATGTAGCATTTCTAATAATAGAAGGAATCTAATTTCAAGGGCTTCATAAACATCAAAAGAATGCGTGAAGGATATAGATTTTTGCCTTGTTATGTTATTTATATTATACTGGTTTGACCGGAGTGGCAAACCATTATATAAAGGGATGAACAGAACAGAAGGAGTTGTTGGGTTGACGGTTTGTTAGGATATTTACTATTTGGAGACCATAAGCTTTGCGGCTGTAGAATTTCTTGATACATAAAACTGCTAATGGCCGATGTAAGTAACATGTATGTCAAGTTTTGTGAAATTGGTTCAATCGATTGTGTATCGGAAGAGAAAAATATTTATTATGTGTTTTTTGCTATTTCTTTTTAAAAAAATATATCGATCTAAGACAAAAACAGGTAAGTACAGCTTCGAAAGTGGAAACAGTTCAAAATAATATGGTTTTCCCCATTGTTTTTACAATCAAAATATTGAATGCCTACAGTTACAGCTCTGGAAGACACTAAGGTAGCGTAGTGCACACGGGCCCGGTGGCATAGTGGTTAGGTCGCCTGATCTTACAGCCCCTAGAATGTGTAACGTCCCTTTCGGGATGCAAAAGGTACGGCCGAGTTTTTACTTCACAAGTTTAGGGGTGTAAGGTCCCGGGTTCGATTCCCGGCTGGTCACCATTTTCATATGGGATAAAATTAACGGAATTGCATTTTCAATTCTGTCGATCGAATGAAATAATAAGATGTTACACGCACACATTCATATAAACAAGTCATAGTAGGGTTGGTTGTAAGAGATTGTCATATGACAACAAACCCGCCCATTGTAATTTCACAGACAAACAAACAAACAAACTAAGGTGGGTCGAAAGAATTAAGTTGCAGTAAAAGGGGGTTCGCGTGAGAGTTTATTTTTTTTAATAAAGAGGGGGTAGCGTTTTAAAAAAGGTTGAAAAACACTGGTATATTCAATGACAATCGCGCTTAAAGAGTAAAATCCAGTGCGAGTCGGAGCTGACAATCACATTTTTTACCACGCTTTTATTAGGTCGACCTGTATGTAACTATGTAATGTAATCTAAGGTAACTAATTTAACCATCTTCCAAGGATCGTAGCGTCATGAAAATTGGCAGCTGTATTTAGTTCTGATGACAATACAATAATATGGTACTGTCGAACTGATCTGATGATGGAGTCGGAAGATATGAAGTGGAACTTCATGATGGAACATCGTATCACAGCTGTGTTTGGACTTGTTAGAAAAGTCTTGGAATGAACTTTGACCACGATTAGGTTTCAAGATCTCGTGATGTGGTTTTTACGTGCATTTATAAAAGCGTGTTTTTAGTGTTTTTTCAGACTATTATTTTATTTACATAATTTTTCCTGTTAAACCCAATATTTGGTATTCAATTTTCGTTAGAGAACGGCAACTTCCTCGGTAAGTAAATTCATTTCACATAAATATTTTCGCAACCGGATATTTTAAAATGAAAGACTTTTGGTAAGAGCACTCCGGCGTAGTCGAGCGGCGGTTTCATCGTCGTCGGGGTTCTTTCGTTTGCCCGGGGTAATTGCAGTGTAACGCGTAGTTGAGTATGTCGTCCTGTAATTACACGTTGCTAGAGTTGCCCGCAACGCGCTGAACTTTCCCGACGAGCACACATTTGCAAATTCGCGGAGGAAGTTGCGGCTTCGGGAGACGGGCAATAGCTCGCTCTGATTTACTCGCCGTGCAGCCCGGCTCGCCCGACTCTGACGCTCCTTTGTGAATTTTAGTCCGCGCTTTCGGGCCACTAATCACTTACTCTCTACTCAGTATCGAGTCACACTAGTCAGTCTGTAATATAATCAGTCTATACAGTCAGTCTAAGTGGATACAGCTAAGTTCGCGCTGTATAAGCGTTTCCACAAATCATGTAGTCGTATGTATGTACTAGAGGCATTTGGGTTCGTCGACTACAATGGGTGAACCCGTCACCCCAGGAAGTTTTAACGATAGTAATCGTTCTGTCTTCCGTAAGGTGAGGTAAAAGACGAAGTGGATGAAACAATCCACAAACTAGCTCCGCCACGCCCCGTCAGAGCCCAACACCTTACGCGAGGCACTGAAAAACACCCAGCGGGCCATTTCCCCCTGACTACCAGTTGTGGCCAGATTTCTCCAGTCTCCCGACTGGTTACAGTTTCTAGGACGCTTGCGCAGTCATCTACCTTACTTAAGATGTGATTTGGTATCTATCAAATCCATCGTGGACCACGGCGTCCATTGCCTGACTACCACACACTCGATTAGCTGGCACCACATGGTGTGCAAACCGACCAGGAGCGCCGGAAGAACTATTTCCAGGGGAAACTGTGGTAGAGTCTTACACGGAATGGCACTTCTACTTGGAGGCTACCGGACGGGTGCTGACCCGTGTGTTGGGCCGACCCTAAACACAATGGGTCATTAAGGCTTAACTATACAGGGCCCATTATCTACCTAATTTACTAGGGGTACTTGGAGGTGTCGACTACAATGGGCAAACCCGTCACTCCGGGAAGTTTTAATGATAATGATCGCTCTGTCTCCCACGGGGTAAGCGTAGAGGACGTCTTGTGGACGATACAAATCTACCGTCCAGCGAAGACAAGAATCCGCCAGAGTCCAACGCCTTACGGCGAGGCACTAGGAAGATAACCCAGCGGGTCACCTCGCCCCCTGGTTACCAATTTTGGCAGGATATCTCTGACTGGAATCATCCATCAGGATCCCGCCAACCTTCCGACTGGTTACGAGTCCGAAATTGCGTCCGTGGCCTCTACTAGTTGTATTACAGCGGTAATTCAGTATGAATTATCGCGGACCTTTGACCTTTATTCTTCGTCCTTTGTCCATCATATCACTCCTATTTATACGTCCTTTGTCCACCATACCACTCATATTATACCCATTTATCCTTTGTACATCATACCACTCGTGATCAGGCGGCCAATAGGTCGTTTCAAGAGTGGCCTAACAACGGGTTAACATCCACCCACGGTGCTTAGGAGACAGTATATTTCCATAGCCTCCACACTCCTTAAGTAATTAGAGTGCACAACCGATTAACTGACGCCGCACGGTGCGCGAATCTTCCAGTAGCACCGGAAGGCAATTCTCCGGCGAAAACTGATCTACCAGACGTGACGCCTGAGACGCGAGAGTCTTTCCTGGGGTAGTCCCTCACTCGAGGAGGCTTATAAATAGGAGCTGAATCGTGAGTTGGGCAGACCCGAGTACTCATTGGATCGTATGGTCCAAGCTGCACGAAACCGTTCGCTACCGCTATACTAGAGGTAGTCAAATGAAAACGAAACAGATTGAAAAATATAAGTAAACTCTTAAATAATAAAAAAAGTAACCGCCTTAACTGTTAATACATTTATACCACTGTGAGACAAGACGGCCAATGCCTTCATGTAAAAATCTTTGCGGGTGCCTACGGAAAAATGTTTGTGCACAGGAGTGTACTTCTGCTTCCAATACAAATCGACGGCCGCGAATGTCTTTCATCTGGCCTCCAAAATTATGAAAAGCGCAGGAGGAGATCTGGACTGTATATATCCTTCTAGCCATGTTCGGCCATAGCGACTGCATTGTAGATTCTAGTGACTTCTTTAGTCATCTCAGAGTCCATTGTTCGGAAGCAGTCAAGTGCGCAGGCTATATTATAGTGCACAGGTGGGCGCGCGACCACGGGTGCACTCTCTCTTCCTCCCTCTTCTGAACCCGATGGAACGGAGACCGTTACAACCAGAGAAAAGTTTGGATGCAGATAAAAAAAAATATATATCGCCAACACAGCAAAGGCTGTCATTGTTAAATTTGTACTCAATATTGCAGAGCTATTTTTTCGAATTTAGTTCGTTTTTCCACACTGTCATTTATGAAATTGGTAGTTATGGCTCGTGGTGATGTTTGAGGTTTTTCTGGAGCTATTGTAGATATGACCGGTGACTTATTGGTAGTTGTTGTAGTAGGCGGTGATGTAGAGGATGCATTATTGGATTTATCCTGGTTTTCTGATGATCTCGTGTTGTTGCTCATGGGGCTGTGTTGAATACAGCATACAGTCTCTTGTTCCGACATTATACAACATTGTGATAGTTTCCCTTTTGGACTGTATAAAGGATGCGTAAGGGCTTTTTAGTGAAGCTTTTGCAGCGTAGTTGAAACAACCTGGGCAACATTTGGGCAAGCATTATCGTGCAATAGTATGATGCCGTCCGTCAACAATGCCGGGCGTTTGGACTTGATGGCGCGCTTCAATTTTTGCAAAGTTTCCCCGTACAGATTTGCGTTAATTGTAGCGTATAATCCAGAAAGTCAATGAGATACTAATATGCACACAACTACCTGCGTTATGTACCAACTTCCGCGCCATGCTCGTTATATCATCTGTCTGTTTTCATTTTACTGCCCGTATGCTCACTAAAGAAGGAGCAAAGGGTTTTTGGCGTGAAAATATCTAAATCGACATGAAAATCAATATACAGGTTGAGTTTAATTCATTAACCATCATCTTTTTTCTTTTTTTTTCTTTTTTTTTTAAAATAAAAGTTTCTTGTACTGATTCATACCAGTTAGTTAAAACTTACCCTATATGTGAATCGCTAATACCTACGAGAATAGTAATTCAACGAATAGATTTCTACTTGTTTGTTACACAGGATGTGGTTGACATGTGACGTCATCGGGAGGGTGTATATTAATTTAGGGAATACATTTTCTCGTGTATTCCTGTTCTAGACGTTATTATCCTGTTATTCATAGCAATTACCACGCTCGTAACTGCAACTTTAAATTACCTTGTAATTCGGCTAGTAAAAAAGTTTTCCACTCATTTTTATTTGTCTTAACGGCTTTTTGAATATTCCATTTTCATTACTGCCATTTTCTTAATTATGGTCCATTTTAATGCAACCTTTTTCATATGCACCCAAAACAATCATATGTTTCGTCTCACCACAGTTCACACATCAACTATGTGGTACTTACAGGTGTCAAACCATATTCGCCGATCAAGGGGATACTACAAGCTCACATCGATAGCTTTTGTTTTGGTGGCTGTACATCTATAGAAATAAAATACCTACTAAAAATTGATTTTTTCTTTTCAGGACTTTCCCGGCAAGTAGAAAAAGCCCCTAAAGTATAAATGAATACAAAATTTGCCGCTCATGACTCGTAAATACGCTCCGAATAAAAGAAAACGCCAAAAGGAAAGATCGCATAGAAATGAATGCAATAAGCCTAAAAAGTCTAGCACCGAGCGATTTCAAGAGCTGCGGCAGCGTCGAAAAGAAAACGAGAAAATAGCGCGAGTCGGATACGTAATTGGTCCATCGGGCGTATTTATTTTCAATATACTATGTATACACGATTAACGTTTTCACGAAGCAACGACGGTAGTGTCCGACACTGCCTATACCTATTTTAGAATGTTCAGCGACGTATTCAGTTTGATAGGAAAGGATGTCTGCTATATTAGATATAAGTTCCATTTAAGACTTACTTTAGTACTTACGTTCAGAGATTATGGAACCGTAGGTAATGTCACCAACTATTTCCACTGATTTCAACAAGATTATAACTACCGGGTGCGGCAGTGAATCGGGCTAATATAAAAACACCGTAAGTAATTTAAAAAAACATTTATTAATTTAAAATATACCAATTGAAACACTATTACAATGATTTAAAAATAACATTCTGAAGATGTCCTCCACTTCGTTCGATATATTCCCGCAATCGTAAGCTAAGGTTATTCATGACATTCTAAAGTGTGACTGTAGGAATTGTTGACACTTCTTCGTGAATCCGTTGGTACTGGAGATCGTTCTGTAAAATCCTCCTCACACTGTGATCAGAAATGCCAAGAGATATTGCGTGACGTCGAGCTGAACGGATGGGACCTCAATACAGCCGTTTGCACATTTTCAACGTTTCTGGTGTACGGATGCTTTGTACTTTTCCAGTTCGTCTATTCAGCGTTGAGCCTGTTTCTTCAAAGTTCTCAAGCTATGTTTTTATTGCATGAGCAGTAGGTACCGAATCCTTACGCGGAATGTTAAAATGAATGCGAAATGCTCACTGCGCGGACTCATAACTATCATTACTTTTATAGTAAGCTTTAACGACGTACGATCGTTGTGTACCGCTCCACGAATCCTTTAAGACTGAATGGTAAGACAGACATTATAAGATGGCTATAGTCGCGTTCTCCCACCTTGAGTACAAGAGACCATGTTGCCAAATCGCCCGATTCACTGCTGCATCCGTTATTTGTTGCTCTCTCAATCTTCCACCAATTTGCATAGGCGTTGGTGCTGCATGATGCGCGCATTTTAGACTATAAACCATTTTACTACTTTTTATGTAAAATTGAGGATTAGTCGACAGTTTCAAAACAAAATAGAATAGAAAAGAATAGTTCTTTATTGTGGGAATTATTAAAAAACATACAATGTTTAATTAACAAAACTGCCCAGAGAGCATACAACATTTTGTTTCAGAAGAAACTTCATAAAGAAGAAGCTATATAAGGCGCAATCAGTAAAACTAAAACTATCAACATTTAAAATAATCAATATCAGAAATGATCAAACACTAGCAATAATCATCAATAATCACATAATCAATCAAACTAATTTTTATAATGTTTTGTCCAAGAAGAATCTAAATACATTGTAATTACATTTAAATATAGGATACCATATAACTAAAACAATCAATAAAATTATTAATTCAAGTTAAAACAATCAACAAATGAAATAATCAGTATATTTTATATTTTACGTTGTTATATTTTAAAATGCTATAGTGGCAAGAGTGGCTTCTTCTTTGTTAATTTTAAAACCAAAAAATATTAAAATTCCTTTTTTTATTTCATGTACAGAGTTACGCCTTCAAAAGTTTATTGGGCTGTCGCGCCCTATATTTGGTTAATATTTTTTTTCAATTGTGGTTTGGTTTCGCCGTATTTTTCCTAGATAGACCATGATTTTTGGAGAGATAAAACCGTGATTTGGCTAACAGGCGTGCGACTTCCACTAAGCCGTTCCTGGTGACGGCATTTGAAGATCATAATATATATTTAGTTCGTAGGTACTCATAGTCTTTTAAAATATAACAAAATTGCTATTTAGCTACGTTGCTAGCAAAATCAAGGTCATTGCCATCGCTCCAGATTTATTTTCAAATTGTGAAATAATCCTCAATGTTATATAAAAAGTACTCTCCAAACCCCGAATACAGATAGTGCAGTCAAAAGCATAGCCAGACGATATTACCTCTATATTACGCCTCCAAGCATAAGGCACAGTAAATATATAGCATTTACTATGGCTAAGGGCAATGGACCATGAATATAATATATTATACTATGAAGAAAGGCTTTATGATCAATCAGACATTAGGAAAAACACTTCATTTGTTTCACATTCCCTATTGCTTTTCTAATAACTTCTATTTGCCGGGTTTATTTTCAATTTTAATTTCACTCTGTGATTTTAAACTGTTATAATTCTATAGAGAGTATTAATAATGGAACTACATGTTCTTTGCAATTTATAAAACCCCGTTGAAAAATGCAAAATTAATCATCAATCTCCCTCGATGATTCAAACATAAACTACAGGAATCCAATTGCTTTTTCTTTCTGCATCCCCCCCCCCCACTTCTGCCCCCCAAAAATTTCTGTATGTGCATGTGCCGTACATGTATGTGATCCACAGGATTTCTGGATCTGCCGCTTCACTACTATGAATGCAATACTCTCTTAGTGAGCAGCTTGGCCCGAAACTCGCTACGAAATAATTTAAAAGTCCGCTCTATCTCAATACTGCCCCTGGAGATTGCGCAAAATTTAAAGGTAAGCGCTAAACTCGCCGAGAAAGACAATTTTCCTTCCTATTAGAGGCAAGGAGACGTCATGTTCCGGGAGACTGAAAACTTTGCATGCTAATCTCGTTACCTTTGTAACTGTCAAAATGTCACTGTTTAGGATGTTCCGCCTCTC
Source organism: Micropterix aruncella (assembly GCA_944548615.1). Lineage (NCBI taxonomy): Eukaryota > Metazoa > Arthropoda > Insecta > Lepidoptera > Micropterigidae > Micropterix > Micropterix aruncella. The sequence continues at coordinate 31,913,356 of OX155953.1, read as the reverse complement.
GCTCGAGCGCAGCTGGCTTAATAATTCACAGCCGGGCTTCGAAGGCGGACCAACGTCGGTACTAACAGCTCATTACTGTCTTTGGCGATCGCAAGAAGAATATCTTGCATTACAACTTACAGAGCCATGAGTATGCGGGATTTTAAAGGAAAATATGCCAAAGAAAGGATGATGGGCGTTTTCGTATCGATCACCAATTGCGATGAGTCATATACCATTGGATAGGTCTTTTATCTATAAACAATATCCAAAGGACGGCGTGCCTCATGACAACTGGCGCAATGTCTTCCACTCCTGGAGCAGATCTAGATGCACTGCTGAACTTACGGCCCCTACACATTCATTTGCAACAGGTGGCGAAAGCCAGCATGTACAGGCTATCTGCCCGAGAGAAGGTAAACTGGATCTCACAAGCACTAAGATCAGTTCTTGACTCAGTCAGTGAAAATCCAACCCTCAACATGGTATCAGACACCATGCTCCCACTCCTAAACTTTGGAAAACTTTTTACAGTGGAACTGCCGCCCAGAGACGACTGGCTAAAAAGCCAACTGCAATGGGAGGCCGGTAGCCTTAAATGGTATACTGATGGGTCCAAATCGGGACTTGACGTAGGCTGTGGTATATATGGAGAGCGACCAAACTTCGAAAGAAGTGTAAACTTGGGAAAATACGCCTCCATATTCCAAGCGGAGGTTTACGCCATTATTGAATGTGCGGATATCAACCTCCAAAAGGACTACGCCAACCACCGTATCTATATCCACTCGGATAGCAAGGCAGCTCTTATGGCACTGGCCTCGAATACCATTAATTCAAAGCTAGTGCAAAACTGCATATCACTACTGAATTCCCTGGGCGAAAAGAACAGGGTAATTCTAAGATGGGTTCCCGGCCATGCAGGAATCGAGGGAAATGAAAAAGTAGACGAACTTGCTAGGACGGTAGCAAAGGGAACGTTATACGGCCCTGAACCTTGCTGTGGCGTACCAAAATGCTTTGCAAACCTAATGCTCAAACAAATGTGTTTAGAACAATCCGTCAACCACTGGAACAACACGCCAGGGTTGAATCATTCCAAAGCGCTTATTAAGCCTTACGACCGTAAGACGGCCCGTGAGGCCCTATCGCTAAATAGGAATAATCTACGCATACTGGGAAGGGCGCTCACGAGGCAATGTGGCCTGAACAAACACATGTTCAACCTCAAGCTCAAAGACACAAAAATGTGCAGGTTCTGCCAAGGGGCAGAGGAAACTCCCCAGCACCTCATGTGCGAGTGTGGCCCGCTGATGCGTCAAAGATACACCCACTTGGGTGGTCACTACCTCCAACCTGAGGAGGTAAAACAATCTGGCGCCAAAAGCCTGCTGCGGTTCTTAAATGACACGAGGCTTAGCGAAGAACTATAGTAGGTGGCGAGCATCAGCAATGGTCGCAGTGTTACAAGGCTCATAAAGATCTTAGAAAAGCCCCACTCAACAAATAAAAAATAATAATAGGTCTTTTATGTAGAACATTGATTACTATGGCGACATTTTTGAATTCATTGTCCGTTTTGCGTTATTTTGGTTTGAACATGCCTGATGTCCAATAATTAGGCTTTTGATTCTATTTATTTTTACCAAGGCATTGTTAATAGAAAACGACAAACCGGTTCTGAATCAAAGAGAGTGTTAAATGCGGGGTGCCTTCCCCAACTAATTGTTTTACAAAATGAGATTTCAATATTCTATATACGAAATTTTGATGCAATCATTGCACAGTTATTATTTTTATGATCACTTTAGTAGTTCCATAGTTATAGTACTTTGTCGAGCACGGCGATATTGTAAGAAATTTCAATAAATTGCCGCGGTTTGCCATGAAATTATGCCGCTACTCGAAGCTCAGCTAAATTCAATCCCTAACGGGAAGTAAGTCTTTTTTGAGGTAATTGACTTTTTAACGTGTCATAAAATATTTAAAATTCTGTTGATTGTTGTTGATTAATGCTTTATTGTAGCAAAATTATAGCATTCGGTTTTACAGATTTCCAGTTTCCTACCTGACGCCAGGCTTCATCGCACGAAAATAAATTTCCTATACTAACAATGATCTAAAAATTCGTAGTAAAAAGTATTCAATTAATTTTCAATTTGTAATATAAAAATCATACATAATGTTTAAAAAAAATAATTTAACTAAAAGGTACTAGAATGGTTAATGGAATAATAATAATAAATGTCATTTAATCGTCAGAAATTATACGTAGTCAAAAATAATAAAACAAATCAAAATAATTATTTAACAAAGAGGCAATAAAATGGTCCTTGCAATAATACAAATGTCTAAAAATCATAAATGGTATTAAGAATTCAAAAAAGTTACCTTATGAAATCTAAATTATAGTACTTCTCGCTAATCAGATGCTTCTTTAGCTGTTTTTTAAAATAATTGCGGATTGCCTTTCCAGGCAAGAGTTTTGAATTAAGTGGGCAGACCGCTGAAAAGTTTAATGCCAACATAATTCGGGCATGACTGAAAACCTCATTTCGAGAACGTGGCAAATCAATGTTATTATTTCCTCTCGTGTCATGCTTATGATATTTACCGCGAAGCCTTAAATTTTCTAGATAGCGGGATGCCAGCGTTAGGATGCCTAAAGATTTAAATCAGCCTCTACAACTTAATAATGACGAGGACATATTATTTAAGATATTTTTGTAAGATATTTTTGTAAGACTGCATATTTTTGTAAGGAGAAAAGTATTTGACGTTTGCGCACTGTAAATTGACCCCGGAATATTATTCCATGCCTTAATATGCTTTCGAAATAAAAGTCGTAAACCATTTTTACGTCCTAAAGATATAGAGTTTTTCTCAGTCTTTTCATAACGAAACATGCTCTCATCGTATCGCGGATTCATATATGAACTTTTATTATTTGTGCCTTTTTTTCTAATTTGTCTCGCTGCATCACTGCGTTAACCACTTATTCTACAAATCTGTATTTGTATATTCCGCAGTACCTACAGTTTTTAAATTTCCTCTCCTAAGTTAAGCGTATAAAATGCTTTTCAATTATTTCTTGCTGGGTATTCTGTTTGGAGCATTGAGACGTCGAGACACTTTGGCGGCTGGGCGGTTACACGCACTTTCAAGTTGGTGAGTTATCTCAGTAATTTATTGCTGGAAGTCCGCCAAAGAGGCGGCATCTCTGGATCGTGCGAGACATTCGAACTGACATTCAACAGCTGCTGAAATGTCGCCACGATTCACTTCGCCCTATGACGTCACCGGGAATCCATTTAAATGTTTCGGCATGCTAAACGGTATGCTTCAGTTTGACTGCATGTTTCGCTAAATACAATGATCGGTACCAAGGCTGCATATAATATAATATTGTACCCAGTAGATATGCTACTATCTTTACCAGGAGAGAAGAGAAGCAGATTTAAACATTTTTCGTACATATTATTGTACCCAGTAGATATGCTACTATCGCACATGTCATATTTTTTTTGCAAAATTTTAATTTAGTTTTATTTTGAATTTCATCTCAGAATATTCCTGACATCTTGAATATTCTTACGTGCAGTGTATCTCTAACTATCGCTTGCGCCAAAACCATAATTGAAATTTGTCTTGATCTTTAATATTATAAATACATTGCCGCATATAAATATTCTCCAAATCTTCTTGACCATATGATATCGAATACTTATTCTGTTATTCCCTGGGGGTCGGCAACCTGCCGAATTGCAAACTCCCAGTTTAAACCATTTCGGAGATGTACGTCCAACGGTATGACAGAAGGAATTGGTAGAATTTTAAAAAATTCTCGAACATATATTTCTTCACCTTGTTATTACAGTATATTCTTTGTAGGTACAGTATATCTGAGCGTGCCGGTGTGTACAGGCATTCACCATACTTATGGAAATCCTGTGTTTTAACAAACTTCCTTCTTTGACGGACACTCTCCAGGTTTAATTAAGAACGCGTTATAAATAAGATAAAAAACAAATTTACCGCGTGAAAGTTTGTAACACCCGACGTTGCAGCCGCCGTTGTCTAGGGTAGACCAGCAGCTGCAACGTAAACGGCTGCAGCGGCTGCGACATAACGGCGGATGCAACGTCGAGTGTTACAAACTTCACGCGGTAATTTCGTTTTTTATGTTATGTATAATGTCAAACAACCGCGATAGTCTCAGATTTCAAAAGAAAGCGTTGTCTGAATTTCACGTTTATATGTGTTTTAACGCATTAAAATTAACCTTATCAAAAACTTTACCAAGTTTCATATGTTATAAGAATTGATATTAGCCAAATCATTGAACACGAAACTTTTAATTTTCTTAACTATGCATTTCACTATGATTTCCGATTTGAGTCGACGGAGCATTATCTATTCTCACACTAAAAAGTTATCATTTAAACAAAATCTTCCATAAGTATTCGCTTATATCTTTAGTGTTACCATTGTTCTAAAATGCGATTTGCCATTTTAAATTGTTTCGGATATACACGTCGAACGGAATGAAGCTTTGACTTTTCTGTTTTCCCCTTAGGGCTGGAATGTTGTAAAACTCGTGAACTTGTTTTATTAACTTTCTTAGGGGGGAAATCAATAGAATTTTAAATATATAATGACACGTTAAAAAGTCAATTACCTTAAAAAAGTCTTCCTCCCCGTTAGGGATTGAATTTAGCTGAGCTCCATGTAATATTTTATAATATTACATCATATACTTTCTTGCAATATCGCCCTGCTCGACAAAAAGTAGTATAACTATGGAACTACTAAAGTAATCATAAAAATAATAAATGTGCAATGATTGCATTAAAATTTCGTATATAGAATATTGAAATCTCATTTTGTAAAACAATTAGATAATTATAAATAAATATGAGAAAGTCGAAAAAGTGAAAAGAACTCGGCATTTCTAACTCGTACTTGCCTTATGGAAAATACGGAACCCTATTTAAAAATTGTACATACTGTCATGATCTTTATTATATTCTCTATCAATAATAATATTTTGTTTTGCTTATTTACGTACAAAAATATTTAGATATTAGCTCATAAAAACCAATAAAATTTTTGATGATTTCTCGAGAAAAAAAAAACATGATGGAATTTTATCAGAAATATCCGCGAAATGACGCTCGAAATTATTCTAGCGGCCATCTATGTATCAATGGTAATAATGAGATGTTTGGTATGGATTTTAAGATGCGTTCGAATTAGAAAATAATATTACTGTGCGCTCCGGGAGCAAGTCGCCAATATTGGTCGTTACGTAGTCAACGGTGTTCTGATGTGCAACCAAATTTGGTCGTTGCATAGCCGAAGGGTAAAGCAATAGGTTAATATTTCCACAAAATCTGATGCAACAATTGAGTTGTTTTTTACGTGATTACAGGTTTTGAAAAAATACTAACCTCTTGTTCTTTTGGGGATACGGCGTTGTATTATGAAAACTTTGTGGAGTATTAAAAGCGTACGACAAAATTGAAGGACTCAGGACTCCCACACAAATCAAATATTCGTCTTTCCGGCTTCGCACTCATTATATTCCTAACATTTTACTTACCATTGTTTATTCTATCATGAAATAACTCTTTATATTCTGCCGCACTCCCGCCATTACTACTCGTATTATTATGTTTAACACAACACATGGTGGTGGTGAGAAAAAACATGCGCCTTCCTCGCAGTCAACGTAAATAATGGCTCTTTCGCGAACTTCGTAGCGCCCGCACGAAAGAAACAAGAAAAGAGCCATTTAAAATATTGCCTGGCCTCACAGTCAATTTCTTTCCAGCCACCCACAGTATGAGAACTTTTTTACCGCGCGACGTCGGATGTTATGCTTGATTTTTATTTTTCTGCGACTTTAATAAATGATATTCTCGTGAAATCCCCGTTTTGTAGCGCTTGAAGGTTGTATTTCTTCAATATAAGCAGAATGAGAAGAGGAATTTTCACAGAATATTTGTTGGTTTGTTTGTTTATACACGTTATTATAAAAATGTCACAATGGGCGGGTTTATTGTCATATGACAATCTTTTACAACCAACCCTACTATGATGTTTTTTATGTATGTGTGCGTGTAACATGTCTGTAAGTGTGTGTCTTGTTATTGCATTCGATCGACAGAATTGAAAATGCAATTCGGTTGATTTGATCCCAACGGAAAATGGTGACCCAGCCGGGAATCGAACCCGGGACCTTACAAAGTAAGATCAGGCGACCTAACCACTATGCCAACGGGCCGTGTAATATTTCAATTAGTGCAAAAATAATTGTTGTTTCTTACTATTACAGGTAGTTGTAGAAAAATATATAAACAGATAAATAATTATTAATTCATTATAAATAACTATCTACTACCTAAAATAAAAGTATATTTAACATTTTTGATCAGCATCCAGCAGTTTTTAAAGTCGAGTCCGCGGTCCCGTAGGGACCGCAAAAAAACAAAACGAATTTTTAATTATATTATATAAAATGCACGCAAAACTCTCCTATGTCTGATTTGTTATTTCCCTGTCATTTTTGGTCGACATATTTAAATCTGTGTGTCATATCAATCTGGCGATGCAAGAAAAAATATCGCAGTGCTCCATTGTCACGAAAAATTACCAGCTTTAAAAATGAATCTCGAAGTATGGATTGCAAAGTTAGAGAATACGATTTTTGTCCCATTTCCACAGCTGAAAACATATACTAATGAAAATGAGCTTGAAGTCGATGGCGATATCCTTGAGGTGATAAATCAGTATGTATTCGTTCTTAGCAAAGAAATTTCTTACTATTTTCCTGATCTGTAGAATTTGACAAACACTAGTGATTTTTATTAGTGATCTGCCTTCGCAGAACAATTTAATTCAGGAACAGATTATTGATTTGATTAATGAGGGGGGTGCAAAATATGTTTTCCGTAAAACTTGTTGTAGTGATTTTTGATTGAAACTGCACAGTCCTATCCTGATGTTGCAAAGATAGCTCTAAGAGAATTAATTCCATTCATAACCACCTAAAATCAAAATCAAAATGTTTTTATTCACAATAGAATTTGTAAATTGCTTTGTGATGTCAAAATATGAAATAAAATTTATGGTTTATATTATAGGGTATAATTTGTCATTCAGCTTACATTTCAAATACTTTATAGATACTGGACAGGTACATTATATAATCATGATATAATGTAATATTTAACAACGGAACTAGGTATTTTAAAACAATTTAAAACATAGGTACAGTTAGGGTTTAAAATAGTCAAAAAAAATTAAATAGTCATAATTAACAACAATAGTCAACAAAAAAAAGAAAAAAAATATACCTACATAGTTAACAATTTTTGATAAAATAAGAAAAGAATATTAAATCTCGATTTTATAATCATTCCAAAAAAAAAACAATATGATTTATAAAATCTACTTATTTGTAGTAAGCCTTCTTACATAGAATATGTCTACCTATGAGTGTGAGTCGGTTTTTTCCACACTACTTACATACTATCAAGACAAAATCTCGAATTAGATTATACGCTACAAATTACATAAGAGTTGCACTGGCCGAAACAAAGCCAAACAAAGAAGAACTAGTTGAGTCAAAGCATATGCATCCATTCCATTAAAATTGTTATTCAAATTTAATGATTACATAACATATAATACTCTCCGAATACATGTTTAAAAAAAAATGTTTTATTCACTACACATTTCTTTTTTTATTAAAGGGGTCCGCGATATATCGATCAATTTTTAAAGGGACCGCCACGCAGAACATTAAAAAAAATACGTGTGGCACTCGGGGACTGCCGCGGTAAAGCTATTGCATAGCATTTTTAACAACTTATGCAATTATAGTTATTTATTTATTTTATTTATTAATTTTTTTCTGATATCAGAAATTTGCGCTCTATCGGAAAACGTTGAAAATTATTAGTTGAAACATAATTTAAACGTCTTCCGATAGAGCGCCGTGCACGATTTTTTTATTCAATAAAGCAAAAAAAAACTAATTTTTCGAAAAAAATCGTAGATAAAACGATAGATCATTAAATTATCTTTAAAATGGTGCAGGTTTCATAATAATACGCCAGATAGTATTTGCGTGGTAGTCGTTTGTGTGTTCGGTTAGGCCTAATTTCACAAATTAATTACACTATGTAATATAAGCAAAATCTAAAATATTCAAATCCAAGAATATTAGGAAAATGTTCTTGTTTAATATATATTTTTTTCGAATCGTAAGCAGTACTCGTTTAGACGTAATTATCAGTTTAAAATCATTCATTTTCGTTAAGAAATTTCTTCATTCGGTCGCCGCGCTGGCCTACTAGGCCCGCGATAAAAGCTATGCAATAGCTTAAAAATGAGAACCGCTGACCTAATCGAATGACAATTCAGACAAAAATCAAAGTGGTAGCTTCTCTGGGTATAGACTACCAATTTATAATATCCCTCTGACGCAAACATGGCCGCTGTGAGTTGAGCCCCCCTCCGGCCTTTCCCCCTCACCCACAGCGGTGGTTCAATTTTAAGAGCCCTATCACATATTTTTTCCAGAAAGGCAAGAAAAGTGGATTTTTGGCGTTCTAATTCCAAGAAATGAAGAGATTTCTACAAACTTTAATTACTGAATTACCTGGACCATTTCTTGATGTTGACCATAGCGGCCTTTAATTTTAGATATAACGAATATTATTTACTTATTCAGCCCATTTTCCGAAAGTCGTTATTCGTAAAACGCTCGGAAGGCAAACTTTGAGCTCCTTAATACAGTAATATCACTACAACGAAAACCGTATACTATTTTTTTTATGTCCGTCATGTATTCTTGATGTACACTACGGCTTTATTTTTTCGTTTTTTGACCACATATCCAAGGTATACATTACTTACAATTACACAAAATTAAAAAAAAATCTTCCTGTATCATTCTAATTTTCTCAGAAATAAAATAAGATTCTTATATAATACTTATACTATATTAAAGTTCACTCTTTTAGCAATACGACATAATATAAATTATTGTCATTAGAAAGGAGAAAACACTGCAAAAAACAATTAGAAATTGTGTATATATTTGCTTGCGCAAGAGAAGAGCGCTCAGTGCCGCGGTTTTCTCCCAGGGTTGAATAGTTATTTATTTATTTATTTATTTATTTATCCTATCTTTTATAGTTACATCCAAAAAAAAATGCGTTCATTTTTTCAACTCATTTTAAAAGAATACCTACGCTATTTTGTAATAAGGCTCTTAAGTCAAATGGAACTATGAGCCGATTAGAATAATATTGGATCCTTACCTATGTAATTGCTGTTTTTTTCACACTGGCCATTTTGAACTTGCACAACATGGGGTTGAGTTGGAATTTCAAATTCGAATAAATTTTAATTCAAGGCCATGTTATTCTATTAAAGAATCAGCTGTTTATTTGTCTTTCCTTCGTTTGTTTTTGCTGAAATATTTCCGTTTTTGCAACCATGGTAAAGTTGAAAATATGCATTATTTTCAAATACGAGATCCTGTGCCGGTGTTTTCTATTACAGCTTCTTGCAGATTGGATATACAATTAACGTAAATATCTAAGACCTGTTAACAACTGCATGCAATGATGGAGAAGCTCGAGATTAAATAACCGAGCCTGGTCGAACGCCCATCGTTACTGCTTCGCCCATCGCCACAACGTATAACCACAGATTTCACTGCAAACAGTCGCAAGTTGCAGGAGTTGCGGCTAGAGATTCTTGATCACCCAATGAACTTGCCAGACCTTATTTTTTTTATTTGTTAAGTGGGGCTTTTTTAATGTCTGTATGAGCCTTGTAACACTGCGACCATTGCTGATCTATTGTGTTTGCCACCTTTTATAGTTCTGCGCTAAGCCTCGTGTAATTTAAGAAACGCAACGGGCTTTTGCCGCCAGATTGTTTAACCTCCTCAGGTTGGAGGTAATGACCACCCAAGTGGGTGTATCTTTTACGCATCAGCGGGCCACACTAGCATATGAGGTGCAGGTGAGTTTCTTCTGCCCCTTGTCAGAACCTGCACATTTTTGTGTCTCGGAGCTTGAGGTTGAATATGTGTTTGTTCAGGCCACAATGCCCCTTGAGCGCCCTCACCAGTATGCGTAGATTGTTCTTATTTAGCGATAAGGCCTTACGGTCGTAAGCCTTAATTAGCGCTTTGGAATGATTCAACCCTGGCGTGTTGTTCCAGTGGTTGACGGATTGTTCAACATACTTGTTTGCAAGGTTCAGGACCATATAACGTTCCCTTTGCTCCCGTCTTTTATTAAGCAAGTTCGTCGGCTTTGCCAGACCTTGCTCCAATAGAGCAAAAAAAACCAATTTAGATGACTATTTACAAGGGAAAAAAAACTTTGAAGAGTCGGTGTAAAACGCCTTCAAAGCATCCATGAGAGTTTTAAAGCAGGGGAATTAAGCAACTCCCATTAAAAATACAAATCTGCATAGATAATAGTGGTCAATATTACTATTAATTAAATATATATTTTTCAAACAAAGATTTTGGCCTCAAATTTCCTTTATAGAACAGCAACTTCATAGGTAAGGACCCTATTGAATTTTTAGTTTCTAAGTTATTTAATGGCTTTTATCGTCATGAAAATATTACATCAATATTTTTGAAGTGTCACTAATATCTTGCGCGAACTTCTAGAACTTTCCGCCAGATACTAGTGACACTTCAAAATTCAACGTATTCACATTCCAAATAGACGTATTAAAGTCAAAAATAATGTTTTATAGGCGTTTCTATTGTCAGTACTTCGATAATATCTTCATGACAATACAGGTATTAACGGCAATTATCATTAGAGAGAAATTCAATTAATTTTAATTGCGCAAATGGCCTGGCAATTCACTCCCCTCGGAAGTACAAACATGCTTATCGTGAAGACAATTACTGGTCTGTACGTGAAGAATGCGAGGGCTGCAGGGGAATGGGCGTGTTCTACTTTATTATTGATGTTCCACTGCGTGCGCCGAGTGGGCCGGCCAGCGAAAACAACACACTGGAATATTGAATTCGCAGGCCGACCTGAGCGGATAAGCAAACATACTCTTGGAGCCATTTTACATACGCTACAAGCGGAGTTGGCGATTGAAAACCAAATAAACAGTCCGAGATGAGTCGGACTAAATATAACGTACCGTCTGTAATCGAGTTGAAACACTGTTTTCCTTCAGATATTATATTAAACATATCAGCGAAGTGAATATATGAATAAGAATAGGACCGAAGCCAAACATCCACTGCCTGAGTAGTTTTAAAGACTGAAGTCATTTTGTCTAGCCGCTTGGAAATTTTCAAATCAAACAAAAGGCTTCTAGCGCCAGAAAATCGATCCTGGGCCCCTTTACTTAATTATTCGTGTAGGTAATAATAACAATATAACACAATGACCACATTTATTGGATAATAAAATTAAAATATTTATTTACTTTTATTTACTTAGTAAATATTTAATATTAATTACTGAACTTATTTAATATTAATTACTATGCTTAATTTATTATTATGACAATACTATAATTACGACAATACTGTCTTACTTTATTTTAGTTTATTTTCTGTTCGTCATTCTCTATTTAATCGAATGTTATATTATATTTATTGCCGATTATATAATGGAATTGCATTTTATTTATTACTAGCGACCCGCCCCGGCTTCGCACGGGTGCAATGCTGATACTAAATACAGTACAGAAAAACTGTGAACGTTGTATATAAAAACATAGCGGCCCGCTCTGGCTTCGCACGGGTATAAAATATATAGCCTATGTGATTAAAATCGATCCAGTAGTTTTGATTTATTCATTACTGCCCGTGGCCCGCACGCGTTAAATTTGGAGTAAAACAATCCCCCTTTCCCTATACCATGAAGATTTCCTGCTATCTTTGGAATATCTAAATTCATACACTACATTTTTACTTATTTACTTTTTACATTTTTAACTATTTATTTTATTTTTACAACATATTACAGAATGTCTTTATAAACAACGTTCACAGCTTTCTTGTCATTAGACAATACAAACATGTTTTCTCTGGAGGTCACTCTTGAAAGAGCGACATACAGTTGTCCATGTGAAAAACAGTCAACGCTCAAATCTAAGCCTGCAACGTTGAAGGTTTGACCCTGCGATTTATTAATGGTCATTGCAAAAGATGTCTTTACCGGAAACTGTAAACGTTTAAATTGGAAGGGTAAATCCGATGGCATCAGAGGGATTCGGGGAATCAATACATCTTCTCCGGTACCACATCCTGTGAGTATTGTGCACTCTATTATGAAAGTTTTCAATGATTTTACCAGCAAACGCGTGCCATTGCAAAGTTTAGGTGGATTCAGGTTTCTTAATAAAATAACAGGACAACCTACTTTCAACACCATTTTGTGAGGAGGGAGTCCAGACGGGTTCAAAGAGTTTAGAAATTCTGTAGGAAAATGAACAGCTTCTTCCAAATCGAGAACAGTATCGACCGAGTAGTATATTTTCGTCGGCGCATCAATCTTTGAAAGAATCAAGTTATTTACTTTATCTACTTGTTCGTTAGTTGGTGACAGAATCGCTCTTTCTTTAAACCAAGATATTGTCTTATAACTTATGTTATCAATGTCAGGATAGACATTGTTGACTAACTCTTGGATGTTGTCTATCAAAACGCAAAGGTTTTCTAGGTCAATCCTTCCCTCACTTTGTGTTAACTCTCCATTGCCAACTTTTAGCAGCATCTCTGGAAATAGCCTGTTCTCACGTGAAGATGACGAAACCCTCATATTAGTTTTAAGCTTTAATTTATTGACATGTGGCCAAAGGTTGGATCTTTTTAGGCAAGCATTTATTTCGTCAGCACGTGTTCCTCGAGTCACAACTGGTAGGATTTGACGGAAATCTCCTGAGAACAGAATTGTACATCCACCCATAGGTGAATTTTTGTTGCGCAAATCGCGCATTGTCCTATCCAGTGCTTCCACAGACGTCTTGTTTGACATGGTAGCTTCGTCCCAGACTATTAATGAGCAGTCACGCATCAATTTTCCTGTATTGCTCTGTTTAGAAACACTACAGACGCTGTTATTATCATCGGTGGCGATTTTCAGCGGGAGCTTGAATGTGGAGTGTGCGGTTCGGCCTCCTTCCAAAAGCGTAGCGGCAATGCCGGATGACGCAACAGCTAACGCAATTTTTCCGATAGATCTCACTTTTTTTAAAAGCAGATTGATTAAAAATGTTTTTCCTGTACCTCCTGGGGCATCAAGGAAAACAATTTCCCTTCATTGTTATCAATTGTTGATAGTAATGCAGTGAATACTTTTTTCTGATCGATGTTTAATCGTGGTTCATCTTGAGCTATATTTTTTAAAAGTCTCGTTTGATCGTATGATGTTTCTCTTGTGTATTCGGCACTGTTAGTTAAATCTGAGTTAGTAGTATTAGCTGGCATCGGCAGCCCAAAATCCTTGATCGATTTACCCGAAAGTAATTGCACTACTTTGTTCAATTCCAATAATGCTTCGTCAAATATGTTTTGATCATATTGTACATCATCTGAGTTTAACCCTCGCCGTCGCCGAATCAGAATATCACTGGCCATATTTTCTTGAAATTTATTCCATAGATTAACAGAATCAGTTACTTGACAAAACACTATTATGACGGCAAATAAATATCTTAATGATGTAGCTGAACTACAAACAGCTGCTTCTGATAATGTGTTTTCCCAGTGAGAATCGTCTTCCAAGAGCCCCATAGCTTTGCATGCTGCTTGATAAGTATTGTAAACAACACCTTGTACAGTTCTTAGGTGTGCAAAGGATGTCGGGCCTTATACAATATGCAATAACATTGTCAGATAAAAGCATTCGCTGTTGTTGGGATGAACCACGTAGACTCTGCCAAAAGCATCCGTTTTTTTTACTCCGGGGAAACCATCAACCGCAGTACCTTGTTTTCGCCGTTGAAAAGTTTTAGAACTCTGGTTCCATGTATAGTAACCTGGAACTCTGTCATACGTCAGTGTTTTCGCGAAATCATCTTGAGCACATAACTTGAAGAATGCTGTCAATGTTGTATCCCGCGGGTTATTAACAACTTCTTGTATATTATAAATAGGACAGAAAACGAATTTACCGCGTGAAATTTGTAGGACCCGACGTTTCGGTGACGTTGCAGCCGCCGTTGTCTAGGGTAGACTGAAGACCTGTCAGTCCGTTGTTTTGCGGGTAGGCCGCAAACCGCTGCCGCCACTGCGTAGGTTATAACGGTGGTGGGGGGCCGGGCTCGGAGCGCGGGAATTTTTAATTTCTTGTATATTGTTCTCTGTGAAATATACTCTTTGTCCATTTTCTAAATGAACTGCAAGGTGGACAATTGTGGGAGCCCGGTCGTGCACTTCGAATGATAAAATCCCCCATACAGCTTCAGAGCTGCAGATGTAACGTCCAGACTGATATTTTTCCACTTCATTTGGTGATTGTATGCTGAAAGTGGCTTGATCACTGCCTTTATTAATGTACTTAGTAACATATTGAATTGACTTTATTGAATTGCACAACTCTACGTTGATGTGGGCATCAAAAATTTTCAAAAGGAGCGGATTATAGGGAACGATCCATCGGTTATCAATATCATGGTTTCGGACGGTAGCATTTTGCCCACCCTGTTCTGGCGATCGTCGACGATATTTGGGATATCCGTCATCGCTAGTACTTGTTTGAGTTTGGAACGACTTCGGAAATTTTTTGCTGCATTTAGAATCTCGCATACATGGAGAATTCGGGTTTAAAGTCCCGCAAGGGCCGTGTACCATATGTTTCTTTACGATTTCGTACAGGATAGGATCTTCATCTTTATCCGGTAATTCAGCTGAAATAACCCTGTCAATTTGGTTTGGTCTAATTTTGTTCACTAACCACACCAACAGGTGTACATGTGGCAAGCCACGTTTCTGCCATTCTATTGTGTACATATGACAGCGCGGCGGACCGAATATATGAGACTTGTTAATGAGGTGCAGGAGTTTCTGTACTTTTAAATGGAAGACTCTGTTAACTATATCGTATCTGTCTTGTGGAGTTAAATTGGTGTTAATATTTTCTTTGATTTCCGGCCAATTTGGGTTACATGTTGCAGTTATAAATAAATCAGGTTTGCCGTAATTTCTTACGTAAGTCATGGCGTCTTGCGATTTTTCGTGTAAATATCGGGGTCCACATGTGAATGATGAAGGTAGTATAACCAACTGCCCAATGCCGTTGCGGTGTTCATTCGCCTGTAAAGCATCCTGAAGATGAACGTAATTTTCAGCTCTCAATTTAGTTTGATTATTACGGATGTAGGCCAATCTCTCAGATTCAATTTTCGCATATTGATCTACCAAGTATTGGTTTGTTAACATTCCATATCTAAGCAAAGTATTGAAATTGTTACGTCTTGTCATTATACGGTAGCAATAGTAGTTCATACATGACACTGTTTTACGCAGAGGTGTACCACCGATTGGGTCAACTTGAGAAATATTAATGGCATAACCATTTTCTCCACGACATAGCATCAAAGGATATTGTAAGCTGTCGTAAGATCTGTGTAACTCTGAAATTAATTGCAAATTATCATCACGACTATGCAATACAATATCTCTTTTATCAAATTGCTGTCCAGCTATCACCACTGCTACTTCACTCGTGGAAGGTGCATTGTATCGTCCTCTGTGTTCTCCAACAGGAACTTTATTTGCATGGATTACGACATTAAAGTCAGGAGCAACACTTGTACACCGCGTAGATGCTTGTGTATCTGGATCTGCAATAAAATATATTTGCAGAAATTTGTGATCATCGGGTCGAAGTGGTAGCAAGCTCCCAACTAAGTGGTACACTTGCCCTTGAATTTTAAATGTAGGCATGAACCCACGCTCAACGACTTGCTTACTCTTAAAAGAGGTCATTTGAAATGCGTTATTATAACGGCGTATATTGCGCATGAATTGCTTGGATTTCTGATGATCACCCGTAAGAAGAGAGTGAAGTGGTTCAGGTGGAGGGAGAACTTCTTCTAATTTGACTTTTCCTTGTAAGCAACACATGCCTTTCGATTCGTCCTTGAATTTCAATGCCAAGCAATGTTCACACACTACTGACATAGTACCTATTGATACTATACGATCGTCCTTGTAAGAAATCGAAGGATCGTAATTCATGGCAGAATTTTCTTTATTCACCCATGAATTAGTAACTCGTGCTGATGATTCTCTGGCTCTCTGTATTCGATGTCTTTCCCTATCTCGGCTGCGGTGAACCTCACGCTCTACTGAAGATTCTCTCTCTCTCTCAGCTCTATATCTATCCCGAAGCTGACTGAGGCGAGCCTCACGCTCTACTGACGATTCTCTGTCCCTCTGAACCGTATGCCTATCTCGATCCCGGCTGCGGCGAATCTCACGCTCTACTGAAGATTCTCTCTCTCTCTCAGCTCTATATCTATCCCGAGCCTGACTGAGGCGAGCCTCACGTTCCGTTGACGATTCTTCATCTCTTGCTGAACGTACTCTTCTGGCATTCACTGTACTACGACCTATGTTCGAACGACGACGTCTTCCAGACATGACTTTATAATTTCTGTACAAATTTACTCAGTTCTATATGTATGATTACATATGCACAAATTGCCATATTATTAGTATGTGCCGCAGTAAAAAATATCTAAATTCTTACCATTTAGAAACAAAAGATAATCAGCAATCATAAAAAACAAAAGATACCTATTCTATTCAGTTCTTTTTTTTTTACTGAAATACCTCAACTTAAACAACTATTTTAATTATAAAAAATAATTTGCTATTCGTGCGACTAAAAACAAAAGATAATCAACAATCATCAACAACAAAAGATACCTATTCTATTAAGTACTTTTTCTGAACTTACATATCTCACCTTAAATCACGATTTTTGAAAATAATTTCCCTAATATTAAATTGATCTAACTGTAAATTTTAATCAAGATCTTAATAGAAAATTGCAATCCATAAATTATGGTTTTATTTAATCTAATCTTATCTCACCTTATGTAGGTACTTATAATTGCTATAAGTGCGATTTAAAAATTAACCTTAGAATAGAATATAATTTATATTTTAAAACTACTATCATACATTATAAATAGGATAGAAAACGAATTTACCGCGTGAAATTTGTAGGACCCGACGTTTCGGTGACGTTGCAGCCGCCGTTGTCTAGGGTAAACTGAAGAGCTGTCAGTCCGTTGTTTTGCGGGTAGGCCGCAAACCGCTGCCGCCACTGCGTAGGTTATAACGGTGGTGGGGGGCCGGGCTCGGAGCGCGGGAATTTTTAAAATCCGTCTTGCACACAACACTCACTGTATCCTGTTTTACGTCTTTGCGTTCGGCGTTCTTCTTAAAATGTTCCCGCCGCCGAACGCCGAACGCAAAGACGTAAAACAGGATACAGTGAGTGTTGTGTGCAAGACGGATTTTAAAAATTCCCGCGCTCCGAGCCCGGCCCCCCACCACCGTTATAACCTACGCAGTGGCGGCAGCGGTTTGCGGCCTACCCG
This sequence comes from Micropterix aruncella, assembly GCA_944548615.1. Classification (NCBI taxonomy): domain Eukaryota; kingdom Metazoa; phylum Arthropoda; class Insecta; order Lepidoptera; family Micropterigidae; genus Micropterix; species Micropterix aruncella. The sequence continues at coordinate 31,895,749 of OX155953.1, read as the reverse complement.
CAAAACAACGGACTGACAGCTCTTCAGTTTACCCTAGACAACGGCGGCTGCAACGTCACCGAAACGTCGGGTCCTACAAATTTCACGCGGTAAATTCGTTTTCTATCCTATTTATAATGTCAAACAACCGCGATAGTCTTCGATTTCATATTACTATCATACAATTATTTATCGTAACTTACTTATAATTACTGATACGTTGTCGCGCTGAAAAGCACGTTTTTATTACCTAAGTATTGCTATTTTCCTCGCTGGAGAGCTCCGATATAATAAACGCGTCCGATCGCTGCTAAATTCAAAGTGCTATAGGAAAAACCGCGGCCTCAGACGCGCTATTTATAGGCACGCTCTTGCCGCACCGGGCGGCCGGCCGGTACCGCCGCAAACGCTACGTCCCGCAATTTTTAAATCTGTAATATCTTCGAAAATATTCACTTAAATCATACGGTGTACAGGGCCATATAGATCTATATTAAATGAACAATGTATTCAAGGTATTTAATTGGTTAAGGATTAATGCCGTATTGGTTAAAATCGCTTCGAAAATTAGCCATTATTTGTCGTAAAAAGTAAATGACAAAAAAAAGTTATTGTGGGTTATCCATAAGAGATAGACATATACCATCACGGACTTTTCTGTAGACCTTTACAATGTGTACAATACTTAGTACATTATTTTGATAAAACTCGTAGGGTTCAGCCTGCGTTTGCAATGTAAGCGGAAAAAATGTAATTATTTACGACATCACATTAGAAACCTCAAAAATAGCAGTACTTCTCCACTATTTAATGGATGTTATTATACATATAAACCTTTCTCTTGAATCACTCTATCTATTAAAAAAAACCGCATCAAAATCTGTTGCGTAGTTTCAAAGATTTAAGCATACAAAGGGACATAGGGACAGAGAAAGCGACTTTGTTTTATACTATGTAGTGATATTGTCTCTTACCACATTTTAGGGCAATTTTGTATTATTAGCATTTTACTGAAACTTGTACATAATTAATTGTAATATTAGAGTCCTGTCCACCCTAGAGACTAGTCCCAGTTGGGTAACAGAATCAAATAAGCAAAAGGTTAAGGTTTTGCCATTCGGTTCCTGTTATTTTTGTAAGCAAATCAATGTTAATAGTATTTGATCCATTTTTTTTATAAAAAATAATGTACTTTGACAATAGTATTATGTAATATACTTATTATGACTATACTAGAATGACAATACCATAATACTATAATTGTTTGTTTGTTTGTTTGACAATACTATGACAATATTGTAATGTAATATACTTATTATGACAATACTATAATGCAGGATACAATAAAAAGAAATAGATTTTTGTAACAACAAATATAATTTAGAACACTACATTATTTATAGCTATAACTTGAAAGAAAAGCACATTTTTTATCTGCAGTACATTGTAACATTAGCACTAGAGGCTTAATTGTAAATAGTAGTGAAATACATAGCACCGCAGACCATGTTTTTATCAAATTAACTAGGCCTAGGCCCGTACTAAGGCAAGTGTACCAATTAAACACTGGCTTGTGCATACTTTAGACTACTTAATTTTTATAATATGCTAGGTATCAATATTTAAAAATGAACTAATAATACTAAATGTCCTGTCGGTATGTCTCTCCAACCCCCCCCCCCCCCCCCTTCCCCCCTAAAAACAATCCGCCATCCTAAAGCGAAGCATTTATGAGCTATCGTGAATACACACAGGCGCACACACAGTCAGACTCACAAACAGACTTCAGTCTCTCTGCGAAGAAATGATCCTAATCGTCTCGGGTAGGGGGAGAGGGGTCGGGGGGGTCAAAATTGATATCTCAGTCTTAATCGCGACTTTTTTCAGCGCTTTCACAATACTTTCCTCAGTCGATAAAGTAATAATTGGCCTGATTGAGCTTCTTCGTGAACTAAAATAGGACTTAGTTCAAACGAACGAGACAAAGCAATACGTTAGAACGGAATATGAAATGAACTATCGTCGATTTCCCGCACCAAAACTACCTGTCGAACTAATAGACGCCCGAATACGTTCGAACACATTTCGTGCGGTGTTAAATTTAGCTGCTTGGTGGGTAGTTTTAATGCGGAAAAGTAACAAACGTTCATTTCACATTCCGCTCTGGCGTACTGCTCTATCTCGTTCACATGAACTTATTTCTGATTTTTAGTTAAAGAGAAACGCAATCGAGCCCATTATATATGTAGATAAAAATACGAATTATTGTGCCCGAAAAAATGTTCAACTCCACTACATGTCATTGTTTCAAGTGGAAATTTAAGCCATAAAGATACGTAGCATACGTAAAAGCCATCTCCCTATCAAGAGGACTTCCTCCAGCTTATGTAGATGCAATAAATCGTTAGGGACCTGTATTTACGTTGTATGGCAACTATCGGGTAGGGCAGAACGCCCATTCTGTATCGCGGAGACCACCACCATTTGCATACTTTTGAACACTTTAGGGTGGGAACGGATACAGGTGATAAGTACTGAAGTTTCTAGGAAATTGTAAATTTTCAGTAAATAACCTTTTAGTAGTTAGATGACTTTATTATATTGGCTTACACAATGTAAAATATAGGGCTGAATTAAATATCCATTATATTGTTCGAATCGTGAGTTTGGCCGATCCGAGAACAAAATGGATCTGATGGCCCAAGCTGCACGAAACCATTCGCTACATATGAAGACTCTCTAGTAAAACCCCATCTTATTTATTTCTTGCACTTCCACAATTTATCACTGCAATATTATTTACACATCACCAGCGACGCCTCGGTGCCCCATCTGCTTTTTTTCTCTGGGAATCGCCCGTTTTGAGTTCTGCGCAGATATTTTGAATCAAGTGCTCGCCGTCACATTGAATTGCACCCGAATCATTCAAGCGAAAAACGCCGCGCATTCGAGGCGATATTTTTTATATTCCACTGGAAATTGCAGTCGATTTTCCTTCAACGGGTAGTGCTAGCATGCGGCTTAAAATGTGAGTCCCGTACATATATATACCTACATAGTGACAGGTGGATTCCAGAAAAATACTGAGAATTAAATCAGGAAATCATAGCTAGGGTAAATAGAAACTGTAATGTCAAATTCTGCCTGAATTATTTATAATAAAAATAATAGTAATGCTTCATTTAAGAGAAAGTAGTATAAGGAATATATCTCAAAAACTACCCAACTAGGTTAATGCCCGTACTAGGTTAGATTCTTTTCTTTTACCCTAAAATGCCTACGTAATTTTATACTGCAATTAAAAATCTATGGTAATATTTTACATGTTTATATAACATCATTCATACAATATACTATATCCTGTTATATATGTATTATACATATTATACATATATTATACTATATATTACACTACATATTATAATATATATTATACATTTACATATTGTAATATACTGTATATTATACAATTGAGTAGCAATATAGTTCTACAGTTACAAGGAAAACTTTCAAGTACAGAAACGTTTAACGTCTTTTGGACAACGTCACTACAGCTTTCTTACTCCTAGAATGGCTAACATTATTAATAAACACATGTTGGGAATAAATAGGAAACAGCAAACATATCGCCTTAAATTATGGCTTATTAACCTTGGTAGAAGAGAGACGAAAAACACATTTATGACAATATTAAAATAATATATTTTTTATAAATAGGATAGAAAACGAATTTACCGCGTGAAATTTGTAGCACCCGACGTTTCGGTGACGTTGCAGCCGCCGTTGTCCAGGGTAGACTGAAGAGCTGTCAATCCGTTGTTTTGCGCGTAGGCCGCGTACCGCTTCCGCCACTGCGTAGGTTATAACGGTGGTGGGGGGCCGGGCTCGGAGCGCGGGAATTTTGAAAATCCGTCTTGCACACAACACTCACTGTATCCTGTTTTACGTCTTTGCGTTCGGCGTTCGGCGGCGGGAACATTTTAAGAAGAGGGTTCCACGTAGAAGAGAGTTTGTAACCTTCGTCTCTGTTAAAGTTCGGGGTTCTTCTTATTTCAATGGCTTCCCGGATCATGCGAGGAAAGTAGAATTGTTCTTTGGATAGCGCGATGGGGTTTTGAAACTGCATCTAGTGGCTACTTCCGCTATCCAATATATGTTCGCAGATCGCCGATTTTTCTCGCTGAACGTTTTTAACAGCTTTGATGTGTTCTGACAGTCGCGTGGCTATGGGCCGTTTCGTTTGTCCAACGTAGGCTAGACCGCAACTGCATTCGACTTTATACACACCCGGGGTTTGCAGTGGTATTACATCCTTTACAGGCCTCAAAAATCGAGCTATATTTTGGGTCGGTTTGAAGATCGTTTTTATATCGAATCCGTTTAGCATCTTACTTATTCGATCTGTCACGCCCTTGACGTATGGTAAGAATGCTCTTGATCTGCTCGATTTCTGAGCTTCGTCTGTATTAGATCGTGTGCGTGTCTCGTGATATTTTCCGTATCCATTTTTCCTAAGGACATCATTGACATGTTCCATCTCTTTCGAAAAATGCTCAGCGTCGCATAGATCGCGTGCTCGATTCACGAGCGACGTTTGCACTGAACGTAGATGGTAGGGATGATGGTGTGAGCTTGCATGTAAATATCTGTCCGTATGTGTGGGCTTCCGATATACCGTATGTCCGAGAGTATTGTCACTTCTCCTCGTCACTTTGACATTCAAAAATGGTAAGGAGCCGTCCTTCTCTACTTGATAGGTGAATCTGATTTTTGGGTGTATGGAGTTTAGATGACCCAGGAATTCATTCACCGTTTGAATGTTGCCTTTTAGGATGCAGAAGGTATCATCCACGTAGCGAAGCCAGAGACTGGGCTTAATTTTGGAGGTTTTTATGGCTAATTCCTCAAAATGTTCTGTTGAATCTGCGAACATATATTAGATAGCGGAAGTAACCACTGGATGCAGTTTCAAAACCCCATTGTGCTATCCAAAGAACAATTCTACTTTCCTCGCATGATCCGGGAAGCCATTGAAATAAAAAGATCCCCGAACTTTAACAGAGACGAAGGTTACAAACTCTCTTCTACGTGGAACCCTCTTCTTAAAATGTTCCCGCCGCCGAACGCCGAACGCAAAGACCTAAAACAGGATACAGTGAGTGTTGTGTGCAAGACGGATTTTCAAAATTCCCGCGCTCCGAGCCCGGCCCCCCGCCACCGTTATAACCTACGCAGTGGCGGAAGCGGTACGCGGCCTACCCGCAAAACAACGGATTGACAGCTCTTCAGTCTTTCAGTCTACCCTGGACAACGGCGGCTGCAACGTCACCGAAACGTCGGGTGCTACAAATTTCACGCGGTAAATTCGTTTTCTATCCTATTTATAACGTCAAACAACCGCGATAGTCTTCGATTTTATAATATATTTTTTTATGTACACATAATATTTATTCTATTTAAGTATTTATTAACTACATATTATTACTTATTATTATTATTATTTATTATTACCTATTACTCATTGTTATTGAGTACTTATATTTAGTTTTTTTTTTAATAATCATTTCATTATTCGTGTTCTCCTTAGAACAGTATGTCTAGTTAGGAGAGGCACAAAATATGTTAAATTTAATTACCTACTATGATTTCTTCTTAGTCTTGAAATAAATAAATATATAAATTGTGAAATCCGGAGCCGGGCACTAAACCGTTTGTTTGTTTGTTCTACTCTTTATTGTGAAATTTGACAATGAGCGGGTTTATGCATACGACAATATCTTAAAGCTAACAACGGTTAGGACTGTGATGTACTTTTTGTGAATATGTGTTTATACCACGCGTGGAAGTGTGTGTTATTATTGTTTGTTTGTTTGTTTGTTTATACTCTTTATTGTGAATTGTCACAATGGGCGGGTTTATTGTCATATGACAATCTCTTACAACCAACCCTACTATGACGTGTTATATGTATGTGTGCGTGTAAGATGTCTGTAAGTGTGTGTCTTGTTATTGCATTCGATCGACAGAATTTAAAATGCAATTCCGTTAATTTGATCCCAACGGAAAATGGTGACCCAGCCGGGAATCGAACCCAGGACCTTACAATGTAAGATCAGGCGACCTAACCACTATGCCACCGTGCCGTGTATTATTGCATTCAATTGACAGAATTACAATGCAATTCCGTTAATTTTATACCAATAGAAAATGGCGACCCAGCCAGAAATCGAACGCGGAACCTTACAATTTAGAATCAGGCGACCTAACCACTATGCCACTTATTCAACAGTCAATTGCTAGTCAAAATTAAAGATAAACTGTCAATCTTTAATTAACAAATTCACTTTTTTTATGAAAACGCCAATATTTAGGGTAATAAAAAAACATAATTTATATTCAACAAATGGTTATTTAGACTTGCCACCTGTACGTACAATACTTTCTAGGAGTTTTTTTAATCCACTGTTTCCTATATTTTTAAAGCTCTATAAGGACGGTTCAGCATTTGAACACCTGGGAATTATGAATGTAGTCGAAATTGGAGATATGTATTTTTATCAAAATATAATCAAAACGGTGAGAGGTATCAATGTGCCAATTTTTTTTTTAAATATTGGTCCATAACTTTCGATTCCTTTAAATCAACCGGGTTGATCGTGTTTGAAGTAACCAAATAAATTGGTCAATCAATTGCATATTGCTTTTGCATCTATTCTGACGATTTCGTTTTTTGATGGCACCTTTAGACTATATTTATATATTTATTCGGAAGAAAATCCACAATTAGTTATGATGGTCAACAATATAATTAGAAATTTGAAGAAAAAAAAGAGACATACAGTAATGTTAGCTAATAAAATAGTGAGAATACAAGGATAGTTACATACTTATATACCGTAAGATTTTAGTTACCGGCATCATAAAAGGGATGAATCACTACAAAACAGTAAGCAAATTTGATTTTTAAAAATATATTTTTTTGGCTATTTTTAAAAATTATATTTATTGAAAAAGAAATGAGAAGCATTGAGCGCGTTGCGCCATCTAACGGTAGGTAAAATATCGCTAATACTGTTTATTAGCGATATTTTATCTACCGCTAGATGGCGCATCGTGCTCAACTCGTTTCATACAAATAAAAAAAACTTTTTTCCCAAGTTTTTTAACAAAAGTTGCTTACCTGCTCATACTGATTCACCCCTTCAATTACGCTGTAACTAAAACCTCACTCTGTATATGCATTCTCATATTACATGATAAATATAAAATTATTATATAATAGATAGATATAAAATATATTTAATACTGTCTTAACCTAAAAGAATCATAAGAATCTTATATAATAACTTTCTCCTTATGATGTTGACAACCTACTTGCATTAAATGATCGCAGTATTTAATGATTAGATTAAATTCTTCTCCGACTTCTTGCATTATTTCCTATGGGAAATCGGAAATGAGCTCGATCAAGCGATCAGTGCTATGGCGAAAACCGCAATATCCGTTACGAAGAAAAGGCAAAGGCAAATCAACGTAGAACTTATCTGTCTTTTCGCCTTTTAATATTATATTTGAAGTTCCTTTGTTATGTCGTGACGTACAAAGGGCCTTTGTCGTTTTATTTCTGCGCCGTTTTATTTCATGGTCAAAGTTTGTCTTTTATTTTTTAAGTTCTTTGTTTGTTTATTTTGACTCTATGTTGTTACCTCTCAATTTTTTTTTTGCTTCAAATATTTCCTCAAGTTTTTTTACTTCAAATATTTCCTTATTCACAGCAAAATTATTCAAGGTCTCAAATCCTATCGTCAAATCTATGGTTTTCTTTCGATAATCTAATTATCCTTAGTCGGCATCATTTTTGTGCCTATTCTAAGAAAATTAGGTTATCAAAAACCATTAAAATTAATTGGCAGTAATCTCAACTATGTAACTATGCCGGTCTGCTTAACCCTTGGAGTAAATGGGTATTTTCATGGATGCATCTGTCTCTTTTGCAGGATTTTCGGCGACATCGACTTAAAGTACTATAACTACGAAACTACTACACCAATCATAAAAAGAACAACTGCACAATGATTGCATTGAAATTTCGAATATAGAATATTGAAATATCATTTTGTAAAACAATTAGATAATTATGAATAAATATGAGAACGTCAAAGAAGTGAAAAAAACGCGCGACCAGATTTGGTCGACTCGTACGCAACGGGTAATTGTTTCGCGACCAGATTTAGTTGACTCATACTCAACGGGTTAAGTGTCATTAATCTCGTTGAACTAATTTTAATTAAACTTGGCATTACACATCAATTAATATTATATTAGCCTTTGAAAGCCCATGAATTTATAGAGACCTTTAATTATATTAGCCATAAAATGCGTGTTATAGGATATGATATTACTAATAAATGGCAACTAAGTATTCCTTTCATAAAATAATAATAAAAAAATACGAAATATTAGACTTCCGTAAAAAAAATCTTTTAGATAGGACAACTGGAAAAAGTTAATTTTTTAACCGACTTCAAAAAGAGGAGCAGGTTATCAATTCGGTTGTATTTTTTTATGTTTGTTACCTCAGAACTTCGTCATTTATGGACCGATTCGGACAAATCTTTTTTTTAATTGAAAGGATATACATTCAGATTGGTGCTCTCCTGATGGGATCCATTTGGAATTGAGGGAACTCCTCAAATATTATCATAAGATGTTGAAAATTTGTATATCGGTTCTATTCCGATGACAATTCATTTTTTTATGGCAAGCATGACCTAATTTTACACCCAGGGTTGGCTCCCGATGAGAGAAATCCTTAACGGTCAACAGCACAGACACGTAATTTTGTATACGCATACAGTTATGATTGCTCGTGTTCTAAGTTTTACCATGACATGGCTGCTGCACCCAGGTTTGACTCCCGACGAGGGGACTTCTCAACGATAAACAGCAAACACGAAATTTTGTATATGCTTTCAATTACGACAGTCCGTTCTAAGTTTCACCAAGACAGGACTGCGGCACCCAGGGTTGGCTTCCAACTCCTCAACGGTCAACGGCTCATACACGAAATTTTGTATACGATGATGATAGCCCATTCGTATTCAATGATGATAGCCCGTTCTAAGTTTCACCATTACATGCTCCACTTATACACTTTTTTAGAGTCGGTTTCATTTGTTAAAAATTTGTCTATCTATACTAATATTATAAAGAGGTAATGCTTGTAAGTTTGTAAGTTTGTATGTAAGGGATAATCTTCTAAACTACTTATCCGATTTCAAAAATTCTTTCACTAATGAAAAGCTAAATTATCGAGTAATGCTATATTTTATTGTGATAAACATTAGTTTTCAATACGAAATCACGTTATTTCTAAATCGAGTCGGAGAAAATGTGCTGGTGATGTGCTTTATCGGCTTGCGCTGACGAAACGGTTTGGTATATTTAAAAACTATGTAAAACAAAAACGTCGGCCTCAAGGAGATCTATAAAAAAGTTTGCGCCAGAATATATCCAACTTTTATATTTAAGCCAAAATAACTGATTTTTGACTCAAAAATTTAAGAAAACAAAGTAGTTTGAGTTTGTTGAAGACATTAGCGGTAAAAGATAAATCCTTATCAAAATAAACTAATCCATAATAACAGGCGCTAAAAGGAGATATAATTAGTGTATATTTTTTAGGTGGAATAGTTTTAGAGATATCATGATATAAGTAACGCGGACAAGCACCTAGAAATACCTAGCGGAGGCTGCGCGGCGGCGACTAGCCCAACAAGGTCAGCGTTCAGCGGAAGGCGGCGGATGGCGAAGAACAATAAGCGAACAGGACGTCTTTTACTATATATCTAAAGGTAGCGTCTAAAAAGGCAAATATACGCCATCCTACTCAAATTAGCAACTCGATTCGAAACTTTACGCGAAGCGAGGCCGCGGGCAACAGCTAGTTATTATATATAATTTTTTTTAATATAATCATAGGATTAGTTAAACTACGGGGCTCTCCAGTAGGTACAATATGCATATTCTTGATAAAATAGCGTTAAGAATAAGAGAATTGGCCGTTTACTTCAGCTGCATTTATAATCATCATTTAAAATTGATGCTTTTATTATCTATACCAATATTATAAAGAAGTAATGTTTGTAAGTTTGTAAGTTTGTATGTAGGGGGCAATCTCCTAAACTACTTATCCGATTTCCAAAATTCTTTCTGTAATGGAAAGCTATCGGCAAATGCAAATATATATTATTTCTATAAATATTAGTTTTCAATACTAAATCCCGATATTTGTAGATCAAGTCGGAGGAAAATGAGCTGGTGAGTTGTTTTATCAGCGTGCGCTGATCAAACGGTTTGATATATGTTAAAATAATATATGATAAAAATTTCCGCCTCAAAGAGATCTATAAAAAAGTAAACGGCAGCATATAGTATACATTATTGTAACTTTTATATTTAAGGTAAAAATAACTGCTTTTATATCTCAAAAAAAATAAGAAAAGTAATTAGGCAGGGGTTGTTGGAAGACATTAGCAATAAAATAAGAATGCTTATCAAAATAAATTATTCCGTTATCACGGGTGTTAAATAGAGTTAATATTAGCCATTAACCGTAAGTTTTCGGTATATAGTTATACAGATATCTTGAAATTAATGACGCATGCAAGCATCCCGATATACCTAGGTCAGTGTACAGCGAAAGACGGCGCGGGTGGCGAGGAATAAGACTAATACGTCTACGAGATAGGTAGCGTGGTAAGGTATACCTATCTCTAGCGTAGCATCTAAAAAGGTAGCGTCTAAAAAGGCAAATAAACCCCACGCTACTTAAATTAACAAAACGATGCGAAACTTTACGCCAATCGAAGCTGCGGCCAACAGCTAGTCTATACTAATATTACAAAGAGGTAAAGAGTTTTTATCAAAATATGATAAATTTTGATAATGAGTTTTTATCAAAATTAGTAAATTTATCGTCTCAAGTGTTTAAAACAAAAGATTTTCCCTTTTACTGCATATAATTTCCCATTTACTGCATAAATAGTTAAAGAGATAATACGCTCACAAATAAGACACTCACAAGAAGACACTCATAAATAACGGTATTATAGTCAAATTGGCATGCAAATACATATATACATATGCAGTAAAAATATAACCCATCTTTTGGCAGTCAGGAAATAAATCATAGCACTCAGTACTAACCGAACCACACTCATAATTTCATAACAAGTAAAAAGTTTTACCGCCCAACGAAGTGGGCACGGGTCAGCTAGTATTAAAAAAATACACAGCCAAATATGGCTGCAATAAATGAGTGACGAATAATGAACGCTAAGGATGTCGGCTTGTCGCAACCCTCTTCCTTGATCTCTCACAAGCATTATATTTGTTTGACCACTCCCTTCGTTTGTTAAAACCCTGCGCTATGATATAGTAGGATTACCTGTGCATCTGATTCGATCCTTCCTGGTAAGTCGAATGCACGGATATTATCGTTCAAGCTCTAACTACAAAGTCCGTGTGGCTGTATCGCATAAATAGATTATTCTCATACCAAGCCGTCTAGCCCTTTTAAAATCTTAAGTCGAAAACGACTAGCTACTCATGAGTACATATTATCTATATTTTCCAAACTAAAGAACGATTGTAACCTTTAGCTATAAAATACTAATTTGCATGTAAATCGGAGCGAGTAAATTCCATAACTTAGAATGCCGACAATCAAGTATGACTTTTGCATTTTATTTATTTATTTTTGAAAATTTAACCTTACAGATAATTCAAAATAGTTAATTATTATTCTAGACTATAGCATACATATATCCAAAGGTTTTCTACCTTTTCTTGTCAATACTAGGTACTACTTTTTAACAACATTTATGCTATATATTACATGCCTACCTAATTGATTGGTAAGAAACGCCTTTCCCATACTTTGCAGTTGTGCTAAGTTCACCTGCCAAATAACCAATTCTGGCTAAGCCGAACATAATGCAAGGACACGAAGCGTTCGTTCCGTGAAGCAGTGTTGAACGATGTTAGTTTTACAGAGCTTTCGGTAACGCGAACCATACGCGAGTTCTAGCCCGGCAGGCGGCCACAAACAGACCGATTCTTCTAAGGATGGTCGGATTATCAACGAACCCTCTAAGCAGTTTATACCCCCTAAAATAAATGCCGTAGGGTATTAGAATGGATATCTATAATCTTCCAATTACATGAACCTCAGAAGGCGTTTCAGTATACTATCCATCCTGGATATGTAGCTATTGGGCCCGATTGCGTTTCTTTGTGAACTAAAACTAAAATTAGTCCAAGCGAACGAGACAGAGCAATACTTTAAAACGGTATATGAAACGAACGATCGTCGATAAATACTACCTGCCGAACTTATACTCGTCCGAATAAATTCGAGCATATTTCGTGCGGTGTAAGATTTGACCTTGGCGGGCAGTTTTAATGCAAAAAATGACAACCGATCATCTCACAGTTCGCTCTAGCGTATTGCCCTGTCTCGTTCACACGGACTAATTTCTGATTTTAGTTCACGAAGAAACGCAATCGAGCCCATTATATATTTGCCGCGTCAACTTCTCATCTGCTCCGAATTAAGGAATTGAATAGATGAATAGGCACATGACAAATATGTTGTTAAAATGACTCACACTGAGAAAAACAATACCATATAATAATACGGAAATACGCATATTTTAACAAGGACTCCGTATATAACCCGGACTGTGGTCCATACGTATGAATCAACATGGTAGTTACCGTGCTGTAATATTAAAACATAATGTAATTTTATTACGTCATGACCTAGGGATCTCGCTTTTAACATGAGAGCATTTAGTAGCATACGTACGGTTAGAGTCGGGCACATAAATCATGTTAATAAAATAAAATACAAACGGAGCTGCCATGGAATTCACCGACCAAAAATCGGGCCCATCATATATAATTATTATAATTCTGGGAGGTGAAGGGTAGAATCCGGACTAACGACCGGCGGTGGTAGGTTTAGGACAGCTGTCTTGCCACACGTAAGCGTTCACCTTACCACCCATTCACTCCCCCTTCGAAGCCATAGAATTTGAGATGCAGAAATCGCGGTTTTAGACAATTTTTCTAGAAAGGAGTTGATTATTTTCCTGGAGAGACCAAGATCTTTAAAAAGGTGAAACAAAGATTTAGCTGGCAGGCCACGAGCGCCTACTTCCACCGCGTGAAGGTGAACAGTGAAGCCGTTCCGGGTGACGGCATTTGCGAGTTCATGGTATTTATTTAATTTGTACTCGTGGTCACACTACAATATAACTTTATTTCCGTATTTACTGTACGGAAAATATTGGTACATACAATTAAGTAATGGAGTGTCAATAAAATTCCTTGTAATTAAAAAAAATACGATTGAACCATCGTTATTTTGTATTTATTTATTTATTTTTTTTTTTAAGAATTAATTACTATGAAACATTGATTAGCTTATAAAAATAAAAGGAACCGAATGGCAAAACCTTAACCTCTTGCTTATTTGTTTCTGTCACCCAACTGGGACTAGCCCGTTCTAGGGTGGACAGGACTCCAGTATTACGATCAAGTTTGCTTGATTGCTTGGTTGCTTACAAATATACAAGTTTTAGTAAAAAGCTAATGACACTAAATTGCCCTAAAATGTGGTCTTCAGAATAAAATTTAAAAAAAATAAAAATAAAAAAAATATTAAAAGATAATATAATAAATAAAATGCAATTCCATTATTTAATCGGCAATAAATATCTTATAAAATTCGATTAAATAAAATAAATAAAATTATATGGGAGAAAAGAAAGAAACAGTCATTAATATTTATTAATATAAAATTACCTAGTCTGAAAAGTATACTTCATTGTCAAAGTCAAATAATTTTTGGTAGTTAGTTCAATGTTAAAATATACTTAACATATATGTTTAAAAATATTTTAATAATTTGTGCACCTAAGTTTTATTATACTATTATTTCTAACATTTGATGTATGGTTAGTCTGTCATGATTCGATAACCATTTCTTTAATTTATTTTTGAATTCCCTAAATGTCATATTCATTTTTATTTCCATATTGACCAGATTGTAAAATCTCGGCGCAATGAAAGAGTAATGTCTTTGTCCAAATGATGTTTTCCTTCTGGGTATTATTAAGCTATTTTCTAAAACTTGTCTCGTTGGTCGCCGGTTCTGAATTATTCCTAAATTTTAGTTACTGTCCTAAAATAGCCTTAAGAGGGAAGTTTTTAGAAAAACGTTGCCTACAGTCAAGAACTTTAGCTTCCTTATAAGGTTCATTAGTGGGATGGCGATATGGTCTACGTAGAATAATTTTTAATATAAATTTCTGCGCAACTTGCAATGGCTCTAGCAGGGTTTTACCACATCCACCCCATCCAATTATGCCGTAAGTGATTCACATAAAGCATAATAAACAGTTTTTAGTGTTTTGGAATCCAGAATATTCCTCAGTTCTTTGAAAACATATCCAAGGATTCGCACCTTCGTAACCACGTTATGTATATGAGAATCCCAACGGAGAAAGCAATCTAGAGTGATCCCTAGATATTTACAAGATATTTCTCTTTGTATAGGCTGACAGTTACAAGACTCTACGCTATCGCACTCGTGTATTACAATAGTTTTATTAGTAGTGGGTTGACCTCTGGTTGTTATACTAAATGGCATGTATTTGGTTTTGCCAACATTAAGCGTCAACATAAAGTTTCCTAGCCAATTTTTAATAATTTCCATGCCCTCGTTTGCTTTCTCAAATGTGTAATCCCAGTATAAAACCGTAATAACAAAATGGCAATTAAAGAATTAATCTAATATTTTTTCAGTGCATGTTCCTAATTACAAAACCTAGCAATTTGTAAGAATTATCAACTAGGGTGTAGATGGGCTGTATGTGTGTCAATCGTAAGTCAAAAATCACTTCTAGGTCCCTTGTTTGATTCACTTGCGATATTCTGTAAGCGTCCAACAAATAATTGCTATAAGAGACGTTGAAAATTTAATGAACAGCTCTCCTTCTCGATGAGAACCATTACCGTGCGAGGCCATTACCAAAGCGGCTGACAGCTTCAAATGTGGCATGGTTTTGCGTACAACCGTGCTATTCATTTGTGACGGCAAACCGCAGCGATGCGGGCACGTCTCTCTGCTCTGCTCCTCTCGCCTACGCCCCTACCTCTCTATACCCTCTAGCTACCCATGGTGACATTTCACATTCATGCGACGACATGCGCCACACCCGCATCCTACGAATTTGCATCAAAATACCTAGTTTACATGGGACGGGTGCTCGGACGAGACAGTAGAGCAACATTATACATGCAAACAAAATCCTATAGCCGGTGGCTTGACCTTGGATATTACAGTGTCGAAGAGAAAAAGGCTGTTTTTCGTCCATGGAAAACGTTTAGTCGAATATTTCAAATTCAGGAAAAACAAAAAACTCTTTGTTACTACCATGTATGTTCTCAATATACCTGTATAAAACCCTTCATTTGATCAAACAAATCAGGGAACTTGTTGCCTTTAAGCAATATCTTACAGGTAACCTAAACCTAAAGAAAACATGTTTTGCGGAGAAATAAGATAAAACTGTAATAAAATCACTTATAAAGGCAGCTCGTGTCAAATGTATCCAACATTAAAATCCAAAGAATATGAAACATTTTTTAAAAGACAATAGGTAATGGTATAAACGTATATAAACGTTTCATATAAACGATCGCTTCGCACCAGTCTTGCCGCGAATCTGCCTTTATCGGCCATTTTGTACATCTGCGACCACCCATCGGCATTCAAGTCGCGATTGCGCTACGAGAACTGTGCATCCGCCATTGATTTGTAAAGTACCTACCTACGTAAATTCTTCCGTCTCTACGCCCTTCATATGTTGAAATCATTCATACTATGCCTTATCTGTCCTATTAGAATCATCCGATAGACCGAATAGAATCATCGAGTCGCGCACACTAATGTTTTTTTTTATTTAATTTACCTAGCTTCAAAAGACGATTTTAATCGAAATGGCGGTCGCTTTGTTATCGCCGTAACCTAGCAATTACCAAAGTTGTGATTATACCAACGTTATAATTTCGTTTTTGGAGTTTACTCCTTTAGAATCGATTGCATTTAAAGCCCCCGGTATGAGAATTTGATGGATAGTAAAATCAAACGTTAAAACGTTAACAAAAAGCATTACGTTTAATGTCAGTAAAGTTGAAAATTGATAAAGTGTAACAATACCCAACAGTAGACCATAGTATAAAATCGAAGACTATCGCGGTTGTTTGACATTATAAATAGGATAGAAAACGCAGTCTACCCTAGACAACGGCGGCTGCAACGTCACCGTAACGTCGGGTCCTACAAATTTCACGCGGTAAATTCGTTTTCTATCCTATTTATAAAGTAGACCATAGCTTCGATGAAATTTGTCAGCTTCCGAGCCAACACATACTATCCATATCGAATGATGAAATGATGAAATGAGATCGAAATCATCGTCGAATGATCGTCGAAGAATGATGAAATGAGACAGATATGAATCGCCCGCGGTTTCGTCACAGCAGGTGGAGGGGATGGAGGTCGAGGCGACCGCCCAGTCCACTGGCTCCCAAACGACCACAGCAACCACAGCGTCCGCATGCACGCAAACGGACGAAGAGTGTGCGACTACACCGTCCCCACAACCACAACCCCAGCCAGAAGAACCAGAAGAGCCAGAATACCTGGACGAGATGCGATTCATCGCGAGCGACGAACTGGTCATGATGGACGTAACTGAGCTGCTGGAGCTCATTCGCGCGTGTCAAATCGGCACGAAGGAGCAGAACGTCATGCTGCTGAACACGTACCTTCAGTCGGACCTACCTCGTGCCACGAGACTAGCAGAAATGTTGAAGTTTGCCTCAAGGTGAATAGCCCTGAGACGCCATACTCGCGAAAGCCGGGCCAGTGGGCCCGATTCAAGAGAAGCCGCACGAAAAGGCAAAATGCCTAGTGGTAGACGTCACAGGCCGTTATAAATGGCTTGTCGACCGATTTCGTTGATCCGTAGCGGTTGTTATGAAAACTCGCATTGAATTTGAAATCAAAACAAAATTTGTTTCAATTATTATTGACGAAACTCCCGATATCAGTCACAAAGAACAATTATGCCTGATTCTTCGATATTATTTTGGAAACGACATTCATGACCGTTTTTTTGGGTTCGTTAATGTATCTGAAAGTCGTATAGCAGACACACTGTGTAATATTATTTTAGAATTGCTAAATAAACAGGAGTGTACCGCAAAATTAGTAGCACAGAGCTATGATGGCGCTAGTGTTATGTCGGGTGTTAGAAACGGAGTAAAATCAAAAATAAAAGATGTTTGTCCACAAGCAATTTACATTTGGTGCAATGTACACATTTTAGCCCTGGTGTTGTCTAAATCATGCAACAGAATTCGAGAAATCAGTTCGTTTTTTTCAACACTACAGTCTTTGTGTAATTTTTTTAGCCACAGTACAAAACGATCTGCCTTTTACGATACTCATTGCAGCAAAAAATTACCTCTTGCCCCCGCTACGCGTTGGGCGTATATCTCGCGAACTGTAAACACAGTTTTTGTGCAAAAAAATAATCTTATTACATTGTTTTCTGACATATGTGACAACCCTCAGGACTGGGACGGGGATACGGTTTTAGCAGCGGAGAATTTTGAAAACTCGTTGCGATCATTCCATTTAAATTTTTTCTCCTTGTTTTCCACCGAATTTTTTAAAAAACTGATAGCTTTTACAATTCCTTCAAAAATCACAAGTCGATGTAGGTTATTGTAGCAATAAAATAAAGGAATTTCAGACTTGGTTACGTGTTGAATTTCAATCAGAATTTGATCTCCTTTATGAAAACATTCTGCAAAATAACTCAGCTCCTCGTTTGAGACGTAACTTACGCTGTGCTGATACTGAATATAAGCGACTTTTTGTCCAGGTAATTGACAACATATTCTGCGATATTGAGGATCGATATTCGGAAATTTTCAAATTGAAATTTTTCCAACTCTTCAACAACAAACTATACGAGAAATACCGTTTAGATTTTCCTACAGAGGCATTAGATTCATTATTTGACATTTATGCAAACCATTTTGACAAACAAGTTTTAAAGAACCAATTGATTTGTTTGTACTCCTCTCCTGAATTGAAAGATTGCAATGTTTTTGAACTAATTGTTTTCATTAGTCAGAATAGCCTCGAAGACGCCTTTCCCCAATTGTTGAAGTTAGCGTATCTTGTCGTAACTATTCCTGCTACAAGTGCTTCCGCGGAACGTGCATTCTCATCTCTTAAGCGTATTCATACTTACCTAAGAAATACACAGGGTCAGGAACGTCTATCTGAGTTATCAATGGTTGCTATTGAAAAACAGTTGTTTATAGAATTAAAGCGTTCGCCATCATTTTACTCAGACGTAATAAACTTATTTTTGAAAAATGATAGACGCTTCGATTTAGAATATAAATAAGCTAGTTAAAGCTATGTACCTAACACCTAATTCCTTTTTGTTCCCTTTTTTTATAAAAAAGTCTTATAGCTCATACAAGCAAGGGTCAACTTCTTAACTCGATGTCACTCGCTCAACCGCTCAACCTCGCTCACCGGAGGTATTCGACTGCTGATAAGTGTATGTTAAATTCTGTCTAGCAATAGTATGCCTTCAAAGTGCTTTATTGAATCTACGACACAAGCAGTAAATTTCAAATTGAAGATTGAAGAGGAAAGAGGTACTACTTTTCGTTACTATAAAAAAACACAAATAGGTATGTCGGGCTTGCCCCATTCATCAACCCCGGGCACGCCACTGCTACCTAATAATAGAAATAGTCAATACATTTTAGTCAACTTGCAATCGTTTTAAAATCTATTACAGAAAGAGATATAGACGAGATGCACACAGTTTTTAGAGATCGTTAATATTGTACAATTCTCTTTCAATGAGATATAATTTGAGTTTATTTTTAAATTGAAGCATTTTTCCTTCGCGGCATATTTTTTTTATACTAAAGGGTAGCTTATTGTAGCATATATTTCCGACGTAGCTCGGATACCTTTTAAAAAGTTCTAGATTTGGACGAGGAAGAATCAGATTATTTCTCCCCTTGGTAAAGTGTTTATGGATATCTGAATGTATCGACAGCTGAGCTAGATTTTTTGTGATCAATTTGACGCATTCTAAAACGTATAGAGATGGAAGGGTGAGGATTTTAAGCCTTCTGAAATGACCACGGCATGATTCTACACAACCCAGATTACTTAAAATTCGAATGGCCCGTTTTTGCAATGGAAAAATATGTTGCCTTAGATCGATGGTGCATTGCGCCCAGAAGAGAATACCGTAACGTAGAAAAGACTCAAAATAAGCGAAGTAAATCGTTTTCGTGTCCTTAGAATTAATCAGTTTTCGTATTTGGCGCAGCAGAAAACAGGCACTAGAAAGTTTGTCTCTTAATTGTTCTCCGTGTGCATTCCATCTCAAGTGATTATCTAAAACTAAACCAAGAAATTTGTGAGAACTGACATCGGCTATGTTGTTTTTTCCAATATGTACCTGTGGAGTATTTTGCATTTTATTTTGCTGAGAGGATATAAACATTGAAAGAGTTTTGGACGTGTTAAGGGATAACTTGTTTCTCTTAAACCATGCATTTAGTGAAACCAATTCAGCATTTAAAGTTGTAACAACTTGGTCAATATTAGAATGTGCATAGGTAATGCTGGTGTCATCCGCAAATAATGTTACTTTGGAATGTGTTAAGGCAGTTGGGAGGTCATTTATATATAAAAGGAAAAGAGTTGGTCCCAGAATACTCCCTTGTGGAACTCCGCACTTTACTTCGCACTCATTGGACATTACATTCTTTAATAATCCGCCTTCGTAGTTACAAAGTTGTACTACTTGTTTCCGATTTGATAGGTAACTGTAAAACCACTTAAGACTATTCCCTCGGATGCCGTATTTGTCGAGTTTACTAAGCAACATATTATGATTCACCATATCGAACGCTTTTGAGAGATCGCAGAGACCGTGCCTGAATAAAGTTTCGCGTCAACATTACTGTACATTGTTGATAAAATATTATGTAGTGCATCTATTGTCCCTTTATTTCTCCTAAAACCAAATTGAGTTTTTGATATAATGTCTTTATTTTCTAGATATTTGACTAACCTGATATTAACTATTTTCTCAAGAATTTTTGAAAAAACCGGCAGTAGAGCTATTGGCCTGTAGTTGGCAATATCAGTTTTCGGGCCTTTTTTATATAATGGAACAATTTTTGCAATTTTAAATTGCTCCGGGAAAACACCATCTCTCAGAGAAATATTAAATAAGTTAGCTAGTACGTCGGCTATTACAGGCAGTGCAAGTTTCACTGTTTTAATAGTAATATCATCAACCCCAGAAGATTTTTTGGTTTTCATTGAGTGGACATTTTTTGTGATCTCAACTGCATCGGTTGGTTGCATAAAGAAAATATGGCGGCTGTAACAAATACTGTGTCCGCCTCCGTTCAATTTCATTCCTACTTTTTGATACAAAACGCTATTATCCTACTGTAAAACAAAAGTCGCTGAACACGCTCGAATGCGCTAACAGGTTAAAGCGCTATACGATCATAATTTTAGCATGTCCCATATTTCATCAATTGATACTGATGCAGATACAAATAGGTACAGACAGATGGACTTGATACAGATAGAGAGTAAAGTCTCATCCATTCAATTCCATTTGTAATCTTTGATACGGAACCGTATTATCCAACTGTTAAACAAAACTTGCATACCACGCTCGTAGGCGCTAACATGTTAAAGAGTCATAATTTTACCTTGTACCATATTTAAAAGTTTTATCGTGTAAAAAATATCGAATAAGCACGGTTTCAATCACAAAGTAACAATTTTCAAAAGGGCATTTTTCCGGTATTTCGATGACCCGGAATTCCGGTATTACATTCCCTAGGCCCCCGCGTATTGATTGATGGATTCAATGACGTGCTATCGAAACATAAATCACTTTAATTGGCAATCGTGTAACGTTATACAGAATAGACGATGTCGCCCTAACAATACATTGCAACGAATCTCGCCAGCGGCTATTCAACCTCCGAGCATTCAATGTAGCTTATGGTGATTTGTGGTACAGTTGATGCATTTTCGGAGTGCTACCTTTATACATAGATTGAACGCTGTGCACAGGCGATGTATATCCTGAGAACACGGCAATTTACCTTGATTTACAAGACTAATTTACAACACTAGTATATATAAACAAGGAACAGACTCACGTGTACATGTGTGCATTCTATACACACGGTTGGCCGTTAAACCTTTAACCGGTCGGAAGCCAGCCTTCGCGCGCATAAAACTGCGTCGCAACTTTTTGGTCCATTTTGG
The DNA here is from genome assembly GCA_944548615.1 of Micropterix aruncella. Taxonomy (NCBI): domain Eukaryota; kingdom Metazoa; phylum Arthropoda; class Insecta; order Lepidoptera; family Micropterigidae; genus Micropterix; species Micropterix aruncella. The sequence goes on along the minus strand of OX155953.1, from coordinate 31,874,283 downwards.
TAAATAAATTCTATCAATAACGAGTTTTCAATAATTCCCTCTTGTTACCTAATCATTAATCTTGTTGGTCATGTACAAGTATATAATATATTTATATATTATATATGGGGGCTGGCCGAAAGGGCTACGCACAGATCTCTCAAACATCGCAGAATGCCTATAGGCATTGCTGGCGCCCGATCGGTTAAGAACCGTACGACATATGTGTCCTATAACTTTAAAAATAATTTTTTAAGTTATAAAATTAGAATAATTTGTAAATTATATTTTTTCCGTGTTATTGTGACATCAGAATCTTAGTATTGGTAAAAAAAATGTATATCGTTTTTTTTTAAACATCGCAAATGACCAACGAACGGTGAATTTAAATAAATAAATAAGTGAAATACTTAACGCAATTTTTTCAATTTGCCTTTTTTTAGTGCGTAGGTACTAACCCTTATTAAGCTAATAAAATCATATTTAATAATATGCACAATATATTTGCATCTCTTATGGACCACAGCCCGCACATTTGTCTGATCAAATTATACAAAATCTATTAAACCAATCTTCACCAAACTTAGCATATATGTTACTCGCATAGTTTTTTAACAGTCTTATGTATTATAAATTTCTTTACTCTACGACAAAGCGAATGGTCCTCAGCGGGTTAATCCATAGTAAAAATAAGTACTTACTACATGAGAAAAATATCTTATATGGGCGAACCCGCGAAGAGATAGGTGGAGTGACTTTTGTAGAGATTGACCAATAAAAATACGGCATTGATGAAGCGTCATACAGAGATTCCACTTGCGTATGCGCCCGCGAGCGGGAGGACACTAAACGTTGATCGCAGCGCTGTCACATTAAAACGGTTTTTCCGCAGTGGTAATATAAGGGTGTTAATGCTAAAGCATAATTTGCGTAACTCTCAGAGCGCTATCACGTTTTAATTATTTGTAATAAATTTAGGGCCTAAAAAATGTAGCTAAGCTCCATGCTAGAGAATTAAACAGTCAATATAATCATATTAAAATCAAACACACTCACTGCTTACATTGCAGCAGTAATCGCGCCTGAAAGTTTTCGAAATCAGATTTAAAGCCTGAATGTTCAAGTCGATGAACAACTTTTTTCAGTCTAAGTTTTAAATTAGTTCCTTATCTATGAATTTGATTAAAATCTTTTCTACATTAGAGCTTATATTTTTTTTAAAATTCATGAAACAAAATTTCATCAGATATGGTCGTTCCCAGGTATCATGTCACCTTAATAACAAATATTGCAACCGCACATAGCGCACGCGCGAGCTAAGCTCTTTCATAATCGTCCTGTAGAGCACTATATCTCTTTGATGTTAATATCATTCACTTTGACTACTGTTTTCATCTCTTCTGAAGATCTAACCTCGTCCAGATCCAATTACTCTGGCTCCATACCCAATCATCTATTGTTTCTGCCTTTTTGAAGTCACCGTTATCTACATATTCGTACACAACCTTCATGGACGACCGCCCTGTTATTATAATATCGTATGGCGCGCAGAGCTATATATACATTGTTTAATAATCATAAATTGAATCGGTACAAAAGTCGTAATAAAATCAAATTGGAGCAGTAAAACAGATAATAAAACAAAATATTGAACAATACAAAAATTATCAAAATTAATAAACTGTAGAAACTAAAGCCTGAGATTCGTTTTTTTTTAAGTTTTATATCTAGGGACTTTATCTAGCTTTGTGCGAGGTCGGTGGTAAGGTAGATGTCGGTGTAACTGCCGTAGAAAGCGCGTTTGGAGCACTCCTGCACAATATGCGGGATGGACTGCGGGGTATGTGCGGGGGAGTTTCTCCAACCCAATTAAATTAAATTACTTTTCTGTCTGTTATTTCATTACGTTGATTATAATTATTTTTACTTAATTTGATTATTTAAATTTGAATATTTTTAGACATTTTTTTTATTATTATTTTTTAATTGATTTTATATTTGTAATTTAAATTTCCGATTTTTATATTTTGATAATTTTATTCGTATTTTTTTAAATGTTAGTTTCATCCTTATTTAATGTAGTTTATGTAGAACTCTTCGGATGCTTTCTATTTTTTCTATTTTTTCTAGTTTTTGTATATTTTTGTTATTGAATTGCTGATTCTCTATCTTTTCTCATCATTTCTGTTGTTTTTTATTTTTCTAGTTTTTATGTCTGTGTTATTGAATTTTTGAATTTCTATGTTTTTTTTTCAATTATTAGTTTTCTTATAGACTTTATATAATTTTATGAGTAATTTGAAATATAATTTTATTTGTAGAAATACCATTAAATAGGTAATTTCTATACCCAGATCGGGTTTTTGAAAATAAATTATTCCTATTTTTATTCTTATTCTTCTTATTCTTGTGGAGCATTCCGGCGCATCTACCGTGGCCTGTGCGGATGCGGTTTAATATCTAACATTCGCGCCGGCACAAGTCGAATCCAGGCGGGCGGGTGTGCACGAAAGAGATGAGGCCATGTTTGTCCACCCCGCTATTGGTCCATTCTATCTGCCAGGCGGCTCCAGGATCAAAACTGATGGTGAGAAGTAATTCAGCTAATTCACACAAAGGATTTCGGAATTTCAGGCGTTTTTCGCCGTTAAGGAAATTCGAGTCGGAGTGGTATATTTGGTTTTTGAACCGAACTTTGTCCATTCTCAGCATAGAGCAGTCTGGCGTCGGATATGTGGAGGTTCAATGTTGTAAAATGTTGGTTGTCATTTGGTTGGGATGCTGTTGAGTATGCCCGAGATAATGCGCATCGTCCGATTAAGCTGAGCATCAACTTTGTGGGCATGCGCGCTGTTAAGCCAAAGGGGCGATGCATTCTCGGCAGCCGAATAAACGAGGTTCTCAGGGTGTTAGCGTTTGCTCCCCATGTCGATCCAGCCAGTTTCTGGATTATATTATTACTGGACGAAATCTTCACTGCTGCTTTTTCTAGATGAGATTTGTATGTGAGCGAGCGATCGAGGGTAACACCTGGGTATTTGGTGTTAGGATTAATTTTAATTTTCACCCCATTGAATTTTATATCTAGTTTCGCTTTGGCCCTGTGACTGTTTAGGTGGAAGCAGCAAGTTTCTGTTTTCAAGGGCTTGGGGAGAAGGCGCCACTTGTGTAAGTACTGGTTTAGCGATTTAAGGTCTTTGTAAAGCAATTCCTTTCCGTTTTAAAAGCTTGTAGTCTGAGCTGCCAATGCGATGTCATCGGCGTAAATAAACCTTCTCGATGAAGTTGTGGGGAGGTCGCTGGTGTATAGATTGAACAGTGTGGGTTCCAACACTGAGCCCTGTGGGAGTCCATTGAAAAACGTAGTCGTTTTCTGCGTTCAGGATTTCCAGTTTACTTTCCTGACCCACTAGCCTACGAGGAGAGAAAGTATTGTGAACGTGCAAAATTTTTATTTTTGATATGAAGACGGAAATATCCATTTATAGCCCCCCCTAAGGCGATTAAGACCATTTCCAGATTAACGTCTGTTTGTGTGTCTGCTTGTCTATGTGTCTGTGTATATTCCTTCACGATAACGCCCAGACGTTTAATCCGATTAAGCTCATTTTTGGCATCATTTGGTCATGGCAAAAGTTGATAGGTTAGGGTTGAAATTGGTCCACCCGGGGACGCACTAGTCATGACAGACACGCAGACGGATTCTAAGTCTAATATTTTGATATCAAAGTATTAGACTTAGAGTCCGTCTGCGTGTCTCTTTGTTCAAGCGTCTGTCTGTGTATGTATTCCTCCACGATAGCGCCCAAACGCGGTTGCGATTGAGATAAAAATCCAACATCATTTGGTCATGGCAAGAGTTAAAAGGTTTTGGTTAAAATCGTTCCACCGGGGGCGCAGTAGTCATACAAGTATTTTAATTTCAAAATATTGGACTTAGAGACTTGAAATTTGGTACACAGATGTCTTGTTGATCCTAAATCACACTCTGAAATTTTGTTTGGAATATCTTATATGCAAACTACACCAATAATATTTCAATTACGCCATACGTATTAATCAAATATTACCGCTTTTTTTAGCTCTTGGCCCAACCCTTACCCCGCCCTTATCCGAGAAACGAATCGCGCTACCCGAGGTTTTTGCAATGGAACCTAACCGGGTTCGTCCGCCGGCCGAGATAGGGTGCTCATCAATTTTATTAATGAAATTATTATTCAGATGAAATCAGTCCTTGGCTACTTGCTAAGTAAGTCTCAGGCTGGCGCAACCGATTTTACTTTCCTGGCAAGGAAGTATTGTGAACGCACCCTATGTGTGTCTATGTGCCTATATGTATTCCTCCACGATAGCGCCCAAACGCTTAATCCGATTGAGCTGTAATTTTTCATGCAGGCATCATTTGGTCATGGCAAGAGTTGAAAAGATTGTAGTTAAAATCGGTCTAACAGAGGGCATTCTAGTCATCCTTCAATCTCGAAATATTGGACTTAGAGACTTTAATTTGGGTACACAGGTGCTTTGATGGGCTGAAATCATATTGTGAAATTAAGCAGTGTGATTCATCGAAAGGGGTCATTGCAATCGGGTGGACAAAAAAAATAATAGGGTTGCGGGAGATTGGTGGTTTAGCGCGCAGGGGAGGGAGCTAGTCTGTCCGGAAAGTCTTCGGGTGATACAACCGTTTTTTTTTAAATTGACAAGACGCATATTATGCAATTTCGTCCCCGAAACGTCGTCAGTTGACTGTCTTGGGTCCGCAATTGATTCCGGGTTACGTTTAGATCTCCACATTTATAAACTCTGCGACAAGCTTAGTCTCGCATGTTTTGCACTCTGGCTACTTGCTCCCACTCTCATTCTTTCTCCCGAAAATCTTATTACGTACTTTACCTCTTAACGTACGGCGTAGATGTGGGCTAGTGCAGCAGGTCGCCAATGCGCTTACGTTCTTAGGGACGGGCTGTCCTCTGTGTGATACGTGTCCATTCTGTGACGCCCGCGAGGGGCCAGTTTCTATAATTTAGAGTTCTGCCAATTTCAAGAATCGTTTTAGTGAAAGCGGCAGTGTTTGTATTTAAGAACCCAATAGATTTCTGACTGAACAAAATTGTTCATGGTCACCCGACCAGACACGATGACTGCCTTCGTATTCATGTATTGGGTCCATCCCTATGTAATTGCTGCTCTTTCACACTGGCCACTTTGAACTTGAATAACTTGGAATTTCAAATTCAAATAAATATTTAGTCAAGGGCATGTTATTCTTTTTTTAAGAATCAGCTGGTAATTTATCTTTTCGACGTTTGTTTTCGCTCATTTTTTTTGTTTGTGCAACCATGGTAAAGTTGAAAATTTGCATAATTTTTGAATATGATATCCTGTGCCGGTGTTTTCTATTACAGCTTCTTGCAGTCTGGCTATACAGTTACCGTAATTCTGTAGTGTCAATAACTGAAAACACTTATGTAGAAGCTCGTTATTAAATAACTGAGCCATGTCAATCACTCATCGTCACTGCCTCTGCATGACAGCGTATAACTATAGCTTTCACTGCAAACAGTCGCAAAGTTGCGAAGTTGCGGCTTCAGACTCTTGGTCACCCACCGTACTTGCCAGACCTTGCTCCAATAGAGTATATTCAAATTTTATCAGAATTTCCTTTCAGTATTTAGATAACTTTTACAAGGAAAAAAATCAACTTTGAAGAGTCGGTAAAAAACGCCTTCAACGCATTTATTGGTTCCTGCTCACGAGAGTTTTAGCAGAGGAATTTAGCAACTCCCATTAAATGACAAATCTCTATAGATAACAGGGGCTAATATTTCTATTAATTAAATATTTATTTTTCATAGTAGGTTTAGGCCTTAAATTTCCTTTATAGAACAGCAACCTCCTAGGTAAAGGTCCAATATTAATGTAAATTAGAGCAGCAATCAAATAATATATTACTCGTCTAATCATGTACAAAAGACTGAGTGTGGTAGGAAAGAGCATAAATATTTTCATATCTTTTTGATTAATTTTTCAGAAAAAAATATCATTAAAAGTTAATCATAGAATAGTGAAAGTAATAGTAAAATTGTATAAATTTTAACGTATACTGAACAATATTCTATATAATATGATCTTTAATACAAAAAATAATGCCATAAATCCCTGTACACCCTACCACGCTTTAGTATCTGTTGGGTAACATAATCGAATAAGCATGAGGGTAAGGTTTCGCGATTCGGTTCATGTTATTTTGGTAGCCAAAATAAATGTTTTATAGAAATTACCTCTCAAATAAACAAATAAATGAAATGAACTGAATAATATATGCCTTTTGTTTAGGTTTAGCTCGTTCTGTCAATGCATACTGAGCTGTATTGAGGTGTTTATTTCATCTGCTCAAGGATTACATCCTCGATCCTCGATCTACCTTCCGCCATCTTTTGCCGGTCGTTTATTTTCCTTTAATCAATGGGTTTTGCTATGAATTCTATCCAGTTCCTTTCAAAATAATGTGAATAAGATTACCGACAGCAAAATTTAGTTTCTAAAATATAGTTAGGTAATTTGTCCCTGAGACTGAAATCTAGTGTTAAGTTTCAATATCGCACTTCTTTTCATTCACCTCAACGAATGACTCGTGGCTTATCCTATAAAGTGAAAAGAAAATACACGCGATAAAAGCGCCGATTGTTGCAGGTGAAACGCGTCGGACAATGCCAGCCGAAACAGTTCTTCTATCTACCGTTTGTATTTCCATACTGAAGCAGCTGGAGGATCGACTGTATGGCGAGCATGAAATGTATACGTCGGGCCTGTAATGGCGCTCTCGGAATATCGAATGAAGTACGTGACCGAAATAACTTGGCAACTTATTAACATACGTATGCGGTTTGCCGATCTGCCCAAGAAAATTCACAATAACCTTGCCGCGCATCCAATTTGCGACTTTATTTGTGTACCCACTCGTATATACGAACGGGAAAACATCTGAATACAAATGAAGATAATAAGAGAAATATCAGAGCGGTTCAGATTCAATTTTTCATTTTATTTTTGTTGGAAGTAAATTAGCTGATTTGGTTATTTTTATTTATTTTTATTTTTATTTCTGGAAACATACAGCGCATAGGTACAAATACATACGTGTGAATTAACATATTGTAGAAAAAAAAGAAAAACATTACGCCGATAATCGTTTCCTACGAAAGTAACATATTGAACAGATTTTAGCATATTTACTTAAAATTTGATTATGAACTAAGTTCATCTATAATAATATTATAAAGAGTTAAAGTTTGTAATGTTGTAGGAAGTAATTTCTAGATCTACTGAACCGATCCTGAAAATTATTTTACCAATAGAAATCCACGTTATTTGTAAGTGTCATAGGCTATAGGTCATAGGATATATTAATCCGAAAAATGAAAAGACTTTTTCGTGGTAGTCGGATTTGCAAAGTAAGTCGGAGAATAAGCGGTCGAATGAAAATGTTTTTAACTAACGCTGCCTCAACGATGCGAGATATATGATTAAGTTTAGTTGTATAACTTGATAATGCCTACAAAAATTCAGGGACAGCATATGTCTAACTTTTATATTTAAGTCGCAAAAGTAGTATTTTATATTATAAAAATAATTTAAATCGTTAGGTCATGTTTATTGGTCATATTATCAACAATTATGATTATTTATCAAAATTAGTAAATTTATCGTCTCAAGTGTTTAAAATAAAAGATTTTCCCTTTTACTGCATATAATTTCCCATTTACTGCATAAATAGTTAAAGAGATAATACGCTCACAAATAAGACACTCACAAGAAGACACTCATAAATAACGGTATTATAGTCAAATTGGCATGCAAATACATATATACATATGCAGTAAAAATATAACCCTTCTTTTGGCAATCAGGAAATAAATCATAGCACTCAGTACTAACCGAACCACACTCATAATTTCATCACAGGTAAAAAGTTTTACCGCCCAACGAAGTGGGCATGGGTCAGCTAGTATTAAATATAAAATTAATATAGAAAACTGATGGGAGAGGTAGGGAATTGGAAGTGATTAGGAAGGAAGAGTTAAACTATGGTATATGTATATTGATATAAATATAGATATAGATAGGTCGTATAGGATATATAGACACAGATATTTATTGATGTTTACAGATGTTTATAGATATATTGTAAATATTTATAGATATTTATAAATATTTGTAGTAGCTACTAATATGTTGCATGAAAAGTATATAACTAAGCACTATAGGTATTGACATGCTCGATAGGTGAAATTGATTTGAATAATTCCTTAACGAACGTCGGTTGGTTGAGGTTGAAAATGTCGATGGTGAAGAAACGAGAGTCGTACGTGCACTCGTTATCAGCCTATAAGCGATGGAATTTTTCCCGTATTTGGCTGGTATTGGCGCGAGAGACCTCAAACGTGCGTGAATTGCGAATTAATCGCGAAGGAACGGAAAAACGTAAGTTATATAGCTAAAGGGTTATAGGGTTATATAGCTAAACCACAACAAACTTCAAAGTTAATTCATTAAAAACAGCGCTAAAGTGTAAAGAACTTACAAATTTATTTATTATTTATAATTATATTATTTTTATGTTATATTTAGGTACCTACCTATATTTCATTAATTATAATTATTTCAGTATGAAATTGAAGACTATAGCAGTTGTTCGGCATTATAAATAGGATAAAATAGAATTTACTACGTGAAGTTTGTAACCCGAGTAGGGTTGGATATCGAAGGAAAAACATGTTACTATCGATAACAACATCGTAACGCAAACATGAGTCGAAAAATCATCGATATGTAGAGCATCTGAACATCTATATTTTCTTTCAAAAAACATCTTTCGTTAGCCTCATTTTGCTGACCGTCTCTAGAAGTTATGTACCTTTTAATAAAATCAATAATAGAGATAAATATGGTTATATTATTTATAATTCAACGTAAATGTTAATAAAAAAAAACAAAACAAAAATAATTAAATCTAAATTAAAAATAGGAAATGGCAGTGTTTAATCCTTTTCAAAATTTGTCATTTAAAGAAACATTAACTTAGATTACATTTTCATATATAAAGCAAATGAAAACATAATGTATAGATAAGAAATATCGACGGAGGAACAACGATGGTGCTAAAACATCGAAAAGGCCCCATCGAACATCGATTTCTGCTTATCGATGTTATCGATATATCGGACATCGCTATCCATCCCTAGCCCCAACGTTTCGGCGATGTTGGAACCGCCGTTGTCCTAGACTAATAGTACAGGATAGTCTACCCTAGACAACGGTAGTTGTAACATCGCCGAAACGTCTGATGCCACAAACTTCACGCAATAAATTTATTTTTTATGCCATTTATATATATTTCAATATCAAAAATCATAAAATTCAATAATTTGGTCATATTCTAGGTCTACATACACAATATACAAAAATAAAATAAAATAAAAAACATTAATTTGAGTTATTGGTGTAGATTTATGTACATTGACTGGTACCATGTGCTGTGGAAATGAATAAACCCAACCTTTGGTCATCGTAGTTCGGCTCGTAGCAACCATTTGTTTCCGGGCGTTTTATATTAGATTAGATGAACGAGTAACTATATTAAAAATGATTAAAAACACAACTGCCGTTACAGAAAGTGAACTATTGTATTTGTAAATGTTTCATATAATACACACTTCTAATTCAATTTAAGCATTTGGGAGTTATGGTGGAATAAAGAAGCGGAAAACATACATAGATGAACACTAAACACATAACGCTCATTTTCGTTGGGTAGTGGTGTAAGAAGAAAAAATATGATAAAAACTAATATATTTGTAGGTCTATAGCAGATTAAGTATACTCGTCATTATAAAAATGTTTGTATTAAAAAAGTACCAAATCCATTATGTCGCGGTCTTGTCATATTGACGCCCATGTAAAATAGACAGGGTGAGTATTTCTATTTACCTGTGGCGAATTTCCATTGAATGTGTGGCGGATTTGATTGATAGAGTAAAAGGGCCACGAAGCCATTTTGTGAATGTGAATCGGAGCCTTCTGTGCGCGGCTTCTCTCGGCCTTATTGTGATCATTGTGAAGCCGAACGAAGCAGCCGCATACGCGTAATGGGGCAAGTATACGGGGAAAGAGGGTGGATATTACTATGCTATCATAGGGAAGCGACCGGATTTGTGTTAATATTTGAATCTGATACGTGGCACTTTATACAAATTTATTTGTTTATTTGTTTGTTTCTACTTTCTATTGCGAAACTTCACAATGGGCGGGCTTATTATCATACGACAATCTCTTACAACGAACCATACTATGATGTGCTTATATGCATATGTGCGTGTAACATGTGTGTACGTGTGTGTCTTGTAATTGCATTCAATATACTGAATTAAAAATGCGACTCCGTTAATTTTATCCCAAAGGAAAATGTGACCCAGCCGAGAATCACACCCGGAGCCATATAATACAAGATCAGGCGACCTAATTACTATGCCACCGAACCGTGGCATAGTGGTTAGATCATCATAATGTAAGATCAGGCGACCTTAGCCCGTGGTATAGTAATTTGAGATTCGCTAACCGCATGTGTCAACAGTTCCTACTTTTCAAGTTTCGTTTACAGTCTATTTTTTATTTTATTTTATTTTATTTATTTAGGTAAGTAACAGCATTAACTTATAATTAGATACTTAAATTCTTTAAAAAATCATGTTCTTATGCCGTTTATAACTTACGCCGTTCGAAATTATTTGAAAAATATTTTACATACAAAAAATAGAAACAAAAAATACAATACATCCGTAAATATTTATTAATCAAATGACCGCAGAAGTTGTAGAGTTAATCGCAAACACATAAACTTATACAACATAAATTCAAAATAAGTAAATGGGAATACATATATAAATTATATTATATTTATACATACATATTACAAATCAATAATAACTGGCAGTTGTCGCTACAGCTGGGCGGTTCGTACTGCCGATTTGAAGCTAATTTTGTTTCTACTATGAATGTCAAGCCCTGTGAATTTATCATTATACGTACGTGGCAATCGGTTAAGCATTGAATTGCGCGTGTAGTTAGAATGTCGTCTCGGGGGCTCGAATAACTGTATAGATCGGGTTTTACGTTGCGGGACCTTCAGAGCGATACTCGAAACTATGTACGGGCTAACCAGCGTCCCATTGACGATGTCATGTAGTGCAGTCATATCCGCAGCAGTTCGCCGATCCTACTTCTCACAATTGAATTATACAATGCATGCCTAACCCGTACGTTGTGAAACTGCTTTAGGTTGCGAATAACAAAATCTAGTATCTTATAAGAGTACTCTCCCTCCCATGGAGAGAAAGTATTGTGACTATTGGACGACAGCTTCAACACTCTCAGCTACAATCTAAAAGAACTATTAATCTATAATACAACAGAAAAATATATGCGTAGCTGTAAAACGCGTCGGTGCGGCGCCGCGTCGGGAGGATGCTTTTTGCATGGGTTAGGGCGGCCTGCCTGAGCGGATGGGAATTTTCATAAAACCTGGGGAAAATGGCGCGAAAGAGCGAACGGCGTGCCCCGAAAGTAAAAGCACAAAATCGCCTTTTTTATATCGCACCATTTTATCCACGAGGCGAACGTGCCGGGAAATTTCCCTCGACACTGCTTTACACCTATTTTCTCAGCGGCGAATATTTATGGCCCGCGGGTGTCATTTGTATAAGGGAATTCGTTCGATCGTTACGGGATTAAAGTAGATTGGTTCGCGGTATACGGCCTCTTCTCGGGATGGCGCGTGCGCCGCTTCCTGCATTCCTTCGTCCGTTCTCCGTATCGCACCTGCTGTTATCTGCATAGCGAACTGATTTAAAATCCGGTAGCAAACGGTTTCGTGCAGTTTGGGCCATAAGATCCAATTTGTTCTCGTATCGGCCGAACTCACGATTCATCCCCGATTCAGAAGCCTCCTTGTGTGGCAGGCTACCCCGTGTAAGACTCTCACGTCTGGTGGATCGGTTTCTTCTGGATGATTGCCTTCCGGCGCTACTGGACAGTTAGTGCACCGTTCGGAGACGCCAATTGGTTATGCACTCTCATTAATTGCTGAAGGAGTCTGGAGACTATGGAAATATACTGTCTTCTAAGCAGTGGCGATGGATGTTGTCCTGTCGTCAACCACTCTTGAAGTGACCTTTAGGCTACCTGATCCTGAATTCAGAGCCGGGCAAAAGATGCCTTTGGTCCGCGATAGATTCAAACCGAATCACTGCTTTGAGCACATCTTAGACGATTAACTGCTCAACCTTTACGAACTTACGTAAATCGTCCAAAAACAAACAAAAAAAAACGAAACCCACAAAACCAAAAGTCATAAATGGGTCTATTGCGTAAAAAGTCTTCTGGTATATTGTAAAGAAATATTATTATTAAGAAATTTAATTAAAAAAAACCCAACGATTGTTTACCTGGTTTTTGAATAATAACCTAAAGGTAGGGTGGTTAAGACCATTTCCATATGGAAGTGTGTCTGTGTGTCTTTGTGGCTTTGTATATTCATCCACGATAGCGCCCAATTGCTTAATCCGATTGAGCTGAAATTTGGCATGCAGGCATCATTTGGTCATGGCAATAGTTGAATAGGTTGTGGTTGAAATCGGTCCACCAGAGGGCACACTAGACAGATTTCAATCTTGAAATATTGGACTTATAAACCTGAAATTTGGTACACCGATGCCTCGTTAGGTCGAAATCAATATGAATTGTCGCTGGCCTGTATATTTGCGTAAACGATTAAATCGAACATGTTTAATGCGTTCCATTCTGACTATCCGCGCTCGTTGCAGACTATACCTATCGATCACGTCAACCTCCTTCCCGAAGGGATATTACGCTCAAAATCCTTTAACGAGTCTTTGCCTTTCACGAGTCAAAATCCTTTCACAACACTTCAAAACTTGAAATTCGGTACACAGATGCGTCGCAGGGCCGAAACCACATTGTTATATTTTTGGTTGCGATAATATATTATACAAACGACACAAAATTAACGCCATACATTTTAATCACCTAATAACGTCCATATGGAAAAATATGGCGTAAAACGAACCATATTGGATAAAAGCTGTTTTAATACCGGGGAAATACTAAAAAAATACTATACTAGATTTCCTATCATAATAAATCGCTATCAAGGGGGAGTGGGGGGGGCGGGGTGGAGAAGTATCATTTCCGCCTTATGACGATTGCTTTAACTTTAACCAAGTAATCAGGATGTTTAAATTTCTGGAAGAAAATAATCTTCATTTTCCGATATTTTTCTTCTTCCGTGGGTTCCCATCTCGCTTCATAGATACCCAAGTGCTTAGGATGCAAAAAGGGTTTTGGGGGTGTTGTTAAGAGGGGAGGTTTGGGTGGAGTTGGATTTGGGGGGTTAGGGGAAAGGGAGAAAGGGGATTTTTTTGTTGAGGTGGAGAGTTTAAGGGGGTCGTTAAGGAGGGAGGGGGTTAGGGGGTTGGGGATTGAAGGGTTTGTCTGCTTGCCGGGAAAGTCTTGGGGTGATACAGCCGATTTTATTTAAATAATATGGTTAATTAACCAACTTTTTTTCAGAGTCTCATGTTTGGAGGTGATGCTTTGATAAAATCGAAGAATTATAACATTAGGCTCTCTCTCTATCTTTCTCTCTCTTTCTCTCCCTCCATAGACATTATTAAATGTAGAAATTACAAAATTTTCCGACTCTACTACTCTTGAAGAATTGAAATCTGCGTAAGCGAAGTGCTGCGATGTAACTTATAGGTAATTATTGCAAAGACTGTTTGTACTTGGCAGAACTTATAATAGAATCCTAAAAAAATATTAATGTTTTTATAGTTTTTTTTATATATTCATATTATGTAAATTAAGAAGAGTTCTTAAAATAACATAACCAAAAAAATATAAATATCAACTGACATTGGAAGACAATATAAGCAACAAAATCACTGCAACATCTACCTTCCTTAGTATAGTTGTTGCCTAGTGAGGATTGCCTTAAATTTGTACCTCATCTAAATTACTTTTCAATAATTAATTATTAGGTTAAAAAATATGTGTTGCTTTTTTAAGGTGAATAGAAAGTTAAATCTGTGTCAAAACAGTTTGGCAGTACGTTAAATTACAGGAATGATTGATGTAAGTATTGTATGGATTTGACTGTTAATGGCAGTTAACGATTCCTGTGCAGTTAGAACCTGCTCGTTACCTCTGGTCGGCGCAACTCACCCAGTAGCCTACTCGAAGAAGGTCGAACCCGGAAAGGACTCTGTTTACCCTGCCATAGCAGATGATTCAGTACCACTGAGGGATGTCCTTCGGGCGCTGCTGAGCAGTTTTGCACATAGTGCGGCTTCAGCCAATCGACTAAGCACTCTGACGACTAACTAGAGAGATCTTATACGTTTCCGCGACCAGACTGGAGCACGGAGTAACCCGGCCAAATCTGATAGGAAGGGCGCGCAGCTACCCGCTGAGTTTTCTTTTCGGTGACCTGCGGTAAGGCATTCGACTCTCACGAGCATGTAAGCGTAGTTAGACGGTGGACAGTGTCGTCCCTAAGTCTCTGCTTTCCGCTCACGGTTGAAAGACTGATCTACTATCGTCATTACTTTCTGGGGTGGCGTGTTCATCCGTAGTAGTTGACAACTCTAATTAATACGCATTGGACTGTGGTGTAAATTTGAACCGTTTATTATACGATTATATGTATGTATGTACGTCAGTAGTAGTATACACAGAGTTTTACGAATATCCGTGGTTATACAGTATTTAAAAAAAGCAATCCCATTTTAGAGGGTATTACAAAGCTCAGAGCAGCGTGTGTGTACTCCATTTCTGGATGCATTCGTTTTACAACGTGGCAATCGAAAACGGTCACATTGCAATCGAAAACGGGCCGTAATACTTATCTGGCCCACCAGATCACAGTTATTGACAATTCCATTCATTATATTATAAAGTCATAAAGGATCATTTAAGTTAAGTAAATACATGCATATAGGCTTTTTAGGGAATTTCCGAAAAGCTACGAATTTCCGAAAAGCTACAATAACTAAAAACAAAAGCTAAACTTGCATTTCATTATCATTTCCGTGTTCAGCATCCTAGAAAAATTATAGATGAACTGTTTTCATCAATGTTAGAGAAAAAAAATTTTTTTTTTGACTAGTGTAATGGGAAGATCATACAAGGATTGTTGAAAATGTTAACATTATGAATTCCCATGTTTCTGTGAGACGACATAATCCCTAAGAAGCACGTTTTAGTGAAAAATATCAGTCTGCCCTATTATACTGCGAACGTTTTTAGTAGTAGATTCTCAACCTATATCGCCTTCAAATGCATGTTTCTTAAAAATATTAACCGGTTAATATTATTGAAATAATCGAAAAAATATATAATATTTAGTAATCGAAAGCCATAATATGTAAAATGGTCTTGTGTAGGTATTGCTGATAATTATTTTTTAAGTATAGTAGAATTTTCCGATATAAATCAAATAAGTGTTTTATTTTAGTTTTTTCGCTTTAATTCGTCTCAATTGGAGGCATTTTGTGTTGCAAACGGAAAAACTCCATTTTTGAGATATATGGATGAGGAGTTATCGTTCGTCGACGGTAAAGGGGGGTATAAACTTACATGCACAGTCGAAAGTCGTGCACATCCGTAAGTATATCTCATTCAAACATAAGCATTTCCCAATCCAAGCTGGGATTTCTTTCGCTGCTATTCAAGTAGCTTTTACTAATTTTATATATATATATATATATATATATATATATATATATATATATATATATATATATATATATATATATATATATATATATATATATATATATATATATATATATATATATATATATATATATATATATATATATATATATATATATATATATATATATATATATATAGGTATAGGTATATATATATATATATATATATATATATATATATATATACATACGCACGAGCAATAGGTTTTTGGCGCTAGTAGATCGAAACAATAAATTTAATCCATGCACGATGCTAGTTATAAAAAACATGTACCTATATAAAGAGGCAGCCTAGCGAAAAAAAAATTCAATTTAATAAAATCCGTTTCCGCTCGAGGGAGAACTTCTGATATGAGTATAATTTCAGCGAATTGAATGGTTCTTTCGTATACATATATGCCTAGACATCCACATTTTTCCGCCCCTTTAGAAATAATGCGCTCCCTCTTTCGCTTCGACCTTCACGACGCTACGAGCTACGATTCAATTCAATTTAATTCTTTATTATGAAATCACACAGCATTGCAGATTAATAACATTTAAAAAAGGTATACAGGTTAAACTACTTAATAAAACTATGGTACCTAAAATTTACTTTTACTTAGTTTTATGTTTAGGGTATATGTGTGAGTACTGTATTTCCGGATGCATTCGTTTTAAAGCGCGGCAATCGAAACAGCTTAAATTGACGCTAGGTCCTCATTTGGGCGTTAAAAATAAATGATTGAATAGAAATTGAATTAATCATGGAACCGTAATTTTAGACCTTGGAAATTCAATTTCTTTATTAAAATAATTTTAATTAATGCAGAATAAGATTAGACTAAGATTAAAGACTTTTCAACGAACTTCAGAGCAAGCCATATCCATTAATTTTCCTCAAATGATTGTTGTAGATGACATATGCGTGATTAGTAGGAACGAATCTGCGCAAGTCAGTACATTGCAGAATAAACAACGGTTGTGTCATCCCAAGACTTTCCCGGTAAGCCTTCCTAAAATCAGAATAAATGTCATAGGAATGTTGGAAGATGCGTTGGAAGATGCGATCTTAGTAAACAATATTTTAATTTATCCATCATATATATAAATATATGATGGATAAATTAACCATCTACACATAATATAAATAACATTTCATTTTAACACAAGCAAAATCGCAACATTTGCGTAGTAGCTTAACTCCATCTAGCGGAAATCCAGTGAAAAAACTTATATGACCAAGTCGGCGTCTGAGCAAAGTCGCGAACCGCAGCCACGGTTAATAGGTAGTAGTGCGTTGTAACTTGTAACAGACGGCACTGGCCGCCCGCAACTTTAAGCAAAGAAAATACAATTATAACATTTAAAAAACGGTGAATCGATTTCAAGCACAGGTTTCTGTAATAATAAAAAATGCGAGCTTTCTGCGATTTGACCAGCATACCACACAGCTCGATGGTAACCACGGCGAGGCAAGCTCCAAAAATTTGGTCTCACATATGACCCTTGGTCGTATGTGGCCATGGTTACCAGACCATGGTGACGTTATTTGGATCTGTTCGAAGCTGGAATCGGTGAGTTTCGTGCGTTGCAGTTAGTGCGTGCGTCGTCTTCAACCGGTTTGTTATCCAGACTACATAAGTCGGATGTATATTGTGCTTCACGCACTTTAGAGAGTTTGTCGAGTGGTGGGTTTCCCCTTGGAAGGAACTGTAGCAGCAATGTGCTCCAGCAGGGGAGTGTTCCTCCCATGTTTGATGGTGTGAGGTACCTGGGGCACTTCCAGCCTAAAGTCTTGCTTTTTTTTTTACCCACAAGGCATATGCTATTTCGTGGAACACACCTTGTTGCCTATTGGCACCATCTTCTAGGTGGGCATTTGTAGCATCACGTAGTCAAACACTCAGGCGGTTACCCATCCCAGTATTGACCGCGCCCGCCGCTACTTAACTTCGGTAACAACGAGGAGAACCGGTGTCAACGGGGCTACGGACGCTACACACGCTACTTCACGTCCTTTAATGCCCTCGCGCTACTTCACGTCCTTTAATGCCCTGCCCCCTGCGTCTCCCTTTTAGTGACACGTTGGACCAGTCCAGCCTAAATAAACCTCTGGAAACGAAGCTAATGCCCCTAGGTTCTGGCCACAGCCTCGACTCTCCGTTTGTCAACACGACGATTGCGATTGCGTGTGACTTCGATGACGCCTTCCTAATATTCCGCCCATGATAACGATTTATGAAATTATTATACAGATTAAATCAGTCCATGGCTACTTGCCGGGAAAGTCTTGGGGTAATTTACCCGTTTTTTTTTAAGTGTGATATGACATAGCGACAACCCTATACCTGATAGGATAAAGGGGGGAAAATAGGTAGGTAACAAAACGAGAAAAGTTACCAACAAGAAGTAGAAGTGAATTATTCACTGGCGCACCTCACTTTATTTAGGGGTGGACACAAAACGGGTATCTCTCCACACTCACCAGGCGCGCGACCCTCCACCTTCCACCTCGGCCGAGTGCGAAGAAATACGACACCCGCGGGGCTCTCTTTACACTGCGGAAACTGGAGTCGCGGCCTAAGTGAAGAGAGATGAAGCTACCCCATCCTAAATCACGCCCCCTCCCCCTCCACTCGCCCTGTACTCCTCTAATGAGAGACACGAATACTTTCATATGGGACACTTTGAGAGTCTGTCAGCGATTTGAAATTCACGTTGATCCGCACGACGTGCGTTGTTGTGGTAAAATATTCATAGGATTCACTCCGCGCAAGGGCCAAGTTTGCATAGCAAACCGAACTAAAGCTCCGCCAGCGCAGAAGAGTTACTAATTTCGTATACAGGAAAAGAGGGATGTGTGTGAGTATATGAGAGCGAGACGGATAAAGGTGTATGTGCTGTTTGAAGCGAGGAGGTCCACATTAATTCACAATCAAGTCAAAGAGCCTGAGAAGTTTCAAGAGCTTTAGTGTATCTTTCCATGGTTGCGCCGTTCAGGGTGTTTAACTTTCTCCGATCGGGTAAAAGTTTCAGTCATCGATTCAAATACTCGAAATTTTCCTTTATTGAGTTAATAATTAGTTCTTGGTATATAATAATAAGGGCATTTATATCATTATATCTACCGAGAATATATATATATATATATATATATATATATATATATATATATATATATATATACATATATATATATATATATATATATATATATATATATATATATATATATATATATATATATATATATATATATATATATATATATATATATATATATATATATATATATATATATATATATATATATATATATATATATATATATATATATATATATATATATATATATAGAGATATATATATATATATATATATATATATATATATATATATATATATATATATATATATATATATATATATATATATATATATATATATATATATATATATATATATATATATATATATATATATATATATATATATACATATATATATATATATATATATATATATATATATATATATATATCTGAATGCCGAATTGACAGTATATTATAAAGAATCCCGTATATTTTCCTACCCGAAGAAACTCGCAAGTCATTTACATTCAATTACATTTACAAAATTAAGTTAAATCAGAGTCATTCCAAATAAAATTCAGGGACGGAGAATAGCCTGCAATAATTCCTTTCAGTCTCCACCCTAACCTTCAACGAATTTGACAAAGAGAAATAATATTCGTTTCTTCCTTTCTACGTTCTTCAGGCCTGAAAACCAAAATAAATTCTAATAAAATCAAAATATATTTGTATTACTAATTATTAGGGACATGTTCAATTGAGCAGTGAAACGCGATCTAGTATATAGCTCGGTGCTGGTTGTATTCAAAATTATACATCTTCTCGCAGCTCTCAAGTTAGGTATTATGCCGGCGGTAAGCTGTCTGCTTCATCATTGTAAAATAATAATTCCATCGTCATCTCTATGCCTTGAACATATGCTATTGTTCTTGCTAAGGTATGGGCATTTCCGCCACTACCGCCAGTAATCTCACGATCGCTGTTGGAGCGCGCGCCCGTTGCTCTCGCGATATTCCTTATTCCGAACTCGCTCGCCCTCCGATGAGTTGCGGTATATATATTTTGTACCATAATAAAACCGCTCATGTTTTTTATTTCTCAATATATATTTTTAAATACGTGTCACATGCATTCATTGATAATGACACATTACTTACTGAAATTCAACCGATCGACATTAAATTTTAAGACTCTCTATGATAGAGCATGATAATTCCAATTACACGAAACATCAATTAAGTCAAACGTTTTTTTAATTAAAAAGTGCACAGACATGCTTCGTTGCGTTCGTAAAAAATACAGACAGACGAGTATTACATGTCACAATAAAATTTACTTCTCTGTCTGTGCACTGTACGTACGGTTTAAGCAAAATTTCATTACATCTCTTTCTATGGTGAAATTGAATTTCGTAAAAATAACATAAAGTTTGTTTTTACCCAAGGGCTTCGAGGAATTGTTTTACGCATTGCATTTATTCATTCAAACGATAGTCGCTATTTAATATGATGCAAATCTCGGCGTTCGTAGAAAACCGGGAAAAAGTCCGGAATTAAATGTAATTTTCCGCGTATTTCATCCCGTAATGAAAGTCGGTTCAGTTGTGCTACGTCCCGTCGTGACGTCGACACGGTGCATCGTACACATACTCCACGTTCGCGAACTACTTGCTCGAGATGCTTGGGGTTGACAACTGGTTTTAAAGACGAGCGTGCGACAGATTTTACAATTCGTTGAAAACCCGTGGACTTAAACTAGATCTATACATAAGCATACAGTTATATGACGTCCATGGAAGTGTCTATGTTCTTGACAATGTGTCCGGAATTGCCTGCTGTCATATTACGAATACTCTCACGATACATAACCTAAAACCCAATCCAACCAAGTCTGGTTCATTGATCTTTAGGACCAATTCAACCAGATCTAAAATTGCCACGACTGAATCTCTGAGTATAACAGTAGACTCTTCCTATATTACTATTGTGTCATCCGCCAGAAACTTGACCAAATTATTCGACATAAACCTGACGTTCGAGGATCACGTAGGCTTCGGTCACCTTAAGGCCCTGTGCAGAATTTGGCAATACCTCAGCGTCGAAGTCGGAATTCTTCTTGTCAATACGTTGATACTTTCTATTTCGGACTATGGCGACTGAGTGCATGGCTGCGTTTGTACAGAATGGCTACGAAAGTTGTAGAATGTATATGCGAGGTTTACTTCAGTAGGCACCTCTACATCACGTTTCACCATTCCTCTTCTACATATATTGAATATGGGGCTAATGAGGTAGCTCCACTGCTTTACTGGCGAACCATGTGTTTAAGACAGTGCGGTCTGAACAACAGAACTATATGTATGAAACGATGACATAGTCTCTTAATCAAATAATCGTAATCTCACGCAAGTGTGTCATCCTAAATTTCAGAGCCACCAGCTAGCTATAAACGATGTCTTTCTTTTTTTCGGCAGTTGTATGGAATCAGTTGGAAGCAACATTCTAGAGGACGTCTTTATCGATATATAACTGTTAATTTAAAAATAATATTGTATATTTATATAAATTATTATTCATATATTAATAGTATATCATATCATATTTTTATTTACATATATTATTTCATATTTTTTAGCACTGCTTTTATAATTGTATTTATATGTTTTATTAAATTATAAATATGTTTATACCATATAGCATTTATTATGTATTGAAATCGTATTTACGTATATGTGTATTTGCCACATTGTATTATTCTTACAAATTTAGTATTTTGATTGGTATTATAGTGTTATTTATTTATTATTACGTGTTATTCAATCTTAATTAAGTAAATTTATTGAAAATGAAAATAAAAAGTATTTTGCGTTAATTAGGCTAATTGTTACACAAGTTGTATTACTTATTTTAATTATTTACTTTCACCCGCCTAGATACGGGACAGTTTAGTCCTAGTTAGGTGGGCACTGTGCATTAGCTGTATTTCGGTGTTCAATTTTTCCGAGTTACTTATAACATTGATAACATTGTGGCTAAATGTACAAAAAATAAATGAATAAAGTATTAAATAAAATATACATAAATTGTCTTATTCTGGAGGGAAGAGTAAATATTAAAAAGTCGTCTATTTTGGTTTCTATTTCTCTCTTCCTTATTATATCTTTATACTTTATATTTCTTTATATATTATTTTTATTATTTTTGTCGTCAACGATGCGTGTCCTTAAAACCAGGTGTAACAGATCTGAGAGCATTCACGTTTTTGCTTTGTTTGTGGATTTCATCACTTACGATTTTATTTATTTCATCGTTTCTTTTTATTTATTGTCAATTAATTTAATATGGCTTATGCTACTTAAAGCCGAACTAAAAAAAAATAAGTAAGCTATAAAAATGTATAAATTACCTACGGAAATACCAAATTTTAACTTGAATATTAAGCTATATATGAGTACGTTTTAAATTACGAATTAAACAGTATCCTTGAATGTATCCATCGCCTACAGTTGCATTAAAAAAGATTGACGTATCCATGAGATAGGTTTCAAGCTTTCTCGAGAGATGAGGAACGAAATCTCGCTCACGACTCGTAGATCTTTTATATTCTTATACAGAGCGTACCTAAAATAAACTTGTTTGCTTGTATATAATCGTTCATCGGTGGGACTACCATGCACTCATGCATGTGCTGATCGTTAGTATGAGAGTGAACTGACATATAAATTAGTAGACTGTGACGGCCTGGAGCTGGCTGGCGGCGCAAACAAGTCAGATTTGAGCTTCTATTTCCTTTACTGAGAATCCAAGAACTCATTACACAACACAATGTTGTAACCACTTCAATTTTCATTACTACTTACTTAATAGTACTTCAGAAAAGCGAATAAGCGAATAAAAAATTGAATAAGCGATTATATACCAGTGTCGCGAGGGTTTCCGTCATTAGAATGAAAACTCGCGATCGATATTCGAATTGCAGTAGTTGTTTATTTCCAAAAGTGTCGCGTACAAATTGATTGATTCAGCTTACACACTATCGCCTATATATATTATTTGCCGTGGCGGCGGTCGCCTCGTCTCCCTCTTGTCTCGCTCTGTCTCCTTCACTCCGGCCGGTCACCAGATATACACTTGCTCAGGGCGCCACACTTCAGTCGCCCGCCGTCTGCCCCCGCGAGCTGACGTCCCGCCAGTCCAGAGCCTTACTTCGAGTAGCCACCGGACGTAAGGCTCTGGACTGGAAAGTCGCCAGAAGTGATTCGTGTTTGCGCGTTAGTTTTTTCGTGTTTTTATTGAGTTTACACTGTGTCGCGGCGCCCTCAGTTGTTACCTTCCCCTTCGCCACCAGTCTTCGGACTGCCGTGGTATAAGATGAAAAGCTCTCTGCTGAGAAGTCGCTGCGATGTGGTTTTTGTTGTTTGTTTTCTTCGTGACGTTTTGCGTGCGAAACACGGCGGATAGATTCGCGACGGTTTGTACTTTTCTCTCCCATTTATTTCGATGTTTGCTTTAGCTTCTCGTTGACGGCTTGTTTGTGATGATAAAATAAATGCCTCGTTGGAGGCACTTAAGACGTGTTTGATTATTGAGCGTTCGGGGTAGGTAATCCTAGTGATGGCATTGCACATCGCCATCTCCTTAATTCCGGTGTCGCCATTGCACCTCGGCGATACCATTTCCTGCCGCCTTCGGGTGGAGTCTTCTTCCGGTCCTTTCCTTTTATAATATTTTGAGTAGGTGGGTTTTGTGCACGTTTGTTGCTCCGCGACATGACTTTCCCCGTTTTGAAGACGAAACGTCATCGTATTTAATTTCCGTGTGTGCCGTATGACTCTTCCATATCTCGATACAGTTGTATTATTTTCTTTTTGTTGCGTTGTTGCCTGAGAGGTTTCGTCTTCCCTAGACATGTAACAAGGCTTCAGTCTATCCAGAGAGACAGTGACTATTCTCCTGTTTTGTTCTATGTCGAACGTTTTTTCGCGTTTCTTCGCCACTCTAAAGGGTCCTTTGTATGGAGCTTGTAATGGCCGTCGTACAGTGTCGTCTCTTATGAAGACGTGGGTTGCTTCCTTCAAGTCCGGGTGAACAAATATCCTTGTTGTGTTTTCCCGCTCCGTCTTCGGTCTTTGATGTTTGAATGTTTCCCTTAATTGTTGGAGGACTTCTGGTACTGTCGTTTTTTTTTCATTTTCGAAAAATTCGCCTGGCAATCTTATGTTGGTTCCGTATAACATTTCTGCTGGAATGGCGTCGATATCCTCCTTTAAGGCTGCTCTTAGACCCATCATGGCGGTTGAAATCTCGTTTGCCCACTCTTTGGTATTCATCCTTGCCATCAATGCCGCTTTTAAAGATCGATGCCATCTTTCCACTAGTCCGTTTGCCTGTGGGTGAAATACCGCCCGTATCGTTGCGGGTAGATGCCCGAGCCACAATGTTTTTAGTGTACCGTCGGGTAATTTTCCCATGTTTAGCGTTCTCATCTTTCGTATTAGTTGCGAAGGTTTGTCGCTTCCCATTTCTGTTTGATATAGGAGTTTCTGCAGTCGTTGCGTCTCTGATTCCTCGTAGGTTGTGATTAGCCGTTCCTTCAATGCCTCGATTTTTTCTTGTTTGGGCGGTTGCAGCACCAGGTCGCTTACTTCCTGTAACGCTGTTCGGTCCAGTTGCGCGATTACGTATGAGAATCGGTCTTGATCGCTGCATTTCTGTGGTGCCAGGATCTGCTCGGCGAGCGCGAACCAGAGGCGTGGTGCGTGGTGCCAGAATGCAGGTATTCGCGAAGCGATGATCAGTGGCGCGATGTCAGGGTTTGGCTGTGTTGACTCCGTTGTGTCGTGGAATGGTTCCATTTTGATTTTTTTTTGTGTCTGACTCGTTGGAGAAGACGTCCAAATTCGCTGGTTGTTGGTGGTCCGTGCCGTTGTCCGTTTAGCGATTTGTCCGTTTTCTTGCCGTGGTTGTGAGTTCTTCTTTTGGGTCACCAGTGTCGCGGCGCCCTCAGTTGTTACCTTCCCCTTCGCCACCAGTCTTCGGACTGCCGTGGTATAAGATGAAAAGCTCTCTGCTGAGAAGTCGCTGCGATGTGGTTTTCGTTGTTTGTTTTCTTCGTGACGTTTTGCGTGCGAAACACGGCGGATAAATTCGCGACGGTTTGTACTTTTCTCTCCCATTTATTTCGATGTTTGCTTTAGCTTCTCGTTGACGGCTTGTTTGTGATGATAAAATAAACGCCTCGTTGGAGGCACTTAAGACGTGTTTGATTATTGGGCGTTCGGGGTAGGTAATCCTAGTGATGGCATTGCACATCGCCATCTCCTTAATTCCGGTGTCGCCATTGCACCTCGGCGATACCATTTCCTGCCGCCTTCGGGTGGAGTCTTCTTCCGGTCCTTTCCTTTTATAATATTTTGAGTAGGTGGGTTTTGTGCACGTTTGTTGCTCCGCGACACCAGCAATTCTGAAATTTCCCTATTACTTGTCCTCTCCTTATGATGTCGTGGCAACATATTTATATATTTAAACATGTATACATTAGATATTTAAACATATTATCTTGGATATTTACTTTTATATTTTCATTTTGTTTTAATTATGAAAAAAATGTTCAACATTCTTTATAATTTAAAGTTTATCGTATTTTATTGTGCTTTTTAAGTTTCGCAGCTACTTCTTGTGACATTAATATGTCGGCTGACTGGGAAATATTGTTAAGTAAAATGTCTGCCATTGTACGTAAAATATTTTTATTGTGCAATAAAGGGATTTTTCATTTCATTTTATTTCTTCGCTCAAGCTCTTTTACGTAGTGTTTCTCCGCCCTTCTACGATGACTTATAGCGCCTTATTGTTGAGAAATTCCTAGAATTCTTCCAGCAAGCAACTGAAAGAAGTTAGAATAGCATCAAGCAGGAATAGGTATAAACCAGGAATATATGTACAAGAAATATTTCGCAAAATGCCAGAAATATGTTTTTAGTTACAGCTTCGCCCACAATTTACATTTAGCTTCGTTACATTTAGCTCAGTCCCCAACAGAACATAGAAATGTTACTAATTTTTTTTATTTAGCCACTGTGTAAAGCCGTATTTTTTATTCAACACTACTGTCGCTTTGATATCACTGTATAGCTGTGATAGTATCAACTTTACTTTCTCCTTTTGTAGATAGGTAAATTTTATTAGATGATCAATTTAAATATGTTGAATTATAATAATAGAAGATATGATGAATTTTTTATTATATTTATTAATGTTAATATTGTTAAAATCAAGTTAATATTCTATGTGATATATTTTATGTCAAGATATTATTTACAACTGAGGAGTTATAATTACGATATATTTTATTGTATATTCTGAATGAATAAATTGCTACTGATACTGGCACTGGAAGTTTCCGGAAAGGCCACTTTCACAAACATTTTTTTTAATAATCACAACATTTGAAGATGAAACTCTTTGGTGTAGAATAAAGTTTGTATCAGCTAACTTTTATTGTAGTGTGGTTCTAAAAATTGCGTGTCTGCATTTCGATGAATTTAACCTGTAAAAAGTTCACTGTATGTTGTCTACGATATTAAATGTAATTTGACAGTTCATCATACCTTCCCTCGGCTTCAAATTGCATTTGGCGATAAATCACCTATCAATACGACGTTTTATAGCTGGTTTTCAGACTTCAAATGCGGTCGTGTCAATCACAGTGATTAATTTCGGGAGGATCACCCGTCCAGCGCTGTCAGCAACAAAAACATCGATGACGTCATGCTCCGAACCATAGGGTTCAGGCATGTTACCTCCTTAGGCATAGGCATGAGTCAGGTGTAATCAATCCTACATAAACATTTGTCTGTGAGACAGTTGTACTCGCGGTTAATCTCACACTGTATTATATTCTATTCCATGTTACTACATGGAATATTATATATTAAAGTCAAAATCAATTACAAACTTATAAAAACAAAATGACAGTGTTACAAAATTACATAGTGTCACTGAGCAGAGTGCGACAGTTCATGAGTAGCCGGGTGATTGAATGAGGTGGGAGAGCACTAGGTTTTAGAAAAAGAGTAAGAGCGCCCGCATGGGTAATAAGGCTGTAGGGTTACTGCAGCGGGATCTCCGACTGAAATGAGAATCAAAAGGCAGTAAATCGTAGACAATTAGCTGTCCGTCAGCGCGGAGGCAATAAGGCCTGGCGTAAATCTCGGCCGTCGCTACTCCTACTTACTCGGGTCACGTCGCCTGGCAGCAGCCAGTCGCTAGTTAACGATTTCCAGCCTTTCTCGACTTTGCCCCCTTCCTTTCTTAATTTCAATTAAATTACTTTGGAGTCGAAATGACTGCTGGCTTTGTATTTTCCGGTACGTGTTTCCGGTTCCTGTGCGGGTGTTTTATCTCTCGAGAAGAATCGGACTTTCAGCATTTCAGGGTTGGAAATATCCGAAACGTTGCATTGTCGCACTTTTTTATACTGTTATCACCCTAACTTATTATACTGCCTCCATAAGCAAAAAAACTGAGAGAAAAACCTTCAGCGGTCAATAGTGAAACAGAACGTGCCGTACTAATTGTATAAGACTTTTCAAATTTTATGGTAGACCTCGATTACGTCGGAAAGACAAGCATAAAACGTTTTTCGATTAGACATAACACTATTTGACGCAATGATATGACGATAATAAAATTGCTTTGTGTTTTAACACATTCTCACGTCAAAACTTTTTCTACTGTGCGCCCTTCCTTTCTTAATTGAATTAAGTTACTTTGGAGTCGAGATGACTTTGGACAGTGTATTTCTAAGTACGTGTTTCGGTTCCTGTGCGGATTTTACTGCCTCCATAAGCAAATAAACTGAGAGAAATACCTCCAGCGATCGCAACAATGAAACGGAACATTGCCAGACTAATTGTATACGACACTAAAAAACTTCATGCTATGACTCGTTTACATCAGAAAGACAAGCATAATTAGTTTCCGATTTAACGTAACACTATTCTCTGCAGTGATACGACGGTAATATCATTGCTCTGTGTCCCAACACATTCTCACGTCAAACTTTCTCTAATGCGCCCCCTTCCTTTCTTAATTGAATTAAGTTAATTTGGAATCGAGATGATTCTGGGCTTTGTATTTTTAAGTACGTATTTTTGGTTCCTGTGCGGGTGTTACATATCTCGAGAAGAATCGGACTTTCAGCATAAAGAAGATTGCCTGGTTGGAAATATCTCACCTGAAACGTTACAATTTCGTACTTTTCTTATACTATTATCACCCTACCTGAAGTATTATACTGCCTTTAGAAGCAAACAAACTCAGAGAAAAACTCCTAGCAGTCGCAACAGTGAAACGGAAAGTGCCTGACTAATTGCGTAACTCACTTGAAACTTCATGCTACGCCTCTATTTTGCCGAAAAATCACGCATAGTCAATTTTCAATGAGCTATAACACAATTCTACGCAATTATATGACGGTAATACTACTGCACTGTGTCTCAATATATTCTCATGTCTAAACGCCGTCGTTTGTTTATGTGGCATATGTGGCAAACTGTTACATCAAACTGTTACATCAAACTACGCAAGTGGGTGCGAAATCACCCATTGTCCTTTCCATTTTTTTTAAATGCCTATTATGTCACATTGTCTTAAATCCCGGGATAAACTGTTCAACAGTATGGGTACTAGGACTCCCAGCTGTCTCTCCCCATAAGCGTTTTTACATATTGAAATCATTAAAATGTCAGTCGCTCCCCATAAACATTTTTATATATTGAAATCATTAAAATTTCCAACTCAATTTGTCTAATATAAATGTGTGAAAACCTTTTTGAACACATACACTTAAAAATGTTTCAGCAATAAGAAGTATCAATATCTTTAGAAAACTTTTTGCACTCTACAGAATTTAAAGAAACTATTCTAAATATTTGTATATTTTATATCCACGGGCAGGATTATTTTTAATATTCCATATTGCAAAATCATAACTTTGCATCTTTACCCATAGACTAGGAGGCAATAGTCGAGAGTAGAGCTCACTTAGAGTGGAGAGTGGAGAGTCAAGAGTGGAGCTCACTAAAGCTGGTGCTTTATATACCCTCAATAAAGTTTTATATTTTAATCACTCCTTACAAAGGTTAAATTTGAAGATTTTTAGTTCTGCCTCTCTACTGTAGTCCTCTCTACTAATTGAGTTTACTCTCAATTAGATATTAATTTGTTATAATATTATCGGTAGACAGAACAGGAAATGGTAAACCGTTGTTTTTGTTTCGTTTGTGCCAACAATCGAATAGATTCCCAATAATTAGCTTACTTTCAGACATTTATTTTGTAACAACAGTTTTATTCTCAATTAGATATTAATGTATTATAGGATTATCGTTGGAGAGGTAATGTTAATTGAACAGGTTTTTATTCCTTTGTGCCAACAATGGAATAGATTTCTAAAAATGAGCTTATTTTTAGGCATGTCATTTTCCAATTTTTGAAAGTTTTTTCGATATTGTTATGTCAGGTGTTGGTGTTAATTAATTTTTTGGCTGTGGACATTTTGCAAGTTGTCTACCTTCCCTAAAATATAACTTTTTAACTTATTGTTCTAATTTTGCTGACGCATATGTTTTTTGGCATAGCTAACTCAATCCTCGATCGTTGTATATTTGTACCTAAGAGCACCCTTAATATTTTGCGTTCAGTCCCAACTTTCGCCCATATTTCTTTAGGAGCCCATTCCAGAACTTCAGTCTCCCCATAAATACAGGAAAATGATGACATAATGGCGTATAATTAATTATACTATTAGTTAAAACCCGCCGCAGCATGGTTGTGTACTTTGCGCCCCAGATTCACCTACAAAAGCACATTCGCACTAATTAAGATTACTGCGCTACGTTTTTCATTATGTATTATGTCGGACAGGGTAAACGCGAGTTTGCTTTGTGTACCGCACAGGGAGCAACGCTGCCGCTATTTCAATACGAGTATGCCAACTTAGAGGTTAGCTGCAAGGTACGACCAGAATTATTTTAAAATTTAGTAGGTTAGCTTATTGGGAAATATGAGAAAAAAAAATCTAAAATGAGATCTAAGATAAGATAATTAAATTTTATTGATGCGTTTTTTTATTAAGTCAGAGGAAATATAAATCAGTTATCATGTCCTATTCAGGAAAACATTCGGAAAATTTTCGGCTCTTTTACTTTCTCAGCCAGGGGTATTTTACTTTCTCAGCCAACCAACGGTTAGGGAAAGTATTGTGAACGCGATTTTTTTTTTGGGATGATAACGGTTTTTATTTCCCCCCCCCCCCCCCCCTGAGGCGATTACAGCCATTTCCAGAATGCAGTCAGTCTGTGGGTCTGTGTGTTAGAGGTTTGAAATTCGGTACACAGACGCGTAGTTGGGTCGAAACAACATTGTGAAATTTTGTTTGGAATATCTCGTATGCAAACGACACAAATAATTTTTAAAATTCTGGCATGCACAATTGAAAAAAATACTATATCGTATTGGAAAATAGCCATTTTAATACCATAGAAATACCACAAAAATACTACAAATATTACTACATTGGCAATAATAATCACAACACAATCACTATCGGGGGGGGGGTCGGCGGGAAGCTAAGTGTTTGGTAGTTAGGGTGGTTAACGTACGGGGGGACTTGTCTGCTTTCCGGGATTTTTCTACTTTTAATGAGCCAAGTTTTATTGCGATCGGATCATATTTGTAGTTTTTTAGTAAACCTAAATGACACCGTTTTTTTTAATAACAAGGACACATATTACGAATTAAAACATGTATTCCACAGGGTTGTCAAGTAGACTATGACAAAGGGTTGTCAAGTAGACTAATAGACATCTAGAAGCATTAGCGAGTTTTACCAACACTTAGGTACCTAATTTTCCAATGTCACGTGCGGCTTTTAATTCATGGGGACCCTCCAAAAATCAGTCTATGACTGAGACCGTTCTGACTTTGTATAACAAACTATTTCCACAGCCGTTCTATTTAATCTATATGATCTCTTCTATATATGATCTCTTCTAAATGATCAAATTTAGTTAAAACTTCCTGAGGCAACGAGTTCGCCCGTTTTAGTTGACAGCTCTAGTTAATCTCTTCTTTATGGACTATTTCATCCTTCATCATCTCATGTCTTCAAACTATTTCTATATCCGTTCTTTTTCATCAAATGATGTCTTCTATATGTTCTTTTTCATCTACATCATTTGATCTCTTTCATCTTTTTCATGTTATGTATAATACGCTATGTCAATTGCCAATTCTTTGAAATCTATATTAATATTATAAAGAAGTAATGTTTGTAAGTTCGTAAGATTGTATGTAGAGGGTAATCTTCGGAACTAGTCATCGATTTCAGAAATTATTTCACTAATGGAAAACTCCATTATTGAAAAGTGCTATATGCTATATTTTATTGTGATAAATTTTAGTTTTACATACGAAATCACGACATAATCATGACATAATCAAGTCGGATATAAATGAGCTGGTGAGTTGTTGTATCAACTTGCGCTGACGAAACGGTTTTAAATATGTGAAAACAATATATGACAAAAACTTCAGCCTTAAAGAGATTTATAAAAATCGGCAACAGCATATATCCAACTTTTATATTTGACCCCTCAAATGTGAGGCGTCCCTTAAGGGATGCCTTGGCAAAATGTATACAAAATGTATATAAATTTATATAAATGTAAATATAAATGTAAATGTGCGCCGCTTTATAGTAATCCGCTCTATAGTAATGCTATAGCTCTATAGTAAACCCCGCTCTATGTAAATGTAAATGTAAATGTAAATATAAATTTATATACATTTTGCCGTAGGCAACCCGAGCTAATTGCCATTCATTTGAGGGGTTAAGCTACAATAAAAGCTTCTATATCTCAAAAAAATAAGAAAAATAAGTAAGCAGAGTTTGTTGAAACATTAAGAATCGAAGAAGAATAAGAATCCATTTTAAAATAAATTAATCCATTTTCACGGGTGTTTAATAGAGATAAAATTAGCCATTTAGCCAGTTTTGAGGTGGTATAATTATAGATATCACAAAATTAGTAACGCGTGCAAGCACCTCGAAATACCTAGCGGGCGACGGCGGATGCTGACCCAGCCATGCCAGCGTTCAGCGGAAGGTGGCGCGGGTTGCGAGGAACAAGACGTCTACGAGATAGGTAGCGTGCATCTAAGGGGGGACGTCTTTCATTATATATCTAAAGGTAGCGTCTAAAAGGCAAATGAACGCCACCCTACTTAAATTAACAATTTGAAACTACTATTGAAACTATTGAAATTAATAATTTGAAACTACTATTGAAACTATTGGATCTATTTGAAACTAAGCGAAGCGAAGCTGCTGGCAACAACTAGTAAATAATAAATTATTAAAAACAAATTGCCTAGCTATTCATTATCTAGTCTCTTAACCCTTCTCGACATCGAGCGGGTGTCCTATATATACCTAGTCCGGAAAGTCCGCCTCTCCGGTCCGTTTCGCCATTCCACGCTGAATGATAAAGTGAAACACAAACCGCTCCCGAATAAGCGCGTTTTTGTATTCGTCCTTTGGCACGCGTTCAAACGTGGCCGCCTCGCCCGCCGAAACGGGTATAAATTATTATATTTCCGCTTTATAGTAGCCGCTCTCACTTTGTTAGAGGATCGTATTGGGATATTTCATTTTGCCCGATAGAATTTCGAGGCGGAGGAAATTGTCCACACGTTAATTCTCTCTTTCTCTCTCTATCGCTTGTGATGAGTAATTTTATACATTTTACTGTTGTCGAGGACACATAATAGTGGGACACAACGGATATTACATGCTGTAGTTGAATTGTTGGCAATACTGTTAATCGCTCCGTTAAAGCAGCAATGTTGCCATCGTTTCGATAGCTTGAACAACTTCAGCTGTTATTACGACAACTAGCATCGCCTCTCCGTCGGTTACCTAACCGTTCCGTGCTTGAGGCTGATGACCTGTCTGTTACCTTAGGTCGGCTCAGCTCACGGTTTAACTACTATTTGGTAGTCTCCTCAAAGAGCGACTAACCTGGAGAGGGCTATGTGAACCCTGTCTGCAGCTGTGAGCCCAGTCATGTACAGGTGGGATCAGATGCTCCAATCTGGGGGAACACCTCGGTGGAACTGGACGGTTTGTGCATCGTGTGGCATTGCACTTGACTGTACACAACAGCGAATAACAGGGGTAGTCTGGAAACGTACATTTCCGAACAGCGGATATTGTGTCAGCCACCTTTGATCTGCTGGCCACCCGATTCCTTGTGTTATTGACAGGCAAAGAGCGCCACGGTCCGCGATAAATTCAAATTGATTTACCGCTGACATCGGGTAGAGGCCGCGCAAGCGACTTGCAATCTGGGATAAAGCTGGATCAGAATGGAAGATGAAGACTGTTGCATCAGACTGGAAGATAAAGAAATCCGTCCGGCTCTAGTAGTAGTAAGGGAGCGAGAACAGCCCGTTGGTTTTCTTGCTATTTCCTAGCGGTAAGGCATTAGACTCTTACGGGCTCGTCGATGTAGTTAGACAACTAAAGCTGTCAACTACAACGGGAAAACCCGTCACTTCAGGATTTTTTTACGATGTTAGATCGTTCTGTCTCCCGTGAGGTGAGCGTAGAAGACTTGAGACGAAAACACTTCACTGCCTAGTTACGCCACTCGCCCGTCAGGGGTCAACGCCTTAAGGCGAGGCACCGGGAAAGGTAACCAGCGGGCAGCCTCGCCCCCTTACTACAAGATGGATATTTCCACCTGGAATTAACCATTAGAATACTTCCTACCTCCTGACTCGTTATAGGATCGAGATCGTTTGCACGGTCCTCTCCCTTACGTAGCGGTGATACGGTGTCTACCGAATCTATCGCGGACCACGGCATCCTTTGCCCTGCTGTTCACCCGGGATCGAGTAATTAAATCTTCATTTCAAGATCAATTGTCATAAGGTTAACAAGTACGCCCGTTCTATAGGAAACATTAATGTTTCCAGACTCCCCCGGCTATTAGTCGGAATGCACAATCGATTTGCTGACGCCGCACGGTGCGCAAACCGTCCAGACTGGCCCTACCAGGGCTCGCACTTCTGCATGGATGGGTGTTGGCCGCCGGATGGGTGTCGACCCGCGCGTTTGACCGACCCTATACATACAACTGGGTTTTAGTGGCCAAACTGCAACAGGACCTATTAGATCCATTAAAGCAGCAATGTTGGCAACGGTTGGAATAACACATTTGAGAAAGCAAACGAGTGCATGGACATTGTTAAAAATTTGCTAGGAAACATTATGCTAACGCTTAATGTTGGCAAAACCAAATACATGCCATTTTGTATAAACACTACTGGTCAACCCAATACTAATAAAAATAGTGTAGTTCACGGGTGCGATATTGTAAAGTCTTACATTTTCAGCCTCTGCAAAAAGAAAAATATCTTGGCAATATCTAGGCATCACTATAGATTGCTTAACCCGTTGGGACTCTCATATATATAACCTGGGAACGAAGGTGCGAATACTTAAATATGGTTTCAAAGAACTGACGAATATTCTGGATTCCAAAACCTAAAAACCGTTTATCGTTCTTTATGTGAATCGCTTATTAATTACGACATAATTGGTTGGAGTGGATCTTCTAATACCACGTTAAAGCCATTGCAAGTTGTGGAGAAATTTATACTAAAAATTATCCTCCGCAGACCATATCACCATTTGGCAATTCAATCTTCATAAACTTTATATGAAAGCTAAAGTACTTGACTTTAGGTAACTGTTCTAAAAACTTCCCTCTTAAAGCAATATTTGGATATTAATTCAAATTTCGGAATACTTCAGAACCTAAGACCAACGAGATAAGTTTTAGAAAATAATTTAGTAATACCCAGAATAAAAACATCATTTGGACAAAGACATTACTCTTTCATTATGCTGAGATTTTACAATCTGATAATAGGATTGGTTAGGCCATTTTCTATTATGCCGTATAAAATATATTTATATCCTACCTACCTCCCAACTCCCAATCAGTGAGAAATTTACGCGCCGGCCGAACTAGACGTGCTCCAGTGAGTGTTCTCGTTAATCGTGCTGTGAGAGTAATTATCGCGTCCGTGAGCTGGCCAGCCGAAGACTTGGAGTGAAAATTGCAGCAAGGAATCGCGAGAAAAATAGAAAGGTGCGTAAATTTGATTCCTTCTACTCTCCATAATGATGTCTATAATCCCTTTAAATTAACCAACCTTCCTCACAGTCCACTATATATATATATAACTTAAACCCAACATTTTGGTCCATACGATCCGGATTTAAAATACTTTGTCCATTTGAGTACGAAAACAGAATAAATACTTCCGCCATTACGGGTTGCCTTTTGGAATATCGTATGTAGGAGATTCATATTCACATAATTATTATTTATAGACATCATTGGTAAAATTAAACATATCTACATAATAAAACATTATATTCGTGTTAAGCTGTTTAAAATTGGTAAAAAATACAGATCTGCCCACATTAATTGGATTCGGGCGGCGGGTGCTTTGTTTTACACGTAGGTACACCCGGCATATTAAATTACTGCAGAGTTCACACTTTATGCCGCGAGTATAGTACATATACTTATTGCATTTTGCATGGGTATACTTGCTCAGCTGAGCTGAATGGTTGATAGCCGTAATTATATATAATAAATTATATTTGTCCTACATAAAATAAAATACCTATTTTGTTTGTTTACATAGATTATTTAATGCTTATAAATTGTTTAATTGTTATAAATTTGTCACCAAATCATATAAAGGCTTGCCGCTCACAATATTATAAATCTTTGTTAAATATTAGTTACTGTCTCATTATTTATAGAGACACTGTACGTTACGTATGTAGGATTGCAACCGTTTATTGAAAAAACCGGTTTCACTAGCTAGATAAGGAAACAAAATAATATAATAATATCTTGTTTACGAATTTGGTTTAGCAAAACAGTTCGGTAGGGTGAAGTTACCAGTTATGGGACTTTCATTATATAAATTATACTAGCTGTTGCCCGCGGCTTCGCACGCGTTAAATTTGGGTTAAGATAGATCCCTTTTTCCCAATCAAGTGGTAACTTTTGCGTGTAATATATAAAGGTATCCAACGTCCTTCTCTGTACTCCTGTCAATATTTACTTCATGATGATCAACTAAGTAATTAAGGCGTGAACATTTGACGATCGCGGTGCTTGCGCTACGCATGTTATTGAGACAAATGATGAATTAATAATAAGGTTCTAGCGCCTTCTCGCGTCCGGGAACCGTCAGGCGCGACTCAGATTCTATTTTGATTTTTAGCGTTATTTACCCCTTCCTACCCCCTTAGTGGTAAATTTTAGAAAAATATGAAACATGCATTTGCTTATTTGTTTAATATCATTTAAACCCCATTTCGCCCCATTAGGGGTTGAATTAAAAAAACGATATACGTATTTGCCTAAATGTTTATTAGAGTATTCCTACAAATTCCATCTAATATCGTTTCTCCATACAAATTTTAAACCAATTTTCACGCCTTTAGGGGTTGAATTGTGAAAAAACACGAAAGACGTATTTGATTATTTGTTTATTAGAGTAATCCTACAAAGTTTCAAAATAAAAAGTCCATCTAATATCGTTTCTCCATAAGAACTTTAAAACCCCTTTTTACGCATTTAGGGGTGAAATTTCAAAAAAATACGAAGTTCGTCTAATATCGTTTTTCCATACAAACGTTGAAACCCCTTTCCACCCCTTTACGGGTTGAATTTCAAAAAAATACGAAAGACCTATTTACTTATTTGTTTATTAGAGTAATCTTACAAAGTTTCAAAATCGTACAAAGTTTTAAATTAAAAAGTCCATCTAATGTCGTTTATCCATACAAATTTTGAAACACCGTTTCACCCCTTTAGGGGTTGAATTTTTAAAAAACATAAAATACCTATTTGGATATTAGTTTATTAGAAAAAACTTACAAAGTTTCGAATTAAAAAGTTAATCTAATGTCGTTTATCCAAAAGAAAAAATATATACACTGTAGCCCCTTTAGGTCTTGAATATTGATAAAACACGAAACACTTGTTTCCCCCTTAAATTTATTAGAGTTTCTTTTCCCCCTTAAATTTAGTAGAATTTATTCTTACAAAATTTCGAATTAAAAAGTTCATCTATATCGTTTCTCCATACAAATTGTATAACCCCCTTTTCACTCATTTAGCGGTTGAATTTGAAAAAACCACGAAGGACGTTTTTTCTTATTTTTTTTATTAGAGTAATCCTTCAAAGTTTCGAAATAAAAAGCACATCTAATATTGTTCATTCATACAAAGTTTGGAACCCTGTTTCACCCCTTTAGGGGTAGAATTTAAAAAAAATATGAAACACCTATTTTCTTATTTGTTTAGTAGAGTAACCTTACAAAGTTTCGAATTTAAAAGACCAGCTATATCGTTTAGGGGTTGAATTTTTAAAAAACATAAAATACCTATTTGCTTATTAGTTTATTAGAAAAACTTACAAAGTTTCGAATTAAAAAGTTAATCTAATATCGTTTATCCTAAAGAAAAAATATATACACTGTTACCCCTTTAGGTCTTGAATATTGATAAAACATGAAACACTTGTTTCCCCCTTAAATTTATTAGAGTTTCTTTTCCCCCTTAAATTTAGTAGAATTTATTCTTACAAAGTTTCGAATTAAAAAGTTCATCTATATCGTTTCTCCATACAAATTGTATAACCCCCCCTTTTCACTCATTTAGGGGTTGAATTTTAAAAAACCACGAAGGTCGTTTTTTCTTATTTTTTTATTAGGGTAATCCTTTAAAGTTTCGAAATAAAAAGCACATCTAATATTGTTCATTCATACAAAGTTTGGAACCCTGTTTCACCCCTTTAGGGGTAGAATTTCAAAAAAATATGAAACACTTATTTTCTTATTTGTTTAGTAGAGTAACCTTACAAAGTTTCGAATTAAAAAGACCAGCTATATCGTTTCTCCATACAAAATTTGTAACCCCTTTCCACCCCTTTAGGGGTTGAATTTTGGAAAAAAAACGAAATATTCAAAATAAAAAGCACATCTAATATTGTTTATTCAAACAAAGTTTTGAAGCCTGTTTCACCCCTTTAGGGGTAGAATTTAAAAAAAAATATGAAACACCTATTTTCTTATTTGTTTAATAGAGTAATCTTACAAAGTTTCGAATTATAAAGACCATCTATATCGTTTCTGCATACAAATTTTATAACTCCTTTCCACCCCTTTAGGAGTTGAATTTTGGAAATACCACGAAAGAAGCTGTTTGTTATTTTTTTATTAGAGTAATCTTACAGGAATTCGAAATAAAAAGCACATCTAATATTGTTCATTCATGTAAATTTTAACACCCCGTTTCACCCCTTTAGGGGTTGAATGTTGAAAAAATATGAAACACCTATTTTCTTATTTGTTTATTAGAGTAATCTTACAATGTTTCCAATTAAAAAGTACATCTATATCGTCTCTCCATATAAATTTCGAAACCCATTTTCACCCCTTTAACAGTTGAATTTTGAAAAAATATGAAACACGTGTTTCCCAATTTCTTTATTAGAGTAATCTTACAAAGTTTCGAAATAAAAACTCCATCTCAAATCGTTTATCCATACAAACCCCGTTTTACCCCTTTAGGGGCGGAATTTTGAAAAACCTTAAAACACTTATTTGTTTATTTGTTTATAAGAGTAATCTTACAAAGTTTTGAATCAAAAATTTCATCTATATCGTTTCTCCATACAAATTGTATAACCCCCTTTCACCCCTTTAGGGGTCTAATTTTGAATAACCACGAAAAACGTATTTTCTTACCTTTTTATTAGAGTAATCCTTCGAAGTATCGAAATAAAAAGCACATCTAATCTTGTTTATTTATACAAAGTTTGGAACCCTGTTTCACCCCTTTAGGGGTAGAATTAAAAAAAAATATGAAACACCTATTTTCATATTTGGTTAATAGAGTAATCTTAAAAAGTTTCGAATTAAAAAGACCATCTATATCGTTTCTCCATACATATTTTATAACCACTTTCCACTCCTTTAGGAGTTGAGTTTTGGAAAAACCACGAAAGAAGCATTTTGTTATTTTTTTATTAGAGTAATCCTACAGGAATTCGAAATAAAAAGCACATCTAATATTGTTCATTCATAGAAATTTTGAAACTCCGTTTCACCCTTTTAGGGGTTGAATTTTGAAAAAACATGAAACACCTATTTTCTTATTTGTTTATTAGAGTAATCTTACAAAGTTTCGAATTAAAAAGTACATCTATATCGTATCTCCATAAAAAAATCGAAACCCATTTTCACGCATTTAGGGGTTGAATTTTGAAAAAATATGAAACACGTGTTTCCTTATTTATTTATTAGAGTAATCTTACAAACTTTTGAAATAAAAAGTCCATCTAAAATCGTTTGTCCATACAAATTTTAAACCCCCGTTTTTCCCCTTTAAGGGTAGAATTTTGAAAAAACATGAAACACCTATTTCCTTATTTGTTTATTAGAGTAGTCTTTCAAAGTTTCGAATTAAAAAGTACATCTATATAGGTTTTCCATACAAACTGTGAAACCCCTTTTCACCCCTTTAGGGGTTGAATTTCGAAAAATCCGCCCTTAGTGAGCGTTTGCATCCTAAAAGGAACCTATGTTAAAAATTTCAGCTTTCTAGGTCTAAGGGTTAGGGCTGGGCGTTGATGAGTCAGTCAGTGAATGAATGAATGAATGATTGAGTGAATCGGAACTTCTCTTTTTATATATGAGACTAGCTGTTGCCCGCGGCTTCGCACGCGTTAAATTTGGGTCAAGATAGATCCCTTTTTCCCAATCAAGTGGTAAGTTTTTGCGTGTAATATATAAAGGTATCCAACGTCCTTCTCTGAACTCCTGTCAATATGTACTTCATGATGATCAACTAAGTAATTAAGGCGTGAAGATGTGACGATCGCGGTGCTTGCGCTACGTATGTTATCGAGACAAATGATGAATTTATAATGAGGTTCTAACGCCTTCTCAAGTCCGGGAATCGTCGCGCGCGAATCAGATTCTCTTTTGATTTTTAGGGTTATTTACCCCTTCTCACCCACTAAGTGGTAGATTTTAGTAAAATATGAAACATGCATTTGCTTATTTGTTTAATATCATTTAAACCCCTTTTCGCCCCATTAGGGGTTGAATTAAAAAAATACCAAATACGTATTTGCCTAAATGTTTATTAGAGTATACAAATTCCATCTAATATCGTTTCTCCATACAAAATTTAAACCCCTTTTCACGCTTTTAGGGGTTGAATTGTGAAAAAACACGAAAGACGTATTTGATTATTTGTTTATTAGAGTTATCCTACAAAGTTTCAAAATAAAAAGTCCATCTAATATCGTTTCTCTATACAAATTTAAAAACCCCTTTTTACGCCTTTAGGGTTGAAATTTAAAAAAAAAATACGAAACACATATTTGCTTAGATGTTTATTAAAGTAATCCTACAAAGTTCATCTAATATCGTTTTTCCATAAAAACTCTGAAACCCCTTTCTACCCCCCTTATTTGTTTATTAGAGTAATCTTACAAAAGTTTCAAAATCGTACAAAGTTTTGAATTAAAAAGTCCATCTAATGTCGTTTATCCAAACAAATTTTGAAACACCGTTTCACCCCTTTAGGGGTTGAATTTTGAAAAAACATAAAACACCTTTTTGCCTATTAGTTTATTAGAAAAACTTACAAAGTTTCGAATTAAAAAGTTAATCTAATATCGTTTATCCAAAAAAAACCCCCCTTTAGGTCTTGAATATTGATAAAACATGGAACACTTGTTTGCCTATTTGTTTATCTTACAAAGTTTCAAAATAAAAAGTTTATCTGGATCGTTTCTCCATACAAATTGTATAAC
Source organism: Micropterix aruncella (assembly GCA_944548615.1). Classification (NCBI taxonomy): domain Eukaryota; kingdom Metazoa; phylum Arthropoda; class Insecta; order Lepidoptera; family Micropterigidae; genus Micropterix; species Micropterix aruncella. The sequence continues at coordinate 31,833,384 of OX155953.1, read as the reverse complement.
CCCTTTTCACCCCTTCAGCGGTTGAATTTTGAAAAACCACGAAGGACTTATTTTCTCATTTTTTTATTATAGTAATTCTTCAAAGGTTCGAAATTAAAAGCACATCTAATATTGTTCATAGTTTGGAACCCTGTTTCATCCCTTTAGGGGTAGAATTAAAAAAAAACATGAAACACCTATCTTCTTATTTGTTTAATAGGGTAATCTTACAAAGTTTCGAATTAAAAAGACCACCTATATCGTTTCTCCATACAAATTTTATAAACCTTTTCCACCCCTTTAGGGATTGAATTTTGGAAAAACCACGAAAGAACAATTTTCTTATTTTTTTATTAGAGTAATCCTACAGAAATTCTAAATAAAAAGCACATATAATATTGTTTAGTCATATAAATTTTGAAACCCCGTTTCACCCCTTTAGGGGTTAAAATTTGAAAAAAACACGAAAGACCTATTTGCTTACTTGTTTATTAGAGTAATCTTACAAAGTTTCGAAATAAAAAGTATATCTACATATATCGTTTTCCATACAAATTTCGAAACCCCTTTTCACCCCTTTAGGGGTTGAATTTTGAAAAAATATGAAACACGTGTTTCCTTATTTGTTGTTTGAGTAACCTTACAAAGTTTCGAAATAAAAAGTCCATCTATAATCGTTTATCCATACAAATTTTAAAACCCCGTTTTACCCCTCTAGGGGCGGAATTTTGAAAAACCATGAAACACCCATTTGTTTATTTGTTTATAAGAGTAATGTTACAAAGTTTTGATTTAAAAAGTCCATCTGTATCATTTCTCCATACAAATTGTATAACCCCTTTTCACCCCTTTAGGGGTTGAATTTTGAAAAATAACGAAAGACCTATTTTCTTACTTTTTTATCGAAGTTTCGAAATAAAAAGCACATCTAATATTGTTTATTCATACAAAGTTTGGAACCCTGTTTCACCCCTTTAGGGGTAGAATTTTTAAAAATATGAACGCAGCTATTTTCTTATTTGTTGAATAGAGTAATATTACAAAGTTTCGAATTAAAAAGACCATCTATATCGTTTCTCCATACAAATTTTATAACCCCTTTCCACCTCTTTAGGGGTTGAATTTTGGAAAAACCACTAAAGAACAATTTTCCCATTTTTTTATTAGACTAATCCTACAGAAATTCGAAATAAAAAGCATATATAATATTGTTTAATCATACAAATTTTGAAACCCCGTTTCACCCCTTTAGGGGCTGAATTTTGAAGAACCATAAAACACCTATTTGTTTATTTGTTTATGAGAGTAATCTTACAAAGTTTTGAAATAAAAAGTTCATCTATATCGTTTCTCCATACAAATTGTGTAACCCCTTTTCACCCCTTTAGGGGTTGAATTGTGAAAAACCACGAAAGACGTATTTTATTACTTTTTTATTAGAGTAATCCTTCGAAGTTTCGAAATAAAAAGCACATCTAATATTGTTTATTCATACAAAGTTTGGAACCCTGTTTCACCCCTTTAGGGGTAGAATTTAAAAAAAATATGGAACACCTGTTTTCTTATTTGTTTAACCCTTCAGGCCCCGATTGGCCGATATCGGCCACAACACGATTCAGTGTGATGGCCCCGTTTTAATTTTATTTTAATTTAATTTGTTTTATTTTATTATGTTTTATTATGTTAATATGTTTTATTTTAATTATGGACACAGTGGTTTGGCAATAATTAATGTTTTGGTAAGACAGTGTCATAACTCAATTTTTTTACTAATTTTTAATAAAAACATTTGGGACATCAACTTGTCAATCGGCTGAGGGGCCGAGGCCTGAAGGGTTAATAGAGTAACCTTACAAAGTTTCGAATTAAAAAGACCATCTATATCGTTTCTCCATACAAATTTTATAACCCCTTTCCACCCCTTTAGGGGTTGAATTTTAGAAAAACCACGAAAGAAGCATTTTGTTATTTTTTATTAGAGTACTCCTACAGGAATTCGAAATAAAAAGCACATCTAATATTGTTCATTCATACAAATTTTGAAACCCCGTTTCACCCTTTTAGGGGTTGAATTTTGAAAAAACATGAAACACCTGTTTTCTTATTTGTTTATTAGAGTAATCTTACAAAGTTTAGAATTAAAAAGTACATCTATATCGTTTCTCCATAAAAAAATCGAAACCCCTTTTCACCCCTTTAGGGGCTGAATTTTGAAAAAATATGATACACGTGTTTCCTTATTTATTTATTAGAGTAATGTTACAAAGTTTCGAAATAAAAAGCACATCTAATATTGTTCATTCATACAAATTTTGAAACCCCGTTTCACCCCTTTAGGGGTTGAATTTTGAAAAAACATGAAACACCTGTTTTCTTATTTGTTTATTAGAGTAATCTTACAAAGTTTCGAATTAAAAAGTACATCTATATCGTCTCTCTATAAAAATTTCGAAACCCCTTTTCACCACTTTAGGGGTTGAATTTTGAAAAAATATGAAACACGTGTTTCCTTATTTATTTATTAGAGTAGTCTTACAAACTTTCGAAATAAAAAGTCCATCTAAAATCGTTTGTCCATACAAATTTTAAACCCTCGTTTTTCCCCTTTAAGGGTAGAATTTTGAAAAAACATGAAACACCTATTTCCTTATTTGTTTATTAGAGTAGTCTTTCAAAGTTTCGAATTAAAAAGTACATCTATATAGGTTTTCCATACAAACTGTGAAACCCCTTTTCACCCCTTTAGGGGTTGAATTTCGAAAAATCCGCCCTTAGTGAGCGTTTGCGTCCTAAAAGGAATCTATGTTAAAAATTTCAGCTTTCTAGGTCTAAGAGTTTGGGCTGGGCGTTGATGAGTCAGTCAATGAATGAATGAATGAATCGGAACTTCTCTCTTTATATATGAGACTAGCTGTTGCCCGCGGCTTCGCACGCGTTAAATTTGGGTTAAGATAGATCCTTTTTTCCCAGTCAAGTGGTAAGTTTTTGCGTGTAATATATAAAGGTATCTAACGTCCTTCTCTGTAGGTACTCCTGTCTATATGAACTTCATGATGATCAACTAAGTAATTAAGGCGTGAAGATGTGACGATCGCGGTGCTTGCGCTACGCATGTTATCGAGACAAATGATGAATTTATAATAAGGTTCTAGCGCCTTCTCACGTCCGGGAACCGTCGCGTGCGACTTCTATTTTGATTTTTAGGGTTATTTACCCCTTCTCACCCCCTAAGTGGTAGATTTTAGAAAAATATGACACATGCATTTGCTTATTTGTTTATTACCATTTAAACCCCTTTTCGCCACATTAGGGGTTGAATGAAAAAAATACTAAATACGTATTTGCCTAAATGTTTATTAGAGTATACAATTTCCATCTAATATCGTTTCTCCATACAAATTTTAAACCCCTTTTCACGCCTTTAGGGGTTGAATTGTGAAAAAACGCGAAAGACGTATTTAATTATTTGTTTATTAGAGTTATCCTACAAAGTTTCAGAATAAAAAGTCCATCTAATATCGTTTCTCCATACAAACTTAAACACCCCTTTTTACGCCTTTAGGGGTGAAATTTAAAAAAAATACGAAACACATATTTGCTTAGATGGTTTTTAAAGTAATCCTACAAAGTTCATCTAATATCGCTTTTTCATACAAATTTTGAAACCCCGTTTCACCCCTTTAGGGGTTGAATTTTGAAAAAACACCAAAAACATATTTGCTTATTTGTTTATTCGAGTAATCTTACAAAGTTTCGAATTAAAAAGTATATCTATATCGTTTTCCATACAAATTTCGAAACCCCTTTTCACCCCTTTATCTGTGGAATTTTGAAAAAATATGAAACACGTGTTTCCTTATTTATTTATTAGAGTGACCTTACAAAGTTTCGAAATAAAAAGTCCATCTAAAATCGTTTATCCATACAAACTTTAAAACCCCGTTTTACCCCTCTAAGGGCGAAATTTTGAAAAACCATGAAAGACCCATTTCTTTATTTGATTATGAGAGTAATATTACAAAGTTTTGATTTAAAAAGTCTATCTGTATCGTTTCTCCATACAAATTGTATAACCCCTTTTCACCCGTTTAGGGGTTGAATTTTGAAAAACCACGAAAGACGCATTTTCTTACTTTTTTATTAGAGTAATCCTTCGAATTTTCGAAATGAAAAGCACATCTAATGTTGTTTATTCATACAAAGTGTGCAACCCTGTTTCACCCCTTTAGGGGTAGAATTAAAAAAAAAAAACACCTATTTTCTTATTTGTTTAATAGAGTAACCTTACAATGTTTCGAATTAAACAGACCATCAATAACGTTTCTTCATAATAATTTTATAACCCCTTTCCACCCCTTTAGGGGTTGAATTTTGGAAAAACCAGGAAAAACGCATTTTGTTATTTTTTTATTAGAGTACTCCTACAGGAATTCGAAATTAAAAGCACGTCTAATATTGTTCATTCATACAAATTTTGAAACCCCGTTTCACCCCTTTAGGGGTTGAACTTTGAAAAAACATGAAACAACTATTTTCTTATTTGTTTATTAGAGTAATCTTACAAAGTTTCGAATTAAAAAGTACATCTATATCGTTTCTCCATAAAAAAATCGAAACCCCTTTTCACCCCTTTAGGGGCTGAATTTTGAAAAAATATGATACACGTGTTTTCTTATTTATTTATTAGAGTAATCTTACAAAGTTTCGAAATAAAAAGCACATCTAATATTGTTCATTGATACAAATTTTGAAACCCCGTTTCACCCCTTTAGGGGTTGAATTTTGAAAAAAATGAAACACCTGTTTTCTTATTTGTTTATTAGAGTAATCTTACAAAGTTTCGAACTAAAAAGTACATCTACATCGTTTCTTCATAAAAAAAATCGAAACCCTTTTTCACCCCTTTAGGGGTTGAATTTAAAAAAAATATGAAACACTTGTTTCCTTATTTATTTATTAGAGTAATCTTACAAACTTTCGAAATAAAAAGTCCATCTAAAATAGTTTATCTATACAAATTTTAAACCCCCGTATTACCCCTTTAGGGGCGAAATTTTGAAAAACCATAAAACACCTATTTGATTATTTGTTTATAAGAGTAATCTTTAAAAGTTTCGAATTAAAAAGTACATCTATATCGATTTTCCATACAAACTTTGGAACCCCTTTTCACCCCTTTAGGGGTTGAATTTTGAAAAAATATGATACACGTGTTACTTTATTTATTTATTAGAGTAATCTTACAAAGTTTCGAAATAAAAAGCACATCTAATATTGTTCATTCATACAAATTTTGAAACCCCGTTTCACCCCTTTAGGGGTTGAATTTTGAAAAAACATGAAACACCTGTTTTCTTATTTGCTTATTAGAGTAATCTTACAAAGTTTCGAATTAAAAAGTACATCTATATCGTTTCTTCATAAAAAAATCGAAACGCTTTTTCACCCCTTTAGGGGTTGAATTTTTAAAAAATATGAAAAACGTGTTTCTTTATTTATTTATTAAAGTAATCATACAAACTTTCAAAATAAAAAGTCCAACTAAAATCGTTTATCCATGCAAACTTTAAACCCCTGTTTCACCCCTTTAAGGGTAGAATTTTGAAAAAACATGAAACACCTATTTCCGTATTTGTTTATTAGAGTAGTCTTTCAAAGTTTCGAATTAAAAAGTACATCTATATCATTTCTTCATAAAAAAATGGAAACCCTTTTTCACCCCTTTAGGGATTGAATTTTCAAAAAATATGAAACACGTGTTTCCTTATTTATTTATTAGACTAATCTTACAAACTTTCGAAATAAAAAGTCCATCTAAAATCGTTTATCCATACAAACTTTAAACCCCCGTATTACGCCTTTAGGGGAGGAATTTTGAAAAACCATAAAACATCTATTTGATTATTTGTTTATAAGAGTAATCTTAAAAAGTTTCGAATTAAAAAGTACATCTATATCGATTTTCCATACAAACTTTGGAACCCCTTTTCACCCCTTTAGGGGTTGAATTTTGAAAAAATATGATACACGTGTTACCTTATTTATTTATTAGAGTAATCACACAAAGTTTCGAAATAAAAAGCACATCTAATATTGTTCATTCATACAAATTTTGAAACCCCGTTTCACCCCTTTAGGGGTTGAATTTTGAAAAAACATGAAACACCTGTTTTCTTATTTGTTTATTAGAGTAATCTTACAAAGTTTCGAATTAAAAAGTACATCTATATCGTCTCTCTATAAAAATTTCGAAACCCCTTTTCACCACTTTAGGGGTTGAATTTTGAAAAAATATGAAACACGTGTTTCCTTATTTATTTATTAGAGTAATCTTACAAAGTTTCGAAATAAAAAGCACATCTAATATTGTTCATTCATACAAATTTTGAAACCCCGTTTCACCCCTTTAGGGGTTGAATTTTGAAAAAACATGAAACACCTGTTTTCTTATTTGCTTATTAGAGTAATCTTACAAAGTTTCGAATTAAAAAGTACATCTATATCGTTTCTTCATTAAAAAAATCGAAACGCTTTTTCACCCCTTTAGGGGTAGAATTTTAAAAAAATATGAAAAACGTGTTTCTTTATTTATTTATTAAAGTAATTATACAAACTTTCAAAATAAAAAGTCAAACTAAAATCGTTTATCCATGCAAACTTTAAACCCCTGTTTCAACCCTTTAAGGGTAGAATTTTGAAAAAACATGAAACACCTATTTCCGTATTTGTTTATTAGAGTAGTATTTCAAAGTTTCGAATTAAAAAGTACATCTATATCATTTCTTTATAAAAAAATGGAAACCCTTTTTCACCCCTTTAGGGATTGAATTTTCAAAAAATATGAAACACGTGTTTCCTTATTTATTTATTAGACTAATCTTACAAACTTTCGAAATAAAAAGTCCATCTAAAATCGTTTATCCATACAAACTTTAAACCCCCGTATTACCCCTTTAGGGGAGGAATTTTGAAAAACCATAAAACATCTATTTGATTATTTGTTTATAAGAGTAATCTTAAAAAGTTTCGAATAAAAAAGTACATCTATATCGATTTTCCATACAAACTTTGGAACCCCTTTTCACCCCTTTAGGGGTTGAATTTTGAAAAAATATGATACACGTGTTACCTTATTTATTTATTAGAGTAATCACACAAAGTTTCGAAATAAAAAGCACATCTAATATTGTTCATTCATACAAATTTTGAAACCCCGTTTCACCCCTTTAGGGGTTGAATTTTGAAAAAACATGAAACACCTGTTTTCTTATTTGTTTATTAGAGTAATCTTTTAAAGTTTCGAATTAAAAAGTACATCTATATCGTCTCTCTATAAAAATTTCGAAACCCCTTTTTACCACTTTAGGGGTTGAATTTTGAAAAAATATGAAACACGTGTTTCCTTATTTATTTATTAGAGTAATCTTACAAACTTTCGAAATAAAAAGTCCATCTAAAATCGTTTGTCCATACAAATTTTAAACCCTCGTTTTTCCCCTTTAAGGGTAGAATTTTGAAAAAACATGAAACACTTATTTCCTTATTTGTTTATTAGAGTAGTCTTTCAAAGTTTCGAATTAAAAAGTACATCTATATAGGTTTTCCATACAAATTGTGAAACCCCTTTTCACCCCTTTAGGGGTTGAATTTCGAAAAATCCGCCCTTAGTGAGCGTTTGCGTCCTAAAAGGAACCTATGTTAAAAATTTCAGCTTTCTAGGTCTAAGAGTTTGGGCTGGGCGTTGATGAGTCAGTCAATGAATGAATGAATGAATCGGAACTTCTCTCTTTATATATGAGATTTAAAAAGGGATCGTAATATTTTATAATTATTATTCCTGAAAATAAACTTGTTTAGTTACATAAAATATCTGAGTAATTAATAGTTTATTATCAAATATATATTTGTTATTGTTTGCAATTTTGTTTGGTTCATAACAACTTGTCAAAGTATATTATTAAATATTGGTTTGTTTACTTGTAATCCATTCATAGCTGTATAGACGATAAATAAATAAACTCTTATAAAATGTCTCGTGATCCCGATAAGGAAGCTAGCATGGATGCAATTAAGTTACAAATAGCACGTGCAAAACGTAATGCTCTATTTGAGAGAATGCAAAAAATATTTGATTTATCAAAGAATGTAGGCACTACCGAAAGAACAAGTGAGCCATTTCTCAATGCATCTATTTCTATGGCGGATATACGGTCAGAGTTTCGTGCCGTTTTAGATGATTATAATATTTTAAAGATTAGAGCTGACCCAACCGCGACGCCGTGTTACGATACATTTACCTCATTTGAGGACATGTATTGTACAAGTAAGCGTGTTCTTGACCGGCTGTCTGTTAAGCAAAAAATATCGACGTCTATTAAGGACACTGAGACTTGTCGTGAGGCAACAAAGCCAAGACTTCCACCCTTGGAAATTATGTCTTTCAACGGGGACGTAAAGAATTGGCCGCTGTTTTATGCCAATTTTAAATCTCTAATCCACGATAACACGTCGCTTACAGATGACGAGAGAGTGTATTATCTGATGAGTAAATTATCGCAAGGAGCTTTAAACGTGATTTCAGGTATCACTCCAGATGGTCAGAATTACTCTTTAATATTAAAAACTTTAATTGATAGATACGAAGACAAACGTCTTTTGGCTTCGGCTCACGTAGAGCAGATTTTGAACTTTAAATTAAATGGAGGAGCGTCACAAATTAATTCTCAGTCTTTTATGGATAGGGTGAGCACCGCTGTTGGTGCACTAAAGAATTTAAAATTGGACGATTTAGCAGATTATTTGTTGCTACATATAACGTTGAAAAAACTCGACACAGATACAATCAAAGGTTTTGAATCGCAGGTTCGTGATGTAGAAATACCTACATTTTCACAATTAGTTGATTTCGTGAGGACTCAGATTCGAGTTTATCAAACCTGTAATGTCCAATCTAGGACCACTATCAATATGAACAGCAAAGCTAGTCGTCTTAGTTCGAACCAACGAATGCCAAGCCCTCAATCATATGTTTCAAATGAGCAAAATAATTTAAAGTGTTTATGCAATAATATAACACATGAATATCTCTATAAATGCCCTTTGTTCAATAAAATGACACCTGCTGATAGGTTCGCTCATATTAAAGCAAATAACGCCTGTTTAAATTGTCTGGGTATAAAACATAAGACAGGTCTCTGTAAATCAAATCAGAAGTGTACGATGTGTAAACAGAAACACCACACGTTCTTACATTTTAATAATAATGATAAAATTAGTAGTTCCACATCGAACTCGCCTTCTAACACGAAGCCTGAGACAACCTTCGATAACGACGCAGGGCGCAGAGACGCAACGTTGTGTGCTACATGTAATACAAACGCCAAGTTGTCGACTCTTTCGCAAAGGTCCAAGTCAGCTACAACTACCACAGTCGCGCTTGCCACCGTTCAAGTCGTAGTGAATAATCAGATTGTTAGATGTCTTTTAGACTCGGCTTCTCAAAGCAATTTTATAACAAATGACTGTTGTGAAAAACTTGGCCTCAAGCGTTATGAAAAGTCGAAGGTAGTGGTTACGGGCGTAGGTGGTTTAAATAAACCTACTCTAGGTAAAGTTAATTTAACTTTCCTTTCTAGGTTTAATTTAGGTATAAGTTATGACATGAGTGCTCTTATTGTCGATCGTATTACTAGTGAGTTGCCGTCGGTTCCAATAGACGAGGCCGCGCTTCCACATTTGAGGTCACTACCTCTTGCCGATGAAATGTTTGCTACGCCTGGCCCTATCGAGGCTTTAATAGGCGCTTCATTATTTCCACATTTATTGCTACCAGGTAGGATAGTTAATACCCAGTGTGATAATATTCCACCAGTTATTGAAACTGTGTTAGGTTTTGTCGTCGTTGGGTCATTGCCCACGCTTCAGTCTACGCATATTCATGACTTGGTCTCATGCTGTTCAGTAGTGTCTCGAGATTCCCTGGACGTCGTTGTAAAACGCTTCTGGGAATTGGAGGAAATATGTATTCCACCAGTCCAAGATCCTAATGATCTGGAGTGTGAGGAGCATTTCTCGGTCACCACGACACGTGACTCTAACGGTAGGTACGTCGTTGCCTTACCTTTTCGACTGGATGCCTATTTATTGGGTGATTCTCAAAGGGTCGCTGAGAAGCGTTTTATTTGCCTTGAACGAAAACTCGAATCATGCGCTCCCTTGCGAGAAGCCTATGATAAGGTAATACGTGATTATATCGAAGATGGGTATTTGTCACCGGTGGCTATTGATAGCAATGTCAGCACCCTCTCATATGTCGTCCCTCACCACGGGGTTTTCAGACCAGATAAGTCTACAAAACTTAGACCGGTTCTTGATGCCAGTTGCACAACTAGCACAGGCTACTCTCTTAACGATCTACTACACTCAGGTCCCAACCTACAGGGTGATTTATTTTGTATACTCTTGAATTTTCGTTTGTTTTCGGTCGCCTTCTGTGCTGATGTGAAACAAATGTTTTTACAAATAGGTATGCGTCCTGAAGATCGTCGATTTCAGCGTATTCTATATCGCTTTAGTACCCACAGTCCTATGCAAGTCTTTGAGCTGAATAGGGTATGCTTCGGATTTAAGTCAAGTCCTTACCACGCCCTACGAGTAGTAAAACAATTAGCGTCCGACGAAGGAGATAAATATCCTAAGGCTGCTAAAGTTATCTCTAGTTCTCTGTAAATGGATGATATTGCATATAGTCTTCCAGAAGAGTCTTCAGCTGTAGAGACCGTAAACGAACTGATTCAGCTTTTCAAATGCGGTCAGTTCGACCTAATGAAGTGGACATCAAATTCCAAGAGTGTATTAGAAAACATACCAGAGTCCCACAAAATGACTTCAGAAGTAGAGTTCGATAAGCAAACACAGCATAAGATATTGGGTCTAAGGTGGTCCATGTCTGATGATTGTTTTGTCTTTCAAATCAACGCTCCTGATGATAGGTGCACAAAACGTGTCATCCTGTCAACAGTAGCGCGTTTATGGGACATCTTAGGATTTGTGGCTCCTACTATTCTTTATGCCAAGCTGTTAATAAAGGAGCTTTGGCTTATTAAGTGTGATTGGGACGATTGTCCTCCGCCACATATTGAAAAATCGTGGCACAACTTCTGTTCAAAACTACCCTGTTTAAATGGCTTAAGAATACGTAGGCGTAAGCGCCGGGGTGATTGTTAACGTCTTAGGATTTGCAGACGCAAGTGAGCGCGCGTACGGAGCGGTTTTTTACCTACACATCACTCGTGCCGATCATATCAGCACTCAGCTTGTGTGTGCTAAGTCTAAACTATCGCCAACAAAGACACTCACGGTTGCAAGATTAGAGCTTTGCGCCGTTGAGCTATTGTCAAGATTGCTCCGTCGTGTGTGCGACACATATAGTCCACGTTACGATATATCCCGTGTGTATGGCTTCACTGATTCAAAGGTTGTCTTATGTTGGTTGAATTCATCGCCACATAGATGGCAAATATTTGTGGCAAATCGGATCGTTAAGGTAACAGAGAACTATTCGCCTAGTATCTTCTTCCATGTGGCCGGCTGTGAGAATCCTGCCGATTGCCTCTCTCGTGGTTTGTCTCCCGAAAAGCTATTGACTCATCAGTTATGGTTCAAGGGACCCTCGTGGGCTTCGTCAAAGCCGTCAGATTGGCCGATTAATACGTTTAGTGATATATCAATTGATGAGACGTTGCCCGAGGAGCGACCAAAATCTTTCCCCGTAGTTACATCTTCGCGGGAAGAGAATGTCGTTTATCAGCTTTGTTTGAGAATTTCTTCCTGGAGTCAACTAATTAAAACGGTTGTGTTCGTGCTAAGATTTGTCAAAAGACTTCCTAGGAGAGAAAACCTGATTGCATCTCCAGAGGACCTTAAACAAGCCGAGCGCTTAATAATACGCATTCTCCAATATAAATATTTTGAAGAGGACATTTATAATATAAGGAATAATAAAAATTGTTCTCGTCTTCTTATCAAACTTAAGCCTTTTCTTGACGACGATGGTCTCATCCGCGTTGGTGGTCGTTTGTCAAATGCATCGGTTGATTACGATCAAAAGTATCCCGTCATATTGCCCCGTCGTGATCACGTAGTTGATCTCATTATAGATCACTATTATAATAAATATTTTCACGCAGGTCCGGTGTTACTTATATCTCTTTTGAGGCAAGGTTACTGGATCTTAGCGTCAAGAAGTTCGATCCGTCATCGAATCTTTAAATGCAATATTTGCTTTAAAGCGAAACCTCGTCCGACTTTTCCAATTATGGCTGATCTTCCAAGTTATCGAGTCAACCAAGTTGAAAAGGCCTTTACTCACGTAGGCTGTGACTATGCAGGTCCTTTAAAATACACCCCTTATCGTGGCAGAGGCGTTCAGTCTCGCAAGGCATGGCTGTGTATATTCACGTGTATGACCGTAAGAGCGGTACATATTGAAATAGTTACCGATTTGTCTACCGTTAGTTTCCTCTCAGCCTTCAAGCGTTTTCTCTCTCGCCGAGGACCCGTCAAGTGTTTATACTCAGATAATGCTACTAATTTTGTAGGCGCGAACTCTTATCTGAGAGACTTATATAAATTTCTTGAAAATGTTCATCAACCTCTCTTGTCCGAGCTTTCCAAGGAAAGAGTCGATTGGAAGTTTATACCACCAGCTACACCACACTTTGGTGGTTGTTGGGAAAGTATAGTTAAAATAGTGAAAACACACTTGTTTAAAACAATAGGTAGCCAAATATTATCATACGAGGAGATGTTGACTACGCTTGCACAGATAGAAGCGTTGATTAATTCTCGCCCGCTCACAGTTTTGAGTAGCGACCCGTCAGAGCCTTCAGCTCTCACGCCGGCACATTTTTTGTGTTCAGGTCCCTTATCATCAATGCCTGTAATAGAAGCGACAACCCATAACCTGCAGGAAAGGCACTCGTTGCTGAGCACTCTAGTTCAATCATTCTGGCAGCGATGGCGCCTCGAGTATCTACACCAGTTGCAATCTCGCGCTAAATGGAACATTCCTTCCGTCCCCATTGTAAAGGGAACAGTAGTCATTGTCATCCTTGACAACGCTCCGCCGTATACATGGCCGTTAGGGATAATACAGGAAGCGCATACTTCTAAGGATGGCATTACTCGTGTTGCTACTGTTAGGACGTCGAAAGGCAACTTTGTTCGTCCTATCATTAAACTATGTCCATTGCCTACGCAGTGACTAGTATGTCAAAATAGTTATAAGTTAGTACCTAAGTTATACCATATTGCACTTATTTAAATACATTTCTTAAAGGCAACCCTTTAAGCCCGGGGGTAATGGTTAGGCCATTTTCTATTATGCCGTATAAAATATATTTATATCCTACCTACCTCCCAACTCCCAATCAGTGAGAAATTTACGCGCCGGCCGAACTAGACGTGCTCCAGTGAGTGTTCTCGTTAATCGTGCTGTGAGAGTAATTATCGCGTCCGTGAGCTGGCCAGCCGAAGACTTGGAGTGAAAATTGCAGCAAGGAATCGCGAGAAAAATAGAAAGGTGCGTAAATTTGATTCCTTCTACTCTCCATAATGATGTCTATAATCCCTTTAAATTAACCAACCTTCCTCACAGTCCACTATATATATATATAACTTAAACCCAACAAGGATAATAATAAATAATGTGACATTTAGTGTATTTAAAAATGAAATAAAGAAATGGTTATCGAGTCGTGACAAACTAACCATAAATCATGAAAAATCAATTGATTAAACTTAGGTGCACAAATTATGAATGTATTTTTAAATGTGTATATTGATTATATTTTGCCATTGAACCAAAAATTCTTTCATTTTGTTTTTATATTGTTTGAACATTGAATATTTTGACTTATTTTGATTATTACATTTAATTTTATATATATATATATATATATATATATATATATATATATATATATATATATATATATTAGTTACCATATATTAAATATTATTGTTTTTTTTATATATATTTGTCACTGTGTGAAGAGTCACGAGCCTAAACGCTTCATCCGATTGAGCTAAAATTTGGCATGTAAGCATTATTTGGTCATGGTAAGAGTTAAAAAGATTGCAGTTGAAATCGGTCCATCTTTTCTATTTCTTGCAATTGTATGTTCTTTGCTTGGCCAGTGCCATCTGTTACCGCTTATCGCGGTAACAGATGCGCACTACTAACTATTTCACTGCGCACTACTATCTATGAACCGCGGCTGCGGCTCGCGTCTTTTGCTTAGACACCGACGTGCGTTTTCGAAGCTTTTTGACTGGATTTCTGCTAGGTGGCGCAAATGTTTTGATTTTGCCCTGAAAAAAAAATAATGTTATTTATGGTTTTAAATTCTAATGTTGTTTACTAAGACAACGCATCTTCCAACATTCCTATGAGAGCTACTGTGATTCTGGGAATCTTTACGTGAAAGTCTAGTTGTGTCACAACTACACAGCCGATATTCCTATTTTACTATGATATTTTGATCATAGATTATGAAACCTATAGATTAGAAAACACCTTTTTAATAAAATTATTTAAATGTAACAGGCGTTGCCTAGTTAGAAATAACGCAGAATCATTTTGTTTGAATAATTTTTATATATTTTCTTGAATAAATACCTAGCTAGCGTGGCAATTCAATTTCATTCAGCTGATCTGCAAAATTAAAACAGGCCGGCTCTTCATTAACATGGGTTCATATGCGCCCACCTCTCTTACATATAAAATGGTGTAACCGGCGCTAAACGTGGGCGGGGTGCGTTGATGGAAAAAAGCAATAAATTTGCATTCAAAACAAAGGCTGGAAATCCATTTGCCGGCTGCGATAGGATGTGTTGTTGGTGCGGTTCGTGGAGTAATTCATTCACAAACAGCCGCTCTTCCCGGCCTCCGACCATTAGAGGCCTCTATTACCATAAAGCGAAAAATAATGCCTTCTTCAAAGAGGCATCACCTCGAGCCGGGCGCAGCGCCCCGCAACGCAAGTTCAACTCTTTTTATACCACTCTCTCATGGCCCCTAGTATCGGGTTTCCTCTCAAAGGGCCAGAAAAGCGAGAATAAAATGTTACTTGGAGCTTAAAATATATGGGCAAAGTTAAATGTACTAGGCATGAGAGTTAATGGGCCCTGTTGCAGTGTAGATGACAAGAGTTGAAAAGGTTGTGGTTGATTCACTTGTGGTTGGTTGAAATCAGTCCACCTGGGAGCGCTTTAATCATATTTCAATCTCGAAATATTGGATTTAGAGCCTTGGAAGTTGGTACACAGATACCTTGTTGGGCCAAAATCACAATGAATTTTGGTAAGAATATCTCATATACAAGCTACACTAAGAATATTTTAATTCCGTTACACATTTTAATTAAACCGAAAGTTAATATGTAATTAAACCGAAAAATGAACCACGCCGCCTGAGGCGTCCCAATGAAAGCAACCGGGTTGGTCCGCCGGTCGAGAAGTGCAAATCATGTGGTTTTCCTCCTTTCCAATTCTTGTCATGACCAAATGACAAAAGTTGACAAATGTATTGACTATTTCTATTATTAAGTAGGCACATATTAGTGATGGGTGTGATCACGAATAGCAATAACAATAACGTGTGATATTTGCAATCACGAAGAACGCGTTACGAGAATTCGAAAGAACATGCTATTTGAATCACGGCTACGAATAGCACCGCGTTGCCATCACTCGGCGCGCGCCGCTACGACGCGACCGATCACTGATCACATCGATTGGCCGTTCTCACTGATCGCCGTTGAACGACCGCGCGGCGCGCCACTGAACGATGATCGGTGAGCGCCTAATCGAACCGTTCACTTGGTTTCGTTCATTCGAATTCGATCACTAGTAATCGCCGATCGGTGGATCAGTGATATGATCAGTGGATCAGTGATCCGCCGTTCGTTCTGGCGGCGAACGCCCGCGCCGGCTGGACGATAACTGATGAGTGGCGCGTTCATTTCGTACGTACGTAACGTGAATTTGGACACTGTTATCGCATGAATTTGGACCCTGTTATCGCATGAATTTGGACACTGTTATGGCATGAATTTGGACACTGTTATCGCTCGCGTCGTAATCGTTCATGTAAATGAGTTTGCTCATGATTTGTTAGCAATAAAATAACTTTTGGGGACAAGTGGCTTACATTATTTCAGAAAGACGAACTCGGCTTAGCACCAAAAGAGCGAGAGAGTTAATCTTTCTGAACGCTAATTCTTCTAATTACTAATATATATTAAGCAATAATAAATACAAACGGAGCTGCCATGGAATTCACCGACCGGAGTCGGGCCCATCATAATACTATTTTTTTACACTTCTGGGGGGTGATCAGTGGATTCCGGACTTACGAACCGGCTGTGGTAGGTTTAGGACAGCTGTCTTGCCACATGTGAGCGTTCACCTTGCCACCCATTCACTCCCCCTTCGAAGCCATAGAATTTGAGATGCGCAAATCGCAGTTTTAGATAATTTTTCTAAGAAAGAGTTGATTATTTTTCTGGAAAGGCCAAGATCTTTAAAGAGGTGAAATAGAGATTTAGCTGGCAGGCCACGAGCGCCAACTTCCACCGCGTGAAGGTGAACAGTGAAGCCGTTCCGGGTTACGGCATTTGCAAGATCATGGTATTTATTTAATTTGTACTCGTGGTCTTTTGGGATATTTGATTCCCATGGAACAGTTAATTCTACTATAAGAGCCACCTTCCGAGATAGAGAGTAAAGAGTTATATCTGGACGGAGGGCTGTGCATCCGAGACTTTCAGGGAATTTATACTGCTTAGAGACCGAATCAACCTCCAGAATCCAATCTGTAGCTTTCTCTATTATTGAGAAAGGTTTTGTAGTTAAATGTTTTTTGCCTTTAGAGCCATCCCGCACAAACTGTATTGGGGGTTTGGAGGATACTGTCAAACCCTTGTTGGCACGAGCCACTGAGAGACTAATTACCTCGCGAATAACAGCGAGAACTTTGTCATGGCGGTAAGTGTACCGTCCTTGATCTAAGGCCACCTTGCAGCCAGCTAGAATGTGTCTAGCTGTGCAAGGGGTATTGCTACAGAGGGGACAAGAACTATCCTCGGCAAAGCTCCAACGAGCGAGGT
The DNA here is from genome assembly GCA_944548615.1 of Micropterix aruncella. NCBI lineage: Eukaryota > Metazoa > Arthropoda > Insecta > Lepidoptera > Micropterigidae > Micropterix > Micropterix aruncella. The sequence goes on along the minus strand of OX155953.1, from coordinate 31,816,234 downwards.
TACTGGGGTCTGGAAGTGTATGCTGAAAGGCATTCAAATAAAATTTCAGCATCTCTGGCGTCCAGTCATAGAGCATTACCTTCCAGTGCATTGGGGGCGGAATGCAAAAGTCCCCAATTGTTGTCCAATCATTCTGGCATTGAAGGCCAATAGCATGAGCCATACTCTTGCTGTCGTAATCTCCCCGCAAAAGAGACTTCTTCAAGTCCACGTCGCTCGTGGTTGTACTGCCATACCCCAGACCAGTGCCATTCTGGCTGATTCCAGTAAGGAACTTTTTGTGGAAGTCTACGCGGGCTTGTAGATCATTTGAATCACTACGGCCACTTATTACGTGCTTCGATATTGCCGGATCTTTGGAATTGCACAGAATCGAATTTTTGGTTATTCTGGAGTTGGCGTAGAGCAGAGAGGGCAGTTTAAGCGCTAGCCCAAAATTTTGTTTGGACCTGAAGAGAGTCGAGGGGTCAGCTGGTTTGGCTAAGGACAGCCAGGATTTTAAACTAGCTGTCACCAGCGCATCTAGACGGGACAGTTGTGTTTTGGTAAAATCGTAAATAAGAAAGGGCCATGACAAATGTGACGTTAGATAATTGTCATAGATCCAGGCCTTACGAGGGCCAGAAATTAGCAAGGCATCTATTTTCGCCAGGCAACTTTTGAAATGCTCTATAACATGATCGCCCGAGACGTCTTTTCCCTGATGGGTGATTTTTCTGCCGAGGAATTTGAAATGATTGTTTGGGTCTATAAGGGAGATATTAGAGCCCTTATAGACCAATTTGGGGTCATAGGATGTAAATTTTGTGCCCATGCGGGCGAGTCCAAGGCAAAAACATTTGGAGGGCTTCACTTTTATACAGCCTGACCAGTCGCAGAAAAGCTCCACTTTCTGTAATAGCAGGGAAAGCTGCTTGGGGCTTCTGGTGATGAAAGTTAGGTCGTCGGCAAAAGCGAGGCACGACGAGGTGTATTGGCCGTCTGTTTTAAAACGGTAGCCCCACTTCCTGTCAAACTGGGTCAGGCTTTCCAGCAGTATATTAAAAACTATATTAAAAATCGTCGGGGAGAGGCATCAGCCCTGAAATAGTCCAATTGAATATGGTATAGAGCGGGTAGTCCATTCTTGCGTTTTAACATGGAAAGTCAGACAGTTGTAGTAGGAGGCTACAATGTCACGCACGACTGGTGGGAAGTTGTACCAGCGGAGTGCAAAGTGGAGGAGACTGTGTCGGACTGACCCAAAGGCATTCTCTAGGTCGAGCCAGCATACATTGATTTGGCGTTCGTGCTGTCTCGCATCCTTGATGGCAGCAGCCAGGAGAGAATTGTGCTCGAGGCAGCCCGAGACGCCACGCATGAAGCCTTTTTGAACTGATACTCCAAGGTACTCATTCCGGTGCATGAATTCGCTCATCCTTGTGTGGACTATGCTAAAAAAGATTTTGGCCACAGTGTCTGTGAGAGCAATGGGCCGAGCGTCCTTTGGTCCGGTGCAAACTGGGACCTTCGGAATTAAGATGACTGTCGCTCGGCCAAAATTCTGTGGGACTACACCGCTATTCCATATATTTCGGAAGATGGATCCTAAATATTGCAGAAGGCAGGGGCATTTTTTGTATACTAAATAGGGAATACCATCGGGACCCGGAGTAGAGCCCGACGGCTTCCTCTTTACTTGATTAAGAATTTCATCTAGAGATGGAGGTTGAGAAGCAAAAGCTACCGTAGGCAGGGGCGGAGGTGTAATGCCCGGCGGAGGGCTGTAATTATGGAGCCGCATTGGGTCCTCATACGTGGTCGAAAAATATTCCGTGGCCATTTCTTCCGGGATTTGGATTTTTCCCTTGGCGGCAGACAAAACCGTTTTGCTGTAGTTAAAACGGTTTTTGTCGAACCGGGCTTCCTCTTTGGATTTGAGAAATGCTGCCTTGCGCTTGTCGTTTTGCGTTGCTACGCTCTGTATGAGTTTTAGTATAGAGCGGTACGCGCGCGAGAAGTTGTGGCAGAGGGTTTTATCCCCGGCTTTCTTGGCTTCACGTAACTGGCGACGAAGTAGCCGCTTTTGCCTACGGAGCTTTGCCTTAAATGCATTTTCTCTGTGAACCGGGTCGACATGGGTAGATTTTGGGTAAACACCCGAGAAGTATTCATGGACCGCCACCTGGAAGGACGACAGCTGGACGCTGGCAGGGGCATTACGGTTCACAGAGTGGTCAAGAATAGAAGTTAAATTATTATTATGAAATTCCCAGTCCTCGCTAATGCGCGTTTCTGTTATCAGTTATCACATTGACGAAACTTTGTTACTTAACGTTTCACAGTACATTTCAGTACAATCACGAAAATCACGAGTAGCAGTTATTATCACTCGTGATAAAATACCAGTAACGTGATCGTTGCGTGATTTAAAATTGAGAATCACGCCCATCACTAGCACATATTAATTATACCTTGACTATTTTTATTTGCAATAAGACATTTTATTTTACTTTTTGACAGTCGTCACATTTTTTTTTGTTATTTTTGACATTATATTTATTAATTTTATACTAAAAAAACTTATTTTCATCGGTATTAATGAATTAATTACTCTGTGTTTTTATCTGGTAAACTGAATGGTGAGACTCGATTTAATTCTACAATAATACCTTCTTTATTCTTACGAGTAACCTTTAATGTTTTGATTATTAATAGAAGAATTTGATCATTAATGAAGAATTCAATCATATCACGGCCAAATGTAAATGTAATACAACTGTCTTTACAACTATGTATTAATTTTTAGGACAATAAATTATTTGATTTGATTTGATTTGAGAGAGGGCGCTCATCGATTTTATTTTTGAAATTAATATTTAGATGAAATCAGTCCTTGAATACTATCCGGGAAAGTCTTGGGTGACACAACCGGCTTCCTAAAAAATATGGATCACAATGATAGCCCTAGGAACACCTGCAATTACTCTGACTGCTTTCTTCTGTAAGATTAATACTATCGGTAGCATTTCCCCACAAGAGAAGTCCGTACGACAACTTGGAGTGTGTGATGGTACTTGGTCATGATATGCAAAAATAGAGGCTGACTCAGTAGCTAGGAATTTAAACTTTCTGATAGCATATTTTGCTAATGACAGCTTATTTCAAAGTAAATTTAAATGTGGTCTCCAATACATGTTGCAATTAATAATAACGACCAGGAAGTTCGTTTCCCGCTCTATTTTTAGGTGTTCATTTTTAATTACTAACTATATTTAATGTGGTAATACACGCTTTATATTTGGAATAAAATGGCATACATATTGTTTTGAAATACCAGATTGTTCAGAGAAAACCAATTACTCGCAGAGTTCAATTCTCTATTAGCATAAAGCGCCAATTCAAGAACAAAAACTTGTGTCGTCGGCAAATAATATGGCATTGGTGATATACGGCGAAAATTCTCCAACATCAACCTAACTACTATGATACGGCCTGGTGGCATAGTGGTTAGGTCATCTGATCTCACATTATAAAGTTCCGGGTTCAATTCTCAGCTAGATTACATTTGCCTGTAAAATGAAATTAACGATATTGCATTTTAATAATTATGTCGATCGAATGCAATAACAAGGCACACACTTACACACATATTACACGCACGCATACATACAAAAACTTCAAAAACATCTTACGGGCGAGTGGCGTAACTACGCCATTCGCCCGTAAGATGCTAATCCCTTACTGCGAGATTGCGAGAGGCTAATCCCTTACCAGGTTAATCACTATGCGGACCAACACTCGCGCCCTTACTCCCGGTTGCAACCAGATTACTCCGGTCTCAAGACAGGTTACAGGTTCGAGGTCACTTGCGCGTTCCTCTCCCTTACGGTGAGTCGGATTTTACTGAATCTATCGCGGACGGCACTTGCTTGAGAGCAGTTGCCGTAAGGTTAACAACTCCTCCCGCTCTACAGGAAACAAAGCCGTTTCGAGACTCCCCCAGTCGGAATGCACAATCGATTGGGTGACGTCGCACGGTGCTCAAACCGTCCAGGAGCGCAGGTAAGGGTCCTACCCGGGCTCGCACTTCTACGTGGAGGCTTCCGGATGGGTGTTGACCCGTGAGTTTGGCCGAAACATGGGTCTTAGTGGCCTAACTGCAACAAGGCCCATTAGCTCCCAAAATCGAACAAACAAATCGTTTATGAAAAGTCTAGCTATTTTACATATTCTTCTCCCCTTATATTCCCAATTCCCCATATATTCCCAATTCGGTAAAAATGTGTTTCCTCTTAATACGTCACCTGTCGCCATCGTTATTTGTCGCTTTAACGCAACATCGACGTATATATCTTGCTTTACATTGACACCCTTGAGGCAAACTTAAAGAAAGGGTTGGTTGTCAACGCGATGGAAAACAACCGCGCGAAGTTTGAAATTGAAAGGGGTGCATTTTTTATCGGTCCGGGCGGCCCGCCGACGGACGGCCAGCGGCTCTCTCAGCCAGCTTGTTTCAAACGCGCGGATAAATTTTCAAAGTTGCGCAATTTACGTTTCGTTTTTACAACGCAAACTTTTCCCCACAGACTGGCTAGAAACATTAGCTGCCCGTTTCGGTAATGTTCTGTTCATTTTATGGAAAGCGCTGGAGGAAAGTTAGCTAAAGATTTTTTTTCTCCGGCCCTGGGATCCGTCGAGCGGCGTCAGTGTTTCGTTTATTTTTTCCGGCTGAAAGCAATTCCAATATATGTATATACCTCAAACCGCAAAGATCAGGAGACTTCTCTTCGTTTTCTCTAAGTGCGAGATCAATAGAATTACAAGATTGCAAAAGTCTCAAATTATATTCAACAGTAGTAGTAGCCTTTATTTTACCAAGTTGAATGCCAACTATGCAATATTTCGTAGTTGGCAGGTAGTTTAGGTGCCGACTACGTAATAATACGGTGGTTTTCCGTTTAAATGTAAAGGAAGTATGTGGAAATGTGTGGCTAGTTTGAGTCTGGAATAGGAGATATTATTATTGGTTGGCACCATAATTAAAAAACGGAGTAGAAAAATAGTAGCTTTTTTGAAGTACTGTAAAAAAATACACATTTATCACAGCAACTTTCAATGAAATTATAAATTTGGTCTAAGAAATGGTGTAAAAAAAATCTTTTTACCGCGTGGAACTAGATGTAGTTTCCTAACGTTTTGGCAAAGTTTAATTTGCCGTCTCCACTAGGACAAGAAGGATGTGACTGCCGCATACGCTGCTTGTAGTCATTCGGCGTTCAATGGGTGTTGGGCTGGTTGTTCAATTTCTACGGCCGCGGCGCTCGCTGGATTGTACAGAAGAATATTTTGTCGCAAGTTTAAATATCATCTTTAACTAAATCATCTTTAACTCTTCATCTTTAAATTATGCGATCTGGTGGGGAAGACCATTTCTTTTGCTGATGACACAGTCATTATCTTTGATGGGCATACCTGGAGGGACACTTTCTGTGCAGCCAATGCTGGTATTAATCAAGTACGTGAATGGTTAGATGAATCCCTTCTTAGCCTAAATATAAATAAAACGAAATATATAACTTTTAGTAATAATCCTCTTCTATTCCTATTCTTTCTGTGTCCATGGTGCAAGACTCTGGAACGATCTCCCAGCAAATATACGAAACTCGCCTTCTTTACCATCGTTTAAGACTCACCTTAAGGATTACTACCTTTCTAAGAAGTAACCAGTTCTTCCCTTTCTCTCCTGTTCCTCTCCCAATTTCCTCTCCTCGAGCATTATTAGTCTTAAATTCTTCCACTTGTCTCTATGTTATGTAATAATCTTTATTTTCACAATGCGCGCATGTACCACTATGTTTAGGTTAGCTGTAAGACATTGCCATGTGGCAATAAGCTCGCCTTTTTTGTATACTTATTAAGTGCAAATAAAGAGTTTATTATTATTATTATTAATAATAATAATAAAGGACAACCATCACCATATCATACCGTAACTATTCACTCATGTAAAAATACACAGCAATGTAACTGCCCTTTCCTGGAAAGGACAGAACACGTAAAATATCTCGGAATAATAATTGATAATATGCTGCGTTGGCAAAAGCACATTGAGATGTTGTCAAGCAAGGTTCGAAAACTTTCCTACGTATTCCGCGAAGTGAGAAATATTTTAGACCCGGGAACACTAAAAAATACGTATTATGCATTATGCCAAAGCATTATTTGTTATGGCATAATCGGGTGGGGTGATAAAGATAGCCTTGATACACGCAAAGTTCAAAATGCCACTTATTAACGCACGAGTGAGACTCACCAGAGCTGCAAAGAATGACGATATGATAGTGCCAAGAACTCGTACGACTTTCGGACAGAGACATTTCAACTTCATAGCACCGAGAATGTACAACTACCTGCCTGATGTCGTGAAACGCATTGAAACCAAAAACAAATTTAAAAAATCGGTTTCTAGGTGGCTTATTACAGAAGGCAGGGAAAACATCAATGGAATGTTGAATATTGTATATTAATTTTTTGTATATTAATTTTTCGCATTATTCTTCAATTTTAGACATATATTTTTACTTTCAAACATATGTTTTTACTTTTACTCTACACGTTAATAATTATTATCAAAGTAATAGAATTTCTACAAATTTTAATTGTTTTAATCTTTATTTTTATTTTTTTATTTTTTATACAATAATTATTTAGTAACTTGATTAGATACATCTAAACAATATTTCATAAAGTCTGCCTTAGAACAGGCCCTGGCCTAGTTAGGCGACTTTTATTCATTACTTTATCTCCTCAAGAATCAGTTTTTTGCTAACGTCTCAATATATATACAACATGACATGGTAAACTGTACAAACGAGCTTGTGTAATACTATAAATAAATAAATAAAACACACGTAACTCGCGTTTTCCTGCTAAATTTTCCTGTTACCAGAGATCGATTATGAGAACTTTTTAATTAGAGGGTGCCATGTGGTGAAAAGTTTCAAATTTTCATCTCGATTGGAGCTTAGCATTCTTCTGATTTCAATTGTTTCCTTTATCATTGATATGCAATTAAATTGGTCTTTTGAAACCACAACTTGATAAGGAAACTGCAACCAATTGTTCGTTCCATGTCCACTATGTGCTCGCGGATTGCCTGTTTTGATGCTAAACTTACCAAGCATTTTGGTAATCCAACCTGTTAATCGCTTGACATAAGTCATGTATTCCTAAGCTTGATCTGTTTCCCAAGATATTTTCTGTTGTGTGTTTATGGAAACGTCGGGAAAATCTGATTTTCTGAATCACTTGCGACGAAAAATTAAACTTTTATGATAATCGTAAGCGTTCGTCACAGTGTCGAATCTAGGTGATGTAGGTAGGCAAAACACGAGATCGGTCAGAAGAAGCTCATGGTGACGGTATGTGTGCCGGTCAATTTAACGGTTGTATGTGCACGCGACCGTTAAATTGTCCGTTGTCTGGCACAACAGTTAATCCAGAAGTGGAATGTCAGGAACTACACGCAATGATGGAAAAGCTCATGATTAAACAACTGAGCCTGTTCAATCGCTCTTCGCTATTGCTCCTGCGCGTCAACGCACGACCACACACTTTACAGCAAACAGTCACAAAAGTTTCAGTAGTTGCGATTCGAGAATATAAGTTGCCTACAGCACTCACCAAATCTTGCTGAAACAGATTTCCACATTTTTTGTTGGGGCCAATATCTTTTTACAGATGGAAAAAATTACAACATGAATTTGAATATGAGCTTATAATAAAACTATGAATGTGCACAATACAATGGAGTATGGTAACTTTGCCTACAGCGTTGCAACTTCACTTCAAGAGCGTTTCTTGAATTCAAAATAGCATATTCGCTAGAAGTTTGCGGTTTGGACAGACATGCGGACTGCGGAGTTCTGATTATCTCATCAACAGCCATTGTCATGTGAGAATATCAAGTAAGCTGTCAAGCTGTAACAATATTGCGATAATATGTACTAGAGTATTCTAGATAACTATTCTAGTTATTCTTTGAAAAGCTAGTTAGACTGAATTATTCTTCTATGAAAAAAAAAAGGAAATTACACGAAAAGATTGACTCTGACTTGATATTCTCTACAATCGTTTAAATTATATAATTGAAAGAAATATGCTTAGATCTCTACCTCCTCTGACGATCTAAATACAGGAAATATCTTGGACGACATGACTAATAATATTTTGAATTTATATAACGTCCCTAATCAAATTACAATGTAGAATAGTTGTATATCTTATCTAAACTATATCAATCTAAAACAACTTTTTTTTAAATCACACCAAAACCGTAGCCATGAATTTCGCCTTAAAATGTTAAAACAGTTGACAACATCAATATTAGCATGGATTCCAATAAAGTTTAGGTTGGTAACACTGCCAAATTTCTGGGTATTGCAATAAACCAGAAATTAAACTGGAGTCCACATGTCGAGAAGCTATCTAAGGAACTGTCTTCCGAATATTTTGTAATACTGTTCATCGAATGCGATAACATGACACACAATCAAGAGAGATTTATTTATTTTATTTATTTATTTACGAATTAATTACTATAAAACATTGATTTGCTTACAAAAATAACAGGAACCGAATGGCAAAACCTTAACCTTTTGCTTATTTAATTCTGTCACCCAACTGGGACTAGCCCGTTCTAGGGTGGACAGGACTCTAATATTACAATCAATTATATACAAGTTTTAGTAAAATGCTAATACCACTAAATTTCCCTAAAATGTGGTCCTCAAAAAAAATATTAATAGAAAATATTAAAAGATAATATAATAATTAAAATGCAATTACATTACATAATCGGCAATAAATAATATATAAAATTCGATTAAATAGAGAATGAAAAACAGAATACTTAAAATTAAAATAAAGAGAAAAATAAAGTTATAAGTTTGAAAAGAAAGAAAAAGTCATTAATATATGTTAAGTAATATAGAATTTAATATAAAAATACCTAGTCAAAAAAAGTACAATTCATTGTCAAAATAATATATAACTACAAAGTCAAATAATTTGTGGTAGTTAGTTCAATGTTAAAATATACTCAAACTTATGTTTAAAAATATGGTAATAATTTGTGCACCTAGGTTTTATTAGACTATAATTTCTACCATTTGATGTATGGTTAGTCTGCCATGATTCGATAACCATTTCTTTATTTTATTTTTGAATTCCCTAAACGTCAAATTCATTTTTATTTCCATATAGAAACAAGTACGCTAAATATACACCTCTATATGTATACCAGAACGAGCATAACGCCACGCCCAAGGAATTAATCTACAAATTTTCCGTGTGATTGGTCGCAGTGCATTGACTGAAACCACGACGCCGTGAAATTAGCGGAAACTGAAATGTCACGTGCATTACCGCTAAGCTATCTGATCGCTAATCGATTTAGCGAACTCAATTTTCGCAGCCACTGAACTGCGATTCGCGATTAATTATTCATCTCTCTGCAAACTTACGCAGTGACATTTTCCAGTTGTAAAAAATAAATGCGTGCTTGCTGATACGGGGAGGTTTCGATGTAACTGCAGGATTTTTGCTGTGATTCTGGAGGACAATGTCACAGAAATATTATAGTGGAGCTAAATAATGCATCCCTTTATATTAACCCTTAGAAAGTTAATATGGGAATGAAACTCACGACGGCAAATTTTCAACCCTCGAATACTTCTTTGTAGAGGGTGTTAGTGTACGCGTACTAACGTATAATGGTGACTTATTTAATGAAGGCGACTGTTTTCGCATATATGTAATTGCATAATTGTGCATAAATATGGAGATGGGTCGCCCGCGAGTATAAGCAGTATAAATATAGAGGCAGGATGGGAGGGAAGGGATTGAGGAAGGGAGGGAGGGAGGGAAGCCAGAAGACAGGGAGGGAGAAAGGAAGGGAGGGTGTGTGTGTGCGTGTGTGCGCGTGTATGTGTTTGTGCGCGCGTGTGTGCGTGTGTGAGAGAGAGAGAAAGAGAAAGAAGGAAGGGGAAGCGAAGAGTAAGGGAGGGAGGTAGAAAGTGTGTGTATGCGTATGTGTGTGTGTGTAGAGTGTAAGATAGAGAGAGAGATAAAGAGAAATTTTTGCTCATTCAATATCAAATTTGCAAAAAAAAAAACTTTTTCGGAGTAGAACCTCCATTTATTACCCCCTTCCCCTCCAACAGCCTATGATGGGTGACGACCCATTTAAGTACAGGTATGACGCCATTCATATCACCTGTTGAAAGAATGCCGGGCAGAGAACAGGCGTAGATCAGGCTTGGGTCGCAATGCCAGAGAGTGTAACTATAGTAGGATAAATAAGCAGCTCCATGAATATTAAAAGCACTGTACATATGGAGGGAGGATGACAGGATGAGAGGGAGGGAGGGAGGGAAGGAATGGGTGTGAGCGTGTTTGTGTATGTAGTTGTGTGTGTGTGTATGAGTAAGGGTGTGTGTGTGAGAGAGAGAGAGAGAAAGAGAGAGAGAGAGAGAGAGAGGGAGAGGGAGAGAGAGAGAGAGAAAATCTCGCTCTTACAATATCAAGTTTTCAACAAAAAAAAACAGTTTTTTGGAGCGAAATCTCTTTTCAATCCCCGCTTCCTCCCCCCCCCCCCTCCCCCCCCCCCCCTTACCCTCTAATAGCCTATGATGGGTCGTCTTTGAGGTCAAGTATGACGCCAATCATAGCAGCTGTGGAAAGAATGCCTGACAAACAACAGGCGTAGATCAGGATCAGAATAAATAAGCAGCTCTAAGACACGAAGAGACTCGGAATAACTGCAAATTCGTTTGCAACGATTCCGCCATTGATGAAATAAGTTTGGCGATTGTATCGCAGCCGTCGCGCCGTGTCTGGCTTGTTGGTTTGTGGCGCGAGGGCGGTTCATTGCGAACGAGGGCGGCCCGGATTTATTGCGGCAGCTTTTCGATCTCCAGTGCAGTGTTAATTCAGCGGCGGACCCGCTTTGCATGGCAATTTAACTCCCGCCGCTGACTTGGCGTTCTTGCCGACATGCAATCCGAAAACGATTAACCACTCCGCACCGCGCCCGCTTTATTTGATGACAGATTGTAGCCGCCAGCGACCCCGTTCGGCCGCTATCTATCTGGCCTGGGGAAGCCGATATTAAACCGCACCACCCTCGTGACTGCTATCGCATAGGAGCAGGATTCTCTACTCTAATAACTACGTTTATTTTAGAAACCGCGTCGATCAATTTAAATAATAGTTAATCACTGTGCTGAGACGAGACGCTTTGAGACGTCTCTGTACGTTCATCGTAATTCCATGCCGTTTAACTTTCATGCCGTTGTCGACTAAAAAAATGCACATTCCAGGTTGTCACTACAAAAGATTTATGGCCTCCTTCGCCATTCGATGTGGCCGCGCATATCATTGACCCAAGTTTTCCATACATACATAGCCAGTAAAAGAAATGTTCTCAGTCAGACCTTTAATTTGACAGTAAACACGATATATTTATGGTAATTTATTGACGTTTGGACATTTGAAAATTTAAACAGCTGCTTACTTGATATTTTGACAGTTAAGGTACGCGTTCAGAAGTTATTTTTTAATTATTTTTTTTATTTCTGGAAACATACAGCGCATACAATATACATACGTGTGCATAAACATATTGTAGAAAAAAAAGAAAAACATTACGCCGATAATCGTTTCCTACGAAAGTAACATATTAAACAGATATCAACAAATATATTACACATTTGGTTTCAGCATATTACACTAAAGAATTTATTATAAAATAAACTAAGTTCATATTAAATATAAAATTATTATAGAAAACCGATGGGAGAGGTAGGGAATTGGAAGTGATTAGGAAGAAGGAGTTAGACGATGGTATATGTATATGTATATAGATATAAATAAAGATATAGATAGGTCGTATAGTAGATATATATATATATATATATATATATATATATATATATATATATATATATATATATATATATATATATATATATATATATATATATATATATATATATATATATATATATATATATATATATATACAGATATTTATTGATGTTTATAGATATTTATAGATATATAATAAATATTTATGGATATTTATAAATATTTGTAGTAGCTACTGATATGTTGCATGAAAAGTATACATAGATGAACCCTGAATACATTACACTCCTATTTTGTTGGGCAGTCGTGTAAAAATAAGACCCTCTTTTCCAGACCCAGTTCCTGGACAACGGCGTTTGCATTATCGCCAAAATATCGGGTACTACAAACTTCACGCGGTAAATTCGTTATTATTTTATTTATAATATTTAACAACGGTGACAGTCCTTGATTTCATCATATATAGTGTTTTCCAATAACGGCGGGTCGATGTTGACAGTCTATGAAACAAAACAAACTATGTTGATGTATTAACGAAATTATTTTTTTATTTAAAAGGCATATACGTATATGATTACATATACGTATAAAAGACTTACACTCTAGCTTTAATATTCAAGGGCAAATTGGACTAATCTGTAATGCCCTTGAATACTATTTGAAACTAATAAATAAATGACATTATGTACGGAGTGCCTGCAACGGCTGTGTACGGTGGCAAGGATTCGACAGGTCCAATTTTCAATGACTGAAGCATAGATCCGGTTGAATTTGAGCGATGGCCTGGATCATGCTGACTTTGAGGGCATATGTCATTGCGGCTTATTGGCATTAAACTGCGACTTTAGAAGAACCAACAACAAAAAGTCTAGCGTGGTCAAATCGCACTATCTTGATGGCGAATTCACAGGACCTCCGCGAGAGACAACCCTGCACTATCGAACACTCATTTTGAAAATAATGTTTTAAAGTACTGCTCAATCGTGTAGCTTGCCATGATAATTTGGCATCAGTGGCTGAATAATAAACAACAGATTTGACAGACACCGCCAAAACAACATAGACGCCATAGACCGCCAACATCGACACGCCTTTATTGTAAAATTCTATATAAGGCTTTAATGAGAGCCTTTTTATGAAATCAAACTATAGATATTCGATTCAACAGGACAAGAGCGCCGCAAATAGAAGCCATAGTATCGGATCATGTCTCATGACCATTTTGTGTCGTCGTAATAACTCGCGGATAACGAGGTGCCATTCAAATCCCGCCCCCACAAAGGGATTCTGAGAAGGCTTGCCAATTATATCATCCATATAATGGAGCTATGGGATACGGTATAAAGCGAGCCACCCGAGCATCCATCTATACTCGACTGATCCAGGTACGTACTATATTCTCCTGACTTGTAATATTCGCGTTTGAAATTATTCGTATAGTTGCATGTTTCTTTTCGTCGAAGAATGGTGAAATAAGGTAAATAGTGAAATAAATAAATAAATAAATAAATATAAATAAATAAATAAATTACAAATGCGAATAAAACTGGTGAAGTTCGTTTGTACACGACTGCACAATAAAAATGGAGTGTTATGTGTTTAGGGTTCATATATGTATATTTTTTGTTGAAAGGCACCTTGAAAAACCCGGAAAACATCATTTTGTAGGATCACAATTGCAGAAATATCAAAAATAATGTAACTAATTATACATGAATAAGTATATAAAGATCTAAAGTATGTATATTCTGATTAAAGTATAATTGGAGGCTCCTAAATACTACAAAGAATTGCGTAGGTAGTGAAAGAAAGTGAAAAAAAAATGCTTTCGCTAGATCATATTCTCACCAATAAAAATATTGGCGAGAATTTGATCTATACATTTATTGAACCTAAAATATTTGGCACCATACCTATCTTCCGAATTGAGTGTTGTATTTATAATTATTGAGTGTTGTACAAAAAGTATTGGGTTTGAAGCGACAACAATATTTTTTGAACTCCATATTTAAGAAAATACTACATCATATTTGAAAAATACAATGTGTTTTGAAAAGGCAAACGCAATATTGTTTTAAAATCAGTGAAATCATTGAATTTTAAATATTGATCCATTGTGTCCAAGTGTCTATATTTAAAACGTTCATAATATTATAATTAAAATGACTAATCGAAAGGATTACCGACAAGGAGGTAAAGTATTAAGATCGCGCCAAAATAAAATCGAGATCAAGACAGATATATACATTTTGTTCGACAGACAGATATACAAGACAGGTACAGTATAATTGGAGGCAGGTACATATACCTACAGATGTTATAAATAGGATAGAAAACGAATTTACCGCGTGAAATTTGTAGCACCCGATGACGGTGACGTTGCAGCCGCCGTTGTCCAGGGTAGACTGAAGAGCTGTCAATCCGTTGTTTTGCAGGTAGGCCGCACACCGCTGCCGCCACCGCGTAGGTTATAACGGTGGTGGGGGTCCGGGCTCGGAGCCGAGCCGGGCCGGGCCGACCCGCAAAACAACGGATTCTATCCTATTTATAATGTCTAACAACCGCGATAGTCTTCGATTTTATATATACAGATGGTTCGTTCTAAGTTTTACCGCGGCAGGGCTGCTATACTCAGGGTTGGCTGCCAACGAGGGGACTCCTCAAATGTCGACAGCACAGAACGAAATTTTGTATACGCATTAAATTATGAGAGCCCGTTCTAAGTTCCACTGCAATAGGGATGCTGCACCCAGGGTTGGCTTCTAACGAGGGGGCTCCTCAACGGCCAATAGCACAAACACGAAATTCGGTATAGCATTTAATTATAATTATTATAGCCCATTCTAAGTTCCACTATGACACGACTGCTGCACCCAGGGTTGGCTCGGGACAGAGCATTTTTAATAAAAGCTTATTTTTTTAAATGTGTTTTTACTACCAACTTAATTTTAATGCTCACTAACCGGCATTAACGTGATGGAAGCCACAGTACTCAGTACAGTATTAAAGCCACAGTACTCAGTACCTATGTATGTAGTATAAGTAAAGATTTCCTGGCGTAGCGGCTTACCTCCCGCTACGCCATCATAATAAAACTCAGAGTTATGTTTAATATTATCGCAAATTGAGTATCGCGGCGAAACGGTCGAAATAAGCGTCGGGGGGCGCTAATGCGGACGAAGCGGCGTGGTCGGCTTGATTGGGCAGCGGCGCCGCGACGCTACCGACGCTGCCGACGCCCGACGCCGACGCCAACTGGGCCGACCGCCCATCTTATAGGCGGCTATTACACCAAGCCATGCACCACGGAGCGGCAACATCGCAAACAGCAATTAAACTGGTCCCACAACGGTAACGGACAGCCTTACCCATTCCTACAATTTAAAATAAATTTAATATTAGATTGAGTGCATACCTTCTAAATTGCACTACCACAGACATTAAACATCTTATTGGCCTCGATTGCGTTTCTCTTAAACTAAAATCGGAAATTAGTAAATGTGAACGAGACAGAGCAGTATGTCAGAGCGGAATGTGAAATGAACAGTTGTCACTTTTCCACATTAAAACTACCCACTTAAGATAAAGCAGCTAAATCTAACACAGCACGAAAACTTATTCGGGCTTCTATAAGTTGGACAGATAGTTTTAGTGCGCGAAAATAGACGATAGTAAATTTCATATTCCGTTCTAACATATCGCTCTGTCTCGTTCGGTTTAACAAAGTTAGTTATTTCTATTTTTATTTTTATTATTTAACTAAGTTATTTCAATACACGAAAAAACGCAAACGGGCCCATTATGTATAAATCTTTAAAATAAAACGAAGTTATAAGTAGGCATAAAAAAAATTTATTTCGAATTCTATCCACGCCTGCATTTATTACAATTGGGGTAATTTTATTTCAATTAAGTACCACATATTTGATTGATTTCTCAATAAGATATTAATTTAATTACATTTTCTAAATAAATAAAAACCTAACTAGACGAAAGCCTAGCCATGTTTTAAATTATAACTATCGTAAATTTTAAACTAATAAATTGATTTGAATTTAAATTTGAATATACGAGAGTTATTTTATAAATAATTTCAGATGGAATTCCACATAAGAGCTAACATTTTTAATTTAATGGGAGCTACCAAATATATATTCGCTCATTATGATGGTAGCCGCAATCTATTTAACGGTACCCCAATAAAATGCCACTGATCTAATATTACTATTTTTTCACCTTAAAAGTGGGGGCCTTTGTTATTTCAATTAATTAAAATCGAGAAACAATAAATCAAGAAATAAACAAACTAGACATTATATCATTTTTAAAGGATAAAATTAAATAAAAAAGTCTGTATTTTACTTTGTTTATAATTGTCCTAGTTACTGAGTTATAACAGATGTTTGAACATATGTCTCAAATACTAAAGTTTACAGTTTTTATTTGTTTTATTTCAAAATCACAAACCTGGATTAACTCGACAATCGTGAATTTTGTGATGATGTATGTACTCCAACTTCTATGTATGTATGTTCGTATGTACGTAATGTATGTACCGCCATATGTACGTACCGCCGTATGCACGTAATGTATGTACCGCCAACTCCCCTGCCCACCCCCTTATTGCTCCCCCCTCCCCTTCTCCACCCGTTAGTGATTGGGTCAAGTGACTATGATAGCAAATTAGTGAAATGAAATGAAAAATACCTTTATTGTACTAACAACAATAATTACATTTGTAAAGAAAACTTAAATTGTATTTTAACTTAGTGCAAACGGCGGGCTTATCGTTTCGCGATTTCTTACAGCCAACCGTGTAATATTAAATAAAAGTAGCAATACAGCTCACATACATAAACATATACACATAAATATACATATACATAAATTTCCAAACATACATACATATACATACATACATAAAAAATATAATTTATAATATAATATATGTATATTATAATAATAAATACATAGAAACTTGCAACACCCTGTGTTGCAACCATCTACGATGTGTCCTTTCCTCTCATAAGTAATAAATAATAGTAAACATAAATAAATAAAAGCTAAAATAATTAAAGTCAAACAATGAGTGCCAAACGCTCTCTATAAATAAATTCAGACGCGCTCTACGCACTAATGCATTTTGGAATATTCTAGAAGGCCATTAGGTAGGTAGAAATCGTATCCGATAATCGCGAGCCGTCCAAAGAAATATACTCGCCGGTCATTACTTTTGGGTTGTGAGCGGTCCGGGGCGGGTTCGCCTCGGGCCGCCGCTCAGATAGAAGAAAACCCTACTTCGAATCACTCTAGTTTGTACGGATTTTAAAAAGAATTTTAATGTGTTAAATTCAGTGCTCAGATTTCCAAGGTAGGAATTTAATTATATATAGAGGATACTTAGCTCATGTCTCCAGAAACTATAAGGTGTTTTTCCGTCATTACAGAAAACGCACCGTTCGGTTCGGGGACTGGTTTTTTTTTTTGCCTTTCTTTTTTTTATGTTAATTCTTCTCCTTTCTTCGATTAAATTTTAGGATTAAATTCTCTCTTTATTTTTTTGGAAATTATTTTCATAGCATATATCATGTTCATTGTCTTTATATAATTAGTTCTCGTTATTTAGATAGGAATACTGGGGTATTCGTTTTGTAATTTGGCAGGCCGTAGGGCCATATAAATATTTAATTATATAGAAAAAGGCCATATAAATATATAATTATAACGAAGAAGAAAGCCAATATATTCTTCTTCGTTATTCAAGAGAGGTAGCGCGACACAATCCGGTTGGGGCTCACACATTTTGATTTCATATTTTCTGTTCCTGGTTCTTTCAATTTCCCCATTTCTCCATGTAAGAAATAATTAAATTATATATATAAAACCGGCTGTACAAACCGGACATAAGGTAGACGGAGTTTGGCTAGGGTTCTTTCGGAGGAACGTGACTACCTCGCATATAAAAATTTTAATTAATAAGTACCTTATTTATTACAATGGTGTGATTTCTAATACGCTGAAATAGGTACCCATAAAAATTCTTTATATCATATCCAAATAAGACTTATAAAATTCTCACACGTTCCGGTAAGATTGGTGCAATAGGTACGGTGCGATATTAGTAATAAGCGATCCTAATTTCTAAAAACAAAATTTAATACTAATATTCGCCATAAAAGGGCGAGACTAGAAATAACGGTCATAACCCGCAGGGGTGAAAGGTCGTAAAATAAAATTGTAAAAAATATAATTTTAAATATCGTTCTTAAATATTTTTTTGTTATTTTGATTTACATTTCCTCCTCCATAAAAGGAAATTGTAAAATATAATTTTAAATATTGTTATTTTTTTAACATTTATATATTGATCTACATTTCCTCTTCCATAAAAGGAAACCGAAAATATAATTTTAAATATTATTTTTTAAACATTGTTTTATCTTGATTTACGGTATCCTCTCCCATAAGGGAAACTGTAAAATATAATTCTTGTAAATATTGTTTTAAACATTTTTGTTATTTTGATTTACGTTATCCTCTCCCATAAGGGAAACTATAAAATATAATTTTTTTAAATATCGTTTTCAAACATTTTTTTGTGTTTTATCTCAATTTACGTTCTCCTCCTCCATAAAGGAAACTGTAAAATATAAATTCTTTTAAACGTTGTTTTTAACATTTCCATATTTGATTTACATGTTTTCTTCGTGAAATAAACTGCGAAATATAATTTTAAATACCATTTTAAATATTTTCTTTATGTTGACTTACGTTCTCCTCTGTTGTAGAATAAAACCGTAAAATACAACTTTGAATATTATTCTAAATATCTTATTAGGCCCGATTTACGTTTTCTCTTTGATAAGATAAGACTGGAAAATATAATAAAGAATATTCGTCTTCAATACTTTTTCTTTGATTTACCTTCCATATATCGTAAAGAAATAAAGCGCATATTTTAAACCACTTCAACATTGAGTATAATTTCATTTATTTTTTTTGAAGGGAAAAGGGGTAAAAAGAAACTACACAAAATAAAAGGAGAAATATATATCTAATTATCCTCTCCCGTTCATATACCTACTCCCTCTAGTTACCTTACCTAAATATATTATATCTTCCTTCCTCAATTAGTCTGTCAATTATAATTTGCCGTTCCCATCTGTGGCATCTTCCTCGTCCATTCCCAATTATAATTATCAATTTTCTCATTTGTTTAATATCCCAGATTTTATTTGATTTTCCTAATTTCCTTGAGGTATATTCCCATTCCGTATAATTCCACATTTTATTTTTATAACACGATTAGTCATTCTTTTGGGCAGACGTCGCCTCCCGCAAAGCGCCATCTATCGGCCGCGGAGTGAATCATAGTACCCCGTAGTAGTCGGTTCACCCGTCGAGAGGGCGCTGATCACGGCCCCGCCGATTTCTGTTTTGTCGCCGCCAGCCGAGCGCAGACAGTTTACGAGCCAGAAATAAAGTAGAAAAAATATAGTTGCATCTCGACATTTGGAACGCAGAATTTCACCAGATTTTAAACTCTTCCCTCTCCATATACCGGACGCCTCATCAAGGCGAGTCTCACTTCACGCAGGACATCGCACTTTTAAATAGCGCGCAGATTCGCGCGCTCTGAGAGTTCTTCCCACGACCCGTCTCCGATAAACTTACTTGAATGAGCAGCCAGCCTCTCGAGCGATTATCCTGTACTCCCGTAAAATTCGCCGCGCAGAAGCCTGTTTCCGGTACAGGATCTGCTTGCACAACCAGCGAACCGCCCAGCGCCTGGTGGCCTGGCGCCCTATGCTCCTCGTAGCTACATTATCCCTCAATAATAGGTAGACATCTCTTATTGGCCACCAAAACGCTGTTTTTGCTTAATTAATAATAATAATATCAACATAGTATAAATTCGCATAAATAAACATCAATAATAGAGCGGTTTCGTAGCAGTTTTGGCGCCACAACGTGGGTCTTTTCAAAAATATACATTTCATTCTTCGTTTTTTAAATATAATCCCCGCTTGGGCGTTGCAGTTTTGGGCCCAACCGTGGGGCCTATTACCATTATTTATCTTATCTAGTCTTCACTTCGTTTATTAATTCAATTATTTTTTTGTCACAGGGGCAACCCCAAAAATTTTTTTCAAAAAATATATCAATAAAATACAAGTACAACAACCCACCCACCCACCCTATTTTACTGTGTATAACACATTTTAAAAAATTAATATTTTATAGTTATCGCATCGCACCGTCAACCAACCTACCGAACCACACACACAAGACACAACGATTTTCTTTTATAGCAATAATTTTCCTTAAGTTTACGCATATTTTATACATTTTCAAACATCTTTCTTATAATCGAAATCGTTCTACTGGAGGAAATACATATATTCTATCCGTGGTAGACATATTCTCCAAGTATTGTTGGTTATTCCCTCTAAAAAAAGCAACATCAGAAAGTATAACGAAACACCTCGAAAACAGCATCTTCCTACAATTCGGCACACCGGCCGTTATCATATTAGACAACGCCAGCTACTTCAAGTCGCGCAAATTCAAATCGTTCGCCGAAAAGTACAAAATCCCTCGTTTGTTTTTCGGATGCAATTATGCTCCCCAATCGAATGTTGTAGAAAGGTATAACCAGACCATAGAGACGTCTCTCGCAATTTTGGTAGGAAAAGACCAGAGAAAATGGGTAGAATTTCTGGGGAAAATCCAAAACGCCATTAATTCGCACGTTAATCTAACTACAGGCTTTTCTCCATCTTATCTCATGTTTGGGAGAGAGATGATTATTGATGGCCGGTACCATAACATAAAAAGCTTCATTCCGGAAAATGAAAATGAATTAGACATAGAAGGCAGGGAAAAATTCGCCGAAGGTCTAAAAAGCCTGGCTGACACTTATGATATTGTCCAAGAAAAATTACTTGAGTCATTTAAAAACAACGCGAACAGGTACAATTTAAGGAGAAAAGATCTGCGTCTAGCTCCTGGAGATACTGTGTGGGCAAAAAATCACACTCTATCTAGGAAAATAGATTTCTTTTCAAGCAAACTTGCACCTAGGTACATAAAATGCAAGGTTATAGCGCGCAAATCGCGAACCGCGTACGAACTAGAGGACGAATCAGGTAAAAACAAAGGAATTTTTCATGTCAGACATTTATTTAAAGGCTAACGACAATGTCTAAAAACCAAATTCATACTATCTCCTAGGAAAACAGTTACGCAAAGGAAAATAACATCATTTATTCCGAAAGTCGCCAAGTACTAAAATACTCTTGGGGTGGGTCTCGATCTGAGCTCCGTGGACCGGCAAAAGAAAGGAAAAACATGTTTGACAATATATAATAAATGATTAAACACTTTATTAACACAGCAACACACTTACACAAACACATACACGCCACATAAAAAAATAAGACATATATAAATATTTTAAAACTCAAAATACAAGCACAAAACTTTTTTTTTTAAATTTTTTTTTCTCACCAAAGCCGGCAAAGATAACCAGCTTTGGCGAGAACAGTCTGAAGAATGATTGTGTTTCGTCAAGCAGAGAACATAACAAATTAACAAATATATTTTCTCAAAAAAATAAAATAACAATATTATACTCACGACCAAAATATGACTTTTGTCCTTTAATGTATTAAAATTACGGGTTAGCAACACCATACAACCACCCTAAACGGTGACTAAAAAAGTGCAATATTTATTATTTTTTTTACAAAGCATATGGAATCCCTTATAAGATAAAACGCCGACTCCTGAGGTTAAAACCAGGCTAGGTACAATCAATTTGGGTAAACAATGCAATTTTTAATTTTTACTATTTTTTTACGTTCATGAACGAACAATTTTTTAATATAAAATATTTTGAGCGCACAATGTGCAAACTTGCTCCAATCCGAGGTTAAAACCGGAGGGGACAAGAGGAAGAAGGAGTTTTCTTATTTTATTATTATTTACTTACAAATATGGAATGCCACTCAAAGAGTGCTTCCTCCAGACGAACGTGTCAGGACGCGCCTAGCGAAACGCAAAATGATCACGACGTAGTCTAATTATATACTTACCATTATTTATTCTTTCTATATAATTCCACAAATATTGGTCGTGAGAAAATCTATTAAAACATAGGTATATATCACAAACTTATATATATATATTCCACAAATTCCAGTACCTCTGTATTAAATCACCTCGACTCACCACAGTATAAACATACATAGAAACCAAGGTCAACTCTAAAAATCTTAATTAAAACTCAAACTAATAATAGGGTAAGAAATAAGTTTGACACAATCAGGTGAAGTATGAAAGGAGAAATGGAAGGAATGCCTTGGATGAGATGAACGAAAGGTGTATGGAAAGGCAGCGTTAGGAAAACCCGTTTGATGGAAAATGGAAATATTACACCTACTCTATTTTCTATTTTTGTCATAAACAAATAGATCATTTATTTTAGTTTGATTAATCGCGTAATAAAGCGACTATGTTTATATCGTATTGACTCGTTCACACAGGATTAAAATCCAAAATTACAAGCTAGTATCTCGACACTGATGTGAATCGTTTCACCTTACTGGGGTATAAGCAAGTAATGATTATACAATGGTACACATTGACTTTAAACGGTGGCCTTGACACTAAAAGCTCGGCTATACCAAAATAAAGATCAAACAAAAACAGATTCTGTACACTCAAGGATAGTGACAAATCTCAAGTCCTTATAATATTTCCCCATATAGTTTTTTTTTAACTCTATTTATCTGCTTGTAACGAACAAAGGTGGTCACGCACCATTCAGAGACTCCGAACCCAAAACAACTATTTTTAAAATTCAAATATCAGGAATTTATTCGACATATTTTCATTTTGATTCATTTATTTATATTTGTCCCTGTTTTGAAGAAAAAATAAACCGGCCCATAAGCCGTGAATACCCAACCAGATTGCGATCGCGCTACGTACGTAGTATAGGAAATAGTATTAATCGGGTTTTATAGGCTATAGTTCAGTCAGCAAAGACGTAAAAAAAAAAAAAAAAAGAATATTCTTTGTAAGTAAATGAGCACACCTAGTAATAGTGATTACCAAACCCCAAAAACCAGTCCCCGGCGGAAGAAGAAAGAAGAAAGAAGAGGAGGAGGAGCGTCCCGAGGTCCAGTTTTCGAGCAGCTTCCAGTCGACATTTGAACACACTTCACCACAACCACTGCGGAGCATCCTACGGACTCCGTCAGCTGTACGGAAAGAACCCGCGCAGGCCGAAGGCAGCCGCGCGGGGCGGTCGCGCAGATCGTCCGAAAGGGCTGGATCGCGCGATCGTAGCAGCCTACGCACAGGACCGGCACAGTTGGGCGACTACACCCGCCCGGTCGCTGTAGCGCTCGCATGCGCACAGGGGCACGACTCTCCGTCAGCTATTTCGGCGAGAGACCGCGCAGGCTGAGGACAGCTACGCGCGGGCGATCGCGCAGTTCGCCACCAAGGCCAGAACGCGCGGTCGTAGCAGTCTACGCACAGGGCCGGCGTAGCCAGGTGTCTACACCTACACGGTCACTGCAGCGTCTCGCGTCCACACACGGACACGACATCATAGAATACGAGTATCGCACCTTCATATGTATAGTATACTAGCAATGGACTACAACTATATTTTGTTTTGAGTGTCAAGAAAGACAATAACTTTGTGTAAAGTGCATTTTTCCAGAAACACTAATGTACGAGGAATTGTACATTAATTCCAGTCAAATTAGAAGTTCATTTTACAAATTCCATACAAGGATCTACAAGCCGCAATAGCAGGCTTAATCAATTGCAGGATTCCGCACGTCCCAGTCGGACATCCCACTAATATCAGACTTTTTTTTGTTATCATGTTACAAGACTGAACATCCCAGCTGATGGACCTCGGCCAACGCTTCACCGCAGCTCTTCACCTCCGCGCAACTTCGCAACCGTCGGCGTCTACGTCTTCAATTTATTAATTTTGTAAGTCGCATCCGTACCAGCCGCCACATTTGTTAGTGACAACCAAACTTACCGGAATACAACAGCCCATTCATTATCATATTTCTCAAACCTATTAAATTAGTAAAACGTGTTAGCTTCTTACTAGGCATCGTGATGTATGATCGAGGGCGGCGTAGCGCCCTGCGTAGCACTGTAGCATTAGCGATAGCATGTGTTCTCACCAAGCCGGCATTGCAACACCCTGTGTTGCAACCATCTACGATGTGTCCTTTCCTCTCATAAGTAATAAATAATAGTAAACATAAATAAATAAAAGCTAAAATAATTAAAGTCAAACAATGAGTGCCAAACGCTCTCTATAAATAAATTCAGACGCGCTCTACGCACTAATGCATTTTGGAATATTCTAGAAGGCCATTAGGTAGGTAGAAATCGTATCCGATAATCGCGAGCCGTCCAAAGAAATATACTCGCCGGTCATTACTTTTGGGTTGTGAGCGGTCCGGGGCGGGTTCGCCTCGGGCCGCCGCTCAGATAGAAGAAAACCCTACTTCGAATCACTCTAGTTTGTACGGATTTTAAAAAGAATTTTAATGTGTTAAATTCAGTGCTCAGATTTCCAAGGTAGGAATTTAATTATATATAGAGGATACTTAGCTCATGTCTCCAGAAACTATAAGGTGTTTTTCCGTCATTACAGAAAACGCACCGTTCGGTTCGGGGACTGGTTTTTTTTTTGCCTTTCTTTTTTTTATGTTAATTCTTCTCCTTTCTTCGATTAAATTTTAGGATTAAATTCTCTCTTTATTTTTTTGGAAATTATTTTCATAGCATATATCATGTTCATTGTCTTTATATAATTAGTTCTCGTTATTTAGATAGGAATACTGGGGTATTCGTTTTGTAATTTGGCAGGCCGTAGGGCCATATAAATATTTAATTATATAGAAAAAGGCCATATAAATATATAATTATAACGAAGAAGAAAGCCAATATATTCTTCTTCGTTATTCAAGAGAGGTAGCGCGACACAATCCGGTTGGGGCTCACACATTTTGATTTCATATTTTCTGTTCCTGGTTCTTTCAATTTCCCCATTTCTCCATGTAAGAAATAATTAAATTATATATATAAAACCGGCTGTACAAACCGGACATAAGGTAGACGGAGTTTGGCTAGGGTTCTTTCGGAGGAACGTGACTACCTCGCATATAAAAATTTTAATTAATAAGTACCTTATTTATTACAATGGTGTGATTTCTAATACGCTGAAATAGGTACCCATAAAAATTCTTTATATCATATCCAAATAAGACTTATAAAATTCTCACACGTTCCGGTAAGATTGGTGCAATAGGTACGGTGCGATATTAGTAATAAGCGATCCTAATTTCTAAAAACAAAATTTAATACTAATATTCGCCATAAAAGGGCGAGACTAGAAATAACGGTCATAACCCGCAGGGGTGAAAGGTCGTAAAATAAAATTGTAAAAAATATAATTTTAAATATCGTTCTTAAATATTTTTTTGTTATTTTGATTTACATTTCCTCCTCCATAAAAGGAAATTGTAAAATATAATTTTAAATATTGTTATTTTTTTAACATTTATATATTGATCTACATTTCCTCTTCCATAAAAGGAAACCGAAAATATAATTTTAAATATTATTTTTTAAACATTGTTTTATCTTGATTTACGGTATCCTCTCCCATAAGGGAAACTGTAAAATATAATTCTTGTAAATATTGTTTTAAACATTTTTGTTATTTTGATTTACGTTATCCTCTCCCATAAGGGAAACTATAAAATATAATTTTTTTAAATATCGTTTTCAAACATTTTTTTGTGTTTTATCTCAATTTACGTTCTCCTCCTCCATAAAGGAAACTGTAAAATATAAATTCTTTTAAACGTTGTTTTTAACATTTCCATATTTGATTTACATGTTTTCTTCGTGAAATAAACTGCGAAATATAATTTTAAATACCATTTTAAATATTTTCTTTATGTTGACTTACGTTCTCCTCTGTTGTAGAATAAAACCGTAAAATACAACTTTGAATATTATTCTAAATATCTTATTAGGCCCGATTTACGTTTTCTCTTTGATAAGATAAGACTGGAAAATATAATAAAGAATATTCGTCTTCAATACTTTTTCTTTGATTTACCTTCCATATATCGTAAAGAAATAAAGCGCATATTTTAAACCACTTCAACATTGAGTATAATTTCATTTATTTTTTTTGAAGGGAAAAGGGGTAAAAAGAAACTACACAAAATAAAAGGAGAAATATATATCTAATTATCCTCTCCCGTTCATATACCTACTCCCTCTAGTTACCTTACCTAAATATATTATATCTTCCTTCCTCAATTAGTCTGTCAATTATAATTTGCCGTTCCCATCTGTGGCATCTTCCTCGTCCATTCCCAATTATAATTATCAATTTTCTCATTTGTTTAATATCCCAGATTTTATTTGATTTTCCTAATTTCCTTGAGGTATATTCCCATTCCGTATAATTCCACATTTTATTTTTATAACACGATTAGTCATTCTTTTGGGCAGACGTCGCCTCCCGCAAAGCGCCATCTATCGGCCGCGGAGTGAATCATAGTACCCCGTAGTAGTCGGTTCACCCGTCGAGAGGGCGCTGATCACGGCCCCGCCGATTTCTGTTTTGTCGCCGCCAGCCGAGCGCAGACAGTTTACGAGCCAGAAATAAAGTAGAAAAAATATAGTTGCATCTCGACATTTGGAACGCAGAATTTCACCAGATTTTAAACTCTTCCCTCTCCATATACCGGACGCCTCATCAAGGCGAGTCTCACTTCACGCAGGACATCGCACTTTTAAATAGCGCGCAGATTCGCGCGCTCTGAGAGTTCTTCCCACGACCCGTCTCCGATAAACTTACTTGAATGAGCAGCCAGCCTCTCGAGCGATTATCCTGTACTCCCGTAAAATTCGCCGCGCAGAAGCCTGTTTCCGGTACAGGATCTGCTTGCACAACCAGCGAACCGCCCAGCGCCTGGTGGCCTGGCGCCCTATGCTCCTCGTAGCTACATTATCCCTCAATAATAGGTAGACATCTCTTATTGGCCACCAAAACGCTGTTTTTGCTTAATTAATAATAATAATATCAACATAGTATAAATTCGCATAAATAAACATCAATAATAGAGCGGTTTCGTTGCAAACTACAGATAAATAATAATAAAAATACCTGCTTGTATAAAATGATAGATATTAGAAAGCTCTTATGCTTCTATCCAGTCAACAACCCAACGAAAGGGGGAAGGGGGGAGGGGATAGGAAGAGGGTTGGTTCTTAGTTGATATTTTGAGGGAGAAAATGTTTTTTTCAGTAACGCCTTGAAACAGGGCAACGATGTTGCATGACGAATAGCATGCGGAAACTGGTTCCAAAGTCGAGCAGAATGGACGTAGTATATTTTAGTATTAGTATATTTTAGTATTTTGTAGTATTTCCATGGTATTGAAATGGCTATTATCCAATATGATGTAGTATTTTCTTAATACGGCGGTATTTAAAAATAATGCGTCACTTGTATAAGAGATATTCTAAACATAATTTCACAATGGGGTTTCGGCTCTACGACGCATCTTTGTACAGAATTTTAAGTCTCTAACTGCAATATTTCAAGATTAAAGTAAGATTAGAGCTCCCTCTGGTTGACCGATTTCATCTACAATCTTTTCAATTCTTGCCATGGCGGAATGATGCCTGCAATGGCCTGCATGTCAAATTTCAACTCAATCGGATGAAACGTTTAGGCGCTATGGTATAGGTACACAGACACACATACACACACAACTAGAGCTGTCGACTACAACAGGCGAACCCGTCACCTCAGGAAGTTTTAACGAAATTTGAGTATCTCCCGTGAGGTGAGCGCAGAAGACTTAGGACAAAAACAGTCCACCGTCACGTTCCGCCACATGCCCGTAAGAGACCAACGCCTTACCGCGAGATAGCCAGGTATGTTACCCAGCGGACCGACACTCGCGCCTTACTACTAGTTGCAACCAGATTACTCCGGTCTCCCGACTGGTTACAAGTTCGAGGTCGCTTGCGCGGTCTTCTACCTTACGTAGCGGCGAACCGGTGTCTACCAAATCTATCGCGGACCATGGCATCCTTTGCCTGGCTGTTCACATGGAATCGGGTAGCCGATGGTCGTTTCAAGAGCAGTCACCGTAAGGTGAACAACTACCCCTGCTTTATAGGAGACAGTACTGTTTCCAGACTCCCCCGACTGTCAGTCAGAATGCACAACTTGGGTTGTCGACTACAGCGGGCGAGCCCGTCACCTCAGGAAGTTTTAACCATTAGTCGTTCTATCTCCCTGAAATGAGCGTAGAAGACTTGGGGACAAAACAGTCCACCATCTAGCTACGTCACAAGCCCGTAAGAGGCCAACGCCTTAACCGCGAGATAGCCAGGAATGTTATATGGCGGGCCGACACTCACTCCCTTACTTCCAATTGTGACCAGATTACTCCGGTCTCTCGATTGGTTACGAGTTCGAGGTCGCTTGCGCGGTCCTCTCCCTTACGAAGCGGTGAAACGGTGTATACCGAATCTATCGCGGACCACAGCGTCCTTTGCCCGGCTGTTCACCCAGGATCGGATGGCCGATGGTCGTTTCAAGAACAGTCGCCGTAAGGTCCGCAACCACCCCCGCTCTATAGGAAACAGTACTGCTTCCAGACTCCGCCGACTGTTAGTCAGAGTCAGAGTGCACTTCGGTCGATTGGTGCACTTCACGCCGATTGGAGTCAGAGTGCACTTCACGCCGTACGGTACGCAGACCGTCCAGGAGGGCCAGAAGTTTGATTCCCAGGAGAAACTGACCATAAGGCCAGAGTCCTACCCAGGCTCGCACTTCATTCGTGGAGGCCGTCGGATAGGTGTTGCCCCTTGAGTGTGACCAACCCTGAACAGAATGTGTGGGGGCTTCAGTTCGTAGGTCAACGATGTTGGGGATTTTGATGCGCTTGGAATTTTAGGCATGACGACACAATATTGTTGTGATGTTTATCATCATCATGCCTGCCCGAGACTTCATCTTTTCTTCCCGCAACAGAATGGGTCTTCGTTGCCAATTCGGCAAGGGCCCATTAACTCGCAGTCAGAATGCACAATCGATTGGCTGACGCCGCACGGCGCGCAAACCGTCCCAAAAAGCAAAAACGTATCGGGCGATGGAGTGTGACGGCCTTCGCCCCCCGAAATCGCACTCCCAGCCCAGTTAAATTCTGATCTCCTTAAATGTTGCACTCAAAATCGAGTTTTTTTATTGTGGAAGTAATTGCCGGGCCAATTTCAAATGGCCTGTTTTTCAAACCACGGCTACAGTAATAAATTAATCTTCAAATTAGTAGAGACCATCGCCCATGTACTTCCCGCACGGCCTGTGTAAGCGGTAATGGCAGGCTATGTCTGTCCGCATTTATTCTGGGCATGAAACAGCCGAACGCGCTGCGCCAGGGTGAGAATAAATTACCTTTGAGTGGAGTGATTACGTGTTGTAAACTTTATTAGGCTCATTTCTTTTCCCTTACCTTTCGCTATTGAGCCTATGCGGGTGTTTCGCGACGATTGCGCTTGACGAATCCTCCTACTAAACGATAATCGTTATTTCATCTTCTTCTTCGATATGAAATATTTTAGATACATTGTGCCATTACAATTATTTAAATATCCCATCCTTACATATGTAATTGCTGTTTTTTTTATACTGGTTAATTTGAACTTGGATAACTTGGGTTTGAGTTGGAATGTTAAAGTTAAATACCTTTTAATTCAAGGCCATGTTATTCTTTATTAAGAATCAGCTGTTTATTTGTCTTTCCGCTGTTTGTTTTTGCTCAAATATTTTCATTTGGTAAAGTTGAAAATGTGCATTCCTTTCAAACATGAGATCCTGTGCCGGTGTTTTCTATTACAGCTTCTTGCAGTCTTCTTGCTTCTTGCTCTTTAGAGACATCCCTCTCGAGGGTTTAAATTTATAAACAGCCTTTTTTAGGCAGCAACTTGGGTTGTCGACTACAACGGGCGAGCCCGTCACCACAGGGAGTTTTAGCGATTAGTCGTTCTATCTCCCTGGAGTGAGCGTAGAAGACTTTGGACAAAAACAATCCGCCGTCTAGCCACGCCACAACCCGTAAGAGACCAACGCCTTACCGCGAGATAGCCAGTAATGATTACCTGGCGGGCCCGAAACTCGCGCCCTTACTTCCAATTGTGATCAGATTTCTCCGGTCTCTCGATTGGTTCCGAGTTCGAGGTCGCTTGCGCGGTCCTCTCCCTTACGAAGCGGTGAAACGGTGAATACCGAATCTATCGCGGACCATGGCGTCCTTTGCCCGGCTGTTCACCCAGGATCGGATGGCCGCAGGTCATTTCAAGAGCAGTAGCCGTAAGGTACGCAACCACCCCCGCTCTATAGGAAACAATACAGCTTCCAGACTCCCCCGACTGTTAGTCAGTTTTACTTTAGACTGTTTTTCTTTTGTAAATACCTTTTATTATAAATAAATGGGTTCTCGGGGCGGTACGGGGGGGGGTGGTTTACCCTATTTCACCCCCTGCGCGTTATACCCTTCTGGTACGCGCAGGGTTGTCGTAGCACGACATTCCGGGCAGACAAGACGACCCTCGTCGTTATAACTGCCCGGGCGGTGGGCGGGGTTTGCTGCCCTCACTTATCGCATTGAAACTCTTAACTGTTAGTCAGAGTGCACAATCAATTGGCTTGCGCCACACGGTGCGCAGACCGTCCAGGAGCGCCAGAGGTTTGATTCCCAGGGTAAACTGACCAAGGCCAGAGTCCTACCCAGGTTCGCACCCCGTGTGTGGAGGCCGTCGGATGGGTGTTGACCCGTAGGTGGGACCGACCCTGAACACATAGGTCTTCGTGGCCAACCCATCATGGGCCCATTAGCTCCCAGGCAGCAGTCAAAACAGACGTAGCGTTCCAGATTAAGGCGCATACATGCCATAAGGCGCCGCGGTTGTAGTATTTTTGTGGCGATAACTAAAAAGCGGGCCCGGTAGTAAAAGCAGGATTTTATAGATATATAATAATAATAATAATAATAATAAACCCTTTCTTTGCACTTGATTAGTATACAAAAAGGAGAGCTTATTGCCACATGGCAATGTCTTACAACTAACCTAAACACAGTGGTACATGCGCGCATTGTGAAAATAAAGATTATTACATAACATACAGACAAGTGGAAGAATTTAAAACTAATAATGCCCGAGAAGAGGAAATTGGGAGAGAAACAGGAGAGAAAGGGAAGAACTGGTTACTTCTTAGAAAGGTAAGTTACTTCTTAGAAAAGTAAAGGTACTTCTTTAAGGTGAGTCTTAAACGATGGTAAAGAAGGCGAATTTCGTATATTTGCTGGGAGATCGTTCCAGAGTCTTGCACCATGGACACAGAAAGAACAGGAATAGAAATCACTATTATGACTCGGAATTTTTAATAAACTGTCAGTGGCTGACCGAAGTACGAGACCGTGGGAACTTAGTGGTTCAAAAAGATCGTGGAGATAGGATGGTGTTGATTGGGAAATTACACGATATAGGAGAGCAAGTATATGAACATTTCTTCTTTGGCGTACTGGCAACCATTTTAACTGAGCCTAATAGTCGGACACGTGATCATACTTACGTAGACCGTAGATGAATATATGCCAATGAAAGAGAAAGTTTGAACCGAAGTTGTTTATAAACGACCATGGAAGGAATATAAGTTAAAGTACGACTTTTATTGTTTTCGTCTTTCGACTTTCTTGTGTTCGTATTTTATTATTATTAATAGAGCCCTCTTTAATAAGCCACCCAAGAACAGGTTAGTAGCAATTAGGGTATAGAATGTTTTGTAGAAATATATTTTTATGTAATATACAGGTTAACTTTAAATTAGTGACATCCTTGAAGTGGGTGAGTTAGTACGAGCAAATAAGCAATAATTGATAAAACATTTAAAAAAACAACCAGACATTTTTCCAAAAAAAAATGTTTTTTTTGTTTCGAAAAATAGTATAAAACGAGTTGAGCGCATTACGCTATCTAGCGGTAGGTAAGTTTATCGCAAATATTGTTTATTCGCAATATTTTGCCTATTGGATGGCGCCGTGTTCTCAACGCTTGTCAAACTTATATTTGTCAGACAAATGTTTCAAAGTTACCAAAACAAAAAAAAACAAAAACCAAAAAATTATAAATTTTAATTGAAAGTTGCTTATTTGCTCGTACTGATTTACTCAAGAATGTCACTAATTAAAAACTCACCCTGTATAAATATACTTTTTTTAGATTGTGATATTCCACGTATTATATCCACGTTATATATCAGTATCACGGAATCGTGATATTCCACGTAATAATCGCCTAATTGTTTTAATCGTGATATTTCAATATCACGTAATCTTGATATTCCACGTAATAAACACGTAATTATTTAAATCGTGATATTTTAATATCACGTAATCTTGATATTCCACTCGTAGTTGTACAGAATGTTCTCAGCATTGGAACAACACGAATAACAGTCAATCGTAAATTGTCTACCTGATGTTGCGGAAGAGATGGCAATTTTAAAGGTGGAGTGATTTGAGGCGAAACGAACATTAAATTTTGTCGTGTGGGCGGTGGCCCGTAATGATGGCGTCGCGTCGCGTCGTACCGTAGGCCGCTGCAGTATCGCCCGCCGGACGACCAATTAATTACGCGTCAGTCGTGACTCGTCCCGTTTGACCAATTAAACCGGAGCGACTGCCTCGGTTAATTATTAATTTTGCCACTGTTCGTCTGGCTTTCGACAATCAACCCCCGGCGACGCCCGAACCTCTTCCGCCGATCTCAATTTCTCGGGCGCTAATAAAACTACGTCTGGAAGCAGATGCCCGGAATCGGCGTCATTATGCACCACTTAGGGTAGATTCACATCTCGATAATAATATTTATAAGAAGCACGTTTCTCATTTTGATCAAAATATCAAGCTGTTATACGATTCTATGCTCTAACTCTCTATTAATATGTTGACAATCTTTGATAGTTTGACAATCTAGTAGTTAATTCTTGACTACCTACGTATGTTCAGTAAAGAGTAGTAACGAGACTTACTACCTAACCCAATTATTTTGACACGTCCAAGAGCGGTCTTTAGCCGTCAATTGGACACGACGAAAATGTAATATAATGTAAAGTTGATATTCATGGAAACGCGATTCCATCCAAGTCGACACTAGGCCCGATTGCGTTTCTTTGTAAACTAAAACTAAAATTAGTCCAAGCGAACGAGACAGAGCAATACGTTAGAGCGGGATATGAAACGAACGATCGTCGATAAATACTACCTGTTAAACTTATCGTCCGAATAAATTCGAGCATATTTCGTGCGGTGTAAGATTTGACCTTGGCGCGCAGTTTTAATGCGAAAAAGTGACATCCGGTCATCGCACACTCCGCTCTAGCGTATTGCCCTGTCTCGATCACACGGACTAAGTTCCGATTTTAGTTCACGAAGAAACGCAATCGAGCCCACTATATCCTTAATATTAGTTCAGTCTAATTGACATTAAACATCTTTCTATAAATTTATATAACAATATTTCAGTCACGTATTTCGGGTACGTCATTAGAGTTCGTATTATTTAAGAGCCTAAATTGGAATTGTTTTTGCATCGTTCAATCATCATCTAGCAAACTTATGTCATGAATCTTATAATTAGCATTATCCCATAAGATTCTTTCAAATCAAAATCAAATCCAATCAAACACCATATTCATCATCATTCATCAAAGTCATATTGCGTAAAAATATATGATGACTTTAAGTTTAAATGAATTCATTACTTACTTAAATTCGGTTTTATGAATTTACTGTATAATCGAGGTGTTAATAAAAGAAAAATAAGGATATCCATAATAAACAATCATATAAATTTTAAATAAAAACAAATTAAAACTGGATAATAATGATGACATCAAAAAATATATAAAAAATAACATTAAAATAAGCTAATAATAAAAATTAAAACATAGTCGAATAAGAATAAAGGTAAAATAATATGTTCTCAGGAAATACTACAACTTCAGAAATTGAAATAGCATACATTATCAGTTTACTTATGTATTCGTAACTTTCTTCTTTCTTGTTATATTTAGTTAATATAATAGGTATGTAATTAAAATAATTGTATAAAACAGTCTGATGGGCACCAGGTATTTTTGTCATTAAAGAAATCATCTATTTTAAAATCCTATTTTGTATACAGTTTGTTCGTTTGTTTGTTAATACTCTTTATTGTGACATTTCACATTGGGCGGGTTTATTGTCGTACGACAATCCCATCCAACCAACCCCACTATGAATGTGAGCGTGTAGCATGTGTAAGTGTGTGTCTCGTTATTGCATTCGGTCGACAGAATTGAATGCAATTCCGTTAATTTTATCTGAACGAAAAATGGTAAGTTAGCCGGGAATTATATTTTATATTATTAACCTTATTAAGTTGTTTTTCTGGTATAGTCAAATCAAAAAAAATCTAAGGTATTTTGTTATTAAAAGCCATGCATTTTAAAATACAAGATGTTGCGACTTTTAGTTAAACATAAAACATAGCCCGAAACTTTCCAAAAATGTTCTCTTTATTTTCAAGATCTAGAGAGCTCGGTTATTTATTCCTGATTTTTCTTCGCGAACTTCTAGGATAAAATTTCATACGATTTATGTAAACAAAGTGATACTTTCGATGTGTGAGCCACTATTCTGGAACTTTACAATATCTTTTACAAATAAAAGCCAATAGGTTTGAGTCATTTGTCTGATCTCGCATTAGAGATGACAATTTGTGAAGGTGAAGGGATTTGAGGTGTGTCGACCTCTAAATTCTGTAGTTTGGGCTGTCGCCCGTAATGATGGAATCGTGCCGCATGCCGCTGCAGTATCGCACGCCGGACGACCAATTAATTCCGCGTCAGTCGTGACTCGTCCCGTTTGACCTTTCAAACCGGAGCGACTGCCTCGGTTAATTATTAATTTTGCCAGTGTTCCACCTGGCTTTCGACAATTCACCCCGGCGACGCCTGAACGTCTTCCGCCGATCTCAATTTCTCGGCTGCTAATATAACTGCGTCTGGAAACAGATGCCGGGAAACGCTGCGATTATGCACCACTTAGGGTCGAATCACATTTCGTTAATAATATTGATATAAGATCTGTTTATAACTTTAGTACGTAAGCTAAAACTTGTATATTTTATAATGTTAGATAGTAAGTGAATTGTTGACATTTCTATGATTAAATAAACGGTTCACGGGGTGCCTTAGGGGGTAGAAACCAGGAGAATCTTCCTCCATATCTCCGTTCGTCCACCCCTCACGTAATACCCTTCTGGTACGCGTGAGGATATCCCGGGCAGATAAAACGACCCATGTCGTTAGAACTGCCCGGGTGGTGGGCGGGGTTTCTCCCCCCTTCTGTCACCTCGTAGCCTAATAATATTGATATAAGATACGAAACAGATTAACAGAGATATGAACATCTTTGATGTGCCTTTTTATGTCAGGAACTGGTTGATTTTCAATGCTTTGTGGGCAGGTGAGTTGTCATGGTGATTCAGACAGTCTGATTGCCGCAATTCAGGTTGTTTTTTCTTTAAAGCGATATGATACCTGGGAACGACAAGCATTAATGACAAGCAGGAACGATAAGCATTAATTTTAAAAAGTTTCTAAGCGAATCCCTCTATAAGGAACCAATTTAAAATTTGGACTCAAAAAAGTTACTCATTGCCTTGGACATTAAGGCTTTAAATTGACTTCGAAAACTTTCAGGCGCATTTACTCCTACAATGTAAGCGGTGAGTGTGTTTTATTATAATTTCATTATATTGACTGGTTAATTCTCTAGGCCAGCACTTAGCCACATTTTTTATTTAGGCCCTAAATTAATTACAATTAATTATAACGTGAGAGCGTTCTGACCGTTACGCTAAATATGATTTGCCATTAACACCCTTATTGCAACATTTTAAACTGTGCGCAAGACGCTTTTTGTTTGTCAGCGCTGCGATCAATTGCCTCTTGCAATTGTTTCATCACTTCCAGGTAATAGTGTTGATTCACGCTAGCGTCCTGAGCAATAAATTTAAGGTGGACAAGGACTCCTCTGATGAAGGTCGAATAGCGTCCCGAACGTGGCTCATCTCCAGAGACGCCCGGCCAGCGCTTTAATCGGGCAAACCACTTATAACATCTAGCATGACTCATACAATCTTCCCCATTAGCCTACCGAAGCATTGAAACCGTTGTCGCTGCTGTTTTTTTCTGCAAAATTGTGTTTTTTCTGCGCTCCGCGCCCCCGATGCCATTGCTATACACTGCGATCGGCGATCAGTCTCTACATGGGCCACACAGTCGCGTTAAAGAGGATCTCGATTATCCCCCAGTGGCAATGGTAAAGAGGAAACACGCCTTTATAATTACATTATCCTATAAGATTTTCTTATTCGTTTAGTCCTCTGGTATCTACACACCCTTAAACCCACACTTACTTAATTGAATAATCTAGGGGGTTTTCATACAAATCATCACTCATCTTAGCTATCAATCAAGCAGCTACAAAAGCTCTGTAGATACTAAAAATAGGAATCATGGTATGCATCGAGCGTGCGTCCAGCGCGAGCGCTCGATTATACGAGCAAAGGCTTGTGATCAATTAACGTCCGCATACAATGTTGACAATCCGTTCACTCGATCAATCAATGGCGCAGCGCTGAAGCTTTAGGCTATAATTCTCCAGCCAATGACGAATATTTGTGGAGTGGGTAAATAGCGACAAAAGTGACTAATCGTGTAACGGTTAATGGAGCGTGTTTTCACAGTTCCCCCGCTCTTTGCCCTCCTCTACGAGTTAACTGTTTTCGGTACCATTGCGTTCGTCGGCGCGATCGAGTCCATGGCAAATGTTTATTCTGTTGTTTCGACCAATTTCACGTTCCGGAAACGCTCTTCGTTGACGTGGCTCCCGGATTGAAATTTACATGGAGCAACTTAAACAGTCGCATGGCGGTCTTATTGCTAGACAGTCTGCATGAACCTTTAACCAGGAGCGCTATAACCAGAAACGCTAATTCGTTTTAAAACTGTTATTGTACGTCTGGTATTTTTAAACATGTGGTATAGTCGCTTTTCATTTATATGAAAAAATATAAAATAAGTATGTGCTCTATACTTGGTACGCATTGGGCTCGATTGCGTTTCGAACGTGCGTGAACGAGACAGAGCAATACGCTAGAGCGGAATGTGAAATGAACGGTTGTCACTTTTTCGCATTCAAACTACCCTCAAAAGATAGAG
This sequence comes from Micropterix aruncella, assembly GCA_944548615.1. Classification (NCBI taxonomy): domain Eukaryota; kingdom Metazoa; phylum Arthropoda; class Insecta; order Lepidoptera; family Micropterigidae; genus Micropterix; species Micropterix aruncella. The sequence continues at coordinate 31,778,910 of OX155953.1, read as the reverse complement.
CATCTGAATCTAACACCGCACGAAATGTATTCAAATTTATTCGGATGAGTATAAGTTCGATAAATAGTTTTTATTGACGATCGTTCGTTTTATGTTCCGCTCTAACTTATTGCTCTATCTCGTTTGCTTGAACTAATTTCAGTTTTAGTTTAGGAACTATTTAGTCCACTTCATTTAATTTATTTGGCAAGTAAAGTAATTTCGAATTACTTAATTCAGTGTTCTTCTATGAATTAATTCTTAATTCCGTGATAATATATATATATATATATATATATATATATATATATATATATATATATATATATATATATATATATATATATATATATATATATATATATATATATATATATATATATATATATATATATATATATATATATATATATATATATATATATATATATATATATATATATATATATATATATATATATATATATATATATATATATATATATATATATATATATATATATATATATATATATATTATATATATATATATATATATATATATATATATATATATATATATATATATATATACCTATATATATATATATATATATATATATATATATATATATATATATATATATATATATAATATATATATATATATATATATATATATATATATATATAGTTAATATTTGATTGGTTTTGTGTAAAATCTTTTTTTAAAGAATTCGTTTAAAGGATGAAACTTTGATGAAAAAATAAAAATAATAAAAGCCACTTACATAGCTGGAAGGTTTTTCCCGGACTGGATTGGGAAATGCTTATTTTAAATGAGATGTATGTCTGGATGAGCACTACTTTCGACAGTGCAATGTAGGTTTAATGGGATCCCTTTATCGCTAGCGAACGATCGCCGTTCATCCACATCTCAAAAACAAAGCGTATCCTTATGCAAACCAAAATAAAATGTCTTTATTAAAGACAAATTAAAGCAAAAACAATTAAAAAAATCACAATCAATCGTCTCTTAAATGCGGAATGACATACCGAAAATTGGATTTGAAATTCGAATATATCCACTCTTTAAAAGGACGATATACGATTGCAGTGCTCGCTATCAGCCAGCCATTAAATGAAAATAAAAATAAAATACTTCATTTGCTCGTTCCCATGAAATAAGATATAAATCGTAATTTCTGGTCGAGAAGTGTATACTTAATGTTATATGATATTTACAAGAGTTCAAAACATAAGATAAAATTGTATAATATTGTTAATATTTGATTGGTTTTGTGTAAAATCTTTTTTTAAAGAATTCGTTTAAAGGATGAAACTTTGATGAAAAAATAAAAATAATAAAAGCCACTTACATAGCTGGAAGGTTTTTCCCGGACTGGATTGGGAAATGCTTATTTTAAATGAGATGTATGTCTGGATGAGCACTACTTTCGACAGTGCAATGTAGGTTTAATGGGATCCCTTTATCGCTAGCGAACGATCGCCGTTCATCCACATCTCAAAAACAAAGCGTATCCTTATGCAAACCAAAATAAAATGTCTTTATTAAAGACAAATTAAAGCAAAAACAATGAAAAAAATCACAATCAATCGTCTCTTAAATGCGGAATGACATACCGAAAATTGGATTTGAAATTCGAATATATCCACTCTTTAAAAGGACGATATACGATTGCAGTGCTCGCTATCAGCCAGCCATTAAATGAAAATAAAAATAAAATACTTCATTTGCTCGTTCCCATGAAATAAGATATAAATCGTAATTTCTGGTCGAGAAGTGTATACTTAATGCTATATGATATTTACAAGAGTTCAAAACATAAGATAAAATTGTATAATATTGTTATTATTTGATTGGTTTTGTGTAAAATCTTTTTTTAAAGAATTCGTTTAAAGGATGAAACTTTGATGAAAAAATAAAAATAATAAAATCCACTTACATAGCTGGAAGGTTTTTCCCGGACTGGATTGGGAAATGCTTATTTTAAATGAGATGTATGTCTGGATGAGCACTACTTTCGACAGTGCAATGTAGGTTTAATGGGATCCCTTTATCGCTAGCGAACGATCGCCGTTCATCCACATCTCAAAAACAAAGCGTATCCTTATGCAAACCAAAATAAAATGTCTTTATTATATATATATATATATATATATATATATATATATATATATATATATATATATATACATATATATATATATATATATATATATATATATATATATATATATATATATATATATATATATATATATATATATATATATATATATATATATATATATATATATATATATATATATATATATATATATATATATATATATATATATATATATATATATATATATATATATATATATATTTATATATATATATATATATATATATATATATATATATATATATATATATATATATATATATATATATATATATATATATATATATATATATATATATATATATATATATATATATATATATATATATATATATATATATATATGGGTGAGGCCGCCATTTTTTGCTGATTTCGTTAACAAAAACCTCCGCTGCCTGTATTTTTTAAATTACGTTTCTTTTGTAATTTACGATAATTGCAACGAGGCAAGCAACAATAGGGCTCACGTTGTCACTTTAAATATTTCAGTTTAGTTGGGAAAATAAAAAGATGTGTCGAATGAAACGTGAAAAAAAGAAGGATTTTTACAAAAAAACACCTATCCGCCACGGTAGAGGTATACTTTAAGTGACGCTGTAGCAAAAAGTAAGAGATATTTTGAGACACGACTGTTGTGTGAAGAATACTCATATAAATAGCTATCATTATTTTTAATTTCGTAACGTTGTTTCTAGGACCTTCCGTGAAAAAATATACAATTTTCAATTTTGTCGTAATACTTTACTTATACGCTACTCTATCAACGTCACCAATATTTCCGGGCACGTATTAAAACCAAAGTTTTTAGGGTCACGATCGGGGGCTGGCAACACCAAAGTTTAGATAATCTGTGGTCAGCGGCTTGAAGGCAGCCATTTTTTTGACAGTCGATAAGTCAACGTCACCTCGAGTGAATGTGCACGCTGTTTCCCGAGGAAGATTTTTGAAAATAAAAAGGTGAGTTTTCGTGTTTTCATAAAAGTTATCAGTGTACACTGTGTGTTAAGATGAAATTCATGTTTGGAGCTGTAATGCGATTGAAATTGTACGTTATTTACAGAGTTCTGACCGGTTTTGTCAACGCGACCGGTAGCGTATATGTACCACTACGCCACCTTTTTTTGTATTCGCCACCTCTGGTGACGTATATATTCGTCACTTCCTATACGCTACCAAAATAAAGGTGAGTTTTCACTTGTTTTTTTATTGCTATTTAAACAAAGACACCGACTGAATAACAGGTCGAGTTTGAGCAGACTTAAATGATTGATACTAATATTACGGGCTTGTCAATATGATGGATTTAAATTAATTAATTATTTTTCATCGAGCCCCTGGTTTACGTTAGCTATAATTTTCACTCTCATTGTCCTTATGTTTTTATTATTGTTGATATCACTGAATTTTCAACGTTTGTCAGTTATTGAAAATTTATTCATTATTAACTTTGATAAAACCAAATCGGAAGACGTATCGAACTCAAAATGTGGCACAACGAAACTGCGTACCTACATGTTCTCCGAACGGCTTAGTCAGATTTTTGTGTTTTCTGCATGACATAATTTGACAGCTGACAGTTTTATTGTTTGGCTTTGCATGACACATTTAAGTGATGTAAAGGGAGTTATCATATTTGATCTTCCTAATTTGATTACATCAAAGATTCTACATTTATTACAGATGCCTTTAACATCAGCAGAGAAATCTAAAAGGTATAGAGAGAGACTTAAAAATAACCCAGAAAAATATGATATATCTAAACGAAAAAGCAGAGCAAGATCTTCTAAACAGTATCAAAGAAAGATGAAGGATTTGGATGAAAGCAAGAAAAATGATATGAGATTAGAATGGCGCCAACAATATGCTTCAAGAAAGCGTAATACAAATCTTCGAGGCAATAGTAATAGCACAGAAACTAATTCTAACGAAGTACACAGTGAGGTGAGTGAAGTTATTATTTATAGTAGAAAATTATAGATTTTGGCGTATGAACACAAATTTCACTATATTATTTTGTTACCAGGTGCAAAATATCAACGCCGAGATACAGCCAAAAACTAAACTAGATAAAACTGAAGTAAGTAAAATAAGAAGAAACGTTGTCAATATTTTGAGACGAGAAAACGCAGAACTGACGCAAAGACTCCTTACTTTAGAAAGGGGATTTAATACACTTCGCAGAGAAATGCGCGATTTGAAAAAGAAATATCAAGACACAAGACAGGAAGTACAAACAAACATCGAAAATGTAACTGTCTCAAGACAAGAAGACACTCCTCTCAAAAGAAGTGACGAGTTTGCAGTAACACATCTTGCTGCACTTGAAACTCCCAAAAAGGAATTAATTAAACGGAAAATATTTGAATACAACGTTCTCACGGACTCATTAAAGAAAACTTATAAATCTTTCAATAATACCGAAAGAAATGTTTTAAAAGAGGTTTTCGACAACGAGTTTGTGAAGAGATATAAAGTCACCACAAACCTAACTCAGAATATTGGACTTAAAAGTAACATAAGGAAAAAAAAAGAAAACAAAAAGGTAGCAGAAGAATTAAAAGAAAGATTAAGAAAATTTTATGAAAGAGATGATGTGAGCAGAGCAAGCGCTGGGAAACAAGAATGTCTTACAAACAAAAAAGTTAAAAAACAAAAGAGATACTTATTAGATAAACTCAGAAATCTGCATCTTAAGTATATGATTGAAGTTGGTAAAATTTCTTTCAGCACATTTAAAAAGCACAGACCTTTTTATGTGGTGGCTCCAAATTTGAAAAATTTAGAAACATGTGCTTGTTTAAAACATGCAAACATGCAGTTCATAATAAATGCTCTGAAATCTGCTGGTATATTAGAAAATAACGATCTGAATATGATAATTGCAAGTCTTGTTTGCGACCAAACGTTCAAGGGGTGTATGTATGGTGAGTGCAATGCTTGTGCAGAAAACTTTATTAAAGTTGATGAAATTGAAAATAACAAAAGAGTCAAATGGTTTGCTTGGACATTTAAAAACTATGTTTATAATGAAAAGGGCACCACTAAAACCTCGAAACGCATGGCCAAGATGGAAAAAACTGGACCTATAAATGAATTATTAGATTCCTTTCACGTCCAACTAAAGGCTTTCAAGATTCACCTTTATAACGTACGCCATCAATATAAACAATATAAGCTGTGCATAGAAAACCTGGACAATAATGAAGCTGCTATTCATATAGACTTTTCAGAGAATTGGGTTGCTAAATACAACGAAGAGGTGCAAGCTATGCATTTTGGGGCATCAAAAACACAAATAACGCTGCACACTGGCGTTCTCTACGTCAAAAATGCAAAACCATTCTCATTTTGTTCCATTTCAGCGGAAAATTCACATGGTCCAGAAGCTATTTGGGGGCATCTTCATCCGATTATGAAACATATAAGGTCAGCACATCCAAACATCAACAATCTTCATTTTCATTCAGACGGACCGACAACTCAGTATAAACAAAAGAAGAATTTTTATCTTCTATGCACAAAAATGTATGAGCTTGGATTTAACGCAACATGGTCATTTTTTGAGGCTTCCCATGGAAAGGGGGCAGCGGACGGAATTGGTGGTAGCGTTAAAAGAGCCTTAGATTTTAAGGTTTCACATGGTCTAGATATACCAGACGCTCAAACAGCATTTGAAGTTTTACAGAATGCAGAATCGACAGTCAAAATGTTTTTGGTACCACCTGAAAACATTCAGCGTTTAGATACCAGTATTGTACAGAAACTGCTTCCTATCCGTAATACATTGAAGATACATCAACTCATCACGCATTCAAAGTTTGCTGTGAAGCACCGCATTCTATCTTGTTTTTGCCAAAGTTTGAAAGGAAAATGCGAATGCCATAATCCTGAGTTACACGTTTTTAATTTTGATGAAAAGTCGCCCAATGATTGTCAAATGGAAAAGGTAGACGAATCATGCATATTTTTAGACGAAGTGACGGGAAATATCATAAAAAGTAAAAAAATATGCAATAAACACAACACTGTTGATTTCAATGATGAAGACATCTTTCCTGTTGATTTTAATGAAGAAGACATCTTTCAAACAAAATATTTAGATGATGCAAGCACATTGTTACCAAATATCGACGAAATAACGGAAGATTTTTTTTCGAAAAAACGAAAAATAGAAGACAATTTGAACTTGACAACTAATCACAAGAAAAATAAACGCTTGAAAAGAAATACATTCCTGAAAGAAAAACGTAGCCTGATTGATAGTTCTGACGAAGAAAATGAGTCTGATAATTATTCTGTTCATGACTCATCGGACTCTGATTTTGCCGCTGGGACGGACTCGGAAGTGACTGATGACAATGATTTTGAACGCAACAAGGACACAAACATAGAAATAATTGTAGGATCATTTGTTTTGGTTAAGTTTCTTACTGAGAAAAGGACTAAACGCTATATTGGAGAAGTCACAGAAATATATGAAAATGGTTATAAAGTGAAGTTTTTACGAAACAAAGGAAAAGGGAAATTTGCTTGGCCAATTACCGAAGACAAATCTGTCGTATACAGATCCGACATCGAACAGATACTTCAGAAACCAAAAACAGAGAGAAGAGGTTTAAAAACCTTTGACATTGAAGATCTGAGCATAATAATAGAGTAAGAGTAAGAAAAGAAGAGGGAATGTCATTGTACAATTTAGATTTTTATGCGGTTTTTAGTTTAACCTATGAAAACTTGCTTGAATACACGCTGATGCCTCTCACAATAGCGTATTCACATTTTTGTAAATTTTGTATGTGTGCCTAATAACAAAATTCTACTTTAATAAAGTTGATTTCATTACTTAAATGGGTTTTCTGTGCTTTGCTGACGGGCAAAGACGACTCATGACATTTTTTGATTCTTGTAATTTAGTTAAATAATTTAAAAATTAGGCTTGTGTAGAACAACCCTTAACATTTTATCCGTCACTTTATACGCGACTCAACGTCACCGACGCGTAGCAGAGTCCACGTCACCAATCTATTACTTCTTCGCCATATCAGCAAAAAATGGCGGCCTCACCCATATATATATATATATATATATATATATATATATATATATATATATATATATATATATATATATATATATATATATATATATATATATATATATATATATATATATATATATATATATATATATATATATATATATATATATATATATATATATATATATATATATATATATATATATATATATATATATATATATATATATATATATATATATATATATATATATATATATAT